>JAJHSJ010000017.1:3881032-3934114 GCA_021015155.1 Magnolia officinalis
TAATTTGAGGTTTAAATAACAAAAAGGAAGCATATCCAAAGCTCAAGTGGACCGCACCACGGAAATAGTGTGATTGAACCTCTACCATTGAAAATTTTCTCGGAGGCTATAGAAGTTTTGGATCAAGCCGATGTTTGTGTTTTCTCTTCATTCATATATATTTGATATTATGAATAGGTTGGATGGCAAATAAACGTTACCATGGGCCCAAGAAAGGTATCAATGGTGGAAATCATTATTCCACTTGTTTCGTGTGGCATGGTCTACTTGAGTGTGGATCTACCGAAAATTTGGGATCAACCCACACCGTTCATTCCATTTTTCGAGATCATTTCAGAGAATTATTCAAAAAATGAATCATATCAAAGATATAATGGACCGCAAGCACAAATACCAGCATGGATGGAACGGATTGGCTACTCCCCCTCCCAACCACCGCCCGTTGGCTATATTCGGTGCTATGTGGGCCCCACCATGATGTATGTATTTCATCTGTTATGTTCATCCATTTTTTACCGATCAATTTAGAGCTTGATCAAAAAAATGATAGGGATATAAACCTAAGGTGGACCACATCATAGGAAAACAATATTTATCCAATCATTAAATCCTCTTCTATAATCTCTACGGGTGGGTCCCACTATGATGTACGTGTTTCATCTATTCTGTTCATCCATTTTTTCAGATTATTTTACAGTTTTATACTAAAAATTAGTAGGACATAAATCTCAGGTGTACCACAACATGAAAAAACAATGGTGTTTGGATATCCACCATTAAAATCCATCTTAAGGCCACTGTACTGTTTATTTGACATCCAATCTGTTGATTAGGTCATACAGGACCAGATGAAGGGAAAAACCAAAGATTAGCTTGATCCAAAACTTTTATGGCCCCCAAAAGGTTTTTAATGGTCCACGCTCATTCAACACTGTTTCCTATAATGTGGTCCATTTGAGATTGGGATATACCTCATTTTTTGTCTTATACCATAAATTTTCTGGAAAATAGATGGATGACATGGATGAACACGTACATCATGTTGGGGCCCATAGAGCACCGACCACCAGCCATTGGCAGTAACATCCATGCGCAGTAACTCCCTACGAAAGGCTTTAGCACGAAATCCACGTCCCTGGAATGGATTGGCTACTCCCCCTGACCCAGCCCCATGGCTGGTGGTCGGTGCTCTATGAGCCCCACCATGATGTATGTGCTTCATCCATTCCGTTCATCCATTTTACAGATCATTTTAGTGCTTGATACAAAAAAAATGAT
Organism: Magnolia officinalis; assembly: GCA_021015155.1. Taxonomy (NCBI): domain Eukaryota; kingdom Viridiplantae; phylum Streptophyta; class Magnoliopsida; order Magnoliales; family Magnoliaceae; genus Magnolia; species Magnolia officinalis. The sequence continues at coordinate 3,882,311 of JAJHSJ010000017.1, forward strand.
AGGGATATAAATCTTAGTTGGGCCACACCACGGGACAAAAATAATGAATGAATATTCACAATTAAGATCCTCCTAAGACCCACTGTACTGTTTATTTGACATCCAATCTATTGATTGGTCATAAAGACCCAGATGAAGGGAAAAAAATAATATCGCTTGATCCAAAACTTTTATGGCCCCTAAAACGTTTTTAATGGTCAAAATTTATTCAACATTGTTTCCTGTAATGTGGTCCACTTGAGATTGAGATATATTTCATTTTTTTAATCATATCATAAAATGATATATAAAAAATATGACGGATTGGATGAAACATATCCATCATGGTGGGGCACATAGACCCCTCCCTTTTCCAAAGCTTTGTTTACCCTTTTATTTTTCTATAAAAAACTGTGAGTTTTGTACATAATGTAAAATAGTGGTGACTCATTCAACAAAATAGTGGCAATGATATAAAGTTATCCAGGCCATTGAAATAATCCATCTAGTTGTATTTGTTTAATATTTATAATTTTCATATATAATACGATCTTAACCATACAGAAAATGGTCCTTCTTGCATGTACGATTGTTAACAGAGTATTTGTTATAAACAGTGGTAAACGCACACTGTTTCGTATTTCAAAATTTTATAAAATTTAGAAAAGGAATTGCAAAATAACGAGCGCCCTCTCTCATTTCACATTTTCACTCCTTCCTTCGAGCGGCGAGGCGTCGTCTTCCTTCGAGTGGCGCGGCTTCTTCTTCCATCGAGACATCCATTGCACTAACCCCCACCAACAGGATTCACCTATCATAACTGTTGGTGCTTCTAAAAGGTATGTACGCGCTCCTGATCCTTTTCTCTGTGGGGACCACTTCTCTTTCTTGGTTGGGATCTTCCGATTGTGTGTTTTTTTTTCGGTTTGTGGTACATTGTAGAGGGGATTGTTGTTTTGACGGTGTGTATTGGTTTTTCTATTTCTGAATGTGTGTGGCTGATGGGGCTGTGATGGTCCATTGGTGAGCGGGTACCTCTATCTGAACCGTCCAAATCCCGATTCAGAGTGGACGATCATAAATACACGATCAGTTGCAGTTGAATGGGTGATTGAGATGAAAAGCAGTTGATCGTCTGGATTTGACAAACATATCTTTGTTAATCAGATGTTAAGGTTTTTTTTGTAGCTATGATGATCTGGATTTTGTTTTCTTCTTCTTTTCCTAATCTGGATGAATTGCAAAGTGGCTTGCCAAACATGGTATTGTTTGTTAGCAGGCTCTTGCAGTTACATGATACTCAGACAGCGTGGGATACTTGATACACATGCACGTAGAGAAATTGTACACGTGGCATACATTAATAAATTCCGAAAATTAGATTGATGGAACGAACTTTAACCTCAGATGCATGCACTCACTCGACCATTGGATATTTTTCATTTTAACCGTCCAATAAATGTCCACCAATCTGATAGTGGATAATTAAAAAAAAAAAAAGAATCATAAATTTTAGTTATGATACATCGATGGATCCAAATGGGAAGACATATTTTGGACAGTTAAATTTGAATTACTGGTATCCCATGTATGAAATTTCTAAGTGCCTGCGTATCATCTCTCACACTCTGCAAGAGTATCAGAGTATTTCTCCTTTTCTTAATTGTGCAGATGGATGTGGGGCATGATTGGTTTATTAGAGGATGTGGTTTCAGCTTGTTTACAGAGAGGGTATTAATGTGGTCTACAGATGCAGTTGAAGTGGGCCACGTTATGGAGAGCGACTTGTATGTGACCCCAGCACCACCGATGTGGTGAGACCCTAACCATAGGACCCACCTATATGTATTAATTGTATATTTATGTCATTCATCTGTTTCTCTAGCTTATTTTAATGGCCAATAATCACCGTTTCCTATGATGTGGTCCACCTGAAATTTTTTATTTCTTCAGTTGTGGGACCATTGCCTAAAATAAGCTAAGAAAAAACAGAATACGGGGACACCCAGTACCCGGCTGAACCTGACATGTTAAGAGCCTAGCTTGATGAAGTTTTTATTGCACAAGAGTGATGGCATTTGTCAACTGGTTTTCTTCCATGTTATTTTGGTTATTGGTTATGTTACGCTCCCTGTGTTCTCAGTTTCTGATTTGTAAATTAGAATATGGAGTTAACTCAGTAGAAATTACTATCATCATTATTGTTACTATTATTTGGTTGGTAAGTAGGTTTGAACTTTGCCCCCCGTTTTGTGTACTGGAGTGTTGAAAATGCATCAGTTCATAATGACCTTGAACTGATGGAGTCCCATGATTCTTATGTTTGTTTTGGTATGGTTTCACTTACACTTAAGCTTGTCAAACTGCAGTTGCACTGCTCGGTGAAAAACAGGAAACAAATCACAAAAATTCTCATTTTGCTCTTTCCACAAGTAAGATTTTAGATTGATTCATTTTTTATTTTTTTTTATCATTGATAAGAATTCCTGTTTAGGACATAGTTGGAGTTTTTGCTTTCGTTAATAGCGGCAGCAGGGGCTGTGGGCTCTTTAGCATGTTTCAATCTCTTTAATATATTAATATAAGTCAGTTGCTTTTAAGAAAGAAATTCAGATGTCGTTTATGGGCTCTCATATTCCATTCCTTTTTTCCTTTTAACTCTTGACCATTTGCAAATAAATTGTTCCGTTAGTTAATTGGCACAACAACCAGCTACTATACAAGGAAAATGAACATCTGACTAAATTTATTCCTCGAATCACGAGCCAGATCACCCCCTGTTTCCAGCCTCAAACAAGAATGGATGAGTGGGCCACAGTTGCATGTTAAAGTCCATGGTGTGGCCCGCCTGATGAGTGAACGAGATTACTATTAGGTGCCAGAAGATCTTCATGGATGGGCCCACCACTTGAATGGCTCAAATTTCCCATACATACGACATGACGGTGGGAAAGATGGCTGCATGCTAGGTTAGCATGTTGTTGGCTTTGAACACTTATGGATGTGCTTGAAAACCTAGGTAAGCTAGTAAGCTAAACTAACAAGCAAGTGGTACATACAGCCATAGAATAAAATGTATGAAGCTCTGAGAGAAAGGCTGCCCAATGTTTCATTTATTTGGACTTATAAATAAAAATGTATCACAAAATAATAGGAAAGGATCTGGTTTTAAACTATATCTAAGATAGTTACCAGCCCTTTATATCTATATACGCCACATACATGTATGAGATATAGAGTTCATTTGCTGGATCGTGTCATGGATGAGCCATAACCGGGAAAAACAATCAGGTGACCTTAGCCACAATTGAAGGATTTTTGAGATATACAAATAATTATTAGAGAAAATATCTTTCAAAAAAATTATTAGAGAAAATATCCAACCAAAGTTCCTCATACAACAGGAAGAAGTCCTCCGATTGACAGCTAGGATCATATAAGAGTAAAATCTATCATGCACACCTCAGCATGTGAACCATTTGTTTATTGCAAGCATGTGACATATAAAGATACAAAGTGATTATGGCTCAGATCTCATTTATGCATGCCATGTGTACAGAAATATATTGCTTGAAAACTGCTTTAATTTTATGCCAATTAGCAGGGGCCACAAGTGTATATCACTAGCAAATCACCAGGTTAACTGTACATAAGCAACCAAGCCAGTGAGTGGTTCCCCTATGTTCATCAATTGGGTATGACAAAAGCTATACATAAGGTAATCCTCACATTTACAGCTACTCAACATCTTTAGCTCTGTATTTTGTGTTCATTGTCTAATATATATTGATATCCAATCTTTCATGCTTACTGAAGTATATACTTTGTGTTCATATTTACTCAGCATTTTATTTAGAACATGAACTCTGTATTTTGTGTTCATTGTCTAATGTGCATTCTTCATCACCAACGTCAGTGGTGAGCTCCTCACCACCCAATCCATGTCTTAGTTAAACTGGATCATTGTCACTTGTTTTCAAAGAGCCACCTGTCTATGTTTGCTATGAGAAGTATCATTTACCTGTCTCTGTGTCTGTTTGAACAGATTGGCTAGCATCAGGTGAGATACATTGTTTAGATCTTCTGGATTAAATCAAGCAATCCTACACCTTAGGTTGGCCAAGACATATCAAAACAAATGAATGTCTAGAGGAAAAACAAGTTCAATCATCAATTTACTTTGTATGTTGTGACCCACCTGAAGAGTGAAATTGTCTGATTTTTTAGGCAGAAGGTATAAGCAACAAGGGCCCGATTTCCCTCTCGAAACTGATCCATTTCACGAAGGGCAAGGTAGTAATTTCGATGTCTTTTACGGCCTCTTTTGATTTCTCTATCTTATCTCTGTTTATTTATTTTTAAAATATTTTTATGGATTTTCGATGTCGTGTGAGTGTGCCTGAAAAAGAAAAGAAAATAAATCTCTCTTATCTGGAATGTTCTATCTGTGTAGCATTTGCCTTTCAATTGTTGATTTATTTCCTTTCCTAGTCGTCCATTTTTTGCCCACCTAATGAAAGCTAGCATTCTTCTCAACGAGGGAGATTTGGCTAAATGGGCCATCCACACCTGTTCCATCATATGAACTGTTTGGATCAGTGAACCATGGCCCCCACATGCTCTCACTTGTTAGAACTGTCTGAAAATCTGAATCACAGATTGACTATTATATTAGTTTTGAACATTTTAGATGGTTAGGATTGTTTGATAGGCCCAATTGAAAAATATTCTCCCAGATCAACTCTTCCAAGTCAGCACAAACATTAGACTGTAATTTCTAGAGCACTTGGGTTTCAAGCCCATGTGCAGTAGGTAACATGAGATCAATGGTATGGATGTGAGGAAAATGGGGCCCACAAGGTAAATCTCATTCATGCATGTTAACTAAATCAAATCTTATCTCTAACTTGGATTTATCATCTCCTTCCACATCTAAATCAAATCTAGTACATCTCATATATTTCCATAACTTTATGCTTCAATAGCAACATTTAAGCTACAACCTCAGGATGAGACCAACCCCATCAGGAAAAGGAAATAGAAAAAGAAAAAGACAACAAAATAAGAAAAATTCTTTAAAATCTAAGGAACAGAAGTCAGTCATGAATTTCTAACCACAATTCAAAAACGAGAATAATATCATTTAACACAGGCATCCTTAAAACGTTAGTGGCTAGATAGATGAAGCAACAAAAGCTGTGATGCAGCCATTTGGAGAAGAATCATGACCTTAGAACAAGGATGAACACGTATCCATTAAAGCTCTAATTTCTCTCCAAGATGCTACACATTGAATAAAATCCCTAGAAAATGGACAGTGGAAGTAATTTCCAGCAGTCTGCTAGTCTATTCAACTATAAATAGAAGACAGAAGCAACTAATGCATCAGAAATTAGAGCAACTAATTCTCAGATTAAAACATGCTTAAGGACACCTCACAATAAATTCATTCATTCATCACAGTCATGTCTCTAGCTCATATGCATGGCTATATACATAGATGTGTATGAATGTATATATAAACGGATATACATATATACTTATCCCTTTACTCAAATCTGTATTTAATGCAATAAAGCCTAGAACAAAACCTTCTTGGTCCACACATAACTGGTACTCAACTTGCCAATGAAGAGTATTAACTAGGGAGACTAAAAACTGCAACTACAGGATTATGATTAGATTGGACTCCCTATATAACAATCGCTTGAACCTTGTATGGGTTGTATACACTATAAGATTGTGTATAGTGCCACAAGAAACATGTGGTTGGAGAATACAACCATTTAATGATATCTGATTGACTTAAAAGGACATTAAATGCTATTTAAGTGTCCAATTCTACTAGATCTTTCTATATATCACTCGTATGACAATTGTATACCAACCATATGGTTGTGGTTTTGCTGTACACTTCTATACACATCTTTGGTAAAATAACCCATCAAAATATAGGAGTGAAATCTTGCACAAGATTTAACCTGGGGTGAAACTCAAGAGCTAAAACACATCAAAAGCATTAGAAAATAGTCCTTGTTGTTGCAAGTACTGCCAAAACCCACGAGCATTTTACTGGTACACAAGCTAAACAACTACCCATCATATTCATAAAAGGAAAATGATACGATGAAATCACATTCCTTTTTATAACAGCACTCAGTTTCTATTTTCTGCATATTTTTCAACTTCTATTACACATTTTTCTTGTATGAATGGAATCCTTACATCTAAAAGCATGCATCTTAACTTCACGGTTTACAGTTCATTTTGTTGGGATGTGTCGTGCCAATGCATGTTCCTTTCTTTTCACTTCAGTGTCTGTGATATGGAATCCAAGCATCTCATGAAAGTTCCCAAAACTAATCACCCTGAAGTTGGAACTTGGAACACATTATCCAATTACTATCTCTAATTTAAAATCAGTTTCTAAGCTTTGCATGGATGATAAATTGGATTTAAATTGACTATCTCTGATTTATCTAAATGTGTAAAAATTTATCTAAATTACGAGTAATTGGAATTCCAAAATGTGGTCTATCATTCACATTTATTTAGTAATTGGAAAAATGTGTAAAAAAACCTAGTAATTATTCAATGATTATGAGTGTGGTACCTTTCATCCCAAGTGATGCTTTTTCTTCCACTAGGCTATTAGGCAGCAGTCTTTGAAATATAATGCCAACAATTAGTCTTTTCTTGTGCAAATCAGAAATTTCAGCTGCTTGAAGGTCAAATCCATAAAAAATGCTTCGATCATAGTCGAATGTGAAAGGTTCAGTGACCCCATCAGGGAGACTGACACTTGAATCGAGCCGAAGAGCCTGGCTTCTCTTTGCATTCCATAGTGTGCATGGTAAAGGTATGTTCCTGGCTGCAATATGTTTAAAGGAGTAAAGGTGATTTAGAGACCTTACTAATCCAATCCTCAATTACAAAGATAACAAGTTGTATGATAGCCATGGCATATATTGTTGTATGCAATGGAGAGCGGCAGAACCAAAGTAAGTTATATGGATGGATTGTTCCCTTGGAATTTGTAGTAGTTGTTACTGTTTTACTTTTAACCATTCATTTTGATAGCTATGCCATTCATGCTTTGTTCGATAGTCTAATTTGTATTCTTTTCTTTCCTTGTTTTAGGTGATCAAAGTGGTCAGCTTGTGAAGATTTCTGGCATCATAACATGTTGTTCTGATGTTAAGCCCTTGATGCAGGTTGCTGTCTACACATGTGAAGAGTGTGGGTTTGAAATTTACCTAGTAATAATGCATTGTCTACACGTGGCTTTAAGGGATCGTGTGAAGTTCCTTGTTTTTTTGAAAGATGAGAAATTTATTGAAAGAATGATGAGAGCTAGGATTGTGTGAAGTTCTTTTTAAAGCTATATGTTTGAATTGCCTGTCTGTGTTTTTACTCTGCAATTCTGCATTTGCTGTGTACTTGTATGTAGCTGATGATCCTAGCTCTCTGTTGCCAGCAGATATCTTACAAAATATATCATCTCTAGATCATCCGTACATATTTTCAACATGTTGAATACAAAATACAGCAATGCTTTGGTAATCAGACTATTAAGGATATGTATAAAGGCCTAGGAAGACAGGTGGGGTTCATCAATATGAAGTTTGTACTAGGCAAAGTACACAGCAATTCTGCATTTGCTATGTACTTGTATGTAGCTGATGATCCTAGCTCTCTGTTGCCAGCAGATATCTTACAAAATATATCATCTCTAGATCATCTGTACACATTTTCAACATGTTGAATACAAAATACAGCAATGCTTTGATAATCAGACTATTAATGATATGTATAAAGGCTTAGAAAGACAGGTGGGGTTCATCAATATGAAGTTTGTACTAGGCAAAGGACCTATTATTCTTTGCTCTTAATGTAATGGTTAGGACTTACAAGTCAATAAGGACAGGAAGAATTTGTTGTTTGCTTGCAATGTTGTGATTATATGCTTTTGAAAATTTCAATCTCATAGGCTCTTGGATAAACTTGATGGTTTGAAGGGTTGTCTTTTGGCCAGATGGTCATAGATAAGAAACTCTACTGGACAGTTGGGATAACAGTTATCTTTTTTATGCTAGGTATCTACCACTGTGATGCTAGTACTGCAGGACAACTGGGGTAAGTACTTGAGAAAAAAAAAATCCAATTTTAATTGTTTTAGTTTCAGTAAACCCAGTTGTTGATTACTGATTTTGGATGCCCTGAAAATGCTTGTTCATCATAGTGATTAGGATAACTTTACTAAATGATTTTTTTTTTTAAGAAGCAACGAAAGAATTATTGAAACCAGGAAAAAGAAAACAAACAGGGGAGAGGAGGAAAGAGCCTATCTGCTGAGATAGCAGAACGACTCTAACCTCCTAAGAAACAAAGATCGAAACAATCCATGCATTAAAATCTGTAAATATATATGAATATACTGTCATGTCTTGGAATTCTTGTATATGGTTTGGTTAATTGTTCATTTCTAGCCACAAGGCCATTTTTGTTGTAGTGAGGTGGATATGAACTTATATCATCTCACAGGTTGCAATCGACTGTACGGTGGAGAGTTGCAATGAACCTGCCTGGGTTCTTTCTGACTAACCAAAGAAGTCAAACAATTAACGCCTAATAGAACACCTACATGAGAAATTTCTAAGCACCATCATCAACAATTTCCTTGAAAATTTTCCCACCCTTTATATAGATGTGAAAAGTCAACATTAGCTCTCAAACAGTTGAGGTTTGTACACTACAACAGTTCTCTTCTATTTGTTTTCTTTTCTGATTTCTTTCCTTGAAAGTTTTTGCTTTGTCCAACTTCTTCATACATAGTTTGATTTGCAGACGGTGGGATTCGCTTCTTTCAAAGTGGGGATTATGTTCTTCTAGCGAACATGTTTGCAAGTGCTAGCCAATGGAACAAAGTGACAAGAGTGCGAGAGGCAATGAGAAACAGAGGAGTTCAGAAACCAGAGAGCCAGGTAACAGCCTCATCGAGCTACATCCAACAACTTAGCTTGAATCAGAATTTTCAAGGACTGTTGTGGATGCATTTCTTTCTTGTGTAGCAGATTTTCTATGTTGTTAGACTCCCCTCTTCTCTTTCTGTACTTTTCTCTCCCAACTTTTCTTTTTTTTTTTTTTTTTTTTTTTTTTTCATTTTCCTTCTCCACCTGATTTGAAAATAGAAAGGGAATTCATATTTATTACTCTCCTTCCACTGATAGACAATTCACTTTCTAGGATAAAACGGCAAGTTCAATAGAGCTATTGCATCTATTTGTTTTTTTTTTTTTTTGGCACCATTTAAAAATTGGCAGTGACTCATCCACCTTACATATCAGATTGATTTACAGCTATACACACCATCCAGATTGTGGATCTCATTGTTGATGGAGCATTTCTAAAATCAGACATTTCTAAATCACACTGATCAAGCAATCCTAACCATCCAATTAATGGATATCATATGGATAGATGGTTAAAAATAAAAGTAAATGGTCCAAATTTGGAAGGACAAATCTGATGGTTAATGTTATCTTCTCAGTGAAGATTTTTTATTATGCACTTGTGCTCCATCCATAGATTTGGATGGTCTGGATTGCCATACAAGCATGCCATGTGTATGTCTAAAGTCTCACCACCATTTTATAAATGGTGCAAAACTAACACTTGATTCCCCTTGCTCAAGACCTGACAGATGACTTTTTTTTTTTCTTTTCTTTTTTTCTTTCTAAATTTATGGGCAGTGAAAATTATAATGATGGAGAAATTCCAAGTTTCGCATGGTAGCTTATGCTGAAATGAAAAATGAGATAGTGCCCATATCTGATGATCAGGATTCCTCTGTTGTGAAAAATGTGATAGTGCCCATATCCGTGAAATGTTCTATTGAGGGTAGGCTGAACAACAGGACAATTTATTGCGTTTACCAATGATTGCTAGGTTGAACAAATTCTTTAAGATTCTTGTTCAATGACCTTTATGGATATTGATCCCAAAAACATTTTAGTGCACTATTTCTAGTCTATATCCATTATATTACGAACTTACGTTTTGTGTTTGCTCTAATATAATAAGATGTCAATTTTAGATTTCTTCTCTCCCTCTCTATGCTTGAAAGAATGGGATTTTGGTTCAAATGCATAAGATGGACATTGACATCATTGGTCTTCTTTGATTTTTTTTTTCTTTACCATTTCTTCTGTAAAGTGCTTGTAAGTTGTTTGAACTGATGCATGTAAGAAGTTCTGGAATGTGTTTCATCTGCAGCCTATGCGTGATCAGAAGGTACAATTCCAAAAAAAAATATCATCTAATTTCACATTATTTCTATTGCTTTATGATTATACAATTCCAAAAAAATGAGAACCAGGTTAACAGTACACAGACTGCTGAAATTGATGTTTTACCAATAGATCACTACTATGATGCCTTAGGAGGGCCTGAATTGGATACTCTCAGGTACATGGACTTTTGTTTTTTTTTTTTTTTTTTGCTGCTACTGTTGTTGTGCTCCATTTGCTTCGTTCAGCTGACAGGATATCATCTCTATAATTATAAATGCTGTTTCAAAGCAAGTGTGGAGTGCTACTAATTTGGAGAGATCTGACATAAATAAAGTCTTCTATCGGTACAAGAGCATAATCAAGTTCTCAAATCTGCACTTGATTGAGAAAGATCTTAATGGCATTAGTGCTAACATGGAATGCATATGCAAAGTTAGTTATTTATGTGCAAAAAAAAAAAAAAAAAGAAGAATGTGGTCCCGACCCAATTGAGGAAGTTATGCCCAAAGTGTAGTTAGCATAGTGTCCCAGTGGGAATCAGAAGTTTAACTGGTAATGGTATCATCTCTCCTTGATAGGGGCAATAGTAATCGACTGAAGACAACTGAATCTGCTAAGGCATCCAAAAGACAGTCCATCAACTTATTATTATTATTATTTTTTCATTTTCTTCAGATACTGAATCTGCTAAGGCATCTAGAAGACAACTGAAAGAGACAATCTGCTCAGTGCTATTTGATATGAATGTTCCTGCTGTTTGTAGAAGAACTGCAGGCATGGCAGCTGAGACCACTTCTCATCACATTGTTGCTGAAGTGTGCAACATTCGCAGGAAGACAAATAAATCTTCTTAAAAAAAGGTGAAAGAGCGTGCTTCTTTCTCCCAAAGCAATTTATAACCTCTTGACAAGAGTGCAGGATCTCATCCATGCTCCAGTCGAGTCCTTTCAAGCACATCTTATCAAGGTGAATGTGACCAGCAAGGCCTGTATCCGCTTCTGAACTTTCAGGTATTTGTCGATGCCTTTGGTATTCAATGGAGAAGTCAAAAGCAACAACATTTAAATTGACTTTTTTCAAACGATTCTGAACTAAATATGTTGCATTCTCCTTGCAATGCATTTTCCCGTAGAAGCACTCATTCAAATATAGAATAACTCTCCGATCAATAATATCATTCTTGAAGTTAACTTTGCACAAAAGTATTTCCTTCATCGATTCCCATGAAGAGTTGTTGCTCTGAGAAGAATCAAGAACTGCTTTATATGCAGGATTTGATATTGCAATAGTAGCTACTACACCAACCAGTTCACTAGTAAGAGAACTTCCAGGACTATTTTCGTCCACCTGTCCATACTAAAATTGAATTATAGAATTGCTGCAGAGGTTTCTCACTGTCCCATCATAACAGATAACGACATCTCTAAGTGTGGCCATTAGATTTTTAAACAAAGTTCCTGGTTTAATAAGTTCTCTGGAAGTATGGATCAACACTTCCCTGGATGATATGGAATGGACCAACTCTTCATAGGGGGTCAGACCTTGAAAAAAAGAGCTCTTAACTAACCCAAATGCCTCAGAAGGATAGTCAACACCATTAACAGAATACTTATTTTGGAAGTAGAAACTCATCCTCAACCAAACGCCTTGAATAGAACTTCCCTTGGTCATAAAGTTGAAGCCCCAAAAAGCCAAGTTGTTGAACAACCTTACTGATAGCTGAATCATTTTTAGAATCTATCAAATTACCCAAAGCAGATAAGTTTAGAATACGAGTCACGATAGACAGTTTTACAGTTTTCAGGTAGCTTTCCACTTGCAACTTTACAAGTTCATTGTAATTTGATCTCAAGTGAAGCAGCAAAGGTGATATGTCCGGAATCTTCTTCTTTATATCTTCAGTAACAGCCTTGGGAATGTCAAAATCATTCAAGCTAACACTATATCCTTCTAAAAAGTGAATCTCCATCTGCAATGGCTGTAACATATTAAAGAACTTAACAGCCACTTTTGTTCCCTTCTTGTCAAGAACAGAAGTAACAATCTCTGTGAATGATGACTGTAGTAAATCTCTATTGAAATCAATCCTCACCATTTCACTTTTACTGATCAAATGCCATTTTTCTTGTAGTGATGGCAAAAGATATTGTATATAGTTGTAAGGATTGTAATCACTCTTTATATATTAAGAAAATCTCTCTAAAAAGTACCTCTTAGAAAGAGAGTTTGAAAGTTGTTTGGTTGGGTCCTATTTTCTCTTTATATCCATGTTAGTATGACCTTATGAACAGATTATATGATAAATAAAAATCATGTGGGCCTCAGAAAGGTTTTGGCTTTCAAATGTTGAAGTATGTTATAACCATTATTTCATTTGGTGTGATCCACTTGAGCTTTAGATCTCTCTGTTTTTTTTTTTTTTTCTTATGCACTGAAATGAGCTGGTGGTACAAAATGGACGTGACATATTCATCACTATGGGCTCTACAATTTTTATTAGTATAGAAATCCATGAATTCTCTATTTGTAATATATGAAGGGTTGACTAAACTAATCTTTTCTTGGATTGAATCTGGTTGTTTGTAATATATGCAGGAAGGGCTCAAAAGAAGGTTGAACAAGAGAAGATACCAAGTAGCCAATTCAAGGCAAGACAGCCAACAGTTGAAGTTCCGGATAATTTCTTTTGTATGGGTCTTAGTTTACGAGGGGAAGTGTTTAGTTAGGAGGGTTAAAGACTATTTGGAGTGGGCCACTTGGGTCATTTCCTCTTTTATTGAATTGAGTTGTTTCTGATTTTGTGAATAGGATTCTTATCAAACAATATTGTGAATTATTTTTTGAATGACTATCAGGTGCAAGATTAAAAATAATAATAATAATAATTTATCAATTTTTTTTTTTTTTACAGATATTTTAGCGACGGACCAAATCCGTCGCTAATTTCTGAAAATTGAAAATAACGACGGATTCGGGGTCCGTCGCGTACTCATATTAGCGACGGATCTTATCCGTCGTAATTTCTTACCGTTGAAAACCGACGACAGATATGAGGTCCGTCGCTTCTCATATTAGCGACGGATCTTATCCGTCGCTAATATTTTTAGTGAGACTAATATTTTGAAAATTACCGACGGATTTTTTATTTTTTACGACGGATAAAATCCGTCGCTATGGTGCGACGGACCTTATCCGTCGCAAATTAAACGACGGATATAATCCGTCGTAAAACCAAAAACGACCCAGTAAACAGCGACGGACCAAGCGACGGACGAAGTCCGTCGTTTTTTGGGTTTTACGACGGATTTGGTCCGTCGCAAAACAGCGATTTTGGCGTAGTGCGTGGTAAATGTTACCTGTCCTTTATTTTTAATTTTTTTAGCTTTTTAACTTTTAACTTTTTCTCTTCTCTCTCTCTTATCTTATCTTATTTTTCCATGTGATGGATGGCCATATTAAAAGGAGGCCCCACATGATGGATTGTCCATGTCAAACGTGAGACCACATAATGGACGGTCCACACCAAAAATGGGCCCATATAATGGATGACACATATTAATGTGAGCTGACATCATAGATGGTCCATATCAAAGGTTGGCCCCTAATGTTAAATTAATGGCCCAAATCAAAGTGGGGCGACCCAGTTCAAAGATAGAGCCCATTAGATGGAAGGTCCACATCAAACGTGGGCTCCAAATGATGGGAAATGGACATTGAGGGTGGGCCCCACATGACGGGATGGCCCACATTAAGGTGGGCCCTGCATAATGGATGGTATACATCAAAGGTCAGCGCCTTATAATGAGTATGATTGGATGCCACAGTTTGAAGGTGAAGCCCACACGATGGACGGTCCACATCAAAAGTGGGTTTCGCATGATGGGCAATTGAAATTAAAGGTGTGCCCCACATGATAGACAATCATTGATGGTGAGCCCCACGTGAGGAATGACCATATCAAGGTGGGCTCCAGAATGACCATATCAAGGTGGGCTCCACGTAATGGATTGTCAACATCAAAGATCAACCCTTTGCAATGAATGACCTACACCCAAGGAGGGTCTCACATGATGGACGATCACTTTGAAGCTGGGCCTTGCATAATGGATGGTCCACACTAAAGGTGCGCCTCACATGATGAATAATCCACATAGCTTCCCCTGGGGAACCAAGGATAGTAAAAACAAGACACAATGGGTTCATTTTTTCCTTTTTTTTTTTTTTTTTTTTTTTTTTTTTTTTTTTTTTTTTTTTTTTAATAAAAATAAAAATTCAAAGTTTTTTTTTTTTTCCAAAATTTAGCTTTCTATATAAAAAGCGAGCTTTCATCGATAGGGCCTTCGGACGCCCCTGGAACAAAAAACAGGGGCGCCTATCATAAAGGCAGCCACGTATGACCACCAAAGGGGAAAAGGAAAAACAAAAAGGAAAACTTTACATCTTCACACGGTTAGCTCTAACAGCTCCTAACCCCACCTTATCTACGAACACTAGGCCGCGGGGGGGGGGGGGGGGGGCAACAACCACCTGACCCTTACTACCCTCCCTAGCCATGCCGTCAGCAGGGCCGTTCCCTTCCCTCTAGATAACCGTAACCACAAATGTAGTGATCTGCCCCACATTCTTGATTCTCGTGACCCAAGGTTTCCATTGCCATGGGGTGTTGGAATTACCCGAGAGGAGGCCCGCTGCAACCTTAGAATCTGTTTCTACCTCTATTCTGTCAAGCCCTCTTTCCAAGCACAAGATAAGGTCATCGTATATAACATGAAGTTTCAACTCTATTATTCATCTCCACCTCGTAGCCAGATGAGAAAGTGAATATGTAGCCCTAGATTCCCACTAGTCGAACCATACCCCGTAGCCAGACAAGAAACCGGCTAGCAGATCTTCCTGCTCAGATACGGGGTATGGTTTTTCTGGATAAGATAGGTTTAGGAGCGATTAGACAGAGTTAGTGCGATCCTTGACCGCCTGTCGGTCTTTTTCATTTTCTATGTTTCGTTTATTTCTTCACTTTTCCCCGTTGTATAGAGATATGATAGGTTTCCCCATGTCCTTTTTCTCCTGGGGTCACCCAAATTCATGGTCTTTATAATTCTCCCCAGTTATTAATGAAAATTTCATGGTTTTTTTGAAAAAAAAAAAAAAAAACCATCCACATTCAATTTTACCAAGCCTCTAACCGGTTTCGACCATTTAACAATCTGCGTGTTGCGAAACTGTCTCGAAGGAGGCGACATACCCAGCCCAGCCCCGACGTGCTCCCTAAGGCAATCAGACTTACCCTCTGAGATGGACATGGCCCACCATTTGATTCGAGCAATAGAAGTGGGCGTAAGCATGGGACGGTTATCATGCCTGGCCTCATTCCCAGCTCGCCATAACTCCCAACAGATATGGATGGGAATGACTTTCCTGATGGGGGTTGGAGCTGAACTTGGAGCTGTTGCATTTTTCCATTGCATCAATTTGTCTTCAACCGAATGATGTGGGAGGAGAGATGTACCACAAACAACTGAGAAGTGGTGCCAAATCTTCCTGGCTAGCTGCCCATTTAGAAAAAGGTGTTGAATAGATTCCGGCTCTAGTCTAGATATGTTGGCATCAGCACAACAGGAGCATATAGAGGGTAGCGGGATACCTATGGACTGCACTCTGACGTCCACTGGAGTCGCTCCCTGCATCAATTTCCAAAGAAACAACGACATTTTGGGAGGGACTTTACTGTGCCAGATCCAGTTGAACCACCACCACTACAAGAAAACCCACTTTTACCGATGAAAATTTTCGTCGCTAAAAGCTATTTTTTCGTAGGTAAAGAGTTTTACCGATGAAAAAATTCGTCAGTAAAAGACCGACGGAAATGGCTTTTACCAATGAAAATTTGAATCATCGGCAATGGCAAGATTTTTACCGACGACTTTTTTCGTCGGTAAAAAATAATTCAAAAACATTTACTGACAATTTTTTTCGTAGGTAAAAATATTTACAAAATATTTACCGACAAATTTTTTCGTCAGTAGAAAATAAGTTAAAAACTTTTATTGACGATTGTTTTCGTAGATAAACATATCTACAAAATTTTTACTGACGAATTTTTTCGTTGGTAAAAAAAAAAATTAAAAAACTTTTACTGACGAATTCTTTCATAGCTAAAAATATTTTACAAACTTTTATCGACGAGGTTTTTCGTCGGAAAAAAATAAGTAAAAAACTTTTACCTACGAAAAGTTTCCTAGGTAAAAATTTTACAAAACTTTTACCGATGAATTGTTTCGTCGGTAAAAAATAAGTAAAAACGATTTTTTTGTAGATAAAATATTTCACGATACTTTTACCTACAAAAATTTCATACCTAAGAAATGTAGATGAGACTTTTACCTACGAAAAGTCTCGTACGTAAAAAAATGTGGATGAGACTCTTTTTTTTTTTTTTTTTTCAATATTCCAGCACAAAATTCCTGATATACACCTGTTACAACATATTTCATTATGTTCTTCCTGATATATACCTATTATATAATATATTTCATCATATTCACATTCACATCCATCTAAACCCAAACTACGTAAATCCATCCAGACATAAACTACATTCATCCAAACATAAACTACATCCATCCAAACACAAACAATCTTATCCACATCACATTCATCTACGCATAAATACATATAAGTTTAACATCATAAATAAAATACAAAAAAATTATTCATAGCCTATTTCCTGGTAAAGCTCACAAAATTCAGTGTGGTGAACACATCGCCAACTGTGCACACACACCTAGGTCCTTACTCGTGCCTTTATGGTAGATTCAAAATAGTTTCAATACAAGGTCACAAGTTCAAGTACCCATTGTGGCTGTAAGCTATTCTGGTGTGTGTGTTAAAAGAAAAAGAAAGAAAAAAAAATTGATTTATCTTTTGGGTTGAGCCTAATGGTACTTAATTGGTAATTTCTCATCCGGTAGAAATTATTATTAGTTATTTTTAGAAAGATGAGATTAGGCCACTTATAATTATATTAACGTGATAAATTAAGTGTTGTATGTGAGCAGACACCACATAATAAACAATCCTATGAAAAAAAAAATATGAAAAGAGAGAACATATGAGAGGTGATCCTTATCTCCTTTGATGGATTCAACCTGCATGTGCCCTACCCAACTTCCTATAAGGAGAAGTTATATGGGTCTTGGAATAATGTTGGTGACAAATCCACCTTGTCTATTAATATTATCATATTGTGTTAGGACATGACTCTAAAAATGAGATAAATCTAAATCTCAAATAATCTATGCTATAAGAGATAGTGGAGATGGAAATAGATGCATTGTGATGCTTGAGTTCGAGTATGCTTGCCAACAAAGCAAGATTTTCTTGTTTGTTGCCATGTGATTGGGCTACATTATTACATCAATTGGGTTCGGGTTCGGGATCGGGTTTAAGTTTGGGTTTTCAAGTTTAGGTTTAGGTTTAGGTTAGGGAGTTGAGATTAGGATTAGATGTAGGTTTAGGTTTAGGGATTTGAGAATACATTTAGGTTATAGGTTTAGGTTTAGGTTATAGGTTATAGTTTTAGGTTTAGGTTTTAGGTTTAGGTTATAGGTTATAGGTTAAGGTTTAGGTTATAAGTTTTGGTTTAGGTTAAGGTTATAGGTTTAGGTTTAGGTTATAGGTTTTGGGATTTGAGAATAGGTTTAGGTTATAAGTATAGGTTAAGGTTAATGTTGTAGGTTATAAGTTTATGCTAATGTTGTAGGTTATAGGTTTAGGTTTAGGGATTTGAGAATGCATTTACGTTTTAAGTTTAGGTTTAGGTTTTATGTTTAGGTTAAGGTTACAGGTTTAGGTTTAGGTTATAAGTGTAGGTTATGGGATTAGGTTTAGGTTAGGTTATAGGTTAAGGTTTAAGGAATTGAGTTTAGGTTATAGGTTATAGGTTTAGGTTATAGGTTATAGGTTAAGGTTTAGGTTTTATGTTAAGGTTTAGGTTATAGGTTTCGGGATTTGATAATAGGTTTAGGTTATAAGCATAGGTTTAGGTTAATGTTTTAGGTTATAGGTTTAGGTTATAAGTTTATGTTAATGTTGTAGGTTATAGGTTTAGGTTTAGGGATTTGAGAATACATTTAGGTTTTAGGTTTAGGTTTAGGCTTTACGTTTAGGTTAAAGTTACAGGTTTAGGTTATAGGTTTAGGTTTAGGTTATAAGTGTAGGTTATAGGTTTAGGTTTAAGTTAGGTTATAGGTTAAGGTTTAGGGAATTGAGAATAGGTTAATGTTTAGGTTTAGGAAATCGGGTTCGAGTTTGGGTTTAGGTTTGGGTTTTCAAGTTTAGGTTTAGGTTAAGGAGTTGAGATTAGGTTTAGGTGTAGGGATTTGAGAATACATTTAGGTTTTAGGTTTAGGTTAAGGTTATAGGTTTAGGTTTATGTTTAGGTTATAGGTTATAGCTTTAGTGAATTGAGAATAGGTTGAGAATAGGTTAAGGTTTAAGTTTAGGAAATCGGGTTCGAGTTTGGGATCAGGTTTAGGTTTGGGTTTTCAAGTTTAGGTTTAGGTTAAGGAGTTGAGATTAGGATTAGGTGTAGGTTTAGGTTTAAGGATTTGAGAATACATTTAGGTTTTAGGTTTAGGTTAAGGTTAAGGTTATAGGTTTAGGTTATAGGTTTAGGTTTAGGTTATAAGTGTAGGTTATAGGTTTAGGTTTAAGTTAGGTTATAGGTTAAAGTTTAGGGAATTGAGAATAGGTTAAGGTTTAGGTTTAGGAAATCGGGTTCAGTTTCGGGTTTAGGTTTGGGTTTTCAAGTTTAGGTTTAGGTTAAGGAGTTGAGATTAGGATTAGGTGTAGGTCGTTTATTTGACATCCAACCAGCTGATAAGGCCACACAATTAGATAAAGGGAAAAAAATATCAGTTGTGTCAAAAACTTTTGTGGCTCATAAAATGTTTATGACAGTCAATCACCCATGCTTCCTACCATATAGTTCACCTAAGATTTGGACCTACTTTATTTTCGGCCTTGTGCCCATGTTAGGCCTAGGGCCATTAGGCCAACCTACTATTCAGGTGGGCCACACTAAAGGAAACAATTGGGGGAGATGTCCACCATTGATTTTTTTTTTTAATTTTTACAGAGGCTCACCATAATGGTTATGTGAAATCCACTCCAACCATTAGATGTCATACCAAATTTAGGTTTGCGGCTAAAAAATAAGGCCCATTCATAATTCAAGTGGCTCACACCAAGGGAAATGGTTTGGAGGGTGGGTGAACGACACCCAGAAAAGTGAATGAGGGAGTCTAAGGACTTACGTTTACCTTCCTTCCTCCGGCCCTTGGTGACATCGCTAACGAACTGAGCCCTGACCTTCGAACCTCCAGTACACTGTTTCCAATTATGTGGTCCACCTGAAGCACTGATGGGGTTAGTTTTTTTAGCCATAAGCAAAAAAATGGGTCACCCATCTAGTGGTCGGAGCAGATTTGGGAAACAAATCACGGTGGGGTCCACCCCATCTGGCCAACCCTTTGCTTGAATGACAAGCCATTTACGGTTTTGCTCGTAGGAGATTGGTTCTGTGTGTGTGTGTGTGTGTGTGTGTGTGTGTGTGTGTGTGTGTGTCCTTCCAGAGTTGATGACATACGGATTATCTGTTACTTGTCACATTTGTCTTTGTCTTGGCTTGAGGAAGGTAACTTGCTTATTTGGCCAGGTCACTTAGTGAGTATGGTGGCTTAATGCTAGAGATGGTTTCTCTATTAAGGCAGATGGCATTGATTCACAGGACTCTTCAAGATGATCTTTTAGTTTTGTCCACTCGTAATTTCTTGGATATTTATTTCAAAGTACGGCACTGTAGATTCATGTGGGTCCACTACCAGAAAAATGGGCAAAGGCTACGGATTTTATCCGTAGCCATAGACCTAAGGCTACGGATTTCGTCCGTAGCACAACCATAGTCGTAGGTGCCGTAACAATAGGTCTTTAACCAATGGCTATGGATCTAATCCGTAGCAAATACATCTATGGCTACGGATCCAATCCGTAGCAAATACTTCTACGGCTACGGATCCAATCCGTAGCAGATACACCTAGGGCTACGGATCGAATCCGTAGCAGATATACCTATGCCTACGGATATAATCCACAGTAGTTACACCTATGGCTACGGATCTAATCCGTAGCTATTTCGTACATTTTTAAAAAAAAATTTATATTCATTTGTTCATTCAATGGCCACCTGCATAATCATTCATTCATTCAATTACCATTCATTCAATCAATTACATTCAATTATAATAATCACTCATTCAATTCCACTCATTGATTGTAATCCATACAATCAATTATACAATCATTCATTCATTCAATCCATTCATCATTCATTCATTCAATCCATTCATTCAATTGTCCAAGTCCATTCATTTTCCTGAGATAATCACTATCACCCATTTCCAAAAGGCTTTCACATTCATTTATTCCAATAAAGCCATTTCCAAAAGGCTTTCACATTCATTTATTCCAATAAAGCCTAACCAAAAAAACCTACATTTACCACCAACTCAAACCCAATTCTTAAATTCCTTAGACAGGATCTGCCATTGGTAAACACATTCAGAAACTCCGGCTTCTATATCAATATGAAACATCAAACTAAAAATAAATCACAAAGCTCAATCTAAATCTGCTTTCACCCAATTCCATAGATACATGAACAAACCTCATTTCACAACATCCATTAAAAGACACATGTATGTTCCACTATCTGCACAAGAATCCCAACTAAGTCATGAGATGGAAGGAGTTTGATTTGAATCAAACAAAAAATTCCAGCAACAAATTCCACATTTCCATTGTTAAAATGGGGGAACATGTTATATGCATGGCTAGTATCGTAATGTGCACGGGTTGTCAATTACGGGATGCCCCATGCACAATGACCGCCAAGATCAGGGCCTGGATTGACATGCATGCAATGTGTGAATAGATATATCGCCACCAGAAATCTCGACGTGGTTTATAAAGTAGATATGATTTTCAGCTAAACCACTTGTAACCAGCAAACCAAGCAAATGTATTTTTTTTTTACAAGGCAACAAAAAGGAGAGGGAGTTACCATTATTAATCGAACTTCATATACAACAAACCTACAACCTGCCAAGAAAAAACCACAACCAGTTAAACTAGCAATCAAGTAAGCAACTAAAAGAATTCTTTAATATGAGTAGGGACACTACATTGCATTTGAGAAGTTTGAAGGCACTTACCACCTCACCAGTTAGCTTGTATACAGCTTGCCATACAGTTCCAAAGGTACCATCCCCAACTTCCTCAATTACCTTGTACCTGTGACATCCAAATCATCTTAAATTAAATGGATAGGACGGTAACCTACATTACATTGTAAGAAATCTCATCATTACTTCAGATTCACAACTTGCACCAACACAAATTCATACCTTTTTTATGAATGGGCTTCAACACTGCTGTGTAGTTGCAGGCCATATGACGAATGTACCGTACACCAAACTTCTTGAAAGAAATAGAAATACCAAAAAGTGAAGTTAGTGTTATTACAAGCTGTGAGGGAGTAATGTTGTGAATAAGAAGCCAAACAAAGAAAGCAAAGAAGACAATGTCTGCTTACAAGCCATACACAGGGCATATGAATCATCCAAAATGCCTGAAATTGAGAACATTATGAATGCAAGTTAGCCTCACTACTAAAACAAAAATGTCAGAATAAAAATGATGTGAAAATAGCAATTTACCAAATCTATCTGTTGCAGACAGACAGCTGGCCTCTATCGCGTATCTAAGTTTGGCAGCAAGTTGATCATCATATTTCACCCGATAGAAACCTGTCTGTTCAATGTTAATTTTATACCAAAAACATTCCGGATTTTTCTCATCTCCTTTCCCTTGGTTCCTATTTTCTGTCAAGCTTTCATTGGAAGAACCCACAAGCTCCAATATCTCTAACCTGTCAGATTAGTTTGCAAACGGAAATTCTAAAGGGTATCATATGAACCACAACATAATGTAATGGGAATAATCCATTGTCCATCACCAAGGAGTCCACTTGACAGGAATTGTGACTGCAATCAATAAAACTAATTTAGAAGAAAAAATGAAATGCAAAGATAAATCAAAGAATCATGATGTGTATTGAACAAGACGCTTCCATGCGTATGCAGGCAAAACAACAGCCAATGGACCTGAGAGTTTTCATCAATGTGAAAAATGTCACGATAGGGAGATACTCTAGCAAGTACCATGTCTCAAAAAATAAAAGTATGAAGATAACAGTCATACCGGCAGATATTGTATTAGCTCGAATCTTGTGGTGCCTTCCTTCTTCAAATGCAAGCACCTACCAGATCAGAAAATGTTATAAATAGAGCCCCATTTATTTTAGGAAAATATATATTTTGCATTGAAGGCAGCAGACCGGCCAGCTACAAAAATCTCACCTTGGTATCACTCTCTAGAGCAGCTTTAGCTGAACTCATGCCCCCACCATATCTATATGCATTAATATAAAAAGAATAACACAACAATATGAATCCTTTCTTTAATAGTTCTGGTTTACATGGGTTGCTAAAATCACAGGGTGTGTAAATCAAGTTACCTAGGAATGATCCTTTCAACAACAATGTATGTGAGAGAAATTGATGCACCAGCTGCAACATTACATGGACCACATGTTCATATGGTAAGTTGACTGCACATACATACAAATATAAAGGTTGGCTAGGCAGCCCATCTACACCAAGCCACAAGTTCCAACAAGGCACATGGTGCCAATCTCAGCCATTCATCAAGTGGTCCCACAGTGCAGATGACCCTAGCTAGTCAAAAAATCAGGCAGCCCACTTTTTTTTTTTTTCTTTTTCAATTTCTGAGAAGCTTGCCTGGATTCATTATTGGAATAAAATGCTTGAGCAATGACACATGGGAATAACTTGATGCTGAAATCACTACAAGATATCCATTTCGGGATGTCTCTAATAGAGGTTTACTGACCTATAAAGGAAATTACAAGTTAGATGAAAACAACAAACATAAATATGAGAAGGGGCATGCATAATATAGTTACTACGGTACCTCTGGGCCATTGGCGTTAAAAGGCTGAAGTGCTTGTAAGCCTAAATTTAGGCACAATTGATTACAATCCTGCACAAAGGAAAAAAGGAAGTAAATTATCAACTTCATCTCTTTTGAAAGAATTCTTAGCATCAATGATTTTAAAAGAATTCTTGGTACTAAATCAAAAGGGTCGTATCCAGGATACCGAAAACACCAAAAGCCAAATGGAGAAAAGTAAATAAATAAACAATTGAGAACAGGGAATACAAGAAGCAAGCTCTTTGAAACAAAACAAGACATGACCACATCGAAGGACAACCCTCATATTTTTTCTCCCTCTTTACTTCTGAATCTTTTCACCTCTTTTTGCCATTTCAATATCAAGTTTGAGAAGTTTGACAATGTCTTTATGTCTTGTCCAAGACAAATACAAGTTCGCTAAACTACTAGAAAGCAGGTGTGGCTATTAGACAAAGGAAAGACTTCAAGGAGACTTACAAGTCCAAAAATGGCTCCAGAGGTGCCAACAGCAGGTGCTTTACAGAGGTAGTAACTCATTGCTGAATCTGATTTTCTTATAAAATATAGATCAGAAATGTTGAAGTCGTTGTTGGTATTAATAAACAAATTCATCTACCACAGAAGGTATGCTAGTTTTTACTTGCAAGCGCTGAAGTGAAGTAAACTGCAAGAAATCTTTTGGGCTTGCTGACTTTCTCCACAGCAGGACCAACAGAGTTCAAAGAATAACAGTTGACCTGAACAATAAAATTTCCAACATTTAGTGTTTTGATAGTTACACAAACTCTCTCTCTCTCTCTCTCTCTCTCTCTATATATATATATATATATATATATATATATATATATATATATATATATATATATGTATGAAAGATAATAGTTACACCAAATATTTAAGATGGGAGTGTTTAAAAACAGACCATGAGATGCCCAATATTCGCATGCAGAAACGATGAAGTAACCCATCTCCATAATTGCCCTCTATCGATGCGGCTATTAATCTGCATACATGATAAATTGATGCAACCAAGCTGAGCTCACAAAACAATATGCTGCTAAAAAAAGGCTAGAAATGCTTATCAACTTGTTCTGACCTTCGCTCCCCATAGCATCAGCTTCCCTTGGGTAGAAATTTGCCCAACATAAACCCTGGGAACACGACATCTCATGGGTAAATCGAATTCTTTAAGGGCAAAGCTCACTTAACATAACTCACAGGGATTAATTTAAGGAAAAGAATTTAGGCAGTAAAGCCAGGTAATTCATATCAACTGATGCCTAGGTAGATAAGAATCTGATATTTCTAGCCAAGCTAGCAGCTCTCCTCTTCCAGCTGAGAGAGAGGAATTGACTGAAATCTCAAATCAAAAATAAAATGTATTTCAAGGCATAGATAGTGAAATCAAAATCAAACCCAAAGGAGGGCACCAAAAATAAAAGGGAAAAATAAATGTCACATAGTATAGGGATGAAAATCAATACTGTACTCATTTAACTTGAAACAAAAGCTTACATATCAAAAGTTCCCAGCCATCGAGTTTCATCTTTCTGTAGGGAAATGAGTTTCACCAGATGAATAAAGCATCATGCCATTGGCAGCTAGTAGGTGAATGAAACACCCACATGTCTGTGTAAGGAGGATAAAACCAAAGAAATGATAAAATACCAGTTCCTTAAACAAGGGTTCTGGTGTCCCTATTTTGTGGCCAGTAGGAACTATATCCCAAGGTCTTCTTGCCCTGTCAACATCTCCTTTTTCATCGCACAATGAGAGTTTTTCAGGAGGTAAATTAAGCTGCTTCAGTACCTTAAATACCATCAGGAAACAAAGATAACCTCAAAATTGCAGAACTTAAAAACTTGATAAGATACAACAGCATTAGCAGTTGAAACATCTGGCTACAAATTAAGTTTCTTGCTGACTGACAAAAACATATACGGGGCTCAGTTATATTACCTCAACAGAAAAGGATGGCATGAAGGGTTCTAACAAAGATGCAAGAAGAAACACAAGCCCAACTGAAGTCTTCATCACAATGGAACATGAAGTTGGATCTTCCTTATAAAGCTTCCAAAATTGGTTGTCCTATATAATGAATTACAAGGGCAGTTACACTTGAGCACTGAAATAAATAGGCTTTTAAAATGGAAGGAGAACAAAATAATACTAGCTTACTTGTAGATATGCAATTCCTTCACTAGAAATACTCATTGCAGTTTTGAAACCTTGTTTTAGCTTAACCTACATATTACGACACAAAAAATGTTTCAGTCTGAGTATTTGCGTGATTCAGGCTTCATGTCCAGTTTTAAAAAGCAAGGAAAAGCCTCACAAGCCAATGATGCGTTTAATCACCTTCTCCAAGGCTTCTACATACTGCTCCATGTATTTGCCAACTTTCTCTGCTAACGTCTTAGTTAAGAGATGCGATTCTGCATCTGGAGCATCAGGAATGGTGAAATTGTATCCTGATCCTGCAAAGGAGGAGCAAGTTATTGATAAGAGCAACATTCAACCTATATGGCTTGGACACAGACACCATCAATGTGAGAGACGGATACAAGGAGGTGTACCAATCATATTGCAAAAATAGAATTACCAAACAGCAAAGAGAAAAAGGAAGAAAACTGTAGTTTTACCCTAATGACATGTCAATGTATCTCAAAACCAAGGTGTACCATTGAAAACTTCTGAGAGCCACAAAAGTTTTCGGTCAAGCTGATATTTGTGTTTTCCCTTCTTTCAGTTAACACATGAATAGATTAGATCTCAAATAAACATTATGGTGGACCTTAGGAAGGTTTTAACAGTGGATGTCACTCTCCCCACTATTTTCTATGGTAGGATCCACTCTACCTTTAGATTTGCCCCATTCTTTGGATCATGTCCTAAAATGAAATCTCTAAAAATGGATAGCCAGCATGGATGTGGTGACGTCACTCTGTAGATAGTCTCTTTACTCAACACATACGTTATGGTGGGCCTACATAACTTGGTGATGTCACTGTAGATAGTCTCTTTACTCAACCTGTCAATAGCTAGTGAATATAGGTTGAGTAGCCAGACTCCCTTCTCAAGGGAAGTCCATGATGCATGTGTTGTATCCACACAACTCATCCATTTTGAGATATCATTTTAGGGTACAGGCCAAAGAAGGAGGCAGATAAAAAGCTGTACTGGACCTCACCATATAAAAAAGTGGAGAAAGTGATTCCCACAGTTAAAATTATAATGTTTATTTGAAATCCAACTTGTTCAAAAGTTAAAAAAGACGTAAAATAAAGAAAAACACAAATATCAGATTGATCTAGACCTTTTGTGGCTTTTAGAAGTTTTCAATAGTGGGCGTGGCTGTCCCCACTGTTTTCTGTGCTGGGGACGAACGGAGCTTTGGTTTTAACTAATTCCTTTGACAGCGGAGCTTTGGTTTTAACTCATTCTTTGAATATTGCCCTAAAAGAATCTCTTCAAATGGATGGAAGGTGTGTATACAGAACATACATCGTGACGGGCCAACGGTACTTGGTGACATCACTTCATCAGCGAGTGTCGCTACTCAACCTGTCAGTGGCTAATCCACGCCATTACAACACAAGCATCGTGGTGGGCCCGACGGATCTTTGCTTTACAGGAGAGCCGGGGTCACTTCAGATGTACAGAGAAGTCACGTCCAACATGAACTGTTGATTTTTGTTTAACAAGAAGACAGTCATATCACTTTCAACGAGATGATAGGTGGAGAAAGATCTGGAATATGGTTGAGCCATCTTTACACCGTACACGTGTAAAGTTGATGTGTTAATCAAGACTGAGATAGTCTGACCAATCTTAAGATGTGTTTGGCATATTGAGTAAAAAAAGTCTGAAAATAATTGACGAATTTGGTGTTGTGATACCTTGTAATGAGAAGGTAGACTACGCATTAGTTTGATGCATATGCAAAGGCCAATAACCGTAGCCATACTACAATAACATGACTTTGCTCATCATTCACCTCAACTGCATCTTCTGTAAGCACTTTCAATTCCTCAAGAGAATAAGGATGTTATGAATCTTTGATATCTCCAAACATGATTTAAGATTGTTATGAAGAAACATTCTCATCCCACAAACATTACATACATGCATAGTCAGGCAGATAGACATAGACAGGGCTCTATAACTCAACCAATAACTGCAGCCTAAATGATGGAAAGTTGTTGCATTTAGATGACTAAAGCATAACATCCAGATACCTTTGCATTATAAGTAAAAGGGAAGTTCAGTACCTTTGCATTTTCAACACACACAAAGTCCTGATAGCAGGACTCCATCTGCAAGTGCGGGTTCCACAAAACAGACTAAATTTCGTTGAAAGGCTCTTAGAATTTAGTATGACCGGCAAGAGTTCACACCAAGTCAATAGCAAGACGTTGATGATATCAAAAAGGAAAAGAAAAAAGAAAAAAAGAAAAAAGATAGAATAAAAGACAGAAAAGGAAACAGCTAAAATCAAAAGCCCATGGCAAGCATGTCTAATTCTTTTCAGTACAAGTTTTAGTGTTCAAGGGCCTGCCAAGTGATGTGGTAAAGATGAAATAACAAAGCCTTGAAACATTGCGAAGCCAATAACTTTTCCATCTAAAATCTGGACTTGGACCAATATTCAATAACAAAAACTTCTGATTTTGAGCTGAAATGTGACCTTCTGGTATGAAGACTAGAAGAACAAGCTATGAATTGTCTTAAGAAAGTATTACAATTGTATATTAAATGAACAGTAAAAAATAACCCATAAACAGGTGAAAAAAGATTAAAATCGAGCAGAGAATAATAAAAAGCGGTTCAAAGACAGCAAAGAACTTTACCTTGTACAAAGCTTGAAAGCTAAAATCCCACATAGAACAACTGTAAGGACTATCCTTAAGCTCTAAAGTTATAATTGGATTTCCTTCCACGTTTTCAGTATCAGAAATCGACCAATTCATGTTCCTTGCAAATCCATGTTGTATTCATCAAAATAAATAATAAATAAAAAGATATAAAAGAAATACGAATTTTAAAGGATCAAATACTTGTTGAAAATGGAATACAATTATGAAATGATTATGAACAGTTCTCTGAAAAAAGGTTCTCAGTACCAACATTGACTAATCAGGAATGACTATTCTGAGCTAGTAATTTGTCTGCCAAGATGCTGTTGTCTAGCAGGTGGTTGGTTAATACAAGATTACTAGGCTAGAGGAAGGTGCACCAATGACCACATGCTTGTATGAAGGAAAGAAGATTGCATTTAACAAGAAAATTATTTAATTCTCTGAGGTAAATATATTTATAGATTACTATAGTCAATAAAATAAAATCCCATCAATTTACAAGAATGGGCCCCTGAATGGGCCCATGTAAGATGGCACATAATACAGCACGGTCTCTTTTTCCAAATCAGTACTTGAATCTCGGAAAAAAAATGAAAAGAAATTCACGGATTTCTTAGCTTGACTAAAGACTTCTTAAACCATGCTACTCGGAGTATAGAGGTCACACGCACATGAGCGCGCGCACACACTCACAAACACATCTATTTGCCATCCTTTACTATAGTATTCTAATGAATCATCAATTTTAATTACTTCATCATCGCCAATTGCACATTATCTTGTAAGCCATATTGCCAACAGTTTGTGAAGGTGTTATTCACATCAATTACCAGGACATTGAAACAGATTTAAAGTGCCAAACATGCATGCACATGATGAATCCCTAAATTGTAAAAGCTTAAAAACAGGGAGCTAACTATGAATACGTGCACATGTGTATGCATATTGCAAAACCAAATGCTTACATTAGTTGAAGCAATGAAAAACCAAGGTATCACCAGAATTTCCCAGCAATGATGATAATTGAAAGATCATCTTACTAATGATGATTAATCTTAACAGAAAATAGAATGAGAAAAGGGACCATACCTATTGCATGGGACCAGGTCCAAACTGAGGGAAACAAGTTGCTCATTGTATATGATGTGAGACTTCAGCAGAGTGTAATAGCAATAAATCAGACAAATTGAAGTTTCAGAATGTAAAACACGAATAACCTGATTGGTTTCTGCCCATTGAATACAGCATCTGGTCGAACAAAAAGGAGGTCCTTGCTGTTTGCAACTTTCCACGATGTAATACAACCTCCAAATAAATAAATCTCAGCTTCACTGCAAATGAAAGATTCAGTCAATGGTAATACTACAACTCAAGATTCTGATGAACATTCAATACTAACTGTACATTAGGTTATGTGACTGGAAAGGGTAACTCTTCAAAAAAAAAAAAAAAACACCAAAATTAGAAAGCATTTGGTCAGATAGAAATGATATGTATCGAAAGAAAAGATCGTCCATTGTAAACATTGAGATGCAAAGCTAAAAAGGTAATCATGAGGATATCAAATAGTCGTGAAACATTGAAAACCAAATGGAGATTTGCAAGATGATGGACAAGGACCGACTTGGAGCTGAACACCCCCCAAGAAAATAAGAAACACAAAGTACTCAACCGGATTCTCTTCAGTTTAAAGAGATTACTCTGGAGTCTACTTTTCGAGGAATTATATGATACGTGGTGCATCTTTGCACAGTATAAATGGGTTTTCAATTCTGATAAGTGGGTCACATGATTCAGTAATCTAGACTTTCTTTGTTGAGTCCCACCAATGATGGAGCATGCTCATGAAAGATCCCTCATTGGGAAATCCTGTCAACCAATACTAGGACCTTTTCAGTTGAATGTGGACCTTGTTGTATTTCTCTTCTCAATTATCTATCTGTAGGCCAGAAGTCGGAAGATTGAGATTGTCCTAAACAATGAATGAACAGTTCAGATTGACGATGGGTTACCCATGTGCATTTAAAAGCTTCGGGGACGTTACCAAAGCACACACGCATAGTATTAGACAAGCTTCAGCGAATCGGCCAACTCAATTCCCAAATTTTCTTTCTATTCCATCAGATCTTTTACATAGAAGAGTGTGGGTAAGGAGAACATACCTACCATGAAGAGAATTCAAGCTCGCAAAACTTGTATTAATGCATCTGTTGAAGGAAATCAATTTTTGCTTGTTAATACTCTGATTTTCCCTGTACAGATCCTGTGCTTCAGCAAAATACAGAGTAGGGCCCTACAATTCCTACAAGAAAATCAAACCAATAAACCATAAGAGTGATTTTTAGGAAAGCCCTAATCCTTTTCCCATTACGGAGTTTAGGAAATCCCTAATTCCAATATTGTATCCTTTGATAATCTGCGGATTTACAGATCCAAAAATAAAAAACCTAAATATTATGGGAGAATTGAGTACCTGGCAGGGGAAGAGATGAAGGGAGGCTGCTGGCCGCACCAGATCGAGATGAGATGAGAGAGGGAGAGGAGAGAGAGAGAGAGAGAGAGGAGAGAGAGAGAGAGAGAGAGAGAGAGAGAGAGAGAGGAGAGAGAGTGCGAGATAGGAGAGAGGAGAGAGAGGAGAGAGAGAGAGAGATGGAGAGGAGAAGAGCGAGAGGAGATGAGAGAGAGAGAGAGAGAGAGAGAGAGCAGATGGAGAGAGAGGCGAGGGGTCCGGGAGCGAAATGCACTGTAGGGTTCTTCTTTTTATATATATATATCGTAAAACATTCGTGGGCCCTGGGCCCTGTTTTACACAGCGCCGGTCCAAAAGGAACCAAAGTGCCGCTGTTGATGTTATTTGTTGTAGTGTTTGGTCTCAAAATGGGGCATGTCCACAAGCCATGTTTGGCCCTTAACAGAGCTCGTTTTCAGGCCCCTGTTTGGCCTCAAAACAGAGCCATTGTCAGGCCATATTCAGCCCCAGCAGAAAGCTTTTAAAAAAAAAAAAAAGAAAGGAAAATCGAGTAGAATGTAGGTGATCCTGTACAACTTTGATTTCAAATCTTCTTAAACTGAAGATTTTGGAGGCATGTGTGGCCAAATCCATGAAGTTGATCATGGATTTCATCAAAAAAATCCATGGAACTTCAGATGAGTCTATCCTACTCGTGAGCATGAACATGCAGGGGCCTATGGGCATATTGAGACTAGGACAATAAACAATGTGGAGGAGCTAGAGGAACTTATGTGCAACAATAGCAGTATGGCATGGGAGCAATAATAATATCGTAAAGATGAAGACAATGACATGTTTGAGCCGACACAAATTCCAGGTGGTATTGACTATTCAGTCTTATCAAGGTAGTAGGCCTAGGTATAACCAATATCCATCTATATTCTACGTAGGGGAGACTATGTATAACCAATATCCATCTATATTCTGCCTAGGGGAGACTGTTAAGCTAAGTTGTGTGGATTTGTGTGGTTCCCTATGTTTATTGACTAATTTTTATGAATTTAGATTTAAATTGTTGTAATGAGTTTTATGAATTTGGTTTTAAATTTGTGTTAATTTTTAATTTCTAATTTTCTGATTTCTTCCGTTTTTCAATTTTTGTTGAAATCAGTTTCATGAATTTGGTTTTAAATTTGTGTGAATTTTAATTTGGAATTTTCTACTTTCTTTCTTTCTTTTTCTAATTTTTTGCTGAATTTTCTATTTTATTTTTAAAATAATTTCTAAATATTTTCTGGTATCCATTCCCCATCTCAGCCACTTTCAGATTGAGTCAAATCAGTTTCGGTGATACAACACAGTTTCAGTCCCAGGTGAGTTGCAGACTGGAACTGATTTTAAACTGTGATCCAAGGGGGATCACAGACAAACAAATGGGCTTGATATGCAAAGCACGGTTCGTACATGTTAGATGTGAAAACATGCATACAATATACAACGCCTTGAGTCATGTATCATGTAACTCCCCACCAACTAGTTAGTTGGTGGTGTAATAGGAAGCTGGAAATATAGAAGAAACAAAAAAAAAGTTTGACAGGTAAAAGTAAAGTGAATTTCCTGTAGTAGCCTAGTAGTAGGTAGAAATGCCCTTTTGAGTAACGGCACCAATATCATAACATCAAAATC
This sequence comes from Magnolia officinalis, assembly GCA_021015155.1. Taxonomy (NCBI): domain Eukaryota; kingdom Viridiplantae; phylum Streptophyta; class Magnoliopsida; order Magnoliales; family Magnoliaceae; genus Magnolia; species Magnolia officinalis. Next base: position 3,914,695 of record JAJHSJ010000017.1, read on the forward strand.
TCAAATAATTAAAGTGTTAAGCCATGATGCCATCAATCATTATCTATGCCTAAAATAGCAATCGTTTATTTGAAATCTAATGTAGGTGATCCTGTACAACTTTGATAATGTCACCTATCAGAAAATGCCAACTAAATTAAATAGATATTCCATATTTAGCATGAATAGTTTAATGAACTAATCATCAATGAGTATCAGTAGCTAGTTGCCCACCTCTTGCTTTTGTCCCAATTTTATATATTCTGGCGCATCGTCAACAGCAACTAAAGCCGGTTCACAGAGTTTTATAGCTGCAGGTAGATCCTTTAAATGCCCCCACTTAGGCTACTTCGTCTCTGTGTCATGGCACTCAAATCAGCTTGGTCTGTTCAATGTGTGCCACATGAGAATGAAGAAAATGAATGGTTGGCCCAAAGTGATCAGCAATCCACACTCAATGCATACTTGTCACAAAAGACATTATATTTTTCAGGAACATTGTTATCTGTTTCTCACTGCCACTTTCTGGTAAGCTCAAGAATTTGCGCATGTAAATGATAATATTGATGTTAAACTGTAGCAGCATCTATGATATGATATGAAGTTAATCCAAAAATGGCATGAGTGCTTCTAAATTATGAAAAGCATCCCATCGACATGAATGCACGTGTTTGAAAACAGCCTATGATGCAGGCATTATGATATATTACAGGACCCTTCAAACAAAAATTCTAGAAAAGAAAAAATAAATAAATAAAAAGGTTTTTCAACCAAGGATCAAACAGAACAGTGTTTCATCTTACCTACAAACATGAAAAGATGATTGTCATCAGGAAACAATGGGTGTGTGTGTAGGGTGTGTGTGCGTGTGGCGTGAGTGTGTGGGGGTGTGTGTGCGTGTGTAAAAAAAAATCACCACAGATTTCAGAAACAGAGAGAGAGAGAGAGAAAGAAACTTACCGTCCTTTTTCTTCTCCTTCTCCTTCTTCTTCTCCTTCTTGCGGTGAAAGGGGGTTTTGACAACAAAGATAGGGGAATGCGGCCAATAGACAGGGAGAGAGGGTGAGGGAGAGCGGGAGATCGAGAGAGGGCAAAGGAAAGAGAGAGGCTGAGTGCGAGAGAGAGATGGAGAGATGGGTTTTCGTCTGCCTGCGCGCGGGAGAAAATGGCGGACGAAATGGGTTTGGGGAGGGCGTTTTGGAAGCGTTTTGGAAGCGCATTGTGTACTGAGTAACGTACTGACTAAACGCTGTGGGTCCCACCGTCATTCTTTAATTTCATTCACTCCGTCCATACATTTCAGAAGATAATTTTAGATCTGTATACAAAAAATGAAGTATATTCAAAGCTCAAATGGACCACACCACCGGAAACAGTGTGAGTTCAACATCTACCATTGAAAATTTCGTGGGGGGCCATAGAAGTTTTAGATCAATATGATATTTGTGCTTTCACTTCTTCCATGTCTTTGTGATATTATGAACAGGTTGGATGACAAATGAACATCACTACGGGCCATAGAAATGTTTCAACAGTGGAAATCATTATTCCCATGGTTTCCTATGGTATGTATCCACTTCGTTTTAGATTTTGGTATCAACCACTAAAATGATCTGAAAAAACGGATGGACGGAGTGGATGAGACAATTGCATTCACGGTGGGCCCAATTAAGTTTACTCAGTACGGTAAGAGCGTACTGCTCCATACGCAATCCCACCGACGGACGCGGATTTCCTGTGAAAGCCTTCCTGCGCAAGGATTTTGGATGGGGCCCCCACTGTGATGTTTGTTAGAAATCTAACCTGTCCATCCGTTTTTTGAGCTCATTTTAGGACATCAGGCCGAAAATGATTAGGATCCAAAACTCGAGTGGGCCATATTAGATGAAACAGTGGGGAAAGGAATTCCTACCGTTGAAACCTTCCCAGGATCCACCTTGATGTTTATATTCCATCCAAACCGTTTATAAGGTCATTTTCACTGAGATGAAGTGAAAAAACCAAAAAAATAAACCGATACAAAACTTTTGTGGCCATAGAAATGTTTCAACGGTGGTCACTAAATCCCCACTGTTTCCTCTCGTGTGGCCCAGTTGAGTTTTTGATCCTCCTTATTTTTGGTCGCATGTCTTAAAATAAACTCTAAAAACGGATGGACGGAGTTGCTTTCTCACAAACATCGTAGTGGGCCCCACACAGAACCTTCCGCAGGAACGTTCTACGAAAGGCTTTCGCAGGAAATCCGCGTCCGTTTCTGACAGAAGCGAATTGGCTACTCCCCCTGCCACTGGGTCGGTTATCTGTGGCCCCCACCATGATGTATATGTTTCATCCATGCCGTCCATAAATTTTTCCAGATCATTTTATGGTACAAGGCCAAAAACGAGTTATATCCAAATCTCTAGTGGACCATATTACAGGAAATAGTGTTGAATGAGCGTTGACCATTAGAAACCTTTTGGGGGCCATAAAAGTTTTGGATCAAGCTGATTTTTGTTTTTTCCCTTAATATGGGCCTGTATGACTTAATCAACAGATTAGATGCCAAATAAACAGTACATTGGGCCTTAGGAGAATTTTAATTGTGGATATCCAATCATTATTGTTTTCCTGTGGTGTGGTCCACCTGAGATTTATATTCCTCTCATATTTTTGAAAATACCGTAAAATAATTTCTAATAATGGATGAACGGAACGGATGAAACACATTCATCATGGTGGGGCCCACAGAGAACCGACCACCAGCCTAGGGGTTGATGGCAGGGGGAGTAGCCAATCCGTTTCCGTTTCTGAAGGGGCGCGTGACGGACGACACCTTTAGAAGTTTTGTTTTAGTACCGTGGGGCCCACTGGATATGTATTTTACATATCCATTCCGTCTATTAATTTTAAATTATTATTTTAAATACTGATACAAAAAATGAGTTAGATCGAATCTATAAGGAAACCACACAATATATTAACAGTAGATATTTAATTTTTATTATTTCTTATGGTGTGGTCCACTTAGACATTTAATTTATATAATTTTTGAGCTCATCTAACTAAATTAAATATCAGAATTAATGGGCGGCTTAGATGATCCCATGGAGCCCCATAAGCACCATCTATGTTTAATACCATTTAGGTGAGGAGTTATGCTTTAGCTACAGATCAGCTAGGATTTAGCTACGGATTAAATCCGTAGCAAAATTAGCTAATTTTGCTAATTTTGCTACGGATTTAATTCGTAGCTAAATGCTTTCAACTGTCATAGCCTTTGCTCGATTTTTTGGTAGTGGTCTTTTTTATCTGCCTCCTAAGTTTTAGTTCAGAGATGGTATGATAATTTATGAGTTCTACCTTTGGCCTTGCTGTTGATGTTCTATTCAGAAAAATGCAGCCAGTCAAATCTGTATTTAGGACCAAATGTGGTGAAGCTTAAGCTAATGTGATACTGACATGAAAAGAAGATTTAAGCATCCTAAATCCAGAAGCTCATGTATCCCTTTTTTCCTTGTAAGTTTTTGTAAAATGTATGGAAAGTTAGGATAGATCTCTGTCCAAGCATTATGAAGCTTATCCCATTGAAAATTCCATGGCGGGAACTAGTTGCTTCCTCATAAAGTTTCATGATAGATAACAAATGTAATCTATGAGAAGGGAAACGCTATGCAAACTATTGGTTAATAGCTTCGATGGTCTGTTTATCATATAAAACATCCATTCCTGTTGTTAGTAGTGAAATCAAATTATCTCTAGTTAATGTGGAACTCCATCATGAAATTATTTATTTTATTTTATTTTATTTTGTCATGTTTTGTAAGTGCTAGCTTCCTTGTAACCTATGTGAATCTTTTCAAGAGATTGAGAGGGCAGGAGGGATCATTGCCTTTTCCCTGGATTTGCATGCTATGGGTTCCATGTCTTGTGTCTTCCACTTGTAGTATACCTGTTATGGTAATTGTTTTATTACAACATGACAATTTTTCAGGGCTTGATTTCATGCATTTTGTTATTTCAACATGCATACCATGATGGCCGGTTAGAGGAAGTGGCACTACGCCATCTTGGCGCTGAAGATGGAAACACTGTGATAGCTAAAGATATTAGGTTTGGCTTTGTTTTGGCATCACTTTCTCCAATTTTTCTTTTAGTATTCAATCACACAATCTGGTGCATCTGTATCCTTCTGCTTGCATTTGTTTCTTACAAAATTCATGGTTATTTAAGGCTCTCAGACTTCTTAATTAATGGTCCCTAGAAGGTAGGAACCGCTATTATGACCATGATGAAGCTATCCATTTCCTATAGACAGCATTGGAGGGGCCTGCCATTTGGACAGGCCGTGTTTATGTATTTGCTCGAAATTAATGGAGCAGACCCGGATGTGCATCGGAGCTATCCGGATGAGCGTGGGTCCCTATAAGGTGGGAACTGCTGTTATGACCATGATGAAGTTGTCCATTTCCTATGGACAAGATTGGAGGGGCCTGACCATATGGACAGGCCGTATTTATATCTGTATTTGCAGGGACCACACCCTTAACCTAAAACCCAAACGTAAACCCGATCTCGAACTCGAATTCGATTTCCTAAACCTAAACCTTAACGTATTCTCAAATCCCTAAACCTAAACCTACGCCTAATCCTAATCTTAACTCCCTAACTTAAACCTAAACCTAAACTTGAAAACCCGAACCCAAACTCGATTTCCTAAACCTAAACTTATAACCTTAGCCTAAGCCTATTCTCAAATCTCAAAACCTATAACCTAAACCTTAACATATTACCTAAACCTTAACCTATAACCTTAACTTCCCTAAACCTTAACCTATAACCTAACCTAAACCTAAACCTATAACCTACACTTATAACCTAAACCTAAACCTATAACCTAAAACCTTAATTGTTAAACTCCCTCCGAAGATATCCTTATTCATGTGGAGAGTGATTAATTAAGCTATCCCAGTAGAATGTTAGTGCAATCCAAAGGGATTCACCTCGCTTCGAGATGTGTTTGTTGTGGCTTTCAATACACCCAGGAGCATGCTTTCGAGTTGATAACTCACCTATTTATAGAGAGTAGATTGGCTCATCAGGTGTGAGAAGTGATAAGCGGGGATTTCGACGTCAATATTATGGCAACGACTTTTGTTGAAGGGAGATTAAATCAGTGGTGGGGGGCGGCGGGGACGACGCGAAGGAAATTGGAAGATATTATGATCATGCCGCGTTTCGTAATTTGGGCCATCTGGAAAGCTCGAAATGCCGTGGTTTTTTTAGGCTAAGTTGGTATCTCCAGATAAGACAATCAACACTATTCGCCGGTGGGTTACCAGAATTGGGGGTTTGGGGGTACATACGGGCTCTCGGGGAGGGAGGAGGTCGAACGTCATTTCCACCAGGATGGGAGGGGGCTCGAGGGTGATCAAATGGGAAAAACCTCCTGCTAGTTACGTAAAGATAAATGTTGATGGTTCGGCTAGGGGCAACCCCGGTGCCTCAAGTGGTGGGGGCATTTGTAGAGGGGTGACGGGTGATTTGGTCTTTGCGTTTTCGGCCAACTATGGTATTGGTTCGAACACCTTCGTTGAGTTAAGAGCGGTGCATGATGGGATTCTGTTTGGTTTACAAAGGGGCTTCCTTCAAATTAATCATTCTAGAATCGGATTCGAGACCGGTTGTAGATATGTTAAATGGGTTGACGAACCCGGGCTGGAAATGGAAGGCGTCGCTGCGTAGAATCCACCATTGGAATCAACGAGGGCGAATCGAGGTCAAACACATTCTGAGGGAAGGAAATTCGGTGGCGGATTTTATAGCACGTTTAGGGAGCGGTTCGCCCACAGCTACGTGGTGGAGCACAAGGCCTGATCTTCCTCATCAGGTTAGAGGTTTCATTTTTCTGGAGAGGGTGGGGTTGGGTTTAATTAGAATGGGGTGAATGGTTTTTGTGTCATTTTTTTAATCTCTCCATGATAGGCCCTTTCATTATTTATTTATTTTTATTTTTTTGGAAGGGGGGGGAAGGAATGTACATGTCTCATATATGAATGAAGTTCTTTTTGGAAAAAAAAACTAAAACCTAAACCTAAACCTACACCTAATCTTAATCTCAACTCCTTAACCTAAACCTAAACTTGAAAACCCAAACCTAAACCTGATCCCGATTTTCTTAACCTATTCTCAATTCCCCAAAGCTATAACCTATAACCAAAACCTAAACCTAAAACCTAAATGTATTCTCAAATCCCTAAACCTAAACCTACACCTAATCCTAATCTCAACTCCTTAACCTAAACCTAAACTTGAAAACCCAAACATAAACCTAAATCCCAACTCGAACCCGAACTCGATTTCCTAAACCTAAACCTTAACCTATTCTCAATTCCCTAAACCGTAACCTATAACCTAACCTAAACGTAAACCTATAACCTACACTTATAACCTAAACCTAAACCTGTAACCTTAACTCGATCCCGAACCCGAATCTGAATCCCTAAATCCTTAGCCTAAATCTAAAACCCAAACGTAAACCCTATCTCGAACCTGAACCTGATTTTCTATACCTAAACCTTAACGTATTCTCAAATCCCTAAACTTAAACCTACACCTAATCCTAATTTCAACTCCTTAACCTAGACCTAAACCCGATCCTGAACCTGAACACGATTTCCTAAACCTAAACTTATAACCTTAACCTAAACCTATTCTCAAATCCCAAAACCTATAACTTAAACCTAAACCTAAACCTATAACCTAACCTTAACCCATAACCTAAACCTATAAACTAAAACCTAAATGTATTCTCAAATCCCTAAACCTAAACCTACACCTAATCTTAATCTCAACTCCCTAATCTAAACCTAAACCTAAACCCGAAAACCCAAACCTAATCCCAAAAACCCAAACCTAAACCCGAACCCGATTTCCTAAACCTAAACCTTAACCTATTCTCAATTCCTTAAAGCTATAACCTATAACCTATAACATAAAACCTAAACTTAAACCTTAACCAAAACCTATAACCTAAACCTAAACCTTAAACTAAACCTAAACTTATAACCTTAACCTAAACCAAAACCTATAAACTAAACCTTAACCTATAACCTAAACTTATAACCGATAACCTAACCTTAACCTAAACCTAAAACCTAAACTTAAACCTATAACCTAAAACCTAAACCTAAACGTAAAACCTAAATGTATTCTCAAATCCCTAAACCTAAACCTACACCTAATCCTAATATTAACTCCCTATACTAAACCTAAACCTAAACTTGAAAACCCAAACCTAAACCCGATCCCGAACCCGAAACTGATTTCCTAAACCTAAACCTTAACCTATTCTCAATTCCCTAAAGCTATAACCTATAACCTACACCTAAACCTAACCTAAACCTATAACCTTAACCTAAACCTAAAACCTAAACCTAAACCTAAAACCTAAATGTATTCTCAAATCCTTAAACCTAAACTTATACCTAATCCTAATCTCAACTCCTTAACCTAAACCTAAACTTGAAAACCCAAACTAAACCCAATCTCAAACCCGAACCCGATTTCCTAAACCTAAACCTTAACCTATTCTCAATTCCCTAAAGCTTTAACCTATAACCTATAACCTAAACCTAAACCTATAACCTAAACCTTAACCTAAACCTAAACCTATAACCTTAACCTAAACCTAAACCTATAACCTAAACTTATAACCTATAACCTAACCTTAACCTAAACCTAAAACCTAAACCTATAACCTAAAACCTAAACCTGAACCTATAACATAAATGTATTCTCAAATCCCTAAACCTAAACCTACACCTAATCCTAATCTCAACTCCCTAACCTAAACCTAAACCTACACCTAATCCTAATCTCAACTCTCTAACCTAAACTTGAAAACCCAAACCTAAACCCGATCCCGAACCCGAACCCGATTTCCTAAACCTAAACCTTAACCTATTCTCAATTCCCTAAAGCTATAACCTATAACCTATAACCTAAACTTAACCTCTTTTTTTTTTTTTTTTTTTTTTTTTCAAAAAGTGTATCTGTTCATTCCTAGAAAATTGAGCTATACAAAAAACTGGGGACTCCCTTACATAAAATAGGAGCCCCAAACATGAAAAACATGAAAATAAATACATATTTAACATCACCTGAGATCATCGCATATTAATCGATCCCAAACCCACTTTATCAAGAAAAATGAAACCACGAACCTGATGAGGGAGCTCAGATTGGTTTTCGAAGCAGAACCGGGACTGAGATGCACTTCCTAGGTGGTTCAAAAAATCAGTTGGAGAGTTTCCTTCCCTTAGGACGTGCATCACTCTTGTTGAAACCCCCCTTCTCAACCGGTTGATCCTATACAACCAAAATTTCTATTTCCATCCAGGCTGAGCACCACCATTGATCAGATCCACTACCAGCTGTGAATCGGATTCCAAAGTAATTTGTCGAAAGCCCCTTTGAAGACCCATTAATAAGCCATCATGCATAGCTCGCAATTCCGCAGTAGTATTTGATCCAACACCATAACTAGCAGAAAACGCAAAGAGGAACTCCCCCTTCGCCCCTCTACCGATGCCACCATCCGCTAAGTTCCCTAGATTTCCCCTGGCTGAGCCGTCAACGTTAATTTTAACCCATCCCATGGAAGGCCTTTCCCACTTAATGAGGAACGGACGACTATTGTTTCCTGAGTAGGAAGGCGCGACATCCCAAAGCCTCCAATTTTGAGGCCCCCTTCCTCCTGACGAACAGCTGCTAGTTATATCATCATTTAGAAGAGAAAACCACCAATTGATTTTTTGAATCACACGATCCGTGGACACCGATTGACTATAAAAAACAGCTGCATTTTGAGCTTTCCACTGTTGCCAGATTAAAAAGCAGGGGATGAGCATGTTACTTACCGACCGATGCTGCAAGGATGAAGCTCCCGCCCACCACTGATGAAGCCTGGCTTCAATCGAGAGAGTAGGCATGACGCTAATCCCCAGCAATGAGCCAATAACCGATCACACTGATTGCGCCAAGGAGCTATTTACGAACAAATGAAGAGGAGTTTCGATGGCATGAGATTGAGCGGCATGAAGATTGCAGCATACACACCTGGACGCGAGTTGGACTCCCCAGGATTGTACCGCACTATCCACCGGGACTACATGATGGATCACTTTCCAAACTAGGAGAGAAACTTTGGGCGAAAGTTTCGTATGCCATACCCAGCGAGACCAACTACGAGATGGACTAGTGGCCCTGGTTAACGACCAAGCTAATTTAACGGAGAATTCCTCGGAAGATGTTAATGGCCAAAAAGGAAGGTCGGCCTCCTCCGAAGTGCAGTAACCTGCTTGAAAGACATGGTCAATGACGTTTTGAGGAGGAATAAGGAGCGCAGCTGAGGGAGGTAGTGGGCCAAACAGCCTAATAACATCGCATACTTGGACGTGCCGCAAACCGACAGGCACCTCCGTTTCGGCAAGCTGATGTAGAGGGCCAAGCCCAGTCCAGTTCACCATCCAGAAATTGCATTTGCTAGTACCGATTTGCCATTGAACATGGGAATCCATCATAGGTATAAGTTCCTTAATTCTTTTCCACAGGGGGGAAGTTAGCTGGCTTAATGAATCCAATCCAAGTGCAGACATGTTGTGATGGTATTTCGCAAACATAAAAGATTTCCAGACATTTTCCTCATTTCCGGATTTAATTGTCCAAGCCATTTTAAGGCAAAAAGCCCTCATTATGTCAGCAAACTTTCGAAATCTGATACCCCCCTCGTCCTTTGGCGTAGTCATCAAATGTCAATCCTTCCAATGGCACTTCGGTTTCCCCTCCATCCAGCCCAAAAGAAATTCGCCATGTGTCTCTCAATAGATTTCAGGATCTGAGCGTGAATGTGAACCGCTGCCATCGAATGAATTGGAATACTAGCGAGGACGTTTTTGATAAGGATCACTCTCCCTGCTTGGGATAGGATATGGGCCTTCCACCCATTGATTCTCCCCACCACTTTGTCCACTAACATCTTGAGCGCAGTTGCTTTAAGGCGCCCTTCCGATATTGGAACCCCCAGATATGTTAACGGAGAAGGCGATTTACTGAAAACGAACCTAAACCTAAATCTAAATCTTAACCTATTGGAACCCCCAGATATGTTAACACAGAAGGAAATTTACCTAAACCTAACCTAAACCTAAACCTTAACCTAAACCTAAAACCTAAGGCAACCTACCAATATTGGAACCCCTAGATATGTTAACGCAGAAGGCGATTTACCGAAACCGAACCTAAACCTAAACCTTAACCTATTGGAACCCCCAGATATGTTAACGCAGAAGGCGATTTACCCAAACCTATAACCTTAACCTAAACCTAAACCTAAACCTATAACCTTAACTTAAACCTAGGTTTTGAGTTTAAAAGTCCATCCTAGGGTTGAACACATTAATCATGTTGGATTTTACTATAGTTTAGAAGATTTGTAGGTACATTTTTTATTTCTTCATATATAATTGATTTTTTTTTTTTTTATCTTTTTTCCTTTTGAGATGTGTACAAAGGCATGCTTGTTTGATTGTATCTACAAATGTTGTTTTATACATGCTGACAAGCTAAAGAAGTCAGTGGAGGATGAAATTCATTTTCTCAAGGGAAGGGTTTCAGAACTTGAAAGTGATCTTGTGTTAAAGTCCATAGAAGTTACATCTGCGGTTTCAAGGAAAGAAGAAGCTCTATCTTCTGCATTTGCTGAAATTGACCGTCTGAAGGAAGAAAATTCTGTAAAAACGTGAGCATTATTGAATGCATATGGAGGGGTTTGTGTGTGTTGGAGTGTATTTGTTTCTTGCACATGAGGGCACGCCTTAGTTATAATTTATGATAGGTTGAGCAAAATGAAGTATTGTTTATTTAGAAATGTGAATGTAGGATGCATTGTATATATGATTTGATTGCTCTTTGTAATAAACACATCATTTTTTTTTTTGATTGCATTTTATGTACTATTTCTATCAGCATTAAACTTAGATGAGTTATCAATCATAGTAGGCTCTTGCAATGGAAACAGGTCGTATTATTATAATTTTTTTTTAAAAATAGCTACAAATATAATCCGTAGCTATAGCTACGGCTTTTGTCCATAGCTATTGGTATCTATTGCTACGGATATTATTGGTGTTATTGGTATCTGTTGCTATCGATAAAATCCCTTTTGCTACGGATATGATCCGTAGTACATCTGTCGCTATTGCTGGGGTAGCTAAAGGTATTGCTACGGATATAATCCGTAGCTATTGGTATCTATTGCTACGAATATAATCCGTAGCTATTGGTATCTATTGCTACGAATTATATCCGTAGCTATTGGTATCTATTGCTACAGATATAATTCGTAGTTATACCTTTAGCTACCCCACCAATAGCAACGGACGTGTTACGGATCATATCTGTAGCAAAAGAGTTTTTGTTACGGTTTTTAGCCGTAGCCTTTTGCCCGTTTTTCTTGTAGTGTTAGTAGGTTGCATCTATAATGGGCGAGCTGAGCTAGTTAAAAAGCTTAAATGGAAGTTTGACGTCCCAATTCTACTCTACCTCTTATTTTCTGCATCTTTTTCATTTTTCTCATGTACAGAGTTTCTCTAGCCCTACACCATTACATCACCTACCTGTTAACATGGTTTTAAATGATGTGCGATACAACTTGGTGCCATCTAGTCTTATCATTTTTGGTTTGACATGAAATGAGTCACCTAACTGATTGAGGACAGAAACTGGGATAGAAATGGATCTGTGCGGGATTGAAATGGACGAGATGGGGTGTAATAATTATTTGGTTCAGACCAGAAATTAGATAGGAATTCGAGTTGTTAATGGAAATGTGCATCTAGATAGTGCTTGCCTATAACAATGGACTTCTTGTACAGACATTGTGCTGAATGTTTATCATCAATGCCAGCCCGGGTTTTAGGCTGCTGTGGAGGACAGTGAAGTCTTTTATCGATACAAAAACCACTTCAAAGATTCATGTACTCTCAATGAGGCTTTTATTCTATTTGTATTTAATTAATTAATGTTCCGTCTTCTAGAAATACTGTGATAATGTGTCTAGCAGTAGTTTTTGACATGCTTCTATAATTTGGAAGGGCAGGGTTCTCAGAGTTTGATGAATATGTTCCCATGGTAGACAAAGCTGTGGATTCAAGCTGGAAGAAAGAAGTATCCCATCAAAAGCTCCCGTCTCCTAGAAGTATGCAAGTATATATTAGATTTCATTAGGGAGTTGCAGGCTTTTGCAAGTCAATGGGTATATGTTGTTATATGAGGTATCATATTTAGTGGATTCCATTTATGTGCATGTATTTTTCATATGAGGTATCATATAATGCTTTGGCAGGGAATTTTTATTTTCAGTATGATTAAACTTTTTGGTTTGATGAATAGGATTCTTATTAAACAATCATGTGAATAGGATTTATTTTGTGAATTAAATTCTTATTAAACAATCGTATAAATTATTTTTTGAATGACTATCAGGTGTAAGATTCAAAATAATAATAATAATAATAATAATAATCTGACGATATATATATATTTTTAATTTACAGATATTTTAGCGACAGACCAAATCCATTGCTAATTTCTGAACAAGTTGAAACTTAACGATGGAATTGGGTCCGTCACTCTCCTCATATTAGCGACAGACCTTATCCGTCACTAATAATTTTAATGATGATAGATTTTTTTAATTTTTGCGACGGATTTTATCTGTCGCTACTATGCGATGGACCATATCCGTCGTAGATTAAACGACGGATCTTATCCGTCGAAAAAAAAAATGACCTAGTAAACAGCGATAGACCAAGCGATGGATGAAATCCGTCATTTATTTGGTTTTATGATGGATTTGGTCCGTCAGAAATTTGCGATTTTGGCATAGTGTGAAGATGCGAGAAGGGTATTTGTAGACCTCTGACACGTGTGGGGAGTCATCTGTCTGAAGGTGGCAGCATACAACCCAAGCAAAGGTGGGAACGCACAAGCTTTCTCAAAAGTGGAGCACACAACACTTTAACAAAGGTAGAGCGCACAAGCTTTCTCAGAGGTGGAGCGGAGCGCACAAGCTTTCTTTCAGCCAACGTGTGGAGGGACATGTCCACATCTTTCCTTGAATGTGTAGGCCTTGAGGCAATTGGTATTCCAAGACGAGCCGAAGGTATAAAGGAAATTTCAGCCAGTGTTGAGGGACCTGTCCACATCTTTCCATGAATGTGTAGGCCTTGAGGCAATTGGTATTCTGAGATGAACCGAAGGTATGAAGGAAATTTCAGCCAGAGTGTCAAGGGACCTGTCCACATCATTCCTTGAATGTGTAGGCCTTGAGGCAATTGGTATTCCCAGATCAGCCGAAGGTAGAATAACCATTCAAATTCTGCACTGGTGGAAGTTGGAGGGCTGGTTCAAGCTTAATGTTGATGGTTCCTCAAGGAGCAATCCTGGCAAGAACGGTGGAGGTGGATTTTGTAGAGATCACAGTGAAAATATTATTTTCATCTTCCATCACTTTTATGGGAGCTCAATGAAATTGGTCGTGGAACCTCGGGTTCTCCTTAAGGCATAAAGCTATGCTCCACCTATGGGATGAACAATATCATTATTAAAGCTAACTCCAAAGTCTTGGCGTTATCCTCTCAAAGCCCTCCTTTTTCCCATGGAAAATTTGGCACCTGATTGGCGAATTGTGGTCTAAACTAGACAAAGTTAACCCTAAAATCTATTGTGTTTTTAGGGAAGCAGTTTAGCCCCGCCATTTCTTCCATCCTCGCATACCTGAAGGGCGAAGAAATGACTAAGCGAACAAAGAAGGCTGGGATTGTGGGGAAGTATGGCACAAGATATGGTGCCAGTCCGAGGAAGCAGATAAAAAAGATGGAAGTGAGTCAGCATGCGAAGTACTTCTGCGAGTTTTTTAAAAAAAAAGCTTTGCAATGATTTTCTTGTGTTTTTATGTTTTGAGGTTATTACCAGTTTGGATTCCGAATGCGCGTAGTTATGTACAAAAAAAAAAAAGAAAAAGAAAAAGAAAAAAGGGAAGCAGTTTAGCCTGCATTAGAAGTTCTGGTAAAACCGACTCCCATTTTTTACATGTAGATCGGACGTTCCTCATAAGACAAAAGTAGACAAAAGTGCCTCTCTTTTTTTTTCATGGAACAACTAAATGTACACGTATATTTTACACATTTAAAAAAGAAAAAAAAAAAAAGCAAACACGATCTGAACCGTTCATCACACCTCAAAAGTGAAGAAGAATCATAAGAACCTGGTGTATGCAGCTGAAGCAAAAAGATTATCGAGACCAATATACTAAAATTAAAACATAATAACAAACACACAATCTGAACAATTCATCACAGCTTCGAAGAGAGAAGAATTATCGACAGAGGGTATAAGGGCGGCGCGATTCTTTGAAGTTGATCTGGTTCTTGATGCTCTCATTTTCCCATTTGAGATTATCCCACCATTTCAACTCACCTCCCACCTCTATACCACCACCACCACTAATGGAATTAGAAGCAGAATCATTGTCACCGACACAAAGAGGAAGCTTCTTCAGCTTCCAACATCCCCTCACTCTCAGCTTCTTCATCACCGACATGTAAATGCTCTGGCAAATACTCTCCAGCCTCGGCAGCTCCCACAGATATACCGTGTGCAGTCGTTGGAGCGAACCATGCCGCATAGCATCCTCTTCAAACACAGCCTCCAGTCTACTGCAGAACTTGATCTCGAGCATTTCCAAGCTTTGTAAGCATACACTTGCGGAGAAGACGATGATGAGTTTAGGGCAGTAATCCAAATGTATGTGCTTTAGGTTTGCAAAGCTTCGGCTCCCATAACTACCCTCACAAACGCTCCTAAGTCTTCCAAGATTGGACATCCATATATTTTCTAGTAGACTTAAACTATCAGAGCTTGCATTCTCTCCCTCAAAGAATGTCTCCAACCGGTCGCACCTCTCCACTTGGCATTCTTTCAATTCTGTCATTTTATCGACGTCACCAAACTCCAATAATCTTCTAAAAAGGGCGTTGTCACACAGAGTGAATAATTCCGTGTGAGCCAGAACCCCATCAATACCGTTTGGGGAACTATTACCTCTGATTTCCAAATGCCTGTCGAAATGGATTTTAAGTAAACGTACATTACGTTTTTGGATCTTGGAATCAATGTCTTTATATATGAATTGCCTTCCCTGGCGGAGATTGATGCCCTTACCAGTTCCTCGTTGGTGTAATTTGCAAGGAGAGATGTAGATATGGAATTGGGAGAAGCATTTTGCTCCCCACAATTTTGAAGATGGCATAAGAGATCGTAAAAGCTTTGAATTACTAACCCTTATGCGAGCCCCACTTCTATTTCTCGGCTGTTCATCATCAGTTGATGAATCAAGGGCGCGACATTGATCAATGTTGAGTTCGTCAAGCTCAATACCCAACACATCCCAGTTGATTTCACGAATGTGATCCATGCGTAGCATCTCCAGCCACCTTAGACCATCCATCCCGTGAATATTTTCAGGAAACTTTTCGAGTCTGGTACCTGAAAGACTAAGCAGTTGAAGGCTTGTAAGCCCAACTAAGGTTAGAGACTCTAAGCTTTGGCAACCATGCAAGTACAGCTGCCGAAGGGCCCCAATTCCAGAAAGATCAAGCATACGAAGCTTTGGCATGATATTTCCAATTGAAGAAGAGACATCCTCAATATCTTCCAGGGAATTACAGTTGCAGAGACTAAGCTCCTCCAGAGCAGAGAGGTTTTGCAATAGTGGCAGCAACTTCATCTTTAAGGAAGAGCAATTTGCGAGTACAAGCTGCCTAAGATTGATCAACTTGGAGAGCGAGGATGGTAGAGATTTCAGATTAGAATCACCACTCAAGTCGAGAACCCGTAGCCACTGCATATTCTCGAAGCTTTCATCTGGGATTTCCGTCAAAGAGCCGCACTTTATTAACATGAGTTGCTGGAGCTTGAACAGCTTGGAGAGTGAGGAAGGCAGTGATCTGATGTTCATTTTATCGAGGCAGAGAAATCGAAGGTTGGTCATGTGTTGAAAGCACTCCTCTGATATTGACATGAAAGAAGGAGATTCTGAAAGTTCAAGGAACTCGAGTTTGTGCAGAGATTGTAAGGAAGCAGGAAGAGATTCTACTCGATTGCACAATTGTATTCGCAGAAGTCTGAGATTGTCTAAGCAGGAGATGGACGGGGGCAGATATTTGTTAACTAGGCCATAAAGCATAAGGACTCGAAGTTCCTGCATTTTCTCAAAGAAGGGGTCTGGAATGACGATTTTGAGATTATGAAGAAGGGGAGAAAACAATCCAAACTTCAAAGTAGAGAGTTTGGAGCATTTAGGAGGAGTGGAAGGAAGGAATGTGTCTTTTTTCAATAACCATACATTCATCCTATGAATTTCTTCCCACTCTCTGTTCTCTCTCGGTATTGATGCTTTAGTCCAGAATCTTCCATGAGTTGATGCGCTTTTTAGAGATTGAGATGCCATGCGAACCTGATGGGGAAGTCGCCACTTACCTCTGTCTTCCTCACTCCTTTCTACCATGAAATGGACCTCAAGTTCTTTCAATAGAGCCTCGACCTTCTTCCGCTCAAGCACCAAATTCTCATCTTCTTCCGTACTACCTCTACCAATGAATCCCTCCGCAATCCAATACCTTGTCAGCCATTCTACAAAGCAGCCCTCTTTGCCGAATAACAAGAGGTAGAAGAAGCAGTCGAGGACAGTGTCGGGAGAAAAACATCCCTCAACACTGCGAGAATGGGCTACATCGAAGGCCTCTTCGCGTAACACATCTGCCGACAATTCCTCTAGCTTAATGGTCACATCACTGATTATGGCACTGCGTTCCGAAAAGCCTATGAAAACGATCTTGGAATCATACGTCGTTGAGCTACCGAAGGGAACTCCCAAGAACTTCATCTGGATGGACTCGACCACATATCCTATCATCAGCAAGAACCTTCGCCCTCTTAGTGATTTATAGATTTCATGTGAAACTTCTGAGAACTTGATCATATCTATTTTCCCTTCGTCGTCAGTAACACTGGCGTCTTTGAACCCTAACTGGGACGCGATTTCCATTATCATATTACGATGAATAAAATCCCTTTGCAATACCTTTACAGGTATCTGTAAATCGAAGAGATGAGATTCTTTTGCCTTTAGAGCTGCATATTCGACGATACTCCATCCGCCTACGCCATAAAACCCTGAGACACCAATGACTCCGATGCTTGGATTTTCAAAGCAATCCAAGAGCCTTTCACCTGCACGTTTAACATCAGCTGGAAAGTTCTCCAGCTGTCTCTCGAATGTTGTTACATCACTTCCTCCTTGAGTAGCCATGCGTGTTCTCCCCTCTGAAAAAATGCCATGGATTAATTGTAATATGTTTCTTTTAACAGAAGTTACTAACAAGTTTTCTAAATCCATCGCATGGAGGATAACCAAATGAATGCGGATCGTCTGTATTGAAGGCACGGGAAAATGGACGCGGGTTTCCTGCGAAAGGCTTTCGCAGGAGTTAAGTGGGGCCCACCGTGATGTTTAGTAGAAATCCATCCCCTCCATCCGTTTTTCGAGATCAATTTAGGACATGGGTCCAAAAAATGGGGTGGATCCAAAACTGAGTGTGCCACGTTTTAGTAACCACCGTTCAAATATTCATGCGGCCATAAAAGCTTTCGTATCATGCTACCCTTTTTGTGATTTCACTTCATCTTAGTGGGAATGACCTTATAAACGGTTTTGATGGAAAATAAATATCAAGTGGAGCGTAGAAAGGTTTCAATGGTAGGAAACTCTTTCCCCAATTTTCCATCTAGCGTGGTATACTTGAGCTTTAGATCCACCTCATTTTTTGCAACATATCCTAGAATGTTCTCACAAAATGGATAGACGGAATGGATTTCTCCACATCACGGTGGGCCCCACCTAGCATCGTAGCATATGGGAAAGGCTCTGGCAGGAAACCCGCGTCCCAGGAAAATTCAGTACCGTTGCTTCTTTGCTGACTCCAGCCAACATGATACGCGGGTTTTCTCTCTACGAAACGTGTGTAGTTTTTTTGGGAACGGATTGGCCACTCCCCCTGCCATAAGCCCCGTGCCTGTGGTCGTTGCTCTGTGGGCCCACCATGATGTATGTGCTTCATCCATTCCGTTCATTAAATTTTAGAGATCATTTTAGGGCTTACTACAAAAAATGATAAGAATATAAATCTCAGGTGGACCACACCATACGAAAACAATAGTGATTGGATATCCACCATTAAAATCCTCCTAAGGCCCACTGTACCTTTTATTTGACATCCAATATGTTGATTAGGTCATACAGACTCAGGTGAAGGGAAAAAACAAAGATCAGCTTGATTCAAAACTTTTATGGCCCCCAAAAAGTTTTTAATGGTCGAAATTCATTCAACACGGTTACCTGTAATGTAGTCCAATTGAGATTGGGATGTACCTCATTTTTCTCTTATACAATAAAATGATCTAGAAAAATAGATGGACGGCATGGATGAAACACATATATCATGGTGGGTCCCACATAGCACCGACCACCAGCCATTGGCCGGTGGCAGGGGGAGTAGCCAATCCGTTTCCAGTTTTTTTGGGCCATGCCATGATTGATGATCCACACAATCCATGGATTTGAAAAGAACATTCTAAGCCATGAACTCAAAAATGAGGCGCATCCAAAGTGGAACACACTACATGAAGAGAAAACACACGTAACGGCGGAAACTTCATTTTTGCGTTAGCAACAGGTTATGACATGGGATCCAACAATCGAGCTGAGGCGCGCCGGATGATTGAGGGCCTCGCCTTCATGGGATACCAAAGAAATGTGGTAGAAAGCGACTCTAAAGGAATGGTGGACATGGCGGTTAAGGGGTTCTATTGCTCTCCGCAGTTGTGGTACGGGAGTGCTCGTCTCAAGATTCTCCTTTAAAGAGCCAAGGTGATAGTGCACTGTACGGTCAGGGAGGCAAATGGAGTGGCTGACTCCTTCGCAAAACTGAGAAGCAGCTCCCAGGAGACCCTATCTTAAGTCCCTCCCCAAATTTGGGAAGAAATCTTCCTCGATAAGGTGGGGCTTAGGAATATCCAGAAATCCTAACTTGCGGGATTTCCGTCTTTTGTTGGTTCGTGTTGAGTATTTATGTAGCATGGGTATATGATAGGCGTGGTAGCGTTTTGTGCCTTCCCTGCCTGAAAATTCTCATGTAAAGTATTCATCCTATGTGAATAAAAATATTTATTAAAAAAAAAAAAAGCTTGACTAAAACTTTTTGTGGCCCATGTGAATGTGAATGTCAGGTGCTGTTTCACAGTGATATGGAAAGAGATTCACCTTTTAAAAAAAATAAAA
>JAJHSJ010000017.1:3934214-4039455 GCA_021015155.1 Magnolia officinalis
TTTTTAAAGGTAGATTTAGATCATAAAATGTCTCTTTCAGGACATCCAGTGATGGGGACATCTCTCTTCAGTACAAAAGAAAGGGTAGAGTAGCATTTGACGTCCATCTAATTTCCCTACTCCCTACCATGGGTAGCAATTTTTTCAAATGAGTAAAAAATTGAATGCTTTACTTCAATCTATGATCAGTGTCCTTTAAAGCAACGGTAAAAAAGATATATAGTAGTAGTAACAGTCAACGTTAAGGGTAAGTGGAGAAAGTGATAGTTGAAACGTCTAAGGCATCATTTTTCAAAAAAAAGCCATCCATGATGGAGCCCACTTCATGGAGGGTCCTGATTGATACATCCCTAATTGACAGATACGAATTTCTTGATTCATGACGATTTCACGTGGTGTCCATCATATGTAATGATGAGTGGACAATAAATTTTTTAATGTGGAAGTCCATTTAATACAAGCATTATTCTAACAAATTGTTCAAAAATCACCAAAGCAGCTTCAAGATGCTAAGAAACGGTCAGAACGGAAGAGAAAACGAATTAGCAGCTAGAAAATGTGAGATTTTTTTCAATTCCCCCCCTTTTTTTTGCATTTATGGAATTTTGTACCTGGAGCTGCTGCAAAACTCGTAGAGCTTTCTTCTATTGGAGAAGATGACGAGAACCACCTCAGCATCGCAGAGAATGGAGAGTTCATCCAGCTGTTAGGATGGGTTTATCGTAGCTACATCAAAATGCAATAGTAACATGTTGCCATAGGCAACACACGACATCTTATTGAAGTAAAAAAATCAGTAAGCAACCAAAGTTTCCAAGATTATATTAACATTACAGCAATTTACCTTTTGGATCCTGCCTTAAAAGAGACAAAAGGGCTTTGTGCACTGCATCACACTCCACATTTTCCTCTAACAACATGAAGAAAACAAAACTGATGTGGTAACAAATAAAGGCAGGAAAAAGAAGTTTCAGAAGAAAATTTGAAAAATCAGATTACCAGCTATTCAAGAATACCAGCTATGAGGAGTTGTCCAAGAACATCCACAAGTTTAGAAACATACTCTAGCGAGTCCTTGCAAAGAAGAGGAAGTCCTCGGATTGCTTGTACTCTGATCATCGCCAAAAAGTTCAGCCTCAATCTCTTGTTAGATTTTCAAGATATCTTTAGGAAATCTCCAACCTATAGAGACAATATTGGAAGAAAGAAAGCTATAACGAATATTGTGGGAAAGTTACAGAGATTATGAGCAAATATCCCAAATTAGCACATAAGATGAACCTCTAATGAGTATGCTGACTTAAAATAAATGACTATAGCAGTATAAACAGAAAATAAACAAAGGAAAAGCTCACGAGTTGTCCATAAATGCAAACAAAATATATATATATATATATATATATATATATATATATATATAATATATATATATATATATATATCTATATATATATATATATATATATAAAAACATGTGATTTTTAGTTTGAGTAAAAAATAGAAGCTTCAAAACATTTCCATTGAAAAATTATCATGGATTTTACAATATGTATCATCCATTTCCTTAGACATCAATTGGACAGTTAGGATAAAGCTGTTTTGAAGGATGAAACATGAAAGGTGGGACATCCTTAATGGATGTCAATGATTGGACATTTTTAGTATAATCACAATGGATTATCCATTCTATAGTGATTGATTAGACTTTTTAAATCCATTTTCTAGATCCATAGCAGGTCCTGTGAAGCCATTTTGATGCGTGGGATACTTGCAAGGGGTTGTCCATTGTTTTCTATGGAATGGCCCACTTGACGATTGGATTGTCCTCAGCTTTGGGGCATTATCATCATGATGGGGTTCATTTGATGTTCATGTTGGATGGCAAAACCACACCAAGGTGGGCCCTAAAGCACCAAAGAAGGAAAATTAATTGGAACAGAGAAGATGAATTTTTTTGAGTGATAGACGGCTGATGGCGAATGTACAAATACTAGTTCATAATAATAATGGTACGCGTGAGAAGCTGGCACTTTCTCTAGAAATTTTCAAATAATGAAATATGGTATGGGTGCCCATTTCAGGCGGTTCCACAAGGATATAGGTGCAGCACCCATCAGCGGTTATGGCTTTGGAGTACACTAAACACAACTCAAACCCAGCCCATTGCTACCTCTACATTCATTAAGATTAGCTACATAGCAAACCAGACCCGGCTCCCTAGATAAGCATCAATTCCAGGCCCAGCTAGCTGAATGTCATGCCAGGCCCTTAAACGTCCAAAAATAATCACCAAAGCATCAATGTCCAGGCCCAGCGAGCTGACTGTCATGTCAGGCCCTTACACGTCCAAAACCCACCCCCAGCCTCGAAACTCATTTCCAAGCCGGGCTCCATAGAGATGTTTTTCCTCCCATAGATATGTTTTGGTTTGTAAGGCATTCAACGTTCCAAACACCTGCTGAAATCAAATTATAAAAATGGTTGTTGCACCATTAACATCAAACAGTAATCACAAGGAAGTGCTTCCGTCAACAACAGACAAAACAACAGCCAAAAACAACCATCTTAAAACTGAAATAAGCTCCCTATTAAATTAAGGGGGCATTTGGATAGTAAGTTGCTTAAGACAAGTTACTTATGCCACAAGTAGCTTATCTTAATTTCTACTTATTAAGAAGAGAAGTATGTTTGGTAAAAAAAAACATACTTATCAGCTCTCCTCTCTTTCATCTCTCTTGATGCATCTCTTCAGTGAACTTATGAAAAGTTGAAAAGCTTTAAAAAAAAATTTTAACTGAAGTGATTTAGGTACTTTTTTCAAGTAAAAAAACTATGTATAAATAATCATAAACCAAACTTGTCTGAAATAAGTTACTTATCTACCGCTGTAAGTAGAAAAAGTAACTTATTCGGTGGTATCCAAACGGGCCCTAAAGGTGTTGTATGATTTTCTTTTCCCTTTCTTTTTTTTTTCCTTTCCTTTTCTCAGATGGAATGCCTTTTCACTATCATTCTACGACAACAACAAGAAGAGAGAGAGAGTCCAATATAATTAGTTCTTTCTTTTCCTGTTCGAAAAATCTACCTTTAATACATCCATTAGAGTATTTCTAGTCTTTGTTTGAAATCTCAGTTAGTGATATTCTATAAAACAGATTTACTAACATCTTAGGACGCATCCATTAGGAGCCAAGGCTTTTAAATGCATGTGGTGTAGTTGAGACAGTTGAGCATTATAACAGAATGCGTAATCCTTAGTGAGTAAATTAGCAGAAAGTTTAAAAAAAGGAAAAAATGGTAAAAATAGAAATATTTGTAAAGAATTGGAAAATAATTAACAATTGCATTTAAATAGTGAAATTGGTTGTAGCTTTCAAATATCTCATTCTTTTCTGATGGTCAGTTAATTTTTAGTTAAAATCTGCTACTCTGTGGAATGCCAAGTGAATTGAATTGTGAACGTATTTTTTTTATTCTACATGGATGATGTAGAAGTTGATATAGATAGACTTTGGTGGCGTTTGGATACTGTTTGAAAAGAAAAAATGAGTTTTTTTGGAATTTTCACATTTTTCATTGATAACATCAGGTGAATGAAACAAAAATGAGTTCTTTTGGCATTTTCCTAAGTTGGGAAGGTGATGAAGTGGTAATTCTTGTCAGTTGTCAATCTAGATTCAGCCATGGGTTTGCGTTTATTAGATTTTTAGATAAATCTAGATTCCGCTCCCATTCTTTAGATCAGGAGCAAACACAATACAAACATAAAAAAGGGCATCAAATTAATCAACCTTTTAACGGATTTTCCCCATAATTTTGTCCAAAATCAAGTTATTCATATGATTATTGGGAGCATCAAATTGGCCAGTCAGTTGGAAACTAAAAATAGATGGGCATTCATACAGATGGGACAAAGGTGATTTATACACCATAATCACAGTGGGTTTTGATCCTAGGTCTTCCCTCTGGCAGGGCCACACACAAAATAGTCCGACTCTCAAGCCAGAGGCAACTATATCAACTTGCATGAATTGGATGCTATTTTTTTACATCCACTCATCACAAGATGTCAGCTTGCATAGTATAAGTTTTGGTTATAGGTTATAGGTTAAGGTTTTAGGTCATAGGTTTTGGTTTAGGTTAAGGTTATAGGTTTAGGTTAAGGTTTAGGTTTAGGTTTAGGTTTAGGTTAAGGTTTAGGTTTGAAAAGGACATTTGTAAGCAATTGAAGAAGTTTGAAAAGGACATTTGTAAGCAAGGTTAGAGAGGAAAAAAATTCATGGACAGTGGAAGTACCTTCATTGTTGCTTGCAAACTGACTTTATCAGTATTACCATGGCCATAACAACTATAAACACTTTGTAAATGAGACATCGAAGTATGCTACAAGTGCATGGATGTAATCATTGCGCTCTACCACGAGCTTAAACGGTGTGGTAAAAGAGGCATCGTCGGGGGCCATTTTAGAAATGTCCATCATCTGAATTAATAGCACATCAATATCATCATCAAGCATGATGAAACACACGGGCAGATGAGCACAGACAAATAAGATATCACACCTTGAGTAACTGGCAGTTTGTGACAATTTGGTTCTATAGTCAACTGTGTCGACGAGGAGTTTGACACATAAGATATCACATAAGATATCACAGCTTTCCGCTTAGAAATTATAACAACCAGTTTCTTACCATCCATAAACAGTTGCTTTTCCACTAGTAGCCCTAATTAGCATACCCCGCCTACTGTCATTTCTGCAACATTATCAGGGCCTCCAAGCTGCATATAAACATGGCTAGTAGCTGTTTAGATAACTGATATTCCTGATGTTAAGTAATCAAAACCAACATTAACAAGTTCAGATCACAAGACCAATTCTAATAAACAGAGTTACAATTGAACACTCATTTAAACAAATAAGTATATTAACCAAAAATGGAAAATGAGAAATATTATTGTGTGTTTATCAAAACAACTCTCATGCAACAAGCACACCAAATTCCAACTTACCAAGAAAGATGCTCTTCACTGTGGTGCACCCTAAGATTTGATTCCTTCTTTTCATTTTCTGTTGGATCTAGTTAATCTGCACGGTACAAAGTGATTAATGAAGTAATGTCAACAATGGATTGGAAAGCTTCAACCCAAAAAGGTAGACCTAGTATTTGGATTCGAGAGAAATCAAACTGACTAGAAATTTAATAAAAAAATTCCACCAAGAAGCATGAAAAACCAAGCATTTCATGTTTGCCTGCCTGCATGACCACTCAAAAAACCACACAACAACATAAGATAAAGAAAAGGAGCAGACAAGTGCCAAGTGTATAACAAGGATAAACCTAATAGCTGGTGAAGGAATAACTTCAATCACACCACCAAAATCATAAAAAATATAGTTTTAACCACAGAGGTAAGAATAACAGAAGACTGCATGCATTTGGTCAGTTGAAGAAGATATATTACACAAATATATAAACAAAATGTGTGAAGACGTAGATCTGAAACCTTCTCAAGAGTTGGCACCTAATCCACCTTTCTTTGAAAACAATAATATACAATCAATTAGCATTTAATTTAGCAATTTTTGAAGCAAATGATCATAAGTTGGTTCAAAGAACGGTAAATATTCAGCAATTATGGACATGAGTGATAGTCACATAAAAGACAGTTTTTTTTTTTTTTTCGCAATAGATCTAAACTGGGGTCTATGATTTGGACAGTCTAATTCAAAGTATTTGTACTCCAAGTATGTGATTCAAAACTGTAGGTTTAAAAATTTTCAGGTTGCTCGCCACCCAAATGTTTTCACATTAGTCACAGGAATAGTGGTAGGTTTAACATTGAATACTCATAGATTGCAAACAGGACCAACTTAAAAGAATCTAAGTACAACAAGGACTAGAAACAAAAGGAGAAGTGGTTTTTCCTGTTATCAATAGTAGACAGTGAGAAGCATCATTGAGTCCTAGACACAAGGAACAAAGTCATCCTTGTAGCAATTACCAAGTCATTATGCTACCTATTAAAATATGCAAATATTTCATAAAAGCAAGCA
The DNA here is from genome assembly GCA_021015155.1 of Magnolia officinalis. Lineage (NCBI taxonomy): Eukaryota > Viridiplantae > Streptophyta > Magnoliopsida > Magnoliales > Magnoliaceae > Magnolia > Magnolia officinalis. The sequence continues at coordinate 3,940,270 of JAJHSJ010000017.1, forward strand.
AAAATCTAAAGGAAACAAGAAAGAAAGGTAAAAAACAAATTAAATAAAAGAATTGATTAGAAAATAAATAAGAAAGGAAGTTTCAACATACACTTGAATATTTAAAAATGGTATGTAACATTAAGCAACCCAAAGTATGCATCTTTTCACCCTTCCCCATACTTCATGTTTAAACAAACACTGGAAATGATAATGATTGCTCATTTACTTTGCATTTCATAGTAAATGGTAATGATGGCCCTTACCATTGCAATGAACTTTGTGAAGCTGGACCACATGACCCTTGCGACTGCAGAAATATTTGGAGAAATTCTTTAGACAAGGTATGTTGACCCAAAATGTATTTAAACGAAGCTAGCAAATATGGCAGAAGCGAACTTAAAACAGCGATACATGGCTCAGTGGTGGACGCTCTGTGTTTCAAAACTAAAATAATGTGTTCAAGTGCCCATGTGAGGTGTGTGCGTGGGTGGGTGAGTGTGGAAAAAAAAAACATCAAACAAGCTCAATTTTCACGAAATGTATCTAAACAACAGTTGCAAGAATTGAATGATTAAACTTAAAATGGTAGAAGAACTCTAACCAAGGTCTTAAGCACAACTCCTTCAAACAAGTTATGCAGCTACGAAATGTATTTAACAATGGCAGCATGAAAGGCAAAACTGAAGTCACTTTCCTATGTCATGGTCAAATCAATGCATTTGAAAGAACTATAATTGTAAAAAAAAATTCAAAACAGATCAGTCAGTACTAGCATGAATATGAGCCTGTCCAATAATGGTGCTGCCACTGTGAATGAGGAAAAGGCGACTCTGTTAGACAGTGAGAATCACAAAGAGATTAATGCTAGTGGAGATCAGTTCCTGTGGGAGAGTAGCGACAACCTGATAGGCGCTTTGGTCGAAAATCCCTCTATTCCTTTTCAAGCTGACATGGGTCTTGATGGGACTGCCATTTTGAATTCAATGACTAGGGAAGAGAAGATGCCAGTTGATCATCTAGCAGGTGATTCTAGAAATGATGTTCAAGTTGTAGAGGAAAGATAAAGCTTGTGATTCAGGAAACCATGTTGAAGCTGCAGGTGAAGAACATACTGCAACAAATAGTAATAGTTATGTCGAATCCAAGTTACTGGTTGAAGATCATTCCTCTGTTTCAGAAGGCCAAAACCTAGATGCTCTTCCTATCAAGCAAGTTGGTCATCCCCTGACAGCTGCTGCAGGAGACAGTGGTAACTTGGTTGCGGTGGAGGTGGAGATGAAAGAGAAAGCGACGGATGAGGTTAATCAGACTCAAATAGCTGCAGGGAACATAGAAAAGGTGATGACCGATGAGGTTGATCAAATTCAAATGGCCACTCATTCTACATCAGATGTGGGTAGAGACACGAAATGCAAAAATATCGATCCAGCTACTGGGATCGATGCTGTTCCAAATGAGAAGGCCATGGAATCAGATGGAAAGCTGGTGGAAACCATTGCGAGTTCTGAATAGGCAAGCATAGAATTGGATAGTGAGAGAGTGCTTGGATGCGTGAGTATGCAGATGCTGAAAAAAAAAACTTGCTGTCAACCGTTCGATGTTCTCGAAATCAGGGGCGGCTCTAAGGGGTAGGCAGGTGAGGCAATCGCCTAAGGCCCTATTTATGAAGGCCCCTATATCATAGGAATAGGCTTTTAATACTCTAACAGCGTCTGGTAATCTATACATATGCACTGAGAAATTGCAACCTTTGAATATTTTTAAATTAAATTAAACAGATATAAAAGTGGGTCCTAGTTTAGATGGTTCATGAAAAACAAAAACAAACAACAAAACACACAATGAATGGATCTCTTAACTGGTTGATTCTTGTACACTAAACAAATTATTTGAATTCAACATACAAATTCCCACTAATTGGAAGATAGAATAGTTAAATCAATGGATTTTTTGTAATTTAGCCTATCTAGAATGGATCACCTAATTTAGACAGTTTGGATGCAGTCAAAATATGCTATATTAACAATCTAGGAATGCCTATTTATTAACTATAACACTGCTAGAGTACTATACAATTCTAAATTCATTTTCTCACAATAGACGCGGATTGCGTATTCCAGTAGCCCTGAGCTCTGTAGGGTCCACATTATTATATGTGTTATATCTATTCCGTTGATCCGTTTCTTCATCCCATTATCCCATTTTAGAATATTAGAAAAAACATGAAGCAAAACCAAAGCTCAAGTAAACCACAACACAGAAAAAGTGGATATTGAATGCTCACCATTAAAAACTTTTCTACAGGCGGCAGAAATTTTGGATAAGCTGATATTTATGTTTTCCTTTCATCCATCTAGGATTCACCTTATAACGGTTTAGTAATTTTATATATCGAAACTGATTTATTGGATAAACTTGAATAAAATGGGATAATGATTTTATAGTTTATTAATTTTTATAGTTTAATTTTAAATTTATTAATTTTTTTATTTTTTAAACTAAAAAGCCTCCTTTTTAGGACTTGCCTAAGGCCCCCAAAAATGTTGAGCGCCCCCTGCTCGAAATTCGACAAAACCATTGATTCAACATTCTCTTCATAATCTTAAAGATCTATCAATGTCTTTTCGCAATATCCACGGCCCATGAAATGAAATCCTAAAATCCCCAAATCCCCAATTTGTAAAATCAGAAAAACCCAAATTAGGGTCCACATTCAAATCTGTAAGCCTTAAAATCCCCAAATCCCTAAATGAGGGTCCATAATCGAATTGGAAATCCACAAATTACTAAATCCCCAAATTCATAAATCGACATTGAGATTGAGAGAGATTGAGAGAGAGAGAGAGAGAGAGAAATACCTCGCGGTCGAGGATGGGCAGGGAGAGAGAGAGAGAGAGAGAGAGGTGGAGCCGTCCGAACGAGTCCCTCACGCAGTCGAGGATGGGCAGGGAGCGAGAGAGAGAAGTGGGGAGAAGATTGAGAAAGGAGCGAGAGAAGATAGAGAGAGATATGGGTGGGGACTGAAAAATGACGGGCGGGCTCTTTTGTGCATTGTGCGCGCGGCCCCAAATTGAGATGACGGTCATGTTAGGGGCTCCGTGTGGCCCACCATGATGTATGTCATAAATCTATGCCTTCCATTCAATTCAAAACATTATTTAGGGATTTATCCCAAAAAATGAGGCAAATAGACGACTCACGTGGACCACACCACAAATCAACAAAAGGCACTTAATCTCAATTGTTTCCTATGGTGTGGTCCACTTGAGCTTTAAATTTATCTAATTTTTAAGATAACACATTAAAATGATCTTTCAAAATGGATGGACGGCTTAGATTGAAACACAAAAATTATGGTGGGCCCCCCATAGAACTTTAAGAGAGCATCAATACGAGTAAAGGCTACGAATGATTGAAGTATAAGGCTACGGATTTAATCCGTAGCAATATAGCTACGGTTTATATCCGTAGCTAAAGACTCCAATCATCCGTAGCCTTTGGTCATTTTTTTGGTAGTGGTTCTCCTGCATATGATCGCGTAGGGATTTCTTAACCGATGAAGCGTTATACTCTGGTCGATTCTCGATGATTGTTTCAGGAAAATTCTAAGACATAGGTTGATTTCTATCATCATTATCATCCCAATATAGATTATTCTTCTCAGCATACTGACGTTCCCACTCGTGCATATAATGATGAGTCCCTAACTCAAAATCCTAAGAAAATAGAAGAAAAGGTCTACAACAGTATGGAAAGTAAGTAGAGGAAAGTTAGAAGGAAGTTACCAAGTTAGAAATTCCTATGTTAAGATCCTGCATAAGAAAACAAAAGAAATTAATTCCTAAAAATAAAAAATACAACCCTAGGCTTAAAAATAAAAAAAAGTAGAGAAATTAGAAAGATATCACCCAATTAGAAGTTTCTATCTTAGGATCCTACAAAACAAGAAAACAGGTTAGTTCTATAAATTAGAAAAACCTAAACCTAAAGTTAGTAAAATCCTAATCTTAATCTAATTCTAAAATCAATTGATTTCAGAAATACGTAGCCGTCAGTCCCCGGCAATGGCGCCAAAAACTTGTTCACTCCCCAAGTATAGGGTTGTGATGTAGTAATAAAACTTGGTAAGACCGAGGTCGAATCCACAGGGACTGAAACCTGTACGTTATCTGAAAATAACCAGATCTAGAACTAGGCTAAGATGAAATCTAAACCAATTATGATTTGAGGAATAATGGTGAAATAATTATCTAAAACTTAAGAAAATTCAGAGAAGGAAAACTAGAGATTCAGAGGATCCACTTGTAGATATCAGGGAGATCTACACTTGATTCATGAAAATTAACTGAACTTCTTTTGATGTGGTTTTGAAAAGATGAAAGGTATATGAATTAGAATGGATTCCATCACCAAACTATGCCCAAGAGACAAAGCAAACAACAGAATTAAACTAATTTCCAACCAATCAACATGCCATAAAGGTAGGAAGGTGCCGACATCCAACCATGCCAGGAGACGATGGTGAACAACAGGGCTTCCTGACGTCATAAACATAAAGAGGAAAAGAACATGCTCAAAGCCATTGCAGACCCATTGTAATTTCAGTCACCACAGACTATTAAAGACTGAAAACATTCCTTAATAAAATTAAATCAAAATCCATTCAGTTTAAACAAAAGGCACAAGCATAGACTCATCCCGTCACGCTACAAGCTTCACCTCTTAGCCCTAGCTAAGAGGTTTAGCCACACAAGAGTGGACTAGATCTCTAAACAAAAGAAAATAAAAAAATAAAAAAAATAAAAAAGAAAAGAAAAAAAACAATCTACTCCCTCTCACGTCCCTGCCTCCACGTCCAAGCCAAGCCAGTGCTTTTCCCGTCCCTCCCCTCCCCCCCCCCCCCCCCCCAGATGATCCCCAGCCGAGCCTCTCTCTTATAGAAGACAGCCAGCAAGTTACTAGCGCTCCTGTGTCGGTCCCACCTACCTATTTTCCGCAGCCCAAAAACCAACAGCTGCAAACTCGTTCTCTGTTTACGCAAATAGTCCGTGCAGGACTCTCCTTATGCAGCAATTTGTAATGCAGAAAAAAAAACCTTTCTCCTTGCTTTAATTCCAAAGAATACAGTCCCCGGACGATTTTTGATGCCCTACACAATGGATGGTTTGGATCGAAGAGATTGACTATGATTGTCGCCCACAACGCCCGCAAATCACGGACAGCGTCCGGACTGCGATGAGAGTCTGCGTATCTGATACGCAGTGACGGTGGTGGGCCCACTTTGTTGTGATCTTGCAAAATCCATTCCGTCCATTGCATGCAGCACAAATTCCGTTTAAACATGGCCAATTTCGGACGTTCGTTGCTAAAGCCCACAGGATTATCTTGCGGTAAGGTCCGCCGTCCATCACATTTTGCACCATATTATTGGCATTCTTCACACAAAGACCCACTAGATCCTAGTTAAAATCTTCGTATGATTCAAATGACGGCTCGGATTTCCCATCCGAGTCTAAGTGATGGCCCACAAAAATTCCTTCGCAGGCTCTGTTGCGAAACAGAGCCTACGCAAACGGCGCTGTGAGTTTTGGTGGTCCACTGATCGATGTCAAGTGGAAGATCCATACCGTCCATTGAAGTCAGGACGAAAAACCGTCCAGGAAGGATGTATTCTGGAGTGAACTCGGTGCGACCCACTTGATCTTTTGTTCCGCCGTCCATCCTGCTTTCAACGGCCAGAAACGTGCAATATCTTGCATGGCGTCAAAAGGAAAGCTTGGCAAGGATGTTAGACATCTCCTTATCGGAATGAACGGTCCAGATCGATGAGATACATGATGGGTAGGGGCCCACTACGCAAGAACGGCGGACGGTCGTCCGTTCGCTGTCTCTACGCACGAAGGAAGACGGGTCAGCCCGTCTTTGACCGGCTGCCCGTCCGGTGCACCTCCTGAACGCCTGCACTACATGCACGTGCACCCTCGTGTGGGGTCCACTGTGATGTTCGCGAGAAATCGCTCCGACCATCCATTCTATCATATCATTCAAGCCGTGGGGACCAAAGATGAAGCGTATCCAGACATCATGTGTGCCCCACTTAGTGAATCAAGGGGTTGATCTGTCCGTTGGGCTGCTTCCGTGATGATCCGACGGATGAATTTAGACGTGTACGGTTAATATATGGTCTTCAGGTCTTGTATGAAGTTTCGAACCAATCAGATGGTAGAAACCCCGTGATCTTGCACCCTGGACCATTTCAGGCAACTTGAGCATAAAATACTTGATTTTCTCGAATCTCGGCCGTGTAAATCCTTCGATATCGGTCCCTTGGAGTCCATCCCTTGCTCTGGTGACTTCAGAACGTTAAATCCATGCTTTAAGCTCCCTTTTTCAGTCCATGCTTGCAAATACACTCTGCATCACAACACGATTAAAGCGGGCCATTAAACGGCATCATATTCGTAAAATCAGATAATTACTAGGGTCTGATATGCAATATTTGACCCTCAACAGGCGTCCCTCACCATAGAGGCAAAGTAAAAATTACTGACTTCCATTTACTCTTAGAAAAGGTGATCTCAAAAATTAATGGATGGAAAGCAAGGTTATTATCCCAAGCTGGCAGAATGACGTTGATCAAACACGTTCTGGGTAGCATCCTGAATTAGATGACTCTCCAAGTTTCTGTCAGCCCTCCGTATGAAAATGGCTTGGGAGGTTAAGTATGGAGAAAATATACGGTCCATGGTTATCCCTTATGAGGGAAAAATTTCCTGCAGACATTTACTGGGACGCCGACAATACAACTCGAGCCAAGGCTTCCCCTTTCTGGAGAGAAACCAGATCCCTTTTTCCCCTCATCGCATCAAGATCCAATGGCAGGTTGGTAACGGGGAATTAAACCTCTGGTCTGAGAATTGGACGGGCTTGGGCCCCTAGCAGGATCTTGTGATGGATCCCATCCCCACCAACATTCAGTACCTTAAGATCAGGGATTTCCTAGGTGCTGCCGGTCCGCTGCCACCTTCAGTCATCCTTACTTATTTGCCCCAAAATGCTATAAATCACATCTTTAATGGGGGCTTTGCTACTTCAAATGAATGCCCATCCCGCTTTTGGCCCCTAGACCCGTTTAGCTGTTTCACGATGAAGTCTGCCTGGAAGTTTTCTCGATCCCCATCATCTAGCCCATCATGGAGTAAATGGATTTGGAACAAGTCTCTCCCCCAAAAATCTCTATATTTTGTTGGAGACTATTACAGGGGACCATCCCGATGGATGTTTGAGTTCAAGCCAAAGGGATTTCGTTGGCATCAAAATGCTGCTGCTGCGAACTGAATCCTCCCTCCTCCACCTTCTCGGAATCCATCTCCCACCTTTTCCTGACAGGTAAGCTAGCCTCCGCCCTCTGGACACATTTTGGCTCCTCTATTGGGGTTTCTCCTATGCCCCATCTATCTGTGGAGGGAAAACTAGCTTAGTGGTTAGAAGCTTCAGCCCATGGCAGCGCCCCTCTGTGGACCCGTTTAACATTTTCAGTATTGATTTTATGGGAAATCTGGCGGGCGAGAAATGAAGCCAGATTCGAGGGTAAGACTATAAAGGTCAGCTTGTCCATTGCTCATATCTTCTGGTGGTCCAACATCATTCTTGGAGAGACTCCCAGGGGGAGCCCTAATTACGTCCATCCTTTGTTTGGGCATAGGACCCCTTCCCCCTCCCCTTTTTGACAGCCTCACGCTTTCTCCCAGATTGTCTCTTGGAAGAAACCGGTGAAAGGATGGGTCAAGCTCAACGTGGATGGGTCTGCGAGAGGTAACCCGGGTTTATTTGGCGGCGGTAGTGTTTGCAGGGACGAAAATGTGAATCTCCTTTTTGCCTTCGCGACTGGCTACAGGATGGGTTCAAACAACGTCGCCGAGCTACATGCGATTCATGATGGGGTCAGCATATGCCTTGAAAGAGGGATGCAAAATATCGAAATCGAATCAGACTTCATGATCACCTTGAACCTCCTTCTCGGGGAGGCACGCATCCCGTGGCCTTGGCGCAACTGGGTCTATAGAATTTTTGCCCTCATCGACAGGGGCGCTTGCTCTCTTAACCATATTCTGAGGGAGGGAAATGGCCCGGCTGATGCCATGGCCCAGATGGGCAGTGGTCTCCAAACATCCTCTCTTATTACCCATTTCTCTTCCCTTCCGAGGCTGATCAGGAGTCTAATTTTCCTTAATAAGGTACTCCTTGGAACAATTAGAACAAGCCCGACAAATTCTGGTTAATTGTTGTCAGGTCTGATCCTTTTGTTTCCTTGCTTTTCCTTTTGGTTTCATGATACGATAGGAGAGGCCCTATTTTTATGTGGTTTGCCCTCCTGAATCCATGATTTGTACATGTATTGTTTATACCGTGCACATACGATCTCCAATGGGGTCCACCGTGATGGTTTTCTGAAATCTACTCCGACCATCTACTTTCTCACCTCATAAAACTAGATGAGACCAAATTTGAAGCATATCCAGATCTCAGGTGGGTGACAGATTAACAATTCATGGGCTGATCTGACCATTGGACTGCTTCCAGAGGGATCCACTGACTGAAATTCGACTTGTACAGTTAATTTGAGTCCTCAGGCCATATAAAGTTTTGAGCTAATTAGATGGTGGGAACCCTATGATTTTACATTCTGGATGTCTTTCAGGCCTGTTAAGGTGAGTGGCTGGAATTTTTCTGATCTCTGGCGTGTAAATCCTCGATCTTGGTCCCATGGAGTCCTGTCCAATGCCTTTGTGTTTCTTGAGCGTTAATTCCATGCCTTTAGCATTCTTTTCAGTCCAAGCTCGTAAATAACCTTGCAGCACAAACACGGTTAAAGTAGGGCATTAAACGGTATCACGTTCATAAAATCAGGTAATAACTGCGTCTAAGATGCAATATTTGACCCTCAACAATGCACCAATTTTTGGTTCGATAAAGCAGTTCAACATATGTTTGAAGGATTTGTAGTGCAACTCGAAGTAGATCAATATTGTTGGAGGAGTTTGGTGTCGGTCGATATGCGTCGGTATGGAGTGTGAGTGTGTTTGGAGTCTTCGTACCCTTCGGGAATGTCTTCTTAAGTAGATATGCACCAATTCTAAGTTTGGTAAAGAAGTTCGGCATGACCTGCTCAAAGGGCTTGCAGTGCAACTCGGATTCGATTGGTGCTGTCAGAGGGGTTTGGTATCGGTCGGTCTATGTCATTATGGGGTTTTGAGTGTGTTCAGAGTCTCTATATTCGATTGGAATAACGTATCTTGTCATTAGTTTGAGTGTGATACCCTGAATAACGTCCTTGCAAGAGGATACACACCAATTCCTAGTTTAGTGAAGAAGCTTGACTAGCAGTCGAAGTGGGTGTAGTGAAACTCATAGTCAATCGGTGTTGTTAAAGGGGTTCAGTTTCGTTCGGTGTGTGTCAGTGTAGGGTTCGATTGTGTCCAGAATTTCTATAGCCTAAGATAATGTCTTGTTAAGTGGATATGCACAATTTTATAATCTGATGAAGGAGCTCGACATGCCTTCAAAAGAGCTGCAATGTTACTTGAAGTCGATCAGTGTTGTGAGATGGATTCAGTGTCGGACAGTTTCCATGAGTGCCGGTCAGTGTTTGTCAATGTGTGTCGATGTGGTCCTCGAGAAGTTTTCAAAGTTATTAATCCCCACTATCTCCTGTTATGTAGTGCACTTGAGCCTACAGTCTACCTCATTTTTGGCTCATGCCCTATTAATGATACGTGACAATGGATGGATAACTTGGATAAAAGATATACATCGTGCTGGATCCCACCTTCTATTTCCCGTACTTCTAAAAAACACTTTCATCGGATGATCTAACTGCCCATCCATTGGTTAGGAAAATGGACGATCCAGATTGATTATACAAGTAGAAATGATCCGATTATTGATGTTCAGCCATGACGTGTCCCGCCTTGATCGCCCATCCTTTTTCAGAAGCGTGGTATATAGGAGATTTGGATCAGCTTATGTTTTTGGATAACGTCGTGAAATGAGCTCAAGAAACAGATGTGCTGCGTGTATATACAACACATTCTTCAAAGTGGGTTCCACATTGTAAGGGTATTGTAGATTGCCTACTAGATGGTGGATGGTGTTCTGTGTCCTCCACCATGATGTGTTTTATGTTGAGAATTTTATAAGATTAATGTAATATCAGTATAATATGGAAACCAAAATCACTACGATCAGAACTAAGGACAGGCTGAAGCACGTCTGAAACGCTGTCCTTAAAGCGTTATTTGCCCCTACTCAAGTAGATTGAGTATGCTGATAGGTTACAGGCAAATTGCTTCTAGGATACGACAAGCCTGGTGTAGGTCTGCGTTCAGCAAACACGAAGGCCCACCAAATGGAACTCTTTTACACACTTTCTGGCAATATTACAAAATAAGAGAAAAATCCCAAAAGAAGAAAAAGAAAGAGAAAAATAATTTTGACCACTGCACTGGTCAGTTCAATTCGTCAGCCACTAGTTCAGTTGAACAGTCCTAGACCACACCTCTGGTCTATTCTTCAAGCTAAGGTTCAAGCCTTGCTTTGTTGCTGGAAATACTATAATATTATATGAGTGGAGAGGGGCTGGCTGTCTATGTTCGTATGGGTTTGCTGGAGTGAGTTGAGATGGTTTGGAAACCCATCCAGACCCTCCTTTTATAGGCTATGATGGCTGGGGTTTATGGTCCAGGAATTAAATTCCATGACCGTTTTCTAGCTGTTGGAGAAAACTAGCTGTTATATGGCTGTTGGAAACTAGCCGTTTTATGACTGTTGGCAACAGTTTCTTGTAATTAACTCCATAGCTGTTACACATTTGTGCAACAACTATATTTCCAGCCTCTATATAATCAGAGGGACTCTCATTCAGTCCACTTGATTTCCGTCCAGCCAACCATCTGCCTTAGCCACTAGTCGCACCGCGACTCGCACCCGTCTCGCTCCGGTTCGCGAAGGGAGCGACCCTCTGCGACACGATGCGCACGTGCGAAGTGCAAAGTGCGCCACTAGCGCCTCTACAACCACACTGCCTCACAAGCCCACGCCCTTGCACCGAGCCCAAGACCGAGTCCGAGTCCGTGTCCGTGTCCGAGTCCGAGTCCGAGTCCGAGACCGAGACCGAGATCGAGACCGAGCCCGAGCCCGTGCCCGAGCCCGAGCCCGAGCGCGAGCGCGCGATCGGGTGTTCCAGTGCTTCGCACTGGAACACGCAAGGTCCATAGTCCACGGACTACGAAGGTAAAATTATAATACTCCACTATTTTCATTTAAACCAGATTTCCTTCTCTTCTCTTTCCCATGTGGGACTATTCCCAAAATCTTGAAAAACGTGTTTTTTCAAACATCTTTTTTCAAAAATTTTATTATAATATATATTAAAATTAATATATTTATAACAATCCCCCACTTGATTTTATAAAAATATTTTCTCGGTTTAAACAATACTGCCAGAATAATCAGCTTATATGCATAAAGAAAGATATCTTTCGATTTTAATCTTCCCTTAGTGTAAGTATCTCAAAACTCTATCGAAATTACTGGTAGCCGCAGCTTTGAACCAGTTATTCCTAGATAACAGAGTTAGAGAAACCACACACATATTCGCTATGTGTTTGTTAGAGTTCCCACAATCTTACTCAGCACATTTAATGGTCATGTGCTTATCCTAATTCGTGAACGATCCCGAGAGAAAACTCCTAACTCTCATGAGAGACGGCACCATTTCTACGTTCATATAGGTGAAATCCTTCCAGTGTCTCCGTTACTTTAAAACACTTGTCCTATAGACTGGATTTCATTAAGAGTTCTTAAGACTCAACCCTCTATCGTAACGCTCAGCACTTATCTATTATGGATGGGGTTTTATTATTCAGTGCTGAAAACTTTCCACATATCAGTGACTTGTTCTTACCCATTAAGCCCAAAATTAGAGATTTTCTGACTTTAGGTTGGGTTACCATCACTAGTGGAACTTTGGTTGAAGAGTTTCAACCCCATCCCTCTAGATGTAGCCTTTATTACCTCTCTCGGTAGAGGTTTAGTAAAAGGATCTGCCAGGTTGTTGCTTGATTTCATATAAGAAATAGAAATGATTCCATCTCGAATCAATTGTCTGACATAATCATGTCGAAGACTGATATGTCTAGATTTACCATTATAAGTGCTGCTATAGGCTTTAGCTAATGTGGCTTCACTATCACAATGTAGTGACACAGCCGATATAGGCTTTACACAGAAAGGAATTTCTAATAGAAGATCCCTTAGCCACTCAGCCTCTTTGCCTGTTGCAGTCAGGGCTATGAATTCAGACTCCATAGTCGAATGCGTTATGCAAGTCTGCTTCTTGGATCCCCAAGATACAGCTGCACCTCCTAGGATGAATACCCACCCTGTAGTAGACTTGTTGTCCCCTGCACTCGATATCCAGCTCGCATCGGTATATCCTTCCAATACGGCAGGAAACTCTGAATGGAATAGTCCTAAATCTTTGGTTGCTTTTAAGTAACCAAGGACTCTACTGATTGCATTCCAGTGTTCAGTACTGGGGTTACTAGTAAACCTACTAAGTTTACTCACAGCATATGCGATATCTGGTCTAGTGCATTGCATAGCATACATTAGACTTCCTATAGCACTTGCATATTCTAATTGTGCAACTGTTCTTCCAGTATTTTCTTTTAGCTTGATACTTGGATCAAATGGGGTTTTTGCTTCCTTTATATTTAGATAGTTAAACTTGTTTAGTATCTTCTCAATATAATGAGATTGACACAAAGCATAACCCCACAATGTTTTTTAACTTTGATACCTAGAATGGTATCAACTTGTCCAAGATCCTTCATTTTGAATACGGAAGATAGAAACTCTTTGTTTCAGTCACACCTTCCATTTTATTACTTATTTAAACATGTCATCTACATATAGACAAATAATAACGATATAACTACCATCTACTTTAGAGTATATGCATTTGTCAGCTACATTATGCATGAAACCATGAGATAGTATTTTGGAATCAAACTTCTCATGCCACTGTTTTGGTGCTTGTTTTAATCCATACAAAGATTTGACTAATCTACATACTTTGTTTTCATTTCTTGGTAGAACAAAACCTTCAGGTTATTCCATGTATACCTCCTCATTGAGATCACCATTCAGGAATGCGGTCTTTACATCCATTTGATGGATGTGAAGATGATGTATAGAAGCTAGCGCAAATAATATCCTAATGGATGTTATCCTAGCTACAGGTGAGTATGTATCAAAATAATCTATCCCTTCTTTTTGTCTAAAACCCTTAGCTACTAGTCGAGCTTTAAAGGTTTGGATAGTCCCATCAGTGTGATATTTCTTCCTAAATACCCACTTGCAACCTATGGGCCTAGAACCTGGAGGTAAGTTTACTAGTTCCCATATTTGATTTGATAGTATGGATTCCATTTCATCGTTTATAGCTTCTTTCCAGAAAGCTGAGTCTCTAGAAGATATAGCCTCTTTATATGATTTAGGATCATCTTCTATATTCATTACTATAGGTATTTGTCTTATAACATTTTCTCTATCTGCTTCTACTAGATGGAAAATGATATGTTGTGAGTCCATGTAGTCATCTCCTAGACTCTTCTCTATTCTTATTCTTTGACTCCTACGAGGTTCAATAGGAGCTTCTACTATCTGTGGGGCTGTGCTATCTTGTTCTCTATTAGGAGATTGGATGTCATTATCCTTAGACTCCAAGGATAGTGAGTTCTCAAAGAACTCAACGTCTCTTGATTCTATTATTGTATTAGACTCCATGTCTAGAAGTCTATAAGCTTTATTATTTTGTGCATACCCTACGAAGGCACACTTAATAGTTCTTGGTCCTAACTTAGTTCTTTTTGGGTCAGGGGTTCTACAATATGCAAGACACCCCCACACTTTAAGATATCCTAGGTTAGGTTTTCTTCCTCTCCATGTTTCATATGGAGATATTCTATATTTTTTAGACGGAATTCTGTTTATAATATGGCATGCTGCAAGCAGTGCCTCACCCCATAGATTTAGTGGCAACTTTGCTCTTATCAGCATTGAGTTGACCATTTCTATTAATGTTCTATTCTTCCTTTCAGCTATTCCATTTTGTTGAGATGTATATGGAGCAGTACATTGATGTATCAGTCCATGTTCTTCACAGAAGTTATCGAATTCATTGGAGAAGTATTCTCCTCCTCTATCGCTACGGAGAATTTTAATCTTCTTATTTAGTTGATTCTCTACTTCTGCTTTATATACTTTAAACATATTCAATGCTTCATCTTTGCTCTTTAATAGGAATACATACACATATCTAGAGAAATCATCTATAAAGGTTATGAAGTACCGTTTACCTTCATGAGTAAGAATGCCGTTTAACTCACAGATATCACTGTGCACAAGATCCAATATTTGAGACGATCTTTCAACACTTGGAAAAGGTTTCTTCGTCATTTTGGATCGTATGCACACTTCACATTTTCCGGTTTTATTATCTGTGTATGAGATTAAACCATTCTTAGCCATGAACTTCAAGGTACTATACCCTATATGGGCTAGTCTATCATGCCACAGTCCAGAGGATTCAACCATATACGCAGAAGTGCTACTTTCATTCAGAGAAAACTTAACCATCCCATTACAAGCATATCCCTTTCCGACAAAATTCCCATTCTTAGACAGAATCATTTACCTGACTCGTACACCACCCTTATCCCTGGTTTTCCCAGAAGATCCCCAGAAACTAAGTTTCGCCTCATGTCTGGGACGTGCAGTACATTAGTCAGAATCACTTTCTTTCCAGAGGTGAATATCAGTTCGACAGTTCCTTTGCCAACGACCTTCGATCGGACTTCATTACTCATTTGGACTTCTTGACCATCGGTCAATTCCTCATAGGTTTTGAAGGCTGATTTGTCGTAGCACACATGTACTGTTGCGGCAGTATCATACCACCATCCTGGAACTTTTCCTTGGATGGTGTTCACCTCAGTGATCATGGCCACTATATCGCCTTCTTCTACTGCACTTGCCTCTTGTTTAGACTTGCGATATCGGCATTCTCGAGCATAGTGCCCGGTTTCTCAATGAAGGAAGGGAAGGGGTATTTATAGTCGCTCACACGTGTGGAACCTTAATCTTAGTGATGTGGGATATATCTTGCATCAATCTTTACCGTTCAAGGAAATCTTCCCCTGAAACCATCTGCGCAGACCCGCGCAACTGACCTTTGATTTGCGTGGTCCCGCGCAATTAATATCGTTTGTGCAGTCTCGTGCAAACGATCTTAAAGTTGTTTCTTTCCTCTTCTTACATTCTTTTTTTCTAGTATTTTGCTTCTCAATCTTCTTCTGCTTCAATCCTTTTATCATTTTTTCATGCCTCAACAGATATCCCTGGAGCTAGAACTTTATCAAAATACCTAAACTACCCCTTCAGCTGGAACTTTCCCAAAATACCTAAACTACCCCTTGAATTGGGATTTTACTAAAATACCTAAACTATCCCTTGAGAAGATCAGCATCAAAATACCTAAACTACCCCTAGAGCTGGAACTTTACCAAAATACCTAAACTACCCCTTTGAGAAGATCAGCACCAAAATACCTAAACTACCGCTTGAGCTGGAACTTTACCAAAATACCTAAACTACCCTTTTGAGAAGATTATCACCATGGGATTCTTTGACCATTGCAATGAGATATTTTTTATGCCTCAACAGATGCCCCATCGATCCTTCTTTGATTGTTTCTTGAAATCAAATGGAGGATCGATCTTCTTTTGCCCAAAGAACTTTACTGATTTGCAACTGAAGGTTGATTGGATGATCATGCTTGTATGGAAGATTGGATGATCTTTTTTGACTAGAAAATTGAATGATTGCGTTTGATCAGAAGACTGCTTGCGTTTAACCAAAAGACTAGAATGCTCATATTTGACCAGGAGATTGAAATGCTCATGGTCGCATGGAAGACTTGAGCGACTGCGATTGATTGACAGATTGGAATGATCACACTTGAATAGAAGACTTGAATGATCACGTTCAAACAGAAGACTTGATTGATTGTGCTCGAACGGAAGACTTTATTGATTGTGCTCAAATGGAAGACTTGCTTGATTGTGCTCGAAGGAAATACTGGAATGCCCCCAGCCAGTAGTGTCAAGCGGATGCTTCACTAGAGAAGATGAAGTTCTCTTTTCATCGAAACACATCTCTGGAACAACTGTGACGACTTTGTCTTTGAGCAACTTGATTAGAGAACTATCTTTCAACACTACTGCTGCTGCAACAGCCTCTTTGATCAACTCCAGCAACTTTTTCCTTTAATTCTGCAACGGTCTCTTTGATTAACTCCGTTGCTCCTATCGCAGCAACCTTTTTTATTGTTTCCTTTATTCATGATCTGCATAATCTGATCTTTGAATGATAGTCTTTCCTGCCAAATTAGTCGGAATTAATATTTCAAGACATTATAATTTTTCAATTTAACTTTATGAAGCATTAATAATTTTAAAATATATTGAAACTTCTCTTCTTTTTTAGGCTGATTGTGATATTCGCTTTGTCATTTTGCTTCGCATTGCATTCTTTTGCTCATTATATCGCACTTTTGGAAACATCATTTCCAGCTCCAAAGGTTCAACCGTTAAGTCCTTTGTCGAGTCTTTTCTAGTTTGTGTTCCTTAGCATTTCTTCATAGACTTTTCCTGGGATCTTTGCTGATTCTGAAAAATAGACAAGACTTCTTTTCAATTTTCATTTAATAATTTTTAAAGGTCATGATAGAAGTTGCTGATGAAGATTCCGTTTGCTCTTTGTCTTCATCAGATCTGGTACTTGGAGTCTTGCGATATTATTATTCATAATACTCAGCATATGAATTCCTTTGTCGTGTATAAGAAATTATCAGAAAGACCAAAGCGTAGATTACTTTGAAGACATAGATCCTGTCCCTTTCCCGATCATTGTTCACATAAAGATTTCTTCAAAAGATAATATTTTCAATGTGAAGCTTGCAGATATTCCTGAAGGATAGATAATCTCTGCGGCTCCTTTAACGGATCCAAAGAATATATCTGAATCCTTATATTGTCCGGGAGAGAATGATGAGTCTTTGCTAATTCAGTCTTTGCTGCCTTTGAGAATCTTTCGCAATAATATTTCTTCATATCAAGAAGACAAGAGATAAAAAGACCTTACGGCTCTTATCAATAGAATAAATATATTGCAATGGAAGACTAATAGTTGATCTTGAAGATTTTGAACTTTTGAGTAGATAATCGTCCATATCTTGAAGGCATTTACTGTCGATGTAATTTGAACCTGATTTAAGGGAAACGCATTTTTGCATATATTTTATTCATCATTTAAAATTTCTATCAGGCAATTTCATATTTGAACATATTTAATATGTATCTGCAGCATTTTGAATGCTACACGTAGTCCTTTGCTTTTGAGCATATTTGATGCTTTTGAGCAATCGTGCTAGTGTACTTTGACTGACCATACTTTGATTGGACAAGACCTAACTTGACTGAACTTGACTCAACCAGACGACTGAACTGGAGTTGACAATGGGCTCAAAGAGCAAGATAGTTTACCGCCAATTTCGGGCAGTGGGCTCAAGGAGCAATTATAGTTTACCGCCGATTTCGGGCAGGCCAATTTAGGGCTTTGTAGGTCTTATGCGTAGTTGGCCATATAGGCTAGGCTAGGCTACCTTATTTGATTATAGGTCTTATGCGTAGTTGGCCATATAGGCTTGGCTAGGCTGCCTTATTTGATTATAGGTCTTATGCGTAGTTGGCCATATAGGCTTGGCTAGGCTGCCTTATTTGATTATAGGTCTTACGTGTAGTTGGCCATATAGGCTTGGTTAGGCTGCCTTATTTGATTATAGGTCTTATGCGTAGTTGGCCATATAGGCTTGGTTAGGCTGCCTTATTTGATTATAGGTCTTATGCGTAGTTGGTCATATAGGCTTGGCTAGGCTGCCTTATTTGATTAGTTGCCATCGCTGTCGTAAGATTTGTGTGGTTGACCATGTAGGTTCATTCCACTGCTTATTTCATTATCATGAATGGTGAATCCATAGTTGATATTTCACCGCTGCTGATAATGTTCTGAGAATCAATAATTGATATTTCGCTGCTGCTGATATGCTCTGAGAATGATATTTTGCCGCTGCTGATATGCTCTGAGAATCAATAATTGATATTTCGCCGTTGTTGATATGCTTTGAGAATCAATAATTGATATTTCGTCATTGCTGATATGCTCTGAGAATGATATTTTTTGCGATGATAACATTTTTTGATAAGCAATTGATGGCAATAGCGATAGTTGCTAATTTTGGCGATAATCATTGACGCTTTTCATTTGGCAATGATCAACGCTTGATAGCGATCATTAACGCTTTCCATTTGGCGATGACTGAATATGCTTGAAAGCCTTTCTTGTTTGTCTTATTTTGGTAATAATCATCGACGCTTTTCATTTGGCGATTGTCATTGTATGCGAATGCTTCGCATTTGGCGATGACTTGATATGCTTGGAGGCTTTTCATTTGGCGATGGTTTGATATACTTGAAAGCCTGTATTTATTCAAAAGAAGTACATTCTATAGTGAGAAACACATTTCATAGTTTCATTCTCACCTCTTTACTCACTTGTCTTGCCCCCTTTTGATTTTGGAAGTATTATACCGATACTTTTCGAAATCAAAATAGCAGTCATTTCCTGAACTGGCAGGTATTGCAATGCAAATCTGCAACGAATATGCTGTTTATCGCAGTTTCACATATTTTGCCTCACTTGCTTCTTTTCTTTTGAATATTCAGGCTATGACAGCTCGATCTTGTCAATTACTGACATTTACCACACGAAGCATGTTATCGTCTTTTAACGCAGATGCCCCCCAGAATTTTCTTTATCGAGTTTCTGTCATTTTTCTCCATTTTTTTCTTTTTGTCATGCTCTTTCCATAGCAATTTCTCACTTATCGATCATTGTCTGTAGCTTGTTCCTGAGGGGATTACAGTTTTCCGTATGATGTCCAAATTTGCGGTGATAATGGCAATAATCCATTCCTCTTGTATTTTTAATTTCTACGATGTGTATTGGTCGAGCTAATTCAATACTCTTCATAGCCAACAATTGCTTCAGCATAGGAAGTATATCTTTTCTTACAAACGAATACTTCATATGGTCTTTATTTTGCCTAGACCTCTTATATGTCATGATAATCGCGCTACCATTTCTATCTTCTTCATCACTATCTTTTTCAACACCCTGATAATCTTCTTTAGTTTTTTTCTTTCTGAGTGATGTGGGCTGTTTTTGACTGAAAAGCAGACACTCTTCCCATCATCTTTTAAAGAGCATAAGCCTTCGTAGCAAAATTACGAAAGGTTTTCCAATCTTTACTAATCAGGTGGCATGTCAGTTCTGGTCTCAGACCTTCTAAACATAGCTCTACTTGTTCTGATTCCCGCAAAGGATATTGACATGATGCTGCCAAGTCCTTCCATCGACTAATGAATTCTTCAACTGATTCATTTTCTTCTTGGTGAATAGAGGCCAGTTCGGTCAAACTAATTTCTCGATCTGAAGAGAAAAAGTTTGACATAAAAGCATCCTGCATTTGTTCCCAGGTATGAATAGATCCTGGGATTAAACCTGAATACCATCTAAAAGCTCTTCCTGTTAGAGAAGATCCGAATAATCGTAGACAAAATTGAGGAATTCTATAGAAAATTCCCATTTTTGCTATGAAATGCATCATATGCTCTTCTGGTGATCCATTCCCATTAAATTTCTAAAAATCCGGGTGTTTGAAATTGGCGGGAAATGGCATGTCTTCTATTTTAGGAGGATACGGTGTCTAATATCAAAAACTTTTATTCTGATTTTGTTTGTCCTCTAAATGAGTAAACTCGATAACCATCTGCCGAATTTCTTCTTCGTTATATTCTGAGTAATATTAGGCATTGGCTCTTGAAATTTAATCGATTGCGGTTGTGGCCCTTCTTCTTGCGGTTCTGTGTTGTTTACAACAATCGCTGTCGGAATATTAGGGACTTCTTCAGTCGCATGTTCATCTAGTGAAAACTGATCAGGCTGATTAATATCTGTCAATAAGCTTTCTGTTTCTTTATACTTTGATTGTCTTGATATTGAGGGAGAAAAACGAGCATTGTTCTGCTGACGCTGTTGAAGAGGATGAACTATTATCTGATTTGAAACTAGTGTGTTATCGCTTAGAAGGACTAACTGACTCGAATCGTAGCATTCACAACGCATGAGTTTGCTTTAAATCTTTCGCAGGAGGTGCTGTGAGTGAACATTCGCTGGTTACGGTCGTCTTCCCTTTGTTTTTCTGAAGTCGCCATGATTCTGTAGAAGATGTGTTCATAGTTATAGTTGATGGTATTGAAAGACCTTTTGGAGTAATGGGCCTTTCCATTTTTCTCGAATGAGATGATTGTATGACTGAGGCAGGGCTATGTCTCATGACACTTCGCATAATCGACTTAGTACTTGACGAAATGATGCTTCTTGTGGAAACAAATCGAACTTTCCGACTTTTGGATATTACCATCCTCCATTCTTCCTCATCTTCTTGAGCCACTGGCGAAATAGAGATTGTCCCGTCCATTTCACGAAATTCACTGTTCTTGATGATAGCAGTTTGCTTTCTCTGATGCTTTCTACTTACTCTTAACTCTTTTCTCTTCTATTCTAGAAAGTTGTGGCGATGCCCCCTGGATTCTCTATTGGCTAATGAATTCGTTAATTCATTGATTAATTCGTCTACTTGTTGGCGAGCAGCATATGATTCAGTCGAACTAACTTCTCATCTGACATTGTCTGTCCTTGATCATAACTGACTTGATCTTCTCTGATATATTTTTTAGTGGAAATCCGTTGGATGAGAATAGACAACCACATTTAGTCGGGAGAAAGGTCGCTACGATATACCTTCATTCATAATAGAATGTTAGTTAATTCATTTAAATAAAATTGTACTTTGCTTTTAGAGATGAAGGGGAGGATGTTCCAACTAAGAGTCGCCATTTTGGCATCTATACAGACGCTAAAAGTGATAAACGTTCTTTGAATATTTTCTAAGTTACCATTGAATGATAAATCCCAAGTGGAGTCGCCATTTTGTTTTGACAAGAAAACAAATGTATTTGATTTGGGGGATTTATTCAATGATAACAAAGAAAGAACAAGAGAACATTGATCACATTTATTCTGAGTTGATTTACATCCTCGGATTCCCTTGATTCTGAAAATAAAATACAATCAATTAAAGTCTTCCAAATAGAAATTTTGGCAGCATTCTGACGCCTGTTTTGGTCATCTCTTAAAACTTAGGAGGAATTGTTGAATCGATCAACTAATCTCCAAGGAGATAGAAATTTCAGCAGCATTCCGGTGCCTGCTTCGGTCATTTCCTAGGACTTAGGAGGAATATGCATCTCTGCTGATGAATCTCCCTTTTACTTGAACAGGAAGAACTTGAACACTTGGAAGTTTAAACCATTTCGGCAGCATGACAGTCCTTTGCTGTTACAGACTGCAGAACAGTCTGATTGCGCGGTCCCGCGCAAAGCAAATAGGTTGCGCGGTCCCACGCAAAGGAGATAGGTTTGCGTGGTCCCGCGCAACCTCTCGGGGCCCTGTGCTCCTACCTTCAATCTCCTTCTTTGCTTCACCTTTTCCTCAAAATCTTTGTTTCGTCTCAATGAAGGAAGGGAAGGGGTATTTATAGTCGCTCACATGTGTGGAACCTTAATCTTAGCGATGTGGAATATATCTTGCATCAATCTTTACCATTCAAGGAAATCTTCCCCTGAAACCATTTGCGCAGACCCGCGCAACTGACCTTTGATTTGCACAGTCCCGCGCAAAGGATATATCGTTTGCCGGTCCCGCACAACTACGATCTCAAAGTTGTTTCTTTCCTCTTCTTACATTCTTCTTTCTAGTATTTTGCTTCCTAATCTTCTTCTGCTTTAATCCTTTTATCACTTTTTCATGTCTCAACAGATATCCCTGGAGCTAGAACTTTATCAAAATACCTAAACTACCCCTTCAGCTGGAGCTTTCCCAAAATACCTAAACTACCCCTTGAGCTGGAACTTTCCCAAAATACCTAAGCTACCCCTTGAATTGGAATTTTACCAAAATACCTAAACTACCCCTTGAGAAGATCAGCACCAAAATGCCTAAACTACCCCTTGAGTTGGAACTTTACTAAAATACCTAAACTACCCCTTTGAGAAGATCAGCACCAAAATACCTAACCTACCCCTTGAGCTGGAACATTACCAAAATACCTAAACTACCCCTTTGAGAAGATCAGCACTATGGGATTCTTTGACCACTGCAATGAGATATTTTTTATGCCTCAACAGCATGTAATCGTGAAGGTAACCCCCATATGTACTTCACACTCTCTCTTATGTTTTCGATCGTGGGATCGATTGTTTAAAGGCCTTCTTATACAATCAAGTTTAGGATATGGGCACAACATCTAACATGAAATATCTTTCCACCAAAATACAAGTTACCGATGGCCTTAAACTAGTTGCGCAAATTCATTATCACGCTATTATTTGTAGAGGCATTGTCTAGTGTAATTGTCGAGATCTTCTTTTTAATTCCCCACTCCAGCAGACATATCTGTGTATGTAGTCTGAAATTATCAAACAACTATGAGGTGGTGCAAGATAATGAAAGTTTATGATTCTCTTGCAAAGCCTCCATTCGACATCAACGTAGTGAGCAGTTAGGGACATATACCCCTTTCATTGATTGGATGCCGTCTACAAATCCGATGTCAGGCTAATTCGGGAAATCGTGGCCAACTCTCCTTTCAATTTGACCTTCTCGCTTTCATACATCTTCATACACACCCTCCTGATTGTTGTACGAGAGACCTTCTCATATCTGGGGTTAAGGCATTTGGCTAGTATAACAAAAGCAGGACTCTCTACCATCTGAAATGGCCTTTCATCTGAAATAGTTAACCTGACTGTCCACTCATTCACCGACTCTTTGTTATACTTGTAGATGGATACTGACGGACCCCCTGCAGATTGCGAAAATGAAAGTATTTGTTGTCTTAGCCCTCTTCTCACTTTTTTAAGACACTTTATTAGATGTTTCTTTAATGTTGTGGTCGAACCATCTGCTTGCTTAGTGTACTGACTCTTGCAGTGCTTGCATTGTATCTTCACTTAGCCGTTCTTCAGGGTTACTTCCTCAAAATCTTCCCACACTGCCAACCTCTTTTTCGTATTTCCTGCAACCTGTGACTGTGTGGTACTAGTATCAACCACATCGACGGGTACCTCTCCATGTTCAACACCTAATCCTTCATCTCCAAGGATCATCGGTGATGTAATTGATCGACCACCAGGGGTCGGGGATAGGGTATTGGAAAGACCCTCGCTTTCCATCTGATAGTTGAAATATACTAAATCATATTAGCATTAGCAATCTAATGCTAACAGAGTTATACTAAATCCTAAATTAGTTACTCATCCAAGGTTGGATAGATTGTAATACTTTCATATTCCTATTTAAATGTCTACACTGAAAATCCGGCAGCATCTCCCCATGCCTCTCTAGATAAGTTGATCTTATGTTACATTTCGATGCCAAATATCTAAAGCAATGTAAAGATATTTGGCATTGGATACGAAACGGAAGAAACATATTCAGAGATAAACGAGGAGATGGACCACGGATCAGACATGAACATTTAAACAGATTATATGAAAGCATACTATCCATCTAACCTTAAACTGTCCAAAAATAGGACAATTTGAGTAATTTCTATGCCACCAAAAACACACCATATCTATGCATGACCACATAGAAATCCTCAAACGGGTAACTAATTATCTAACTTACAAGTAACATTTAAATCGTAAATTAGTTACCCATTCAAGGTTGGATAGATTGTAATACTTTCATATTCCTATTTAAACGTCTACGCCGAAAATCCGGTAGCATCTTCCCTTGCCTCTCTAGATAAGTTGATCTTATGTTACATTCCGATGCCAAATATCTAAAGCAATGTAAAGATATTTGGCATTGGATACGAAACAAAAGAAACAGAGAAACAATGAGATGGACTGCGGATCAGGCATGAACATTTAAACATATTATATAAAAGCATACTATCCATCCAACCTTGAACTGTCCAAAAATGGGACAATTTGAGTGATTTCTATGCCACCAAAAATACACCCTATCTATGCATGGCCACATAGAAATCCTCAAACAGGTAACTAATTATCTAACTTACAAGTAACATTCGCAACTCACAAGTCACAACTATAAACTAACAAGTCACACTAATAATTTAAGAAAAAAAATAAAGTAATGATTGAATAGACAGTTGCTTGTTCATGTTCACATAAAACTATAAATAGACAATTGCATGTTCACGTTCAAATTCATGAACAAAAGGAGTGAGAGTTCTTCTACCATCAAAGTATGTTGTTGTATTTTGTTTATGAATGTAGGGAGATGCTTTCCTTGAATTTGATAGCATTCTCTCCCTCACTCTCTTTTAGCCTTTTTTTAGAGCATGTTGTAAGATGTAGGGAATGTTGAGAGTTTTGCATATATACATACCATTTGGGGGATGGCTTGAGTGAAAGATAGTAATGGTTTTAGCTAGTTTTGAAAGAGGAATTTGTCATTTCATTAGGAAGATCCAGTACCTAGTAATTTCTTTTCCTTCTGTCCTTCATGTGATGTTAATGGGTTGTTTGAATGTCTTGAAAATATTCTTATCTATAAGCAAGTTCTTATATTTGGGCCTTGGGAAATGCTTGAAATTAGTTTCCTGTTAGAATCCATCTTCAGCAAAATAGTTGTTTTGTAATTCCTTGCAAATTCCATGCTAATGAATTCCCTGTGAATGTTCATATTTCAGATTTTTAATTCCTAGCAATTCTTTTATTCTATGTGATTCCATTCTTAGTACTTAAATATGATAAAAAGAATATATGTTAAAGAAATTTCATTACTATTATCAGGGGGTGGGACTAGCTGTGGGTGGTGGGACTAGCTGCTATAACAGCGACTGATGGCTATTCCACTCCCACCTTTTCCTTCCCTTTTGTTCCCTCTTTTACTTTCTTTTGTCAATAGAATCTCTCCTCTTTGTTCCCATTTGTCTACGCTAATGCCATACTTAAAATAACAGTGATATCATCTACTTTCCCATGAACACCTGCACCCGATTTCATCAATCTGGAACGTCCATTTTCCACCGCCCACTCTTCATACGATGCTTTGATATTTCTTATAAGAGTATCTAAACTGCATTCGAAAATTGACGAAAAGGATCATTTAGAGAAGATAGGTGGAATGAAGGATGCTTAGGACCATCCAATTACTCTGATTTTTGCACGAGCCGAAAAAAGATTGGACTGGACCTGGTGGATGGTCCAGATTGGTGATTTTCATTCCAAAGAATCCTGGAAAGGGTCATTGCTAAGTTATGTTGAACGTGGATCTAATGTGGCCTGATGTGGATAGATAAACTTCTTTTTATTTTCTGATGCTCGTTTTCACCTAATCCCAGCCATACATATTAAATCATGTACGACCTCTGTTCGGGTTGCATGACACATCATCTGACGATCAAGGCCACCCAGAATGTCGATCTACAGTGCTCATTGGTCCCACGCTGTGTGGCCTACCTTAACGTACGTATTCTGTATCCACCCTGCCTAGTGGGTGGGCCCCTTTGTCAAATTTGGAGAGTAGAACAAATGGCATGCAAATCAATAAACTAACCAAATAAAAAATAAAAAAATCACAGATTCCGCATATATCCCACAGTAAATGGATGAAAAAGACCCATCCAAAAAAAACGGGAGAAAGGACCCTTACCCAAGTAGATGCAGACGTCGGGCAGGCAGCAGCGAAGAGGAGAGGAAGAAGAAGAGGACGGACGGGATGGCTGGACGTCGGGCAGGCAGCAGTGAAGAGGAGAGGAAAAAGAAGAGGGAGGATGGACAGGACGGCTGGACATCGGGCAGGTCGCAGGCAGCAGCGAAAAGGAGAGGAAGAAGAAGAGGATAAGAAGAACCGATCAAGCAATGAGCGAAGAGGAGAGGAAGAAGAGAGGCAACACATTCTCGTTCGGGCGGGAGAAATTTGGGGAAAAAATTGAGCTAGGGTAAAAACGGGGGAGAGATTTGGGGAAAAAATGAGCTAGGGTAAAACGCTCGGGTGAAAAATATGATATTTTTAGTATACCCGACGTTGTTCCGGGTCGGGTCTGTTCAGGTCGGGTCGGACCCATTCGGTCCAGGTATTCGGGCCGGATCTGTTCGGATACAATGCTATCCAGACCCGATTCGAAATTCTATCGAATCTGGGCGATCAGAATCGATCAGGCCTGATCAGTCCATCGGTTTTGTTTGGAACGGTACCGAGTTGGGTCTAGTCGGGTCGGATCCACCGGATCGAACCCAAGTTGCCCACCTCTAGGGATGACTGACGTTGAAACGTCCCTGGGACCACCGCAGTGTTTATATGGAATCCATATTGTTCAGAAGGTCCTTAGTACTGAAATAAACTGAAAATACAAATATATTAGCCTGATTCAAATATTTTGTGGCCCTAAAAATGTTTCAATGGTGGATGTTCAATCCCACTGTTTCTTGTTGAGTGGTTTACTTCAGTTTTAGATTGCCTCATTTTTTCATTCCATGTCTTACAATGATTAAAAATAAAAATAAAAAGGATGGACGAGTTGGATTTTGCTTCTTATAAACAGCATAAAAACAAGAAAAAAAAGTATTAGTTTCATATATGTACCTTCCTTCCACCAGCCACACTTCATTGAGTCATTTAGTCAAACATGTGGTGAGCAATAACTATATCAAAGTAACCGAGTCACTGAATTGAATTGATCCGAGTTTGATTCGAGTTGGGTTCGTCGAGTTGAGATCGGGCGTGCTCGAACTCGGTTTGAAAATTTTTCGAGCTCAAAAAATCAGCTTGACTTGACTCGAACTCAATTTCGAACCAAGTCGAATCCAGCTATTTCGAGTCGAGTGGAGCGAGTTAACTCTGCTCATGTACAGCCCTAAAAACTCATAAACATCATGGGGCTCCACCTAGCTTCACGTGGAGAGAACTTCCCGCCAAATTGTTTTTTCGCGGGGAAATCGGCATATACATTGTCCGTGTAGAAGTTAACGAAGGGTGACTTATGAGAGTATCGATCTTTCATTCTCTCGAGATGGGAAACCGAATGGCTACTCCCCCTGCCACCAGCCCGGTGTCTGATGGTCGGTGCTCTGTGGGCCCCACCATTATGTATGTGTTTCATCCATTCTGTTCATCCATTTTTCCATATCATTTTAGGGCTTGAACCCAAAAACAAGAGGGATATAAATCTCAGATGGACCACACCACAGGAAAACATTAGCGATTTGATATCTACCATTAAAATCCTCCTAAGTCCACTATACTGTTAAATATTTGACATCCAATCTGTTGATTAAGTCATACAGACCTAGCTGAAGGGAAAAAAAACAAAGATCAGCTAGATCCAAAAATTTTATGTCCCCCAAAAAGTTTTTAATGGTCGACGTTCATTCAACACTTTTTTCCTGTAATGTGGTCCACTTGAGATTGGGATATAACTCGTTTGGTCTTATACCATAAAATGATCTAGAAAAATAGATGAACGGCATGGATGAAACACATACACCATGGTGGGGCCCACAGAGCACCCACCAGCAGCCACTGAGGTGTTGTTGTCCGCTGTGGCGTGGCCCACCTCAGATTTTGTTTGGAATGATTTTTGGATATTAAGGAGAACGTTGATGGACACAGTGATATATAGATTGGATTTTTTGCACGCTCCACCGCGGGACCCATCGATCCCTTTGCAGTTTTAGCTTAAGCTATTAGTGCTGGGAGTGGATCCGGCCTGATCAGTCTTTGTTCTATCAATGCAGGTGGTATACTGCAAAGGAAGAAAAGTAATAAATCCTCATATATAGATGTCCACCAACTTGAGGCTAGGATCATAGATCAATTTATTTAATCCCTGACCATCCATTAAAAAAGCTGGGCAACGATATGATGTCTTGGCCTATGAACATTCATATTGCACATGGACCGGGACCTTGTGCAACCGCGCATGGATGGTCATACTCACCGTAGTAACCATGTTTTTCCGTGCAGCATCTTAGGTTCTCTATCTTCAGCTCGCGCCAAGCATGGTACCTGATTTCTCTTCTTTTCATGCCAAAGTAGTGTAAAACAAAAGGAAGGAGTTTTTTTTTTCTTCTTCTTCCTTTATTCTTCTTATTATTTCTTTCCTTCTTTCTTTTCTTTTCTTTTTCTTTTTCATGCATATAGTATAATTGGCCGTATATCCATTTCTATGACATCTACTCACCCAAGAGGTTGGTACATGGAGCCTTACACATTTATACTCATGCTTACATGCTTAGATATTATACATAAAACATCTGACAATTTCCCTCTTTAGGCAGGTCATAACATACAAAGTACCTGGGGCTTCGAATTTATTTATTTATTTATAATTTTTTTTTAGCCATTCATATATTTGATATGTTGCAACCCACTGAATCTGTGAAATAAACAATTTTCTTTTTAATCCAGTGGATTAGAAAAGTATCATCGCCTGATAAAAAGCTCGGGTCTCACATGCGTCATATCGCATATGCCTTGACCAAATCTTAGGCGTTTGGCATCCAATTCAACCCCTCTATTCCACAAAATATTAAAAATTAAAAAGAAAAAGAAAAGTAAAAGTGAAAGTGAAAGTGAAAGTGAAAGGAGACTGCTAAGTTGATCCCCTCCCTCTTTCTTCGATGCGAAGGATAGTTTTTATAGAATTTGCCTGATTAACTTCTTCATTTCAACCGTTATTCAAGGGTGGGTATGTATCTAGATGGAACCCAACTATTTGACAATTTGAATTGAGTTATATGTATCCCACTTGCTACCGTGGATAGGGTGGTGATCAGGATATCGAAAGGTAAAAAAGATGCGCAATCTAGTGGGTTCTCGGTTTCTCGAAACAA
Organism: Magnolia officinalis; assembly: GCA_021015155.1. NCBI lineage: Eukaryota > Viridiplantae > Streptophyta > Magnoliopsida > Magnoliales > Magnoliaceae > Magnolia > Magnolia officinalis. The sequence continues at coordinate 3,969,429 of JAJHSJ010000017.1, forward strand.
GGGCCATGTCCCGTAATATGCATTCGGTTAATGTGAATAGCTACCGAAAGTTATGCCAATTTTCTCATATTAGAAGATCCTGTCTCGTTTACTTCAGCCAAAGAATCTTGAACCAGAACCTGATAATCATTCAATTTTCGTGGTGCTAGCTTTAAATCCTTCAATTATTTGATCAGTCAACATTGCTATTTCCGTTACCTCAACAGGGCATCCATCATCAGACTTTTTGCGGGCTCTCATCGAGTTGTCATACTTTGGCCGTGAAATCGACCTTTACTGAAGGTCAATTCGTCATGGTATTTCTTCCATCGTACAACTGGTTGTCGCATGGAAGCAATTATAGCCTTCGGCAACTCTTTGTTTAGTTGTATCACTTTGACAATGTTGGGGGACCGCGGAAGCATACAGATGAATTAAGTGAAGTAATCCATAAAAGTATAACACAAATCTACTGAATTTAACATAGAAAAACTCTTATAGGAAAAAAATCATGGCACAAAACGACAAATAATCACTATGAAAGAAGAAATTACACAATCCGAACAACCTCAAATCAATCCCAAGATACACCCTTGAAACACTAGAGTGATTTAGAAAGCCCTAAAAAAAAAATTAATAAAATAAATAAATAAATAAAAATAAAAAAAAATTGAAAGCCCTAGATACCTCCCAATCCCGATTACATACAAATATATAACCTTAGGAAGAATCTCAATCGAAATTAGAAACAAATCCTTTAGATCCGCAATTCTACACATATGTTCGACGGGCCTTCGATGTCATCAAACTTAACTTTCGATAGCACCAAACTCACTTTGTTGTTATCAAAACAATATCAAAACTATCCAAAGATAAAACATGAAAAATCAGATCTTCTCGATTGCATCGAACCATCTTCGATGGCATCAAACTTGATCTTCGATGTCATCAAACCCTCTTCGATGTCATCGAAATCACACCAAATATGTCCTGCAACCAACTAGAGAAAATTCAAAAATTCTCGATAGGATCGAGCAGTTGTTTGATGGCATCGAATAGTACTCGATGGCATTGAATGGTCTATGATGACATTGATAGACCCTCTTTCTAAATGGATTTAAGACAAAAAATAATAGGCAATATCCTGTACGATATTTTCTAGGTTAAGTTTAACATCGATCCCAGTCGGTCTGTCATTTTTTCTCATCCAGTGAAACGCATTGGTCCGATCTCATTCACATAAAAATATGCCTTGGCCATATTAGACATGGCTAAGAATGGTTTATTATCGGCTGAAACCAAATTTACTCTATTATTTTGAAAAATCTATAGTGATGGTGAAATATATGAGAAAGAGTCTATCCAATCTCTTTCAAACAAAGCATTATAGTTTGAGGAAGTGTCGTTAACGAAGAAAGCAACCAACACCTTCTTGGTTCTTACTATTAGTTCGATTGATCCATATATAAAATTTCTCATTGTGACCTCAGTCGAAATTAGGTCATCTTGAGTCTTTCCTAACTTAGTAATCATTCTAGCAGGAAGTATATTGACAACTACTCCATTATCGGCTAATACTTTAGTGATCAAACATCCTTCAGAGTATAAAGAAATACAATGGCTTCAAATGTTGAGTCATAATACGAGTCGGTCTTTCAATCACTATATTTTTAGAAGGTGACCCTAGTTCAACTGAAATAGTCGATTAATTTCTAGTTTCTTCCCCAGAATCGAAGGAACCACGTTGTATGATTATGAGAGGACAAAGTTCCTCCAAATCTTATTGTATTTTGTTTGGCTGAATGGTTTAGCTTAGAAACTCAATGGTAACATAAGCACCAAATTACAATTCAAGACAATCGGTGGGAATGAGCCAAATTGTATAACTAAATTCGGACATTGCCCACAAGGTGTTTCTGAATTTAGGTACTTGTTATCTTCAGTTGTGACTATAAGATTCATTTCCTCATTTTGTTTAGATGATATTTTTTATAGTGATTTTGTTTTTTCCAACAATTCGTCAATCAAATGATTGTTTGAAAAACATTCATCACTAAAGTATTTAGTCGATCCTTCATATACATGCCTTCATTTTCAGGATTTTGGTCATTCTTGACTGACTTTATATGAAGTTCGGTCACATTAACTTATATTTGTTCCTCTTCAAGTTCTGGAATTACTAGCCCCGATCACATTTGCATGAACTTCATACGAAGTTCACTCCACAGCTAATTATTTTTGTTTCGCAGCTTACTACCTTTGCCAACGATGTTTCTAAGTACGTGTCATCCCTTCCAGTATTAGTGAAAACTTTGGATGGCTCATCCTTTTCCAAACTCCTACCTAAGTAGGTCATGGTTTAATCATCCTTTGCCCTAGGATAGCCCCACCATGGTCATTGACATGTTTAACACTTTTGTGGGTGTGAAAGGAATTCCTTTATTCAAGGTTTTGATTAACCAATTGTCCTGCTTAATAGTTTGGTCGGTAAAACCATTTGTTTGGCTGAATTGGCCTCCCATATTGCTCACATAAATGTTGTTCATTAGAAATTACTACCTCTGAACATGTTTCGGTACATTTGCCCATATGCTTAGGCATCATACTCCTCTTGCCAACATCCCATTCCTTATCCTATTCATTTCTAGCTGCAAGGTCAATCTTTTGTTGCGGCTCAACTAGCCTTCGAGGATTAATGGTGGCCATATATTGATTTCGATGTTTTTTAGAAATGAATCAATGTTGATCAACATCGCTTTAAAAAAAAAAAAAAAAAAAAAAAAAAAAAAAAAAAAAAAAAAAAACTTCAGTAATCCTTGGTTGATGATATCCTCAATCACTTTCCTGAAAAAAAAAAAAAAAAAAAAAAAAAAAAAAAAAAAAAAAACATATTTATTAATGGAATGTGATCGAGTTTTATGCCATTTGTAGTAATTGATTTGAGTTCCATGCCATTTTCTTCAATTTTCCTATTGTAGGTATCTTATGGTTCATGGGAATTTTGATAAAATTTCCATACAATATGATATTAAAGATTTCGTCAACCCAAGTGATATCAAAAGTGTATGTCTAATAAACTTTTTGATTGGATGGTGTAGTCACCTCCATTTTAACTAAGTCTTAGCATACGAATGTTCATTTAGCCATGACTTCGGCCTCTACAACATTATAATTAGGATCATAATAATATGTTCTTGGTAACAAATTCTTTTGCCACATCGACTCTTAAAGCATAGCTTCATACCGAGAAACCTTCTTGATTAGATCAAATAGGTCTATGAATTTTGTATCAATTCCTTCAATGTTTAAAATATGGGACGTATTGGGCCAATTGGAAGAATTCTGTCTCGGTCGTCACTACTTTGCACTGGCTTTTCGCTCTTTTAAACCGAGCGATATAATTTTCGACCGATTCCCTTATTAATTGTTGAAAATGTGCCAAATTAGTCATATAAATTTTCATGTCTTCCCAATATTGTTTTGTAACAACTAGAGGTGGTTCCAGATTAACCTAGTACTACTCCTCATTTAAAGGTTAATTCCTAGGTAAGGGTTTTCCCCCAGGCATCCCTTAATTCTTGACTTTAGGAACGAATTCCCTATTCCCCCTTTCAAGACAGTTGAAATCTACAACCGAGGGTGAATTTCCTAACTCCTTTGCTAAAAGAGGGATGGGAATAATTGGTGTATTTTTCCATTGAGGAATAGCCTATGACACTAGTTGTATTGGGGGTAATAAGCTAGATTCCTAATAGAACTATTATGTACCTATTGTTGAGGCGCAATTGGTGCCCTTTCGGTAAACAACATCTAATCGATTCATGATTTCGGCATGGCCAACCATTCATTTATTAAAGATTTTTGTTTGAGCTCATGATTGCTCAACCTGAATTCACTATAGTTCTACATATATATGCTGAATTTTCCTTTGAACATCGATTATCTCAGCTGCCATAATTTCAAAAGGTTCAACCCGAGATGTTAAAGCTTTATCTTAGTTTGGTGGTACAAGCACAAGAGTAGGTGGTGGGTTCACTTGCTCAGGTACCTGTGGCACCTACACCTCTTCCTCTTAGACAGGAAATTCGGTGGTTGCAACAACGTTAGTGGCTACTGAAGTATTACAACTACCTGTTTGGCGAGTTTCCACCTTTAAAAAAAAAAGAAAAAAGAAAAAAAGTATACTTCATAATTCGTGTCCCACCGAGCGTGCCGGAAGTTGTTGGCACTTAGTTTTTTCACGACCGATGTACAATGAAGATTTATGGTAGTTGAGTAGTTTTGAGTTTCATTATGCATGCGAAAAACTGTTGACACTCAGTTTTTGCACAACTGATGTATACAAAAAATTTATGGCAACAAAATAGTTTAGAGTCCTACCAGGTGTACTAAATTATTTTATGTCACGTGTGTATGCATGGGTATGCCAGAATCGATATAGCGGCTCGATCCAAACTGAACAACTTTTAACCCCCAAGCACCGAAATATGCAGATATGTTCGATATGAACGTATATGACTAGATTTTGAGAAGATCGATCACTTACTCAACAACTTGTAGAATTTTCAATGATTGGGCAGTTGTCGGAGCGTGGGGTTCTTCTTCCAAATATGGGTTGCACTTTTCGTTTCACAAGAAAGGGCTTTTTTGAATACTAGTGCATTCACAAAATAAAAAACTCACAATCGGTCTCTAGGAGCGACTGAAAGAATGCATTTCTTGAAAGAATTACTTGATATTCGATAAGGTTCAAGTCCAACGTATGAGAATAGACCTGGATTTCAACTACAAACTAAGAATTATCTCTACTTATAGGATTATTGAGATAAAGTAAATTGATAAATTTATTTAGTATTGTGTTCGGGAGTTTTTCTTTTTATATTCCCTCTACTATTTATAGATTTCTGCAACTCAGCTTATTCTTTTAGATATTTCTATCATTACTCTAATGCTTATGGCAGTCAAGGAGCTACTCTCTAGATTCTTCTATTGTCTAGATCGGATCCTTCTCTTTTGTTGCATTTCATTTTTGTGATAGTTCTTCTATCAGTCAGGCTCTGCTTTCCTTAGTCATTAATCATTCATCAGCTACATATTTTTCACACCTCTTTTGTCCATCATCTTATGACGTGTAGTACATGTATTTTGCCAGCTATGATTTCATAAATAGCACTTCAAAGTATCTTGAAGATATTTCTATACACCTCTTATCTCTCGTGCAGTATCATATGTTACTTTCCATTGGTTTTTATGGAAACTACCAAAATTAGGGCACAACATAAGGATACAACTATTCCATTAGAAAATTTGATTAAGATACCATTAATCTAGTGTGTTGGCTTTGGGTTTGCTTTTGGTAATGTGTAGTGCATGCAAACATGCTAAAATTGATTGAGCGGCTTGATTCAAACTAAACAACTTGACCCTAAATGCCGAAATAGACAGATGAGTCAAGTTCGATCATATATGACTGAGATCTAAGAAGATTGGTTGTCTACTCAGCCACTTTCTGCTTTTTGGACTTTTTGGTTATGCCTCGTCATTAGATGACATGTATCATCCAAATTAGTGCCAACTATAATTCCATGGAAAGTGCTCTAAATATCTCTTAAGATCTTTCACATGCTATTTCTTCCCATACAATGATTCAATATTCCTTTTTCTAATTAGGTATGTCAGGACGGTAGAAGTAGGGTATAACCCAGTGTCCCAAAAAACATAAGTCCTAATTGTATAACTAAATATGGACCGTATAATTCTTTGGCCAAGGATCATATAACTATTTGATCTTTGGTAGACTATTAAGAATCATTCACCAGATCACACAAGCGTGCGTGCCTCAATCTGAACTGTTGAAAATTTTGGGCCGACCTTGTATCCATAAGATGGGATCGTTAGGTTTTGAAAGCTAATTAATGATCCATAAAATAAATAGGTCAATTAATTGGATGACATCTAACCTGTCTAAAAGGTTAGCCACGAGATGAAGATTACAAAGCACTAAATCTAGGGCAACCTATTCATCAAGTGTGCCACACATGTACTTGATATAGGATCCTTGCACTAGTTGTACAGTAACTTATTTTGATAGGAGGTATGAATGATGCAGTTCAACTATTAAGTATGGCCAGGTTTTTCGGAAGAGTTACTTGTTCTAACATTTTGACCAGCTTTTATGTGGACCATCCGGGTTCATGTCTCAGGGCATTTAAACAATGGGACCTACCTGATGGACAGCTTGGATTGCACGACTGAGTTGTCATGCTCGGTGGCATTCCATCTACATATAGCTTGCCTCCCTTGGCCATCTAAACACAGAAGATTGTATTTTCATCTTCAAACCCTTGTTTGCATTTTCCTACTCACTATCTTCTTTGCGTGGACCAGACAACGCAGCAATATCCTGGTATGTTCTTCCCCTTCTTGCACCTCTGATTTTTCTCTTCATTTTCTTCCTGTTCTTCTTTGTTTTTGCACAACGCTCTTCTAATTAGCATTCTCTGGACTAAAACCTTTGAGCTTTTTTACATTGACTTCTTTAATTATTTTTCTAAATTGTTAGATTAGCCCATTGATGCTTTAGATCAGTCTAGTTGGACCCTATTCTTACAGCCCAAAACTGTTAATAAATACTCATTAATAGTCAGCATCTTTACAATTATATCAGGATAATCTTATTATATTGGGATTTTATTTTATTTTTTTACCAAGAAATATATTTTTTTAAGTTCTCTATTTAAATCTCACAGATCTCCCACCTTTTCTATGTATTTTCCTTATATTCAATGAAATAAGTAACAAATTCCCGTGTAGTCTCTTGTGGTTTAAAATGGTATAAGAGTCATGTGGAGCTGATCTTGATTGTCCATCTTCCCATGTCTCCCTTCCCTTCTTCACCATGGCCTCTAATGTCACCATTTCAGATCCGAATATGTTGCAAGCAAATCCGGAGCCCACATCACCGCTTCCATTGATTGCCGCTGCCTGCACACCACCACTGCAAACACCACCAGATCTATCAATACTCAAACTCATCTCCGTCTCCCCAGTTGCACTCATCACACCAAATGACTCCCGAGCCCACATCACCGCTTCCGTTGATTGCTGCTGCCTGCACACCACCACTGCAAACACCACCGGATCTATCACTACTCAAACTCATCTCCGTCCCCCCAGCTGCACTCATCACACCAAATGACTAAGTAGCCTTGAAGTTGTATTTTCATCTTTCTAAAAACCCTTGTTTTCTAATTGCCTACTATCTTCTCTGCTCAAAAGAAAGAAAAAAAGAAGCTTCAATTTCTCAGTTTGTTCTTACCTTTCTCACTCTTGATTTATTATTATTATTATTATTATTATTATTATTATTATTATTTTGAAGGATTATTTGGATTCATGGAATTGTTTGTCACGCCTTGTTGTAAGAATTTGTGAGAAACACCATTTCCTACTTATCTTCACTGAAAGAAAATAAATAAATTTATTTTTCTACTTCCACTTATAAGAAATGTACCATCATCTATCTTCAATCTCCTCACATGTGCCAATGTTTTTTTTTTTTAAATATATATTCATTGTCAAAAGGCACAAGGCTGTACATCCAGACACATTCGGGGTGGGCCAACCGACAAAAAGAGATGAGCCCCCCTATCATATAGAAAATAAACAACTCCATGAAAACTGCAAGATAGAAACAAAAGACCCACCTGAACTCACACTATTCTAATCGATCCTAAACCAACTGTGTCAAGAAAAATCGTACCTCGAACTTGACGGGGAAGCTCAGATAGATTCTCGAAACAAGAATGAGATTGGGAAGCGCTACCTTGGCGAGCCATCAAATCAGCGGACGAATTTGCTTCCCTAGGAACGTGCACAATGCTAATGTTCCCCATTCTCCTCAGCTGGTTTATCCTCAACAACCACGCCTTCCATTTCCACCCTGGTCGAGCCTCTCCATTGACGATATCAACAACCAGCTGCGAATCTGATGTTCACTCCCCAAGTGTAGGGTTATGATGTAGTAATAATCTCGGTAAGATCGAGGTCGAATCCACAGGAATTGAAACCTGTACGTTATCTGAAAATAACCAGATCTAGAACTAGGCTAAGATGAAATCTAAACCAATTGTGATTTGAAGAATAATAATGAAATATTAATCTAAACTTAAAGAATTCAGAGAAGGGAACTAGGGATTCAGGGGATCCACATGTAGAGATCAGGGAATTCTATGGTAAAAGATATCAAGATTGAACCTTGGTTAATGCAGTTTCAATAGATCAGACGGTTATAAATCAGAATGGATTCCATCACAAAACCATGCTTATGAGACAAAGCCAACAACAGAGTTCAACCAATCCACAACCGAACTGTATGATATATGAGCGTCAGGAAGAGTTCCGTCATCCAACCATGCCTAGGAGACGATGGTGAACAACAGGGCTTCCTAACCCCATAATCAGAATTAAGCAAAAGGAAAACTCAAGCCATCACAGATCTAATGTAATATTAGTCACAAAAAATCATTAAAAACTAGAAGTATTCCCATTGATCTAGCTGCAATCAATCAACAATTCAGTTTAACATGAAACATAACCATAGAAGCAAACCCATCAAGGTACAAGCTTCCCCCCTTAGCCCTAGCTAAGGGGTTTAGCCAACCATGTTTGGCTAGATCTCTCAACAGCAAAGGAAGAAAAAACAGTAAAAAAATAAAAGAAGAGTTCTCTCTTCCCTGTCTCTCCCTGTCTCTCCCTGTCTCTTTCTCTGTCCGTGAATGCCTTCTCCTCTCCTCACGTTCTCCCTTTTGTAGCTGTCGAAGGCCGGATGGGCGTGCGAAAGGGAAATTCTCCGCAGCAATAGGCGGTCAGGAAACTACGCAGCTACATCGGTGGATTTACGCAGCACAACACAACCCATGTTCGTTTGGAATAGAATCGTTAGCTCCAGAGGCTTCCAATGTGAGATCCGACCCATTCAGCCTTCATAACTCTGGTCGGTTGGCCCAGGAGAGAATTTTGAACCGTCAAGATCGTCAGACCGATCTTCTCCATGCTTGCAAAACGACCCGCAGCGGCCGAGCGTGCGAAGACTGCTGAAACAGAATCCGCAGACGTTAGTGTTGGACTCTCGGTGGGGCCCACTTCCCTATTCTTTTGAGAAATCCGAACCGTCCACCGGATTCCCCATGAAATTTCGGTCGGGTATGGTCGGTTTTGGATGGGCTCTGGTGCGGTCCACTGGATTTTTCTTGCTGCCGTTCGTCCTGTGTGTGAATGGCTGGAAGCCCATTATCGCTGTTCTTTTGGAGTTTTGTCACGTAGGCGTTGATTGTGGCCGCCTTAGAGAACGAATGAACGGTCTGGATCACCCGTTTGAACGATGGGTGGGGCCCACAACTGAAGACAAGGCGTCCGTTTCACGGACGCCGTTTGAAAACGGAAACTTCCGTTTTTTAGAGATGCAGTCGGTCAAACCGACTCTGACTAAGGCGTCCGGTTCGGTGTAGCACCAGCACACGTGTACTTTATGCACATGCTCATACATGTGGGGTCTACTGCAATGTTCTGAGGAGATCTACACCGTCTAAATGTTTTGTCTCCCCGATTAATGGGTTGATGCCAAATTTGAAGCATATCCAGGTCTCATGTGGGCCCCGAATCAGGGATTCATGGGATGATCTATCCGTTGAGTCACTTCCACAGGGATCCATTGGCTGAAATTCGACGTGTACAGTTAATTCAGAGTCCTGATGCCATGTATGTAGTTTCGAGCCAAACGGATGGTGGGAACCCTGTGATCTTGCACTCTGGACCAATTTCGGACCTCTTTAACATGAATGGCTTGATTTCCTCAGATCCCTGACATGTAAATTCGTTGATCTTGGTCCTCTGGAGTCCGTCCCTCTCTCTGGTGACTTCGGAGCGTTAATTCCATGCTTTTAGTACTCTTCTTCAATCCACGCTCATAATTGCATCCTGTAGCAAAACACCATTAACATATGACATTAAGCACTATCATGTACATAAAATTAGGTACTAATCAGGGTCTAATATGCAATATTCGACCCTCAACATTTGACTCAATGATGATTTGGCGGAAACCCCTTAAAAGGCTAAGAGACAGACCATCATGCACCGCGCGAAACTCGGCAACGGTATTGGAACCGAAGCCATAACCTGAAGAAAAACCAAAAATGAAGTTACCCCTCTCCCCTCTACATATTCCGCCTCCCCTTAAGTTCCCCAGGTTGCCTCTAGCAGAGCCATCGAGGTTAATTTTGACCCAACCGCTCAGAGGCCGCACCCACTTGATAACCATTGGACGACCGGCCCTAGCAGATATAAAGCTTGAGCAAGATGTCCTCAAATGCTGACAAACGCTGGTGGGACCGTTAAGCAGGGCCACCCACCATTTGATCTTGGCAATGACCCGATCAGAGCACACCAATCTACCATCAAACACTGTAGGATTTCGGGTCTTCCATAACTCCCAAATAATAAAGCAAGGAGTTAACATAAGAGTTAGCGATTTATGCTGCAAGGGAGTGCCAGGCGCCCACCATTGCGCAAGTCTGGCATCAATAGAGATGGCAGGCATGACGGAAATCCCAAGCCAACAGCCAATTGTCGACCAAATCCGCTATGCCAAAATGCTGTTAATGAACAGGTGGATCGAAGATTCGAATGTAGAGATCTGATTATTGCAGCAGATACACCTGGACACAAGCTGAACTCCTCGAGATTGGACTGCACTATCCACTGGGACTGCATCATGGATTATTTTCCAGACGAGGAGGGAGATCTTGGGAGGAAGTTTCGAATGCCATACCCATCTTGCCCAGCTCCGACTTGGACCAGGGGCTCTGGACATCGACCAGGCAGATTTGACAGAAAATTCCCCAGAAGGAGTCAACGGCCAGAAGGGAATGTCCCCTTCCTCTGATGTACAAAAACCACCCTGAAAAATGTGATCGATGGCTGACTGAGGGAGGCTGAGGAGAGCAGCTGAGGGGGGGAGAGGTCCACATGGACCAATCACCTGACAAACCTGGATGTCCTGCAGACCGACCGACACATCAGTTTCAGCTAGACAATGGAGGAGGCCCATACCAGTCCAATTCATCTTCCAAAAGTTACATTTACCTGCACCAATTAGCCATTGGACATGAGCCTCAACCGACGGAATCAGCTCCTAAATTTACTTCCATAGGGGAGAGGAAAGTCGGCTTGACGTCGCCAATCCAGCAGAAGTCTCAAGAAGATGATACTTTGCTGCCATGAAGACTTCTAGACATTGTCCTCTTTCCCGAATTTGATTGCCCAAGCCATTTTGAGACGAAAAGCCCTCATGACATCAACAAGCTTTCTAATTCCAATACCCCCCTCATCCTTAGGCGTAGTAATCGACTTCCAGGCCTTCCAGTGACACTTCGGCTTTCCTTTTGACTAGCCCCAAAAGAAATTAGCCATGTGCCTCTCAATAGACTTCAGCACCTTGGAATGAATATGAACCGCCGCCATAGTGTGAATCGGAATACTAGATAAGACGTTCTTAATGAGAACCACACGCTCTGCCTGGGACAATATACGGGCCTTCCATCCATTAATCCGCCCCACTACTTTGTCCACCAAAGGCTTAAACGCGCTTGCTATAAGGTGCCCGTCCGCTATCTGAACCCCCAAATAAGTCAAGGTTGAAGGTGATTTTCCGAAACCCAAAATGCCTTCGATAAGTCTTTGCAGCGTGGCCGACATCTTTTTGGGGCTATAGAAGGAGCATTTCCGCTGATTTAATTTTTGGCCCGAGGAGGCTTGATAAGAATCCATAAACCTCTTGAATTGAAGAAGAGAGGACTTGCTCCCATTTGTAAAAATTAGAGTATCGTCTGCATAAAGCAAATGAGAGATCAAGGGGCACCCTCTACTAAGCGCAAAAGGCCGGGTGAGCTGAAGAGATACCATGCTTTTAACCCCCCTACTGAGAACTTCGGCTGCAATAATAAATAGACTAGGAGAGAGCGGGTCCCCCTGTCTCAAACCCCTTGAAGACTTAAAGAAGCCAGCCATTTCTCCGTTAATGAGAATAGAAAACCAATTATTCACCTAGCATTTTTCTACCATCTCAATCCAAGGCCGGCTAAACCCAAATCTGGAGAAGACCTGCACGAGGAATTCCCAGCTGACTCTATCATAAGTTTTATCCATATCTAGCTTTAGAACAATATTTTCCCTGCGAACTGACCTATTCAACTCCCTAAACCATTCTTGAGCAAGAGCAATATTCTCAGCGATCGATCGACCATGCACAAAAACCCCCTGTTCTGGGGAAATAATCAGCGGCAGAATCTGACTAAGCCTTGTCGCAACAACCTTGGCGAAGATTTTATACAAACAATTGCACAAACTAATCGGTCGAAAATCTGAGAACTTCTTAGGAGATGCTGATTTGGGGATTAAACAAATAATCGAAGAAGTGACTGACCTAGGCAGCTTTCCCCCATGAAATAAGAAAGAGACAGCCCTATGAATATCCTGACCAACCATCTCCCAGCAAGATTGAAAGAAGCTAGCTGAAAACCCGTCTGGTCCCGCCGCACTGTCAGCCGGGATGGAATGGACTGCAGCTTGGACTTCCAAGAGAGAAGGAATCGCCATCAACATTTCATTTTGAGCTTGCGTGACCTTTTGGGGAATGCACTGGAGGAGATCCAGATCTATCTGACCCGGCTCTGCAGTAAAATTCTGTTAAAAATGCTCCACTGCTGCAGCCATTATATCTGCCTGGTTGTCTGCAATCTGTCCTGACCCCAGCTCTACTTGACGGATGAGAGCTCGCCTCTGTTTGTCCATAACCGTCGCATGAAAAAACTTCGTGTTTTTATCCCCCTCCTGCAGCCAATCCACTCTGGATTTCTGTTTCTAGAATATTTCTTGCATAAGCTCTAACGAAGCTAACCAGGCAGAAGAAGTATTGAGCTCCTGTTGCATACAACCTAGCTGATCCGAAGAACCTGAAAAGTCCTGTATCTTTGCCTCCAGGTCGACCACCCTACTCTCCATCACCTTTAGCTGCTTAAAGATATTCCCAAATTCCTCTTTGTTTCAAGATTTTAGCTCTAATTTCACCTGCTTGAGCTTGGACAACACATTGTAAATTGGCTGATTTGAATCCACCTTATTCCACGCTTCCCTGACTACTTTTATAAAGTTTTCGTGTTTCGTCCACATTCTCTAGAAGTGAAAAGGTTTAGCACCACTATTGAGTTGCTGCGGCAAGGAGAGAAGAAGCGGAGCATGGTCGGACTGAATATGAGGTAAATGGGTCACCTGAAAATGCGGGAACTGAATGGACCACCTGGCATCAATGAGAACCCGGTCCAGCCTCGCCCAAACACGAGAAGAACCCGCCTGGTTGTTGCTCCACGTGAACCTATTACCTGAAAGTCCCGCATCAAGCAGGCCCGCACAATTGATTGCATCAACAAAATCAGCAGAGGAGGCTCTATCGGCAGCCCCGCGGCTTCGTCTTTCTGAGTCGTTGACTATCGCATTAAAATCCCCACACACCGCCCAAGGACCTTGAATCAAAGAGGAGAGGGAGGCCAGATCTGCCCAGAGGGTTCTCCTCAGAAGCCTAGTACACCTGGCATAGACAAAAGTGAGATGTAAAGGAAATGCACAGTTCTGATTTGTTACCTCAATCGACAAACACTGATCTGATTTAAATTGAATAGAGACCGAAAGCATGGACTTATGAAACAGCCAGATCTTGCCATCGTCATAGTTAGACATTGATGAATGAAAACCCAAGGATAGACCTGTTCGCACTCTTTTCTCATTACCTAACATAGGCTCGAGCATCACCAAAATCCAAGGATCATGCTTCCTGACCAACCTGTTGGTGGTTCGCACCGACCTTTGATTGGTAATACCACGAACATTCGACACAATTATTTTATCCATCCGTCACACATCCTGAATTTACGGCCCTTCTCTTCAACCTGCGAAGCCTCGAACTCCAATTTCCTTTAGCGTACAGGATTCTGTGTCTTCTTGTCCTCACCAAAATTTGAGACTGTCCCTCCTGCAAACCTTCTTCTGCCAACTCCTGACTCCTGTAAACCCAGTCGAGATCAGGCCCCCTTACCATATCCTGTTCCTGATTCTGTCCCACCCACTGATTGGCAAATGGACTAACGAGATCTTCCTCCCGATTCCCATATGAAAACCTGAGGGGTCTGATGGATGGAGAAAAGTATGGGGAGTGATCCACCTCGAGGGTTGCCCGCCCAAACTGGTATTTTCTGCTGTCAGTTACCATGGTTAGAGTTGAGTGTCTGCCACTTCCTTTTGCTACTCTACCTACACCGAGATTATACTTCTCAAAACCACTGTCTCCTGTTGAGGGTCAAATATTGCATATCAGACCCCAATTACTACCTGGATTTACGGACATGATACCATTTAATGCCCTATTTTAATCGTGTATGTGATGCAAGGTACATTTGCAAGTGTGGACTGAAAAGATGTTAAAAGCATGGATTTAATATGCAGGCATCACCAAGGCAAGAGACGGACTCCAGAGGATCAAGATCGACAGATTTACACACCAGAGATCCGAGGAAATCAAGCCGTTCACGTTAAAGAGGCCTGAAAGCCTTCCAGAACGCAAGATTATAGAGTTCCCACCATCTGATTGGCCCGAAACTTCATATATGGGATGAGGGCTATAAATTAACCGTACATCTCAAATTTCATCCCTCGAATCACTATGGAAATACCCCAACGGTCAGATCAGCCCCTTAATTCATTAAGTGGGGCCCACCTGGCATCTGGATATATCTCAATTTTGGTCCCAACTGTTAAACCGATAAGAGAAAGGAGATGGACGAAACGGATTTTTGATACACATCATAGTGGACCCCAGCTTGTGTGGCAAGTGCATAGAGCACATGTGCACTAACCGTGCACTGTAACTGCAAAGTCGATCAAACCTCAGTTGACCGACAGAATTCCGTTTTTTTTTTTTACAACGTCCGCAAACAGGGACTTTCGGTCTCTGTTATGGGCCCCACCCATTGTTCATATATCCAATCCGGACCGTCCATTCGTTTGATGAGTGAAAACCGACCGTACAAAGATGGGTCTCCAACCCTATGCCTGCATACAGAGGAAAATAACATTCGAAAAAGCTACTTGAACGGCAGAACTGTGCCACACGATAAAGCAGGTGGGCCGCGTGATCAACGCTCCAAAAGTGGCCACCCCTGAACGGTTTTTCGAGTAGACTGCCGTGGACGGCGTGGATTTCGCAAATCAACACTACCGTGGGTCCCACCACTATCACAGTAAGTCTGTACAAGCTCTGTTTCACAACAGAGCTTACGAACCAACCTGGTGGGCCACCATCATCACACGTCTTGATTATCCACACCGTTCACTGAGTTTAGGAGGGTAAACCGACCACACTCTGATTTGTGGACTAATTTTCACGAACAAACACATGTACAGGAAGGCTCAAACGCAAGTCGGACGGCTGAAGCACGGATTCTGTGGGCCGCAACAGCAGACAGAAAACAAATATACAAACGCAACCGGTTTTTTATTCTACAGCCAATGGACGGTTTGGATTGATCAACACAACAACAAAGTGGGCCCCACCATCACCACAGCGTAAGGAGCTGGCGCAAATCACGGTTTTTGCGACCGGACGCTGCCCACTTTTTGCGGCGTTGTACGATCAGGTCCATTATCCAGACGTCAGATCAGGACCGTCCATCGTAAAGATCGTTCAAAAACGTCCCAGGAGACGTTGTTTTTACGGACATGATGCAAAGATTAAGAGACTTATGAAGTCCCGAAGGTGGCTGCAAAAAGGCATACGCGAATTTTGCTGCATATAACTTCCGCATGGAGTGCGGAAATTCCAGCCACCGCCTCCAGCACCACCTCATGCAGGCTCTATAAAAAGAGAGAGAGAGAGCCGTGGAGAGGAGAATCGGCGGTTGGGGGGAGCAGTTTGGCTTGGGCCGGACGGTTTTGGACAGAGGAGTAGTTTCTTTTTTCTTTTTTTTATTTGTTGTTTATTTTTTTATTTTTATTTTTTATTTTTTATTTTTTATTTTTTTACTTTGAGATTAACCCGTTTATGACGGGCTAAACCTCTTGGCTAGGGCCAAGAGGTGAAGCTTGTAGCATGATGGGAGATTTTATGCCTTCACTTTAATTTTAATTAGTGAACAGAATTTGATTTTGATATAATTTTATTATGAGAATGTTTTTAGTCTTTAATGGTCTGTTGTGACTGAAATTACAATGGGTCTGCGATGGCTTTGAGCATGTTCTTTGCCTTTTTATGTTTATGACGTCAGGAAGCCCTGTTGTTCATTATTGTCTCTTGGGCATGGTTGGATGTCGGTACCCTTCCTAACCTTCATGGCATGTTGATTGGTTGGTAATTAGTTTAATTTTGTTGTTTACTTTGTCTCCTGGGCATGGTTTGGTGATGGAATCCATTCTAATTCATATACCTTTCGTCTTTTGAACACTATATCAAATAAGTTCAGTTTAACTTCCATGATTCTTGAAGCAGGCATAAGATCTCCCTGATCTCTACAAGTGGATCCTCTGAATCCCTAGTTCCCTTCCTTTGAATTTTCTTAAGTTTTACATTACTATTTCACTATTATTCCTCAAAATTCATCTAATTTAGAATTCATCTTAGTCTAGTTCTAGTTCTGGTAAATTTCAGATTACGTACAGGTTTCAGTCCCTGTGGATTCGACCTCGGTCTTACCGAGATTATTACTACATCACAACCCTATACTTGGGGAGTGAACATCTCCGCTAACCTCCTCGATCCTGAGCGCTGGGGTACTGTTTACCTTTCCACTGTCTTGAGCCATTCCATGCATCTGCCCCTGGAGTTGCTGGTGGGCCATGATAATCCTTGGGGATTGCTCTGTTAAGTCTGTTGGAGCATTTCCATCGACTAATCCATCAGAGAGGATCAAATCCAAGTGATTATCCATAGGGATTAAACAATTTTGTGGGTGGACATATGGCTGCAGCCCATCTAACATATCTGCTTCACCTTGTCCGCCAAGAAGATGTCCTGTATTCTGCAAACTATCCTGAGCCTGTTTCTGCTGGCGTTCACCAGTAGTTAAGTCTGGTGGAACATTCTCTTTGCCATAGACTTGTTCCATAACCTGCATCTGTCCTTGGCGTTGTTGGACGGAACTGTTAACCATTGCAGGTAGCCCCTCTAACTCTTTAACTACACTCTCCCCACAAAGACATCTGGAAGAAGAGAATAGAACTGACTGGCCCTAACAGATAAACTTTGCTGGGGTTGAATATATGATTGCAGCCCAATCAACATATCTGCCTCACCTTGGCTGGCAAGAAGTTGGTCTATTAACTGCAGATAGCCCTGTTTCAAATTTTGCTGACCCTCCTGTGTTTGTAGCGTGGTGTCCGATGTGGCAATCAGGGGGATTTTGACAGGAGAACCGATCCTAAGACGTTCAGAGTCCACACCATCTCCCTTTGTTCCCAAAGGAGCATTGACCTGAACCTCCTTGACAGCAATTCCACCTGATTGGACGTTTTCACCTGCTATGGAAGGTATAGTAATAGAGGCATTTTGACAAACACCTGCTGAAGATGCACTCCCAGAGCCAACATTCTCTCCTACACCTGAATATCCCTTAGCACTCTCATCTATGCTACCTTTAGCTCCATCGACAGTATTCACGAATCTCCCAGCATCCAGGAGAGGTAAAACTTCCCTCCCCTTATTGGCAGTTGTTCCAACGCCAGACGAATGGCCCAACAAACCATTGGTAATTTCAGTCGTATTGACAGAAGCATTTCCACAAACGTCAGCTGGGGACCCTGTACAACCATGAAAAGGTTGGATGACCCAGTCCTTGGTGCTCTCATTTGTTGCTATTTTGCTGGAAGGATTGGAACCGAACTTGAATAGAGGTTCCATCTCTGCAACTATGGGGTATTCCTTTCCCAAAACTTTTAACCGCAATACCTCGTTGAAGCTCACACCCGGACTGGGGATGATTTTAATCTGCGCAAATGCCTGGAAGTAGCCGAATCTCGAGTTGGCGTCGATTTGAATTATCTTCCCAAAGAAGCTTGCCAGATCAATAATGACGGTCTCAAACCACGCATGGGTTGGAATCCCGAACAATCTGATCCAGACCCCATCATTCCCAATAACCTTCTCTGGTGACCACGTTTCGAAGGACTGCAGACCCATTTCTTTACGTAAAGCAACGTTCTTGCTGAAGACATTCCTCTCTGCATCAGATTTGAATGTAATTAGGAATTTTAAAGGGGAAATCCTCACAATCTCCACATCAGCTAACTTCAGATATGGGTTCTTCAGAGGAGCCGACAATTCGGTCAATGCGGACATCCAGATCCACCGCTGTCCCCACCAAGGCGTGATGCAAGCTACGAAGCCGATTCTCCACCGCCCTCGGATCCGCGATGGTAGTGACCCCCAGACACACTTCTAATCGATCGATCAAACCCGATTTTGCCGTAACAACCACCTCCCTGAACGATCGGCCCAAGACCTGTTTTCTCGTAGGATGGGGTATCAGAGGCAGATCCTCCTGGGATCCAGAATGGGAGAATGGAGGCATTGCAAACCGGGAGGCAGAATAGCCCTTTGCCCAAGCGATATGGGCAATCCTTCCGTCAATCCTTCTCTCGTGAAGACACTGGATGGCATTGTATGCATTCTGTTCATAGCAGAAGCGAATGAAAGCGAAAACACGAGGCCGATTGAGCTGGCGATTCCAGGGGAGGAAGACTTCTCGAATTTTCCCAAATCGACCGAAAATCCACCTAAGATCATCTTCCGTGGTGTCGAAAGTAAGGTTAGCAGCAAACAGCGAGAAATAGGTTTTAGACGGATGAGATTTTTGCACTGAAACCCTCACCCACGCTTCCTCCCGTCGCCGGCTCGCGTTATTCGACCGCTCCCGTTCCTCCATTGCACTCTTACTACTTGAAATGTGCCAATAAGCCATTGTCCATCATTAGTTATGCCACACATGCACCCCACATTTGGCACATGTGCTAATGTGTCACATGTGACACCATTCATCTTCTCTTGCACCCCACAAGTGCTGATATGCTACATGTACTACCATTTACATTCCTTTGTGCCCCACATGTTCCAATGTGCCACATTCATCACTATCTATCTTTCAGTCCTTCAAATATGCATGCCACATGTGCCAATGGTGCTAATGTGTACAAATGCTGTCATCTAGCTCCAAGTGCTCACGTGTTAAATGTATCGATGGGTGCCTTATGCCACATGGGTCCCTGTATAGCTTTAAGCACATCACATATACCATTTGTACCACAATTCAACCTCAAGTGCCCACATATATTGCGCATGCCAAAGTGCTACTATATATCCATCTTTACGAATTACACATGTGTTAATCTAGCACATGCTAATGACTAACTGGAAAATTTTAATTTTTATTTTGTAAAATAAAAAAATTAAAAAAATATTAAATGTTTATTAAAATCTTGCTCAAAAAATAGAAAGTAAAATAATGTTTCATTTCTCTTAATTTTCTAGAAATGAATGTTTCCGAGAAACATTATTCCCTTTCCTATGCTTTCCATGATTCCAAATAGGCCCTTAATTTTCTTCTTCTTCTTTTTCGATCACACAATTGTTTATAAGGCATACCAATTTACAAGCCACCAAATGTGCCAATGTGGCTCACGTGTGCAAGTTTGGAGCCATCTTAGTGCAAGGGTGTTTTCACACTGGGCTCAAGTGGGGTGGCCTATGTGAAGCAGGGTCACACTCGAGCTAGGTAGCCCATGTGAAGCAGATAGTTCATGTAATGTAAGGTACATGTGAAGTGGGGTCTACGAGGGGGTTCGGCCGATGGCCTGACCTAGGTTATGAGATAAAATGATTAATTCATCAGGCTCTATCAGTTCAAGCTTCTAGAGCAAGTAATCAATTGTCTTGCGTAAAAAATGATATCAGAGAGGGAGCACTCGTGTTTGAGACCCTTCATTGAGAGTGATTAGATATATTCTAGAATTCACATATATAGCATAAATCGAATTTGATACATCCGATAATCCACTGATCGTATAGGACAGATCTAAGTCATCCATCAAAATTACAAAATTTTATATTGATAATGGGTCAATAGATCTCTTAGATACAGACCATTTATGTTTATAAAAATAAAAATAAAAAACTATTCGAAGTATCAGGAGTACAATACGACAATGGTAAAAGTCAATCCCTTGACCTTTTTCTCAACTAAAAGTGTCTTTACCATTTCAACTATTTACTTGTTTTTGTTTGTTAATTAAAAATAGAAATATTTACTATTTATTTTAGTTTTAAGTGCACTCCCTCCCGTACCAATGTGAGTGAGAGAGAGAGAGAGAGAGAGAGAGAGAGAGAGAGAGAGAGAGAGAGAGAGCATCATGGTGGGCCCCGCCAAAACTCAAGTGACTGAGTCCCCTACCAATTGAGAGAGAGAGAGAGAGAGAGAGAGAGAGAGAGAGAGAGAGAGAGAGACTACACTTGACTTTTATGAGATTTATAGTGATGTTTATGTAAGATCTTCTCTGAACATTAGATACTTAGTACCATATTAGGCCCAAAGACAAAATACAAATAAAATAAAATAAAAAAGTTGACTTGTTGTTCAAGTAGGCCACCGGGCAATGCATCGTCCCAGGTTAGATCCATCCTCCCCATTATTATCATTTGGAGATTTGGCGTTCCAGAAATGAAGCCACGTTCGAGAACAAAAATATGCACATCAACTCCTCGATCGCCCGCATCAAGTCGTGGGCTAACTCGATTATTGGCGATGAAATGTTCAGATCCAGAGAAAACCTTCATCCCATTGGCGATAGGCCCTCAGCTTCAACTCACTGTACACGTGGTTCGTTGGTCGTCAAATGGATGACGCCTTCCCCTGGTTGGTTGAAGGTCAATGTGGATGGTTCGGCGAGAGGGAACCCTGGTCTCTCAGGTGGCGGTGGCATCTGTAGGTGGGATAATGGGAGTTTTATGTTTGCTTTCTCCTCTGGGTATGGAGTTGGATCCAATAATATGGCCGAGCTGCGAGCTATCCACGATGGAATGATAATATGCGTTAACAGAGGCCTACCCAAAGTCATCGTTGAGTCTGATTCAAAGGTCATGATTGACCTTCTAAGTGGAAAATCCACCATCCCTTGAAGATGGAAGGCTTGGGTTAACATGATTCATCTTCTTACCTGCATGGCCACTTTCTCATTCCATCTCATTCCCCGTGAAGCTAATGGACCTGCTGACAGCATGGCACGCGAAGGCAGCAGGTGCCATCTCAATTCCATCCACCTTCTCTCTACTTCCCTTCCTACAAACGTTCGCGGCCTGTTGTTCCTAGAGAAGGTTGGCCTTGGGACTATTCGTTCTACCGGTCCTACCTAGCGGGCTAACTCGGCTCTAGGGAAGAGCTTGGACATCCTGTTCAGTCCTTTTCTTTGGTCATTTCCCTGTCTCTGTTTTCATTTATTCTGCTTAAAAGATAGGTGAGGGCTGTGTCCTTTTTGTTCGGCCCGCCCGAAATGATGTAATTTCCTGTGATTAATACAAACAGTGGTAGCAGTTAAAAAAAAAAAAAGTAGGCCACATCAAAGAATACAGTTGTTAGAGAAGTCCACTCTTGATTTTTACAAGGCACATCCTGATAATTATACGAAATCCACTCCAATAATTAGATTTGAAACAATATTTAGGCATGTGTCCCATAAGTCACGTCCATATGTGATTCACATTGGACCACACTAATGGAAAGTATTTGTAAGGTGAGTGTTGCACTAAACATCGTTTCCAACAGTAATCCCGAATCATAGATGAGCTGACTTTTTGACTCTTAACCTGACATGATATCACTCACATATTTTTTGGCTCTTGCCCTAACATGGCATGACCCACCTATTGGGTTGGATTTTACCTAAATATCATGGTGGAGCCCACCCAAGCCAGCCAACCACCCATTTGCTCTGGTGGCCTTGACAAAAAGGAACTAGACTGATAGATACATAGATGAATTATAGATTAATGAGGTAGTTTTGGAAACATTTTTGAGAAGGTCCGTGAATATAAATTTCATATTAATTAGGTAGTTACTTGACACTTTTCCTAAAAAAGAAAAAAAGAATATACAAACTAAAAAAAGGAAGAAAGCAATGAAGACGTGTTCAACTTGATGTGTGGCTCACATGATAAATGCGCTACTCCGACTTTTGGATCCTATATGTTTAAAGAGTGCACTACACGATAAATTCACCGATCATCACACGTGAGCCATTTAATGGTGGGAGTGAGGCCAGGAATAGTAGGGAGCGGATTAGGTGAGACCCGGCACTCACCTATGACGGTGAAGCTCTTACCATGGGCCCACCATGATGTATGTATCCTGTATCCATGCTGTCCATTCATTTTTCCATATCATTTTATGACATTATCCCCATAATGAAGTAGATCCAATTATCAGGTGAGTTGTAACATGGGAAACAGTGGTGATTGACCATTATTGGCCCACAAAAGTTTTGGATCAAACTAGTTGTTGTTTTTTTCACTTCATCTAGGCTTATGTGACCTTATCAACCGATTGGATGACAAATAAATACTGCAGAAACATTTAGGTGTGCCCTAAGAAGTTTTTAATGGTAAGGCGTTCAATCACCACTATTTCCGATGGTATGGTCTACCTGATTATTGGATTTGCTTAATTTTCGATCCCATCTCCTAAAATGATCTGAAAAACGGATGGGTGGGGTGGATTTCTCACAAATGTCATGGTTAGCCCCACCTTGCTTGTCACCCCCAAACATTCAAGTACATATAGTGTACACACTTAGACCCAAGTTTCATTCTGTAACTGTACACAAAGTGTACTAACTTCATCTATTAATCAATTTAATCAGATGTGAGAATTACAATCATTCTAAGTTCCATCCAATTTCATTGAATTCCAAGTTTACATACATAATACTTAACACTAATCAACCAGACATATATAAATATTCACAAACATTTAAATAACATAAATCTCAAACATCGTTCATTTGATATAATATCTTACTATAAATATGTTTATTCTCACAATATCTCAATTAAATAAATCTAAATAATTTCTTAAAATCCCATAATCAATATCAATATGCATTATACGATAATCAAATTATCATAACAAATAAATAAAATATATAGGAATGGTTTAATAATGCCAATTCGTCTTCAAAAAAGTATGGTCACGTTTCACGTGGGTCGTGTTCAGGTTTAGTATAGCTCGTTCCAGTTCGTGCACCACATCATCTGGTAATGTCTTATCTGTATGGTTTTTCCATCAATAAAAAGATAAGATAGATAGGCTTAGTGACATAATACAACATAGTTCATAAACATAACAATTAAAATAATACAAAAAAATGAATAAAAAAAATGTATACACATGATGTATCATGGGCCAAATGGAGTGATCGTTCATCTGCTTAGGTTGAAGATTGTGAACCCACATCCACCCATTGGGTAAGCTTCCATTTTTTGGTAGGCATGGGCATTGCCCGCATTTGGTAACACTTTACTAAGATTAACATTTCTTCAAGGGACACTCAGATCCATAGCTCAAGTGGTAGACTGAGTGAAAGATACCTCGTTTCAACGCTTGAGGTCTTGGTATCGATCCCTAGTGGGGGTGGCTAACAGTGAAGTGTCAACTGACAATGGGGTGTACTAACAAGCTAACAAAAAAAAAAAAAAAAAAAACATTTATTCAAGGGATGTCTCCAAGGATTGACGATATATGATTCAGATGTAATGAATGATATAAATTTATTATTTTCACAATTGTTCATATACACTTTTTTAAATCAAACTATAAATATATGATTTTAAATCATATTTCTAGAATTTAAATATAGAGAATATAAATTAACATGTGATAGAACTTCATACATATTATCATTAGTCAAAATAATACTTCAACTTAGTAAAACATCAGTCAAACCACACATAAATAATTCAATACATCGACCAATCCTATTTTAATTTCTATGAACAAGAGACACGTTGGAGTACTCACCTGGGTCTAATAATGTAGAATCTAAAAGATAATCGAGCTGATTTGAATTTAGAGATCCTATTAATTATATCCACAATACTGTCATTCATTTACTTATATTACACGGTGGGGCCCACATTTGATTAACATCCTAGGTTGTCAACCACTATGTAGTAACATTCAATGACTACTTAATTAAAGTTTACATGCATGATATTTTATTTTGATTTGATTATCAAAGGTCGCATTCAGTCTAGACACTTGTTAATCGATATGGTCGGTCGATCGACGTCAATTGAGGATGCCTCGATCAATTGAACTTCTAATCAATGAAATTCTGTTTATGACATATAGGTCACTAGACAAAAATTGGTACCTTCGATCGATTAATCGATGATACAGGAGTAAGCCCAAGAATTTGGAGAATTTATTTTAATTAAGGTATATGGTCCATTTAACCACATTCGACATATCTACCCTCATTATTAAACCATCCATAGTTAATAATAATAATAAAAGGCCCAATAATATTCTTATTTATAACTAGATTCCAAAACTGAATAGAAAGTTATTAATTGGGGTGCCCCATCAGATGATTGGATCATCCAAAATTTTGGAGTCTTGACATATTTTGCCACTACACATTGCATGAATGGTGTGGATATAACCACATATACACCAATGACCAATCTTGTCCTTCTACACCAAGTGATACCAATACTTACATAGAAAATCTAAGTTTCCCTATTAAAGACTTTTAGATTTGACAACACAAAAATCATATAGCCGATATGACCCGTTTATTATATTGTGTAAATAATCAAATCTCAACTTTATCAAAATTGATAATAACTAATCTATTTTACAAATATAAATCTATCATCATTAAAAATAAATAAATAAATAAATAAAAACAAAACAAATCTATCATCGTCGTAGAGAGCATTCCTTGTACTGAAATTAGACTAATTGCATAAATAATTGATCATATCCATTCAAACATATACGATGGCCGGAGGACTAATCCAAACCATTCATTGCACCCGTCTGGCCACATATTACATTAAGATTATTAAAATTTAAAAAGTACCAACCTGAAATCGCTTTTCCACCAAAATTCTCTCTCTCTCTCTCTCTCTCTCTCTCTCTCTCTCTCTCTCTCTCTCTCTCTCTCTCTCTCTCTCTCTCTCTCTATTTTTCAGTTGTATATAGGGTCTTTTGGTTAAAAATTGAGTTGGAGAATAACTTCTCTTACGAATAAAAGATCTTAAAAAGGGAATGCTAGTTGGATGGGAGGTAGAGATACTGGGAGAGTTAGAGAGGAAAAAAGTATAGAGATAAGATAGAGGATTAGGTTTTAATAAGAGAGATGAGATACGAAATCTCTCTCAATTTTTTTTTTATTTTTTAGCGTTACATTGCTTCCCACATAGCACATAGGAACATCCTGCTCCCTGTCACAGTCAATCCGCGTTCTCATCCTACACGCAGCCATGATGGGGCAACAAAGTGCAGTTTGGAGTGTAGTTTAAGAATAGCATTCAATCCCTTCGTCATTTTGGTGCCATGTTTAGATGTCCTTGCTCAAGATTAAGGCTTATAAACTGATGGGGTAGACAACAGATGTACGAAAATACATGTTGCTTTGAATTTATTAACGGTCTTAATTCATGGTAGGCACCCATATCTAACTATCCACAGTGATCGTTGGTGGACCCACCTTTAGCCCTAGAAAGGAACTTGCTCTAGTGGATAATAAGGCTAATCCTTATTTGACCATGGATATTTGTATATACCGCGTGGACGTGTTGAACAATACTCTGTCCGCTTGTTCTGTTCTTCGATCAGTAGAGCTGTGGCCCACGGTTCACCAATCCATAACCAATGTGCCTCTAAGTTGATGAGCTGGAAATAATAAACGTTGACATTTAAAGATCCTAGCCGTGGATGCTAAGTAGTGCAACCAAAGGCAAAGTGGGTCCCTGCTATAGAGCAGGTTGTGGACACTTTCATGTCTAAGATGGACCAGAGGAGGCCCGATCAGAGGTGGAAGTGATCAGGACGGTCAGAACCCTAAAAGAAGCATACTTCGCAAACTAGAATGAGTTATTCTACTCACCGTATATGATTGTGGGCAGGAGAAGCTACTTTAGCCACTCAATCCCGCTACACCGGGTTAACCATGTCGGATTTGCGAGATTCCATCATATCGACGGTCAAAAATTCTTTTTAATTTTGTTTTTACTATTTATAATATGTTTTAATTTAATCATAATTCTTAATCCTTTGAACTCTAGGAGTTGTGCCCAACATAAAAAGGGCTTAAATTTTTTAGCAAAATAATGTGGTTAGGCCAAATTGGACACACTATTTTTTTTCCAAAAACCATGAAGTCTAATATAAATCATGGCCATCTATAATTAGTAAGTTTACTATTTATAGTTAATCGCATTTTTAGGGAATTTGACTTGATTTTGATTATCAAACTTCTTCCTAGGTTTGATTTTAATATTAAAAGGGTTGTAATTCCATTTTTATTATCAATCAATCTAATTTTAAATTTATTAAAATTTATTTCTATTTTTCCTCATGAATTTGAGGAGTCTCAGTGAGGAGTCTTCTATGACTTCGGAGTAATTATCCCCTGGATGAAGACAGTGATCGACCTCATCATTCCATCCTTGCATCAGTCCCTACCCAAGGTTAGTGGTGGACAGAGTTCAGCTGCCCATGTCGTGTGTGTGTGAAGAAATGAGGAGAAAAGAAAATTTTTAAAAGCGGATAATGGTTACCAAAGGCACCCAAAAGCATCTTTGGCATTTTTTTTTTCTTATTATTATTATTATTATTTTTCCTTGAATGGTTTCCACATGTAATGCAGTTGTGAGTGTGGGCTTAGAAAACTCGCTGTCGGGCTTTTCAGAGAGAAGGAGCACTCATGGCTGGTCTAGGAGGAAATGATGTTACATTTGCAAGCGGGCCGGAGAACTGTTCGGATGCCATACGACGTGCTGGAGAAATGCTGCTCGAACATCTTACGGATCGGACTCTTCAACTCGTAAATGTCAAGGGGTGTAATGGTCTTGGGAGATGGAGGATCATAGAATATGCAGTTCGAAAGTTGAAGGGAACTGATTTCTTCGACGTGCAGATACAGGTAAAGCTACCGAAAAGAGAACTCAGTTTTACGAGAGTGGTGATGGAGATCGCGGACCAGTTGCAATTGACGGCCAACATTAATTCTGATGATGATCAAAGCAAGTATGAGATTACAGTGGGCGAGATCTCTAAATCATTGGTGAGACGGAAGTTCTTGCTAATTGTAGGAGATTGGAGAAGTGAACTTACAAGGATTCCGCCGGGAATTCCTTCACGGATCAGCGTTCCATACGATCACAAGATTGTTGTCGTGAGTGATAACAACGGGTTGCAGCCAGTCAGGGGGCCGCAATACGATGTGACCATCGACTTTGAGGAGTTGTCCATAGACATGTTACGTGAAGAGGCATGTGATGTAGCCCATTCTCCGGGCATCAACGGTTGCCTTTCTCCTGAAACTGTTCTCCACTGCTTGCTCTATCTCTGGTTTTACCCAGATTATACCTATCGAGTGGAAGCTGTGACAAGGACTTGGATGGCGGAGGGATTTTTTATCAGAGGGGAGTCAGAGGAATATGAAGAAGAGCATTCTACCCATGTAAAGAAGGCCCGCGCTCTACTGATAGAGTTGGAGCTTCGTTCCCTGATTGAATTCATTGAAAGCCCAATAGTTTTTAAAATACCGGCTTGGGCCAGGGAAAATGGTCGTGGTCATGGTCTAGCAAAAGCTCTTACTCATGGGAGATATTGTATTTGCTTACCACCGGAAGAGAATTTATTGGACATCTATTGGCCCACGAACCTCCCTCCCAAATGCCCCGAACTTATTACTCTACGGCTCGGGGGTCGGAATTATTTCCACTCCGAATTCGAAATCGTCATACCAGACCCCTTTTTTCAGCAAATGCAGGGCCTTCGAATCCTGTATCTTGACAACCTAAGTATCGAATCTTTGCCCTCCTCCATCGCCTGCTTGCATAATCTCAGACTTCTCAGAATATTTCAATGCCCACACTTGAAGTCTCTCCCTTCTTCCTTTCAAGCGCTGCACAAGCTCGAGTTCCTTGAAGTTTTCGGTGCTTCTTCTTTGGATACAATGCCGGATGAGTGCTTTCTACAGATGACCAACTTTCGATTTCTTGATCTTGACGGAGCGAACATCAGATCAATGCCTTCCTCATTTTCCAGGCTGCGCACCCTCCAGGAACTCAGGTTACGAAATTCCCTCTCTTTAATGAAAATCCAAAATGAGAGCTTCGAATGTATGCAGCGGCTTCAGATTCTTGATTTGAACGGTGATTCTAATCTAAAATCTCTACCATCCTCTCTCTCCAAGTTGGTCAACCTTAGGCAACTCTTGCTATCGAACTGTTCTTCCCTAAAGATGAAGTTGCTGCCGCATTTGCAAAAGCTCTCCGCACTCAAGGAGCTTGATCTCGAAAACTGTAATTCCCTGGAAGATATTGAGGAAGTTTCTACTTCTCTTGGAAATATATTGCCAAACCTCCGAAAGCTTGATCTTTCCGGAATCGATGCCATTTGGCAGGTCTCCTTGAATGGCTGTCAAAGCCTAGAGTCTGTAAACCTGAACCGGCTTAAAAACCTTCGAAAGCTCCATATTTCGGGTACCAAAATCAAATGCTTTCCTGACAATAATATGGTCGATACTAATCATCTAAGGTGCCTGCACATGCTATGCATGACTCACCTTCATGAATATCTCAACATCGATCAATACAGATCGAGGATAATAAATTGATATAGTTGGGGCTCGCATAAGGGTAAGTAATTATCATATTTTACAATCCTTAGCACCAAACTCAAAATTGTGGGGAGCAAAATGCTTCTCTCGATTCCATATATGCATCTCTCCTTGCCAAGAAGACAAACCTCAAAGGCGATTTTTATATGCAAACATAGGTTTCAAGACACAAACACCTAATTTACCTTCAGAAAGCCATTTCGATAGGCATTTGGAGATCCGAGGAGGCGATACTTCCCCCAGTGTTTTTACTTCTTTTGTTCTCTCTCGAACGGAGTTATTCACTCTGTGTGACAATGCCTTTGTCCATAGATTGATGGATTTTTGCGATGTCAAGGCAATACCAGAGCTGAAAGAATGCCGGGTTGAGAGGTGCAAGAATTTGGAGAAATTTTTTGAAGGAGTGAATCTAAGTTCTGCCACTTTAAGTTGCCTCGAGAACGTATGGATGTCTAACCTTCCAAGACTGAAGAGCGTGTGCGAGGGCAGATATGGGAGCCAAAGCTTCACACTCCTGAAACACATACATCTGGAGCGCTGTCCGAGACTCATGGTCGTCTTCTCGTCAGGTGTATACTTAACGAACCTGGAAACTCTCCATATCAAATTCTGCAGTAGACTGGAGGCAGTGTTTCGAGGGGTAGCTACAGAAAAAGGTTCGCTCCAACGACTACACACGGTGTGTCTGTGGGAGCTACCTAAGCTGGAGAGTATTTGCAGTGACGTGTGCTTGGGGGCATTGAAGAAGCTGAAAGTGAGTGGATGTCCGAAGCTGAATAAGCTTCCTCTACAAATCTCTCATGACAATGCTGCTGCTTCTACAACTGTTATCGGTGAGGGTGGTGTTAAGGTGGAAGGCGAGTTGGTATGGTGGGCCAGCCTCAAGTTGGAAGGAGACGACATCAAGCGCCATGTCTACTTCAAAGAACGCCGACCTTTCAACAGGCGCTAATGAATTCTTCTCGCCATGTCTATTTTATTTCCGTGTGCTTGATTTGATTTGTGACAGTGTGTTTTTATTTTATTTTAATTTATTTGTGTGCATGTTGGATTTTAGCTTATTTGTCGTCAATTGTTTTTATTTTATTTTATTTTATTTGTGTGCGTGTTTTGCTGATGACAATGATAGCTTATTTATGGTTGTACATACCTCTACACACGTGGCTACATGTTATGTGTTAATTGGAGTGGGACCCACTGAGCAGACAGTCTAGCCCAAGTATCGGACTATTCATTCGGCAGATACAGAGAGATGGATGAACCTGATCCCGTATTTCTCACAAATACATTACAATTTTATGCAGTTTAAAAACAGTATTGAAGAATGGATGGTTTCGGAATTGGAACGGTTGTTTTCACCCATTAAGATTGTGTGGGCCAAATGGATGGCTCAGATTGATTATTTGGACTGTCCGATTCTCCAAATGCAACTTCCAGCAAATAGGGTTCCAATTAGGGGTGAAATTCTAGTTTTATTTGCACGGCAGAGTGGGCTGAAAATTGATAGATTTTTATTTCTCACTTCAATGTTCCCAATATATCATTGATCAAGTGGGTAGCGCACTAAGAAATGGAGCTTTTATAAAAATGAAACCAACAGTCTACATTCAACATGGATCGGTTGCCTAACAAAGCATTGGAATAAGCATATATTTGAAAGGGAAGCCTTCTGTCTCTAGCGAGGAATGGGCAGATCATTGTGCGGCCTACCATTATGTATCAGTTTATCCATTCCGCCTATCCCTTTTCTCGTATCATTTTAAGGCATGCACCCAAAAATGAAGCAGATCTAATGTCAAAGTGGGCCACTTGAGGGTTGGATCTACTTCAATTTCGGGTTCATACCTTAAAATGATATGAGAGAAGAGATGGATGGTGTGGATACAAAAATACATCACGGAATACCCCACACAGATCTGCCTGTTGCTTGCTAGAGAGAAGGGGAACGGATTGGCTACTCCCCTGACATCAGCCCCGTGGCTGATGGTTGGTGCTCTGTGGGCCCCACCATGATGTATGTGTTTCATCCATTTTTAAAGATCCTTTTATGACTTGATCCAAAAAATGAGAGGTATATAAATCTAAGTTGCACCACACCACATGAAAACAATAGTGATTGGATATCCATCATTAAAGGCCACCTAAGGCCCATTGTACTGTTTATTTGACATCCAATGAGTTCATTACGTCATACAGGCCCAGGTGAAGGGAAGAAACAAAAATCAGCTTGATCCAAAACTTTTATGGCCTCAAAATGTTTTTTAATGGTAGACGCTCATTCAACACTGTTTCTATAATGTGGTCTACTTAAGAGTGAGATATACCTAATTTTTTGTATCATACTGTAAAATGATCTGTAAAAATATATGGACCGTATGGATGAAACACATACATCATGGTGGGGCCCATGGAGCACCGACCACCAGCCATTGGCTGGTGTCAGGGTGAGTAGCCAATCCGTTTCCGAGAGAAGGGTCTACTTCTATTTGAAAGACACATGAAGAGTTCCATCAGGTCAGGCTGAGCTACGTCATGTCGGGCTAAAATGATTTGAGCCTAAACCTGACCCATAGTCCAAGCTAATAGGTTCAAGCCTGGCCTAATGCTGCGACAGGCTCGTTGAGTCACAAAGGCTACCTGGCCCAATGCCACTCTTTGGTAGTTGAGCGGCCGGAGCTTGAGGATTGATGGTCTGCTAGTTGGCGCCCCAAGTAGCCTTCCCCACTCTTGGGTGGCAGAGGCTGAGGATAGACAACAAGCTAGTGGGTGTCCGATATAGCTAGCCCAGCCGTTTACAATGCCTGTAAACAAGCACTAGTGATGTCTCAGGCCTATTGAAAAGCCAGCCTTCTTTGTGCTTTGTTTTGACTGAGTCTGGAGGGGCAATGGTTCGGCTTGGAATCTGTTTAAACATGATAGCCTGGTCAGGTGAGCTCCATTTTTATAAACACCACTGGCGGAGTATTCTGCTGGTGGACCCATCTAAGGCCCAATTTACAGCATTTTGGCTAGCCATCCTCGGGTTCAATTTCTTTGCTCGAACTGGATCTGGAAACAATATTACAAAGCCCATGTAGCATCAACATTCCATATGCCATAAAATCAGGACCATTGTCTAGTTCCCCACACTGGATAGAAAATTCTTCAAAATATGCATCCATATATAGGAGTACTATAATTAAAATCCATCCAAACAGCAAACGTCAACACCATCAGAGTAAAAGAAAGTTAATTAATGGGCAACACAGAGGACGGGAAAGTAAAGAAAAGTGATGAATTGAATTGAAATGAAGAAGAAGAAGAAGAAGATGAACAGATTATATATACTAGATATCTCTAGATTGATGGCTATGATCAATGAATCACCATGAGCTGTCTGGACATTGGCTTTGTCAATGTTTTGATTCTTCCAGCTATAGTGTATGAACTCCTAGTTTCATGCATTGATCTAAAATTTCAAGAGAACCAACCATTTTGATTTGCATTCACCCATTTTACATTTTGGGATTTCAGTTATTAAAATAGAGAATGAATGCATGTAAATCAATGAGGGTGTGTGTAGAGACACTAGCTGGACTGCACAGTCAGCACATCCAAGATTCCTTCATGGCCCCAAGCTTTCAAATGAGTGGAAAAACAAAAAAGGGCCAATGCCAAAGTGTCGTGTCCTTTTCTGCCCCCACCATGGCCATCAATGGTTCTGCAAAATGCTCCAATTCTTCAAAATCCCAATTCGTCTAATAAATTTTGGAAAGGCCGAGTTTCCAATTATATTGCCAATGGAAAGTTCCCTTGGAAAATTCAGTTGGTAGATTTAAAGCCATGATCGGTCTATCCAATCCATTGATTAAATGGCCCATCATTGATGAAACTTTCCTAACAAAAACCCCTCAATCGATCAGCCCTAAACTTCCCATTAGTGACATGCAACTACATGATTGATAAGAAATGCACAAGCAAGAGACATTCAATGGAGGAGAGACCAAAAATACAATGAGTAAAATCCTATGATCTTAGAGATTTTTGTGGAATGATCCATCCATGATGGGAGCAATCATATCAAAGCCTTGGAAAGGGCTCCAAATCGACCAACTGAGCTTCAGACAAGAAACTTCCCTGAACAAAAAAAGATCACGGACCACGTGTGAGAGCACCATAAATTACAGTGCTCCTGACTATATGTAACGACTCTAAATCATAATTAATGGTTATAAATTTAATTTTGAAAATGAGAATAATACAAGTCACTTAGCTGGATCGTAAAGACAATTTTAATTGAGAGTGAGAACGAGGGACTCTTAGTTGTGGGTGAGGTTGGAGGTATATATATATATATATATATATATATAAGGATGAACAAAATCAGGGAGAACTCAACCTGTGGCAGACTGAAATCGAAACTCAATCACTGACTGCCTCTATTAGAGACCATCCTGACAGCACCCAAGCCCACAGAATCTAGGAAAAGGAGACCCCTAACCTGGATCGGGAGCTCCCTGTGATCTCCCTATGATCACGAACCAATGAGGTCGACTGAGTCTCACTACCCAAGCGGGCATTGCCATCTGCTGGCCCACTATCTTCCCTGAATATATGGACAAAATGAACCTGGCCATTTAGCTTCAACCTTAGCTCCCTTTCGAACCTGGGAGGACGCTTCTATTTAAAAAGGCTATCACGAGCTGGGAGTCTAATTCCACTACCACTTTGGTGAGACCACTAGCCAAACAAATAGATAACCCGTCATGAATCGCCCAAAGTCCCCCCCACCCCCCTAGGCGAAGCCTATCATGATCACTAGGAAAATGAAGAAAGAAAAAAACAAAACAAAAGGGATGAACAAAAATCAAGGAGAACTCAACCCGTGGCAGACTGAAATCGAAACTCAATTACTGACTGCCTCTATTAGAGACCATCCTGACAGCACCCAAGCCCACTGAATCCAGGAAAAGGAGACCCCTAACCTGGATCGGGAGCTCCCTGTGATCTCCCTGTGATCACGAACCAACGAGGTTGATTGAGTCTCACTACCCAAGCGGGCGTTGCCATCTGCTGGCCCACTACCTCCCCTGAATATATGGACAAAATGAACCTGGCCTTTTAGCTTCAACCTTAGCTCCCTTTCGAACCTGGGAGGACACTTCTATTTAAAAAGGCTATCACGAGCTGGGAGTCTGATTCCACCACCGCTTTGGTGAGACCACTAGCCAAACAAATAGATAACCCGTCATGGATCACCCGAAGTTCTGCATTGATGTTGGAGCCAATTTCATAACCTTCTGCAGATACCCTTGCGACCAAACAGCCCCAGGTTACCCCTATCTGACACATCAACATTCAGCTTTGACCATCCTTAAGAGGATTGATAGATATGATGGTAGTAAAAAACTTTTCACCAAATTCAAGAAAATTTTCAAATTTTGGATAAGGATGTCCTCATCCTACCTTTTTTGAAAAGGGCTCTCTTTAGGAGGATTTGGGAAAGAATTCTTTCTCATAGAAAACCTAAAAGAGAGCTTAGATATGGTAAGTCCCTGATTATTTTTACTTAATTTTTGTACACTAAGTGTATTTTTGCTCGATCTAAGTAATAGACAGTGTGGATCGACCACATGGCCATTGTATTGGTATGTAGAGAAATCTCAGGTAAAGATTATTTGGAATCTAGATTTCGGTTGGAGTTCTTTCTTGTTAAAATCAGTGTAGTCTTACCTAAGGGTCTTAGATCTAATAAGTATGGATCATTTGATACTAAGGGCCAAACGACACTAGAATCCTAATTTTCAGATCAATCTGATCGTGGGTAGGATTCCATCAATCAAATCTAACTGCAGATATGTTTTACACCTTAGATTCTAAGATGGTGATTAGACGGATCAAATCCGATCTCCACTATTCATGTATAATCTAGGATATATCCAACTTAATGTCCAAAAAGTGTGGGTAGATCTAACTATTTGATGGGCCATAAAAATGAAGGGAATGAATCATACATAACATGATTAGATCTAAAAATTGAAATTACGGATGGTCTGGATTTAAATGATCAATTAACTCATCCCTAATGTTGGATTTTAAGAGTCAATGGATAGTTCAAATCTGTCCCCTATGATTAGTGGATCATTTAAAACAAGAGAAATAAGAAAATCCAAAAAAGCTGTAAAATTCAGATCATCTAGACTATGTCTAGTGACGTTGGATCGATTGATTGACCAATCGTTTCGATTGATCGAAGGGAGCCCAAAATAATCTAATTAAAATCATGGATACTAAATGTGGGTGCACTCAATGGTTATTGATTCCTCCAATTAAGATCATATATATATATATATATATATATATATATATATATATATATTATATATATATATATATATATATATATATATATATATATATATTATGGGTGTACTCAATGGTTATTATTATTTTAGGAAAATTTCAAATTCTCATTGATCTGGCAAAATGTACAACCATTCGGGCATGTCCGAGCAAAAGGGTTGGACCACACCTATCATATGAAATGGAAATAAGGACTACACAATATCGACAAAACATTGCACAACAAAATATCATACTCAGACGGAAAGCGTGGGTAGCAGAGGAACGCTGGCAAGAGAAGAACACCCAGGAGCCAGCCGCAGCAGCCAGGCCAACCCACTCCCATCCTCAGTTTTTTAGGTCTAAGAAGCCCGACATTAGCTTTGTCCAGAAGAAGCGAGCCCCAGATCGCAAGAGGGAGAGAAGAAGAAGAGAAGAAGGTCGCATATGAGGCACCATTACTAGTGATCTTGGTTTGGCTGTCCGCTACTAAATTACCTTCGCAATAAGTGTGGGAGAACTGGACATTGACTAACTGTGCAAGCCCATGAATGGAGGCGATTCGGTACCATAGGTTCCACCCACCAGCATAGGATATGGATTAGAGACCGCTTGAAAGATCAGGCAAGAGTCAATTTTAGCTATAATGTTCAATAGTCCCATGTCCGCGCAAATGACTTGCCCGTCGACCATCGCTTGTGCCTCAGCCGTGTTGTTGGAAACCATGCCATACTTATTACAGAAAGTAAAGATCAGGTTACCAAGGTAATCTCTACATACTCCGCCCCCACCTCTGTTGCCCGGATTACCCTTAGCTAAGCTGTCCACATTGAGTTTAAGCCAGCCCCTGCTCGGCTTGGTCCATTTGATGATGATAGACGGGCTAATAGAAGGAGGGAGGCAGGAGATACCCAGTGCCCTCATCACATTGAGTTCCTTAGAGGAAATGCCAACCAAACTCGGAAGGAGCATACCAATCTCGTTCAGCCACCTGGAAATTTTTTATTTTTTTTTCTGAATGGGGGTGTTGAATGAGGCTCTCAATGGTTATTAATAAACTTAATCTCCAACATTATAATCGATATCATGCATATTCCTAACCGGTGGAATATTATATACCTCGTTCTCATCATAAATAAGTTGCTTCTTAATTGTACTTCAAATTAATTTACAAGACATAGGGTGTTTCCTAACATAGTGATCTAACATCCCTTTAGCTAGTTTCTCGTCTCTTAGAAGTTGATTAGATTAATCCCGTGTCCAGTAGGGTAAGAACATGATAAAACCCTAATTCAAATCCTAAACTTAAAAGATAAAATCCTACAACAAATTAGTGAACTAGAAATGAATTGAAAGAGGTGAGGAGAAGATATTACCAGATGGGAGAAACTCGAATTAACGAGTTCCTACAAAATAGAAGACAATGTTAATAATTTATAAAATATAAAAACATTCTAACTAAAAATTTTGCAATATAAAAACCCTAGAAAAAATCCTAGGTAAGAACAAAAATTTAGGAAAAAAGCATAATCCCTTATCTAAAGCTAACATATTCTCAGTGCAAAATTCCCGGGAAAGACATCAACAACTTGTTGGACAATCCCAAGTATATGACCATGATATAGTAATAAACTCGGTAAGATAGAGATCATACTACATGGAATTGGTGAGAATACAATGAAGCTAACGGGTTGTCTGGGTTTTAAATTCAGAGGAAAAGTAATTAAAAGGGTTTAAACAAATAATAAAAGAAACTAGAGATCTAGGAATCCCAAATCAATGAATATTGAATTCAATTCGGCTTCTCGAGTTAATAACCTTACTAGAACAAGCTTTCAATATGTTCTAATTGAAAATTAATACAATAATATCAATCATAAACATCCAACATAGATTTAAATCACAATAGGTTTGATCTTTAATGAAGATTTAGGCAATCAATCATGGCGACAATAGATAAATCAATTTTACAGATTGATTCCTTCTTCAATCTATGAATTCAATAACATTCAATCACAATTCAACACAAAAACCAAAAATCTTTTATTAAAAATAAATTAAATGTAATAAAAAAAAAAATCTATCAAAATGTTCATCCCTTAGCATTAGTTATAAGATTAGCCAAGCAAGACTAACGTCTTAAACAAAAATAAAAGAAAAAAATATGAAAAACAAGTCAAAACTTTATGGATTAAACGAAAGAACGGCTCCGTGGAAGCTTTGTCGCCACTTAGTCACTCTCCTAAGCCCTTATTCATACTTAAAAAGGTATAAAACACCTCCTTAAATAGAAAAACCCCAAACCAACTTTAAACCGATTTAAAAATCATGCACTTTTGTCACGCTTTGGTCGCACTGACAAGGACTTTCGATCACATCGAAGCCAACCAACAAATCTTTGGTTGGAACTAAATTTCACTAAAATTTCTCTGTCTCCATTCAATCAGGCTGGACTACCTTTTAGTCGCATCGAACACCACTTTGGTCAGACTGAATAGTCTTTCGATCGACACAATTATTCTTAAAATCCAATATTTGTTGCTGAACTATTTTTGACACTTTTGATTAGACTGAATCTGCCTTCGGTTGGACCGATCAGTCTATTATTTTTGTTATTTGACTGTTTGATATTATAGACTTTTCTCCATCTTTGACACTTTCTTTTCTTAGATCTTCAATCTCTAAATTTTCATGACTTTAACTTGAACTCCTTTAAGTCTTAATTCTACTAACTTTGAGCATATATTCATCCTTGGTTCTAGAATTACCTCATATGAAAAATTCATATGTTAGTGGATCAATTTAACACTTAAATGCAATCAAAATTAGTGCAATATTTGAAAGGATAAATATGCAATATCTGAGTCTTAACAAGTACAAATAATAAGAAGATGAAGATCAAAGGTAAAGCACATCAAACAGTATTTTTAAGGTATCATAGGAACCTTTTAACAACAATCATGTGTTCATCAGACGGATTCGTCATAAATTAGCATACTTTGTTGATAGAAAATAAAAAGTCTTCTCGTATTAATGTTAGGTATAGCAAGGCTCTAACGACACTTTAATTAATTATAGGATCACTAAACCTAGACCCACTATAACATGAGGGTTTGGAGGTGCTATAGATAGGAGTAATATGAGGCTTGACACCTTCCATCTTAGTCTTTTTTAGCAGATAGAGAATATATTTTCTTTAAGGAGAGAAATAGACCTCCAACATCTCGTACAACTTCAATACTTAGAAGATAATTCAATGGTCCAAGGTCTTTGATCGTAAATTGTGAACTAAGGTGAGAGATTATCTCCTAGACAGAATGCTCAAGAGACCCCTTGATGAGTATATCATCAACATAAATAAGCATGTAAATAACAAAATACTAGGTGCATTTGATGAATAAAGATGCATCGGCTTTGGATCCAACAAAGCCAATTTTTTAAGGGAGGCACTCAAGCGATGATACTATGCCTGAGGTATTTGCTTTATCTCATAAAGAGACTTGTGTAAGCAGCACACATGATTAGGGATGCGAGAGTCAAGGAAACCCAGAGGTTGTTTTATGTAAATTTCTTCTTCAAGGTGGCCATGAAGAAATACATTAACTGGTGAAGTGACCATCCTTTGAAAATGGCAAATGCAAGAACAATAGGAATAGTGCAGGGCTTGACTATGAGGTTGAACGTTTCACCATAATCAATACTTGTTGGTAAAACCCGTTTGCTGCCTCCTCGCTGCTTCCTGGATATTCTTCCATTGCCATTGTCCCTTTGCTTTCCCCGCTTTGTGCCCGAGTCCGCTATTTTGTCTTGTGATGATCTGTCCATATTGTGTAGTCTTCATATGATACGATAAGAATGCTAGTAAAAGGATTGTTGAGAAATGCTATTAAAACTTTGTATGATGAGTTTCATTTAGATTTATTTATGTTGTTTGAATTAGTTAATGTACAAAAAAATCAACACATGGGTTACAAAGATGATTGAGGAATCCTTATAAAGTCGATTGAAGAATGGTTACAAAGTTAATTGAGGGACTGTTACAAGTTTTGGTGAAATGATTTCCATAGTAAATACCCATATCGGAGCCCTTAAATCTTCAACAGACAACACTCCACAAGAATATATAAAGAAATAACCGTCAAATCTAATCTTAGTTTTGAACCGCGGGTAATCTAAGGCAGGGACAACAATTTGAACAGACGTCCAAAATTAGAACATGTATCTACCACTTGCATGTATGGTGAAGAGGGTCTCTACTGTGCTTCTGTTTATCAGCTCTACCTAGAATCGCTCCATGATAGTTGGAGAATATTTTCGGCCGGAGATAACAACGAATAAAGTAAGCAAAAAATTCCACACTATCACAGACAGCGATTGCTATATGCCGGCACTTTGAAATTACTTAGAAATTGCATTTTTGTCATACAAGTAATTCAAATTAAATTGTCTAAGTTGTCACCTAATTGAGATGTCCCGTCAACCAAAACTTACCATTAGCCAAAACTTACTGTTATTTGATTATATAGCCATCTGATTGGTGGACACTTATTTGATGGATAACAATGAAAGGATGCAAGTCTATCTTCAACAAAATAAAAAATGAAAAAATATCCATAAATCAGAAATGAGAGTTGCTCAACCCATCTGATTTAGAAACTGTCACTCAGCAACAGTGGATTTTGTAATCTAGTCAGTTTAATTTGAATTGATACGTGCCACATATAAAATCTCTAAATGCCTGCGTATCATGCATTATATGCTGACAGAGTATCAAATAACTCTTCACAAAGTGGGAAAATGGATATAGGGATGTTCATGGTTTCTGATTCGCCTTGGATTTAACCAGCCAATTCAGTATTATTTGTGCAGCCTCGAGGCCTATGAATTGGATTTGGACCTGAGTTTAAGGACTGATAATTAATTGGGCGGACATAGACAAGAGTGTTTGGATGGCACGCCCAGCGAGGATCGAGTGAGCCCACACTGGGTTGATGATCTCATCATGAGGTGATTGAAACAGCTCCAGTCCTCCGATCAGGCCTATGTTTCACTCTAGAGGCATCGTAAGAAGGGTTCTCGGGAGTGGATTAGGTGCAGCCCGCCCTCACCCAGCAAGGTGCAGCCTTGACTGTGGATCCCACTATGATGTATGTATTGTATATCCATGCCATCCATACATTATTTTGTTAGCTCATTTTGTGGCATCAGCCAAAAAAGCAGAGAAGATCCAAACCTCAGGTGGACCACACCAAAGGAAACGGTGGTGATGGACTGCCCACCATTAAAAACTTCCTAGCTGCTCATTTTAATGCCCACCATAATCTTTATTTTCCATCTAATCCATTTGCTATAAGGTCGTACAGACATGGATAAAACAAATATCTGCTTGATCCAAAACTTTTGAAGTTTGCACACAGGAAGTTTGTAATGGTCAATCACCACTCTTTTTTTTCATGTGGTGTGGTTCACCTGTAACTTCGATCTGCTTCAATTTTGTCCTCATACACTAAAATGAGCTGGAAAAACGGATGGACCGTGTGGATATACAGTACATACATCACGATGGGCCCATGTTCAAGGCCACATCTTACTGGGCGAATCTCGGGGGCTGCAGCTAATCCCTCCCACGGTTCTCCACCTGACGTATATGCCATGACGTTGGTAATGTAACATCACTGTACGGTTGGAGTGTAATCGATCCAAGTGCTCAGATGCTTGATTCTCAATTATGTTGCGGACAAAAATGGAATCACGTGATATTCTTCCTTTCCTGGAATTTGAACTTTGTTTTAAGACTCGGACATGTCTGGTGTGACTCGTCTAAGTCGACTCGAATTTGTCGGACCTGTTCCAGATCAACGCGGCGAGTCATGGTGAGTCCTAGGAACGTTTCAAGGGTTGGTTGTCATTATCACCACTACTTCATGTGGTGTGGTTTACTTGAGCCTTGGATTTGACTTAATTTTCATCTAGTACCATAAAATCATAAGGGAAAAATGGATAGATGGTGTGGATAAAACCCATACATCAAGCTGACCCCTCAGAGGCCCTGTCCGTTCTTATCTAGGAACAGACGGGGTACTACCCAATCCGCAGCTCCTCACTGGGTACCCTTTTTGTGTACATGCAATCACAAGTTGAGCAAGCTAGCCTTATTTCCAGTAAAGAGATTCTGAACAGTTGGGACCACCTGATGGAACGCTTTGATATCTCAGGATTGGTAGTGATAAGAAGGAATAAAGGGGAAAAGGGTCCACCGTGTGATATAAATTGGTCATCTTAGGGTACATGTTTGATAAAAAATCTGTGGTGTTGCTTCTTAAAAGTTGGTGGTGCATGCACCATGCCTTTGAGCCCTCATCATCATCCTTTACCTCCACCATTACCTGCGGGAGATCAGGCCTGGATCTGTAGGATAGACACCAACAAGGATGGTGTCATAACTTGGCAAGAACTAGAAGCTGAGCTCCAAAGCCGCAACATCTGGTTTACCTTTTTTAGGACTTGGCGGGCCATAAACCGTACTGATCTTAACGACAACGGTTTAATCGACAGTGAAGAAGAGAAGATGAAACTTATACGCTATGCGCAGGATCACTGGGGTATTTTCCGTGCAGCTTAGATGAAGTTGCTCTATTACTACTTACTACTACGTACAACAACAACTATGCTTGCGTGTTGTTTGGTTTGCATGGAGTCTTTTTAAACTATGTTTATGATGGTTGCAATGGCTTGCACCGGTCTCTTTTCAAGTTTGTGATGTAGCTTTTTCTCTTCTGTCTAATAATAATAATTTTAAAAAAAAAGTTTATAATGTTATTTATCAAAAGAATCTGGCACCATCCATTCACGATCGAAAATAAGGCTGTCAATGGGCTGGGTTAGGTCCGGGGCTTGCTTGTCTCCCGTCCAAGTCTGTAATGGGGGGTTTATGCCTGAATAAATACATCAAAACCCAAGCCTAATGAGACCTCAACATAAGCCCAAGACAGATTAATCTAACATACACCAGCCAACCCTAAAGCCTGTTAAGATATGGAGCCACATCTGGACAATGCTGCTCGACCGGTCGAGTGGCCCACTCGACCAGTTGAGGACCTCTCTCGACTATTCGATGTTACGCAAATTTTGCGTGGATTTGGTGCGGACTGTGTAAATTTGAGACGGTTTTCGCAGAGGTGCGAAAGGAAGTTGCCTAAACTATAAATAGGGGTTCATAGGGCTTTTCTAGGGTATTTTAAGGTGTATGCAAAGGGTTTTTTCTATACATCCAAGGGTAAAAGGTTAGTATATTACTTGTAATCTCATTTTCTTCATAATAGAAGTTTGCACCCGTGGTTTTTTACTCTTATTGGGGGTTTTTCCACATATATTCTATCTTGTGGTTTGTTCGTATACTTTGATTCTACTTCTAGATTATATTTCTTATTGTTTATTATAATTATTTGTGGGTGAGACTGGAGATTGGATCTCGGTTCATTATCATTGTAGGCATGCTGCGCAGCAACTGGTACCAGAGCAATTGGTTTAGTTCAAGTAGGAGTGATGACGGAAGAATGGAATACTAGAATTGAGAAGTTTGATGGTTCAAACTTTGCCTTCTGGAAGATGCAGATAAAGGATTATCTGTATCAGAAGGACCTCTATATTCCTCTAGAAGAAACCAGAGAAGATGATAGATGATGAATGGTTTTTATTGGATTGGAAGGCTTTAGGAACGATCCGACTCTCTTTGTCTAAAAGCGTCGCCTTCAATATATTCAAGGTGAAAACCACAAAAGAATTAATGCATGCCCTAACTACGATGTA
The DNA here is from genome assembly GCA_021015155.1 of Magnolia officinalis. NCBI lineage: Eukaryota > Viridiplantae > Streptophyta > Magnoliopsida > Magnoliales > Magnoliaceae > Magnolia > Magnolia officinalis. The sequence continues at coordinate 4,012,542 of JAJHSJ010000017.1, forward strand.
TGAGAAACCCTCAACGTCCAACAAGGTTCATCTTATGAAACGACTATTCAACATGAAAATGTCAAATGGTGGGAGCATGGCTGAACATCTAAACGAGTTCAATACAGTCACGAGCCAGTTGGAATCCGTTGACATTATTTTTGAAGACGAGGTCAGGACGTTATTGATCTTGTCCAGTTTGTCAGACAGTTGAGATGGTTTGGTGATTGTCGTAAGCAATTCTTTAGGGTCGACAAAGCTGAAATTCAATGATGTGGCGGGTCTAATTCTCAGCGAAGAATTCAAAAGAAAGACATTAGAAGTTTTAGGGGATTCAGGGAATATTCTAAACGTCGAAGGAAGAGGAAGATCGCCGAACAAAGGAGGCAATAAAAACGGACGTTCTAAGTCGAGGAAGAAGTCTAAGGGACCGAAAGATAAGGATGGGTGTTGGCATTGCGGGAAGAAGGAACAAATGAAATGTGATTGCAAGGCGCTTAAGAAACAGGAAAGAAGCTCTCACGGTGGAAAGGATTCAGAGAATCTATCTGAGGAAAGTGACACAGAGGCGTCGATCTTGTCTCTTGATGCGATGAATGATTCTTGTGTCATAGACTCGGGTGCTTCGTTTCATGCCACTTCGTGTAAGGAAGTTCTACGTGATTATATGTCGGGTGACTTCGGGAGAGTCTACCTGAGTGATGATGAGCCGTGCAGTATTGTTGGAAAGAGAGATGTTCATATAAATAAGAAAGATGGAACAATTTTGAAATTGGAGGATGTCAGACATATATCGAGTTTAAAACAGAATTTGATCCCAGTGGGCAGTTGGCCGATACCGGATATGTGATGACATTCACAAGTGATTCATGTAAGATCACAAAAGATGCCTTGGTGATATCTCGAGGTAAGAAGGAAGGTACTTTGTACGTGATTTCAGGATCGTATAGTTAATTCACAGTCGCATCAACTGGAGTGAATGGGCAGTTATGACATCAAAGATTGGGACATATGAGTGAGAAAGGGATGAAAGTGTTATTGTCAAAAGGGTAGCTAGCAGGGCTAAAGTTTATTGACTTGGAATTTTGCGAGGACTCCGTGTATGACAAGTAGAAGAGGGTAAGTTTCAAGAAAACAGGACGCGCTCCAAAGACACATCTGTTGGAGCTTGTACATACTGATGTGTGGGGACCGGCACAGGTATCATCTCTTCGTGGCTTACGTTATTTTGTTTCTTTTATTGATGATGCTAGTAGAAAACTGTGAGTCTATTTCTTAAAGCATAAATCTGATGTATTTGATGTATTTAAGGAGTAGAAAGTAATGGTAGAAAACGAGACAGGTAAAACAGTAAAATGTCTTAGATCAGATAATGAGGGAGAGTACTGTAATAAGAGGTTTGATGAGTATTGTGTAGCAAATGGAATCAAACATCAGAAAATGATTCTAGGGACACTACAACAGAACGGTGTGGTTGAGTGCATTAACAGGACCATCGTTGAGCGCGCCAGGAGCATGAGGTTACATGCAGGGTAACCCAAGACGTTTTGGGCAGATGTTGTGAATACTGCAGCATATCTCATCAATAGAAGTCCCTTAGCACCATTGGATGGTGGGCTATCAGAAGAAACGTGGACTGGGCAAGAAGTGAATCTTACACATCTCAAAGTGTTTGGTTGCACTTCATATGTTCACATTGATGCAGAGCACAGAAACAAGCTGGATGCGAAGTCCAGGATGTGCAAGTTTATATGATACGGGCAACATGATTTTGACTACCTTTTTTTGGATACAGAAAACCAAAAAATCATCAGAAGCAAAGACGTATTCTTCGATGAGAAAGTGATGCATAAGGATAGTGTGTAGCAAAATAAGGCCAATGAGAAAGAATTCATAGAGTTGAAAGAGTTACCGGACACAGATGTTATAGTGACACAGGATGAGCATGCACAGGAGCATAATGAGGTAGAGCCACAGACACCGGTTGTGAGAAGGTCTACTCGGGAGAGGAGACCCAAGGTCTGATACTCACCCTCCTTATATTATCTACTGCTGACAGATAATGGTGAACCAGAGTGTTTTGAAGAGGCATTACAGTTAGATACACGGGTTAAGTGGGAGCAGGCCATTGATGATGAGATGGATTCTCTTGAATCCAATTGTACGTGGGAGCTAGTCACTCTACCTAAGGGTAAGAAAGCTCTTCATAACAAGTGGGTTTACAGACTGAAGGAGAAGCACGATGGTTCGAAACAGTACAAAGCTAGATTGGTTGTGAAAGGGATCTAACAAAATGCACTTATCGACTTCACTGAAATATTTTCACCAGTGGTGAAAATGTCTACGATTCGTATGGTCATGAGTATAGTGCATGGCTACAAAGGACTTACATCTAGAACAACTAGATGTTAAGACAGCCTTTCTTCATAGGGACCTTGAAGAAGAGATATATATATGCATTAACCGACAAGATACGTGACACCAGGAAATGAAAACAAGGTGTGTAGACTGAAGAATAGTCTATATGGCCTAAAGCAGGGCCCGAGACAGTTTCATGTCGGAAATGGTTTTAGGAGATGTCATGTAAACCACTGTTACTATTTGAAGAAGTTTGATACGTCGTACATCATTCTTCTTATGTATGTTGATGATATGCTTGTGGCCGAATCAAGCATGAAGGACATCTCAGATCTCAAAAGACAACTGTCTAGAGAATTTGCCATGAAAGATTTGGGAGATGCAAAACAAATTCTATGCATGAGGATAAAGCGTGACAGAAAAAACAAGAAACTAGTTTTGTCATAGACAGAGTACATAACCAAGGTACTTGATCGATTCAGTATGGGAGGTGCTAAGTCGGTTAGCACTCCATTAGCCAACCACTTCAAGCTTTATAAAGAGCAAGGTGCAAAGACGCAGGAGGAACGAGACTACATGGCTAAAGTCTCATACGCGTCAGCTATTGGGAGTCTCATGTATGCTATGGTGAGTACGAGGCCAGACATTGCTCAAGCAGTGGAAGTTGTTAGAAAGTTCATGAACAACCCCGGGAAGGAACATTGGGAAGCTGTGAAGTGGATCCTTAGATACCTGGTAGGTACTGCGGATGTAGGGCTGTGTTATGGAGGATCAGAAATCAAGCTATAAGGCTACGTAGATTCAGATTTGGCAGGAGATATCAACAGTAGAAGAAGCACTACAGGGTATGTCTTTATTCTGGGTAGTGATACAGTGAGTTGAGTCTCTCAGTTACAGAAGATAGTATCTATCAATACAACGAAATCAAAATATATTGCAGCTATAGAAGCGTACAAGGAGATGGTGTAGATGCAAGGTTTCATGAAAAAGTTGGGAAAGAAGCAAGCAAATTGCAAGCTGTACAGTGAAAGTCAGAGTGCAATACACTTGGCTAAGAATTCAGCCTTTCATTCAAGGACCAAGCATATTGACATCAGATATCACTTCATACGTTCGTTACTAGAAGATGGATCGATTGCTTTGGAGAAGATACATACAAGTGAGAATCCTGCGGATATGTTGACCAAGGCTGTCACACGGGAGAAGCTGAAGCTCCGTTTAGCTTTGATTGGTCTTCAGGCTTGAAGGCAGGGAGGTGGTACACTCAGGATGTAGAAGACGAAGATTTATGGCGATGTGTCTCCAAGTGAGAGATTGTTGAGATGTGGAGCCACATTTGGACAGTGCTGCTCAACCGGTCGAGTGGCCCACTTGACCAGTCGAGGATTCGCTCGACTCAAAGTCCACCGTGTAAAATTTATTTTTGGTTCATGGTGCTCGACTAGTCAAGGCCCATGCTTGACCAGTCGAGTGGCCCACTCGACCAGTCGAGGACCTCTCTCAACTAGTCGAGGTTACGTAGATTCTGCGCAGATTTTTTGCGAACTGCATAAATTTGAGGCGATTTTTATAGAGGTGTGAAAGGAAGTCGCCTCCAAGAACTTTTCAATGGTAGAGGTTCAATCCCACTGTTTCCAGTGGTGTGGTCCACTTCAGATTTAGATATACTTCCGTTTTGGGATAAAGCCCTAAAATTATCTTTTACAATGGATGAACGGAGTGGATAAAATAAATAAACAACGGTGGACCACATGGAGTGTACTCAGTATGCTAAGGGTATTGAGTTACTCAGTACGCAATCCGCTTCGGGTTATAGCCCGAATTTTAGAAAAGAATGGTGGGTAGATCAGAAATGGTAAACTGCCCAAACTCAATAAACAAATGACAATTAATAAGAGATCGAGATTATTTAATTAATCTGATTATGAGAATTTGAGCGGTCTGAAAGGTGTGCCACCATTTGGACTGTTCAGATTCCACATACATGCCCCGTGTTAAGTAGGGAAGCAATAGTGTCCCTGAATAAACTGAAGAATATGTGGAGGCGGATTGCCTACTGATGGTGTTAGTAGACAATAGCTATGGACAGTGCTCTGTAGGCCCACCACGATGTATGTTTACTATCCACGCCGTCTATCCATTTTTCAATATCATTTTAGGGAATGAGCACAAAAATGAGAAATGTCCAATTTTCATGTGTCAACAAATTGGATGTCAAATAAATAGTACAGGGGGCCATAGAAGGATTTCAATGGTGGATATCCAATCACTATTGTTTTCCTGTGGTGTGGTGCACCTGAGATTTATATCCCTCTCATTTTTTGGATCAAGCCCTAAAATGATATGTAAAAATGGATGAACGGAATAGATAAAACACTATACATCATGGTGGGCCCACAGAGCACCGACCCTCAGCCACCAGGCTGGTGACAGGGGGAGTAGCCAATCCGATTCCGATGCCAATTGCCTACTGACTAACTCCGTACGCTGTAGCGTGCAGAGTAGACTTTGCGGGGTCCACTGTGATGTATGTATCTAAGTTGTCCATCCAGTTTTTTTCAGCTTATTTTAGGAAGTGAATCTAAAATTGAAGCATATCCAAAGCTTGAAAATTTTTTGGGGGCCAAGGAAGTTTTGGGTCAATCTAATTTTGGGATCATGCCCAAAAATGAGCTGAAAAGAAGTGGAAGGATGGCATGGATAATAAAACATACATCACAGTGGACCCCGCATAGTTTACTTAGCAGGCTACTCAGTACACAATCGGCATTCATTTTAGACCAGTTGTACAAATTAATATCCGGATTACACGGTTATTCTCCTTCTGTACTAGGAAAAATGGAAGTCAGGAGTTAATGCTCTGGTGGAGCATTAAGGATCATATACTTGGTTGGGTTAGGATTCGACCGGAGTCCCACCCATTTACTTGAACTGGCCAACATTTTTAACCAATCCTAACCCACTAACTGTTTAGCTTAGCCCAAAACTGACTAAGAACTTGGTTGGGCCCGTTGACACATAAGCCCACCCGACCCATTGCCACCCAAAGAGAGTACTTTTTCATAGATGCTGCTGCTAAGACTACCTGGTTATTGTTTAACTAGTTCATAATTCCCAACTTATTTATGGTCGTACAGCACTAACTCATCCAAAAGGTTGGCCCACCATAAAGATCACGAAGCCATCCAACTAATCAAGTGGGCCACATATGTTCTTTGGATCTGATCCTTCACAGTCCATGGTTTTCTACACGTGGATTACTGGTGAGCGTAGGTTGGTGTACTCCCAACTTTCCCTTAAAAACAAAAAAAAAAAAAACAAACAAACAAACTCGTAAGTCTTGTAGGGCTGTTTGCCTATGGATCTCACGGTATGAGGGAGCATCTAATTTTGTAAGTAGTATGTCTCTATCTTTTTGTTTACACAAATGTGATTTGGTCGGATGGATTAGTCTTTTGTCTATCAATTAGAGTGGTTTACTCCCACGGAAGAAAAGAAATCAATCCTAAAAAGTAAATATCTGCTAACTTGATGTTAGGAACATAGATTTAGTTTAAGCTCAATCCACTAAGAAAGCTGGGCAACGATCTGGATATCTTGGCCTACGAACATTCATTGCATGAGTATTGTGGCCTGCTCCATCCGTATGGATGGTAATACTCACCACGGTATGCAAGTTTTTCTTATGCGGCATGTTATGTTCTTTGTCTTCAGCTCACGCAAAGTATGGCATCTGATTTATTTTCTTTTCTTTTCCTACCAAAGTAATGTCCTTTGTCTTAGGAGGGGAAGGCAACGGAGGGAGTTCTTTTTTCTTTCTTCTTTTTTGCTCCTCTCTCTCTCTCTCTCTCTCTCTCTCTCTCTCTCTCTCTCTCTTTCTTGTTTCTTTATTATTTTCATCCATTGCTGTTTATGTTTTTCATCCGTATGGACTCATTCTGTTTGTATTAGGGTTGGACTTTTCATAAAATTGGAACGCGTGCTTGGGCCGACTGTGAAAGATTGATTGGGAATATTTTGTCTTCCGGTCATAAAATATCGTCTTTATCAGTGGTAGATGGAGCCACATACACATCTACACGCAGGCATAAGTGCTTAGATGTTCTGCGTTAAAAAATCAGACAATTTCTCTCTTTATGTAGGCCGCAACATATAAACTATGTGGCATTTAGATTCAATTTTTTTCTATAGCCATTCAGTACTTTGATATGTTGTGGCCAACCAAGCTTTGAAATAGCCTTTTATCTTTTCCACAAGATTAGAAAAAGTTCAAATCTCACTTGTCATATTAGCTACAAATTTAGCAAACCTTTCCTTTGGATAGTTTTTGAAATTCGGATTTTATCACCTCCTCTTCAGTGAGAAGGTTTGTTTTTAGGAGTTTAGATTATCAGTTTTTTCATTTTAACCATTATCTCATAGGTGGGGAGGTATTTAGATAGAACCCTACAATTTGGACAATTTTTATTGAGTTATTATATCTTGGTTAGGGTGGTGACAACGTTATTCAAAGCAAAAATTAAATTAATGCAATCTAGTGGGAACTCAGTTTCTCCAACCAGGGGCCATGGTCCAGCAATTTACATTGGCTTGATGTTAATAGCTATAGAGAGCTATGGCCCAAAATTTTCTTAAATTAAAAGATCGTAGCTACAGATATCAGCTTTTCTCAGAGCGTAAATACTTGTTGCACTTCTCTTCGAAAATGCTTCTGCATTTTCATTAGGCCATGTCATCAGGCACTACTACATTAGATGCACATAGCATTAATGCTGATGTCATTAATGATGATGTGACCGAATGAAAATGCAGGCAACAAGAAATTCCTGTTTCCCTTTCTTGTCCAGCTGTTCCATCAGAAAATTTCTCTGCATTGCCAATTTACCATGTTCCAAAAGCTATGGCCCTAATTGCCAAACAAGATATGAATGATATAATTATTTGATATTCTAGCAGATTAATAGAATCGTTCACTAAAGCGTACGATCGCATGTGCTTCAATCTGAACCGTTGGATTGAAAAACTGATTGATGATCCATGCAATAAAGTGGTCCACTAATTGCAGGCTAGGATTGTCTAATAAGCAGTTTTAGGGCTATGACTCAGGGGGGGGGGGGGGGGGGGGGGGGGGTTGATCTGGGCCTTGGTCGTGAGCATTCATGACATGATTCAATGCCTTTATGCACGCATATGGATTGTTTTACTCCGCTAAAGTACCATTATCCTTCTCATGCAACATACGTACGGAAATCATGTTACGAGCTTTCCTTTCTCCCACACAAGGATCAGTATAAGATTTTCTTTTCTTCGGTCGATGTGAGTGGAGCTTTTTACTCGGTTGCAAGGGAAGCATTCAAGAGAGATCTTTTTCTTGAGAGGTACCACATGCAACTAGTTGGAGTGCGGTCTAACTAGCACGCAATTGCCACCTTATGACATCCAACCTGTCCAAGAGATTAGCCCTAAGATAAAGATTACCAAGAATAAAAGCGAGCGGGATCTATTCATCCAGTGGGCCACACACGTACTTTGTATAAGATCCTTGGCTATCCTTGGTTTTCTACATTGTGGTCAACATGATGAATGCATCGGTGTGTTCTTTACGGTGGGAAGCCAGTGTTTAGTATAGATTGGATGTTGTCCACCCTGGACACCTTGCACTAGTTGCATAGTAACTTACTGCCCTAAGAGGAATAAGTCAGGTCTACCAAGTGCCCAGTTCACAATTTCATTCATGACATGGGCCAGATTTTATTAAAGAGTTTCACTTTCTAACATTTTGACCTGCTTTTATGTGAACCAGTCTGGTTCATATCTCAGTGCATTTAAAGAATGGAACTCACCTGATGGACAGCTTGGATCTCACGACTAGGGTGTCATGCTCGGTGTCATTCCATCTATATATAGCTTGCTTACCTTGGTCATGTAAACACACAGAATATTGTATTTTCATCCTTGCCAACCCTTGTTTTGCATTTGCCTACTCTCTATCTTCTTTGCCCGGCACAAGAAGAAAAGAAAAAAAAACAATCAATTTCCTGGTATGTTCTTCCCTTCCTTGCACCTCTGATTTTTCTCTTCATTTTATTCCTGCTCATCTTTTAAAAAAAATAAAAAATAAAAAATAAAAAATAAAAATTAAAAAATTTATTTTTATTTTTAAAAGAACAATCTTACTTCTAATTAACATTCTCGGGACTAAAAACCTTGAGGTTGAGCTCATAAGCCCAGAGTGGCCGACAGGCACGATTTTAGAGCGGTCTGCTAGCTGGCTTCCCACTGTTTAGTTGCATTAGTTCAAAAGATGAGGCTAGTCTAATTGCCAGGTGTGCAAATCAGTGACTGCATATATCAGCAAGGTTTTTCTAAGCCGTGTATATGTTTTTAATACCTCGGCCACATGATGTGTTGATCAGCCTGATTTCTGCAACATATATCAATCACTCGGAGGGACCCAACCAACGGACAGCCTGGATCTTGCACAAACATGGACCACTGGCACATGTGGCGTGTAGCTGCTTGGTTCTACCAACTTCTGATATATTAAGTATGTTTTAGTATTCCATTAATATTATAAATTCAATTTTATACAATTAAAAGTGCCTAAAGTCATAGTTATATGAATTGCAGTTGAGACGTTTGATTTCATAATTGTAGTTCTGTATACAATAAAAAGTTCTTATGTGTTAGGGTATACTTAATTCATTTTTTCAAATCCTTAGATTAAAAGATTGATGCTTTAGATTGGCATAATTAGATCCTATTCATATACTGAATAGTCAAAATTTGATAATGAATATTGATTAATAGTCCGCATCATCTTTGCAGCATGTTCGAGTAGATTAAGATAATCATATTATATTGGATTTTTTTATTTTTTATTTTTATTTGTAAGGATGATTCTCTTAAGATCTTTATTAAAATATCTCTTCCCTCATCATATTTTCGTTGTTGTCCTTTTTTTTTCTTCAAGTAAACTCTTTGATATTTTCGCTGTTGCCAATAAAATAAATAAGTTACAAATTCCAAAGTAGTCTCTTATGATGTAACATGGTTTCAGTGGCATTGGTGTTTACGGTTCATCTTCCCATATCTCCCTCTATTTCCACATCTTGATGTAGGACATGGATCAAGCACGTTACTAATATATATGGATCAAAAGAAGCCCATGGAAAAATCAACAAAATTCAGCATAGTTCAACCGATCAATAGATTTGGTTGACAGGCCAAAATTCCATCAAAAATTCTTGATTGGTTGTTGGACAAATTCTGCCAGTTTAGATAGGTCGAAGCCTTGTTCAACGGGTAGACAAATCATGTTGACAGGTCGAAATTCACGGATTTTTTAGTTTTAGTCTCTGGACATTTTTTAGCCCATTCAAACGATTGTCTCGACTAGCCGACGACAGGTCGACGGATGGCAACATTTTGTGCGTTTTCAGAATTTGTTTCCTTGTTTGATTAAGGATCTTTTTATTATTATTATTTTATATTTTAGAATTTTTTAGAATTTTTTAGTGTTATTTAAGCATGTTAAAGTCATTTATTTTCAACTAAATTTCCTTAAAAACTTTATTATTTCTCATAAATTCGAGAATTCCTTGTGGATTCAAGGTGTTTATCGATCGAGGAAGATAGTGATCGACCTCATCACGTCCTTCTTTGTGTTAATTAGTATCAGAGAGGGGATTTTCCTTGAGTTGATGGCTTCTAAAGAAGGGTTAGGTAACAATCCCATGGACGATGCTCTAGGGAATTGTCATTTAACAGCGGTAGCTTTTGAAGCTGTACAACGAGAGAATCGACAAGTCATGCAAGGGCTGTAGGGTGCTCTCAACCGCATGAAGGAATCTTTAGGGAAACTCGGTATTCGTGGCGATGATTCGCCTCCGGTAGGCACTGGAATTCGCAATCATGCGGATTATAGGGTGATACCGGGGATGAATCGTAGAACCACACCTGAGGAGGTGGGATCCAATGATGAGGAGATCAATGGTATGATCCTCCAACATCCCGGACGAGGTGTCAATTGGGTATATCAGACGGAATGAGAATTTAGGATGAAAGTCGATCTTCCTAACTCCACATCGAAGACTTTCTCGAACATTTCTTCGATTACATGGACATCTCTAAAGAGAAGAATGTTAAACTTATGGCTTACAAGTTGAAGGGCAGAGCTTCAAATTGGTAGAAACAACTTTGTCTCATGTGGACGACATAAATGAAGGCACTAATTTGTAGGTGGCTACAGATGAAGAAGTTGATTGCCAAATGATTCCTCCCCAGTGATCACGATTAGGTATTGTCCCGTCAATAACAAAATTGTCGGTAGGATAGCTTATCCGTGAGAGCTTATCCAGAGAAATCATATTATATGTCGGCGAGAAGTGAGGATAGCTGATGGGTGAAGGGTTATACAGAGGAAACACATTATTTATCGCCGAGAGGGTGACATGGTCGTGACGAGGTCGCGATGGGCCGCCAGGTTCATTAGTGGAGTATGGGTGGCACCAGCGAAAATGGATAACTAATGATATTTCATCAAACACTATGAGGAGACGGGAGTGATAGTGGCATTAGTAGAAAGAAAGTGGATATGGAGTCCGTAGACATTCCAGAAGACGTAGAGCTAGTGTTGCAAGAGTTCAAGCCAATTGTGCTCCTGAACTTTCTGACGAATTTTCCCCTATGCAAGAGATTGTTCTTTCTTAAGTTTAATTTATCTTCAACAACATGAAGAATCAATCTACTGACTAGGCCAAATTTGAGTTTATATATGCCCGAGTTCAAACCTGCAGTTGACTTATTTTCATTACCTAAAATACCTGGAATGAGCGTTGCAACAAAGAATATGACAATTCAGGTAGTAACTATTCATGCGGATGTCCAAGAGAAATCAGAGAAGCATATTGCAGAGTACAAGGTAGAGGGCAATAAATGTCGACACTCGAGGTTGAATACGTATCATGAACCAAGTTCATTGAAGAACTCTAGAAAGTTGAACACGTATCGTGAACTAAGACCGTTGAAGAACTCTAGCACGATTTAATTAAAAAAAAAAAAAAAAAAAAAAAAAAAAAAAAAAAAAAAAAAAAAAAAAAAAAAAAAAAAAAAAAAGTGGAGAGATCTGATGTAGAACATGGATCATGCACATTCCTAACATACATGGACAAAGGCGGCCTAATAAGAAATCGACAAAATTTAGCATAGTTCGACTAGTTGACAGATCTGGTCGATAGGTTAAATTTTAAACAAAAATTCTAGATTGGTTGGTAGCCAAATTATGCCAGTTTAGATAGGTTGACAGAACTTTTCGACATGTTAGAACCTTGTTTGACAGGTCGAGAATTTGTATCAACATATCGAAATTCACAGAATTTTTAGTTTTAGTTTTAGATATTTAAAAACCCGTTTGATTGATCGGCTCAACTGGTCAACGATAGGTCGACGGACGACAAAAATTTGCCTATTTCATAATTTATTTCCTTATTTGATTAGGACACTTTTTTTATATTACGTTTTAGGGTTATGTTTGGGTTACTTAAGCATATTAAACTCATTTATTTTGAGAATCGATCAATCAATCAATTAAAACTCCTTAGAAACTTTATTATTTCTGGTGGATTCAAGAGTTTTCTCTTATGGATACAATAGTGCCTTGTGGATTCAAGGTGCTTATCGATCGAGGAAGGTGATGATCAACGTCATCATGTCCTTCCCTACATCACATCTTTATCACACTATTTCAGATACGAATTTGTAATTGGATCCCGAGATTGCATCTCTTCCTCCATCAACTACCACTGCAATCCATCGAACTCATCTCGATCTCCCATGTTGCACTCATCATACAAAATGACTAAGGTCTGGAAAAGTTATATATTCGGATTATATATATAATTATATATATTATTATATATATATATATATATATAATATATATATATATATATATATATGTGTTGTGTGTGTGTGTGGTGTGTGGTTTGTGTGTTGTGTGTGTGTGTGTGTGTGTGTGTGTGTGTGTGTGTGTGTGTGCAATGCCCATTCTCTATTTTCCTTACTCCGCCCAAAACTAGCCTCAATTTCCAGTATGTTCTTATTATTCTTGTTGATGCAAAGATCTGGATATTCCTTCGTGGAGATAGGGTACCTGCACAAAGAGAAGGAAAGGGGGACCTTGGCTATGGCAAGGGAACTCTCCGATGATAAAGCCAGAAAGCAAACTAGGTCCAGTCGAATCCTTTAGGGTGAGGGTATGCGTGATCGCGCTTGTGTATATATACCTTTCACTATAGATGGAGGCCGTATTTACAGGAATGGAGCTAGTTATGTCAAATGAAACGCTCCCTGAATTAGTGGCGTGCGTTAGGCAGATGTTTCTCAAACATTTCACGAGATCAGCGACGAAGATAAGATCAAATGGTCGATATCAAAAGACGTAAGAGGGAGTCAAGGACAACCACCCGAACTGCTCTCTACGGCTTCCGAATTGGAAATCGTTCCAAAATGGGGCTTTCTAGCTAGCCATAGTCAAGTTTCCCTCCATGGCAGTTTATGTCAGGGGATCCTATTGACCGGGTTACCGACCTGTCGATCTGCCCGAGCTCCCCCTCTTTAGTTCTTTTAACGACATAAAACCCCATGTCAAGTTACGAGTTGGGCGGTGCCCTGGGGGGGTCTTTCCAAGAGATGCCCCAATCGATAGCTCGGAACCTCTTATTGAGAGATTTGAGGTACTTCGTCTTCTGACAGTCGAGGTCGACGACTAGACAAGTCTTCCCTTGGTTGTTGTTTTCTGGCCGTTAAGGAACTCTTTGGTCATGATCGATCTTACTGACTACACGATATATATAGATATATCGAGCTGACTTCATGTCTCTGACCAGTCCATTTTTACCCATAATAGTAGCTCCCCCATGTAACATCCCGAATTTTCACGGCCAGAGTTTATACTTGTGCCCGAGGAAGTCGGGTGTTAATAATTAAATGAATTGTATGCTTTAAAAATTGTACCTTATTTTTTTCTCATTTAGATCACATCCAAATACATTCATGAAGGTAGTCATTCACGAGAATAAAATCAACTGTATTTATTATTCCATTATATTAAAAGAATTCAACAAATTATCAAATGTCCACTCAATGGGAGCTTATTACCTTATCGAGTTTGTAGCAGAAGTATAAAACTAAATCGTGAAACTATCTTCTTATTCATTCAGTAAAATCTTCCATAGGAGATGGTCCTCCAAGTCTTCAATCTGTACATCACATGCATCATCCGTACGGTTGGAGAGGGTCAACGTCCTACTCATAGTGATGGTTATTCTTTAAGATTAACAATAATTCAAGAGATTCATAAAAGCAAGGTAAAGATTCTGATACGTCCCATACTTCACTACTACGAGGGGCATCATTATGTGCAACCAATCTACATGAGTGCATGCCTAGCAAAGTGTGTGCAGCTCATCATATGTAGTGATCATCACAATGTGGAATATAATTCATCGAAAACCCGACTCGACCTGCATCCCATAAATACGGATATTCACCGGCGTGTCCAACGTTAACATGGATTTATACGAACATCTAAAGGTGACACAATAACACAGTTGGGGGATTTACGTAACACATGGAGCGACTATTTGTGACATCTAATCCCGAAAAGTGATGTAACACGTATGACGATTTACTTACATCGATTGTGCACCACAACCAACTCACGGAATTACGTGTCAACCAAGAGGGCCGCTACCCATAACGCATTACGTCAATGATAAATTATTTGAATGACTAATTATGATACCTCTAACACATCACTTGCATTAATAGAGAATGTAAACTGAATCATGGGGTTCTGGAGTATTAAGAGACATGCCCAAGCCTTTAAAGGTAGATAGCACAAGGCCAACAAAATAAAGAGAAGAGTAACAATAGTTAACTCAACAAAGAGAAAACTGGCAATGACCAACTTAGCAAAGAGGAGAGTAACAATGGCTAATTCAACAAAGAGGAGAGTGGCGGCCAACTCAATAAAGAGAAGAGTGGCAAGGGCCAACTCAACAAAATTGGTAAAGTCAAGGGCAAGGCCTGTACCCATTGCCCACATAAATTCGTAAAGATCACTTGTAATCAACATTATGCAATAATCCCAAATGGCAATTAATTGATGATGATAAATAAAACAATTATAAAGAGAAGATTATGAGAATGGGTAAAAGGCAATATAATTCTTATCAACTTGAGTCAAAGTAAGATTAAAATATAAAACCCTCACGTAAATTTAGAAAGGCCATGAATGATTAACATCACACCTTAACCATTATTCCTAAATGATAAATATTTAGTATTGGTAAATTAAACAAATACAGGGAGATTCACAGTGTCATGAAAACATATAAATGTCAAGATAATATCATCTCTAAATCAAGAAAGCTTAAAGGAGAAAACCCTCACATCTAAAGTTGAATTGTTCTCATCTGATGCTAGGTGTTTATACACACTCCTTCAACTTCAACCTTATCCTCATTCAACGTCTGTCGTCAGCTTGTCAATCCCATAACTCCGCCAATGCCTCTCTCTTTTCTTTTGTTTTCTTTCTTTCTTCTTTTTTCTTTTTCCTGGAAAATCAGGTAGGAATCTGGATATACTGGGTTAACAGCCAGCCCGAACCAAACTAAGTTAACTCGGTTAAGTGTCCGCACTCTTCTCTCTCTCTATATTCTCTCTCTTTCTTTTCTTTTCTTTTCTTTTTCCTTCACTTTCTCTCTCTCTCTCGTGTCTTCCTTTCTGTATTCTTTTCTGCTAATACGTCCAGCAGGGGACTGGATTCAGCACAACCCGGTTTGACTCAATGAGTCACACCGTTCAACCTTCCTCTCCATCTCTCTTTCTTTCTTCCTTGTTTCTTTCTTTCTCCTCTCCCACCGTCAGACAGATCATTTTTTTATAGTCGTGAGAGCTTCTAGGTTCTTTGTGAATCTCTTTACGCAGTTCAGTTTACGAAGCAGGGAGAATCGGAGACGTTCCCTTGCGTAGTCTTTGTCTGTGCAATAAGGAGAAACGACGTGTGATCAGGCAAACGGCCTTTGATTTACTGTCGGATTGATCCTCAACCCTTTTGGATTGAGACGATCCTTTTTAAACAGTTGATTTGGTATCCGACGACCCCTGGCCCGTCGGATTCTTGGTTTGATCACATTGTCTTCTTGCAAACAAGATCTTAGGAGGTTTTGCGGACGCAATTCTCGAAAGTGCGGCTTGCGCAAGGGAAAAGGTGAAATGTCATGTTCTCCTCTTCTTTACGTTCCTTTCGGATGATGTGGATTGCGTCGAAATTCCCTTTCCTTGGTTTTGGACGGTCCAGATTGGCAAAGTTGCGGTCGTAGAAAGGATGGAAGGAAACCTATTTTAGTCGCCAGTTTGTGCAGTATTTTGTTCGGATGGGTTATTATGCACCTGCTTGTGTGCATGGATCCCCACGTTTTTGTATTCTTGCCTGTAATGGTGTGTTTGATTCGATGAACAGTTCGAATCATTCAAAAGGTTTGAAGTGGTGATCTAATCTAGATCGACTGTAAGTTGTTCGCATGCAGCCAGATGATTTGTGCTTAAAACCCTGCACTTGTGAAAGCTTGGAATTGTGCGAGAGGATCTAGGGTCTGGTCGGCCTTGACCTAGCTTTAAGATGGACGGTTTGGATTGGCCATCCGATCATAGGTGGTGGGCCACAACATGTCCTAGTGTCCTCTCATTTTACAACAGCGGGAGAAACTCTCCTTTTTAAAAAAAATATGTTGGGTCAAAACAGGTTTGACCTGACTTCTAATTCAATGGACCGCCGGTGCAGGTGTACCGTGCACACTCAGCTTGATTGTGGGGCCCACATTGATGTTTTTGAGAAATCTACTCCATCCATTCGTTTTGAATAGTGATGTTAGGCCATCCCACCAAAGATAAGGTGGATCCAATCATTTAGGTGGGTCTTAATGTTTGGTTATGGTCTTCAAATTGTATATTTTGTTGATTCGATGGTCGGATTGCATTCATCCTAATCATCCATGGTTATAAGGAGGATCCTAAGGTTAGCCTAGATGAGATTCAATAGTTGGGGCAGTAGTCTAATGGGCTAAGTATGATGATCAAGTGGTGGTGGATGGTAAATCGAGTGTTTTGGACTCAAAGGATAGTGAATTTATTGCTTTGGGTCCCAATGAATGGTAAACCTGATGATCTGATGATCCAACGTGAAGATCTTATGAATGGAGATTATTTTTAACAGTTAGATTCGTGTTGGAGAATGGATGTAAGGTTAATTAGGATAACTAGATTGGTGTCATACACATATACGTATTAATTCAAATCTCATGGTAACACTCGAGAACTTTCAATAGTCGGGTAATGAAAAGTTCGGGGTGTTACACACTACTTCTGAGCTGATTGCATTAGCTCGTAAAGTAAGTCGGTGTAGTGAGGTCGGAATATCTGGTACATGGGGAGTCGAGTCTACTCGTTATTAATGTGGAGTGAGGAGGCAGACATTGGGATCGACAAGGATCTGCAATGATGGTATGGCGTGCTCAAGGCAGCATGCACTGGTAAGAACTCATTCGATTTCCAACTTATGGGGCTCGAACATGTGGCATTGTCTGGGAAGTCGGGTCATCCGTCGAGTGAGAGATCTCTTCGGTTACCACATTAAATGCGGTCAATAAGTTCCTGTGGTTGGATTGTCAATATAAAGAGGGATGCCCAAGTCGTGAAGAAGAACAATGTGCTCTGCTGCTACTCTCTTGCTCATCGGAATGTACAATTTCCAATAAGTCAGAATCCTATTCCTTTGGCCAATCTTCTGCCTTCGCTAATCTTCCTCACTTCTCTTCTTCCACCCTTTCTGTTTATTTTCCAATCGTACTTTCGGCAAAACATGCCTGATCCGATGAACGAGAGGGATAAACCCACGGTGTTCCATGGTGACATAGTGCAAGAGGACTGGGATTGGCCAAAGGATCCGCCATCTCTGTTCGATCATGATAATGAGCGATAAGGACTTTGTCCTCCTAAAGAGCGACCTCTGTTGAGCGGCTGCTCAGTCCTCTGTTGAGCGGCCTATGGGTGCTGAGGGGGAGACTACCCTGGCAGTGAGAGAAGTAACTTAATCTCCCTCGGAGTCCGACGAGATTGGCCCACTTGGGTCGAGATTAAAGGAGTCTGATCTTGTGTGGATCAGGTCAGAGTCCCACATCCCGACCTCAATGGTGCTCTGAGCTCTCATACTTGGTGAAGTTTCGGGTGAGCCTAGGGAGGGTGAGGTGGCCATATATCTAGTCGCCTTACAATGCTTCCTGAGACTCCCCCTCCAACAAATTATTAGGGAGATCATGTCACGCCTGAGGTTGGTGCCTGGCCAAATAATCTCGAATGCCTAGAGGACCTTGGTGGGGTTTTTCATCTTGTGGTTCTAGCTTGAACAACCTAATTTTACCGCAGATGATTGTTCACTCCCCAAGTATAGGGTTGTGATGTAGTAATAAACTCGGTAAGACCGAGGTCGAATCCACAGGGATTGAAACCTTACTAGGCCCCACAATGATGTTTATTTGTCATCTAACCTTTTCATAAGATCACAAAAACATGGATGAAGGGAAAAACACAAATATAAGTTTGATCCAAAACTTTTGTGGCCCTCGAGAATTTTTCAACGGTAGATGTTCAATTCACATTGTTTCCCATGATGTGGTCCATTTAATATTTAGATATGCTTCATTTTTGGACACGGGCTCTAAAATCATCTAGTAAAATGGATGGAAGGAGTAGATAAAATATATAAATCTCAGTGGACCCCACAGGGTTTACTCACTACGATTAGCGTACTGAGTTACTATGCAATCCGTTTCTAGGAAATAAACATTCTAGTGGCCCCATGAAGTTTTACTGATGGGGATTCAATCAAGACTTTTACCTAGGGTATGGTCCACCTAAGATTTAGATTTTATTCATTTCGGAATAATGGCCTCAAATTACCTGTCGAAATGGATGGATGATGTGGATGTAAGGCACATACATCACAGTGGGCCCTACAGTTAGGGATACACTAACCTTGAGGATCCACCCAAACTGGTTCCAAAATTGAATAAAAGAAAATAAAATTGCAATAGTCTTATTTCAACAAACAAAAGCTAGAATGTAGAATTGTTCAACCTAAGGTTTAGATTTGATTCATTTTAGAATAATGGCCTCAAGTTACCTGTCGAAATGGATGAACGGTGTGGATGTAAGGCACATACCTCACAGTGGGCCCTACAGTTAAGGATACACGGACCTTGGGGATCCACCCAAACTAGTTCCAAAAATGAAAAAAATAAAATAAAATTGCAATAGTCTTATTTCAACAAACAAAAGCTAGAATGTAAAATTGTTCAACCGAACGGATTTTGGACTGTCACTTAGCAATCAATTGTGGCTTGTATAATCCCCATTTTAGGCAATCATCACTATTAGAATTGTTTTTTGACTCATAGTCATATACTTAGTAGATTTTTTTTTGTTATCTCTGCCTCACTTGGATTCCGCTAAATTGAATTACGCAACTCTGATTATTCATGTATGAAATGAATATGAGTTTGAATGAAGACATATGTACATTTTATTGAGTCAATACCTGAGAACTTGGGTTCAGAGTTTATGTACTCGGTTGGCAATTTTCGGGGAGTTACAATAAGTGAAATATAAAAGGTCCACATAAGGTTTAGATCTGCCTCATGCCATAAAATGAGGTTGCAAAATGGATAGACGGCACTGATATAACACATACACGTTATTCGGAATGATTTTGATTGCTAGTTGATATATCTATTTAATGACAAAAGAAACGTACAACTTAATGCCACCATAACACAAAGATGGCATGAAGTTATGTTTGTCTCATGGTATCCCATGGTAATAGGGGACAATCCCTATCATATGTATTAATAATTATAATTAAAAAAAAAAAACATATACCATCTAATTTCCTCTAATACTATGCGCCAAACACCCCCTTATTTGATTATAATTCAGGTTGCTTTTGCACATCCCCCAACAATGGCCTCCTACCGAAGAAAAGAAACAATTATGGAAAATAAATGTCCACTAAATTGAGGTTAGGATCATAGATTAAATTATTTTCAGCCTCACCATCCTACAAAAAGCTGGGCAGGTAATGTTTTTCTCATGCAACTGATTGGGTTCTTACCCTCGGTGGTAGACTCACATTAGTTTCAACTTCAGGATGGATTCGAGAGTACCCATTGTGGTGTAAGAATATATAAATAAATAAATAAAAATCTGATTATGTTCTTTCTCTTCAGCTCACTCAAAGTACGGCATCTTATTTCTCTTCTTTTCCTCAAATGTAATGTCCTTCCTCTCAACGAAGGGAAAGCAACGAAGGGATCTGTTGTCCTTTTACTTTTTCCTTTTCCTTTTACTTTTTCCTTTTTCTTTTTTCGTTTTCATGCATCATACGAGAAAGCTAGTTAACCGTCTGACCGGCGCGTTTGTATGACATCTAACACATCCTAAAGGTTGACCCTATGGTGAAGAGTAGGGGAACGGATTGGCTACTCCTCCTGACACCAGCCAATGGATGGTGATCGGTGCTATGTGGGCCACACCATGATGTATGTGTTTCATCCATGCCATCCATCTGTTTTTACAGATCATTTTAAGGTATAAATCCAAAAATGAGGTATATCCAAATCTCAAGCGGACCACATTAAAGGAAACATTGTTGAATGATGGTCGACCATTAAAAACATTTTGGAGGCCATAAAAATTTTGGATTAATCCGATATTTGTTTTTTCTCTTCATCTGGGCCTGTATGACCTAATCAACATATTGGATGTCAAATAAACAGTATAGAGGGCCATAGGAGGATTTTAATGGTTGATACACTATTGTTTCATGTGGTGTGATACACCTGAGATTTATATCCCTCTAATTTTTTAATTAAATCAACAATAAAATGATCTTTGAAAAGGATGGATGAAGAATGGGATGAAACAAATACATCATGGTGGGTCCACAGAGCACCCAACACCAGCCACGGAGCTGGTGTCAGGGGGAGTAGCCAACCCGTTTCCGAAGAGTAGCTGGAGTAAAATCAGACCAGCTACTCATCCCCTGGTCTTGTGTGATTTGGATCAGAACCATTGCTGTCCATTTATTTCTTCGGTATGGATGATTCTATTTGTATCCACCTGGTTTTCCCATATATATTCTGACTGTGGTGTTCCGTTGATCAAGTGGGTCACACATGCACTTCGTATACGATCTTTGGCTGTCCTTGGTTTGCTACTGATAACACGATGAGTAGTGTATCGGTATGATCTTTACGGTGGGGCCAGCGTTTAGGATGGGTTAGATAACGTACACCCTGGACACCTTGCAATAGTTTTACAGTAACTTAGCCTAAAAGGTATGAATGAGACAGCTCATCTACAACGTGGAACAGATTTTACGAAAGAGTTTCTGTTCTAGCGTTTTGATCTGCTTCTATGTTGACCAACCTTGAATGGGACGTTCCTGATGGACGGCTTGGATCTCACGACTGAGGTAACATGCTTAGTGGCATGTAGATGGGCTTACATCCGTATATATAGCTTGCTTCCGTTGGCCATATAAACACAGAGATAAGATCGTATTTTCTTCTTTGCAAACCTTGTTTTGCATTTGCCTCTACTCAATCTTCATTTTGTTCAACATACAGTCTTTCCTGGTATGTTCTTCCCTTTCTTACACCTCTGATTTTTCTCTTAATTTTCTTCTTTTCATCTTTGTTTTTGTCCAGTAGTCTTTCTTCTAATTAACATAATCGGGACTAGAAACCCTAAGCTCTTTTTGCTGGCTCACAAGTGTGTATGAGGCAGCCCATCTACATGCACTACATGTGCCGAAGGGCCCACGGGCACCATTTTAGAGTCATTCGCTAGTCGGCTTCCCATTGCTTAACAGCATTGGACCAAAAGATAAGGCCAGTCGATTATCAGGTGGGCCAAATCAGTGGCTGCAAATTATCAGCAAGGTTTTTCTAAGCCGTGAAGGTGTTTTTAATACCTCAGCCAAATGATATTGATTGTCCTGATATCTAGGACATCAATAACACGAGGGACCTATCTGATGGATAGCTTGGATTTTTCACCAATGTGAAATGTCGGCACGTTTGGCTCTCCTAGTTCTAATATCTCTTGAATATTCTGGTATGCAAGTGACTAAAGTCATAGTTATATGAATGGAAATTTGAGAAGTTTGAATTCATATTCGCAGTTCAATACAATTAGAAGTTCCCATATGTTATTGTGGACTTATTTAATTAGTTTTCAAATCATTCGTCACCATATCATGCTTCAGCTCAACATATAGTTCAATCCTAATATTGATACAGTGAACAGTCCAAATTCAACAACAAATACTCAATAACAGTTAGCTTCTCTGCAAAATGCTAGAGTAGATTAAGGTAATCTTACTGGATTAGGATTTTACTCCTCTTATTAAGATGCATATCTCTGAAGATTTGTTAAGATTTTTTTTTTATTTTTTTATTACAGCCAATCTGAATATCAACACAATCAGATCTGTGAAACAAAAAGCTAACAGGCCATTTCATCTTTCTTTTGGGCTAAAAAGAATCGACATCTCTCGACAACAAATACCCACAGTTGTCAGCTTTTGCTACTCTAAAAACCTGCTATAAAAAACTACCATGGTAGTATTCCAGTACCATCTTCCACTCCCCAATAGAGGCCGGATCTACTCCAAGTGCTTGTAGGTTAAGCTGAGAGTACACCGCATTCTATAGGATCCCATAGTGGTGCGTGTATACAATCCAATCCGTCCATCACGTATGTCTAACGATGTTTTTCTTAGTAACCAAAATTCATTCCAATACAAATCTCAGGTGGGCCATTCCACAGGGTACAACACCCCGAACCTTCTTTATTCATTGAATGAGCATTTTCCTCATTTTGTAAACAAGCAAGGTAGTCAAAAAAATTCAATTTCACGCACACTGTCCAAACACGCACATGTATAGAATTATTTCCGGCCTTTTTTTTTTTTTTTTGAAGCTGGGTGGAGCCCACCGTGATGTTAGTGAGAAATCCACCCGGTCCATCCGTTTTCCCATATTATTATAGGACATGGGACGAAAAATGATGTAGTCTAAAGTTAAACTAGGCCGCACAACAGGAAACGGTGGGATTGAGCGCCCACCTTGAAAACATTCGTAGGGCCAGAATTATTTGAATCAGGCTAATATATTTGAGTTTTCAGTTCATCTGAGTAGTAATGACCTTGTGAATGTATGTATGAATTCCATGTAAACATCACGGTAGACCCAGGGAGGTATCAACGGTAAACATTTCTCTACCCACTGCTTCCAGTCGTGCGACCCACTTGAGTTTTAGGTTTGTGTGAATTTTAGTCCCATGTCATAAAATGATCTGGAAAAAAATGAAGAACGTGTAGATTGATCACAAACATCAAGCGGGCCCACAAACGTTTGGAGTGGATCCGTGCGTACTACCCCACCAGGACCAGCTATAGACGGACGGTCCTGGGCCTCCTGGGCCATCCATATATTTTACAGATCATTTTATGGCATTGGCATCAGCCAAAATAAAGGCAGATCTAAGGCTCAAGTGGACCACACTACAGAAGCATTGTTGACAATGATGCCATCCCAACTTTTACACCTGGATGAAGTAAAAACACATATCAGGTTGATAAAAACTTTTGTGGTCCCCATTGAGTTTTAATGGTAAGCTTTCAATCCTCATGTTATTATGATGTGGTCCACTTGAGCCTTCTATCTGCCTCATCTCTAGATAGGTCTTAGTGGAGTACTACCCAATCTGCGCCCAGTGGACCCATCTCTGGCCACGTGTCATGACACGGATTTTCTTCCTGCGCTGGAAGGGTGGTGAGTCTCACTGTGATGTTGGTGGGAAATTCATCCCTTTCATCTGTTTTGATATATCATTTTAAAAAAATAAGAAAAATTGAGGCCGATCTAAAACTCAACTGAACGGGGATTGATTATTATCTCACGCCAGTACTAGGTAGAGACGTATGGTCCTTCTAGGGGCTATATGGGCACACCGTAATGTATGCCATCCATACATTTTGACAGATCATCTCAAGGCATGAGCTAGTCAAATAGGAAGTAGAATGAAGGCTGAAGTGTACCATATCATAGGAAGCAGTTCAGGGTTTCAAAGGTTTGTGTTGAAAACTTCTTAGGGGACAGAAGTCTTCGATCAATCTAGTATTTATGTTTCCCCTTCCTAATTCCATGTGTGTACTTATGAACATGTTAGATGATAAATAAAGAACAATGTGGACCATAAGTAGGTTTCATAGTATACATCATTTTCGCACTAATTCCTACAAGTGTGGTCTAAATGGGCTTTAGCTATGATTCAATTTTGGGAACATACTGGTCGGTCATTTCTTCCATAACAGTTTGGGGCATTAGGCCAAAAAAAAAGGCAAATCCATATCAAAAGTGAACCACATCATAAGGTTTCCTTGTTTCTTACAAAATAGTCTTAATAGGCATTCATAATTTTTTTTTTTTGATGGTGTGGTGCCCTGGAGATTTCAATCAACTTATATGTTGATATATCATACTTGAATGGTGGCGTATTTAAAATAAATAAGCAATACAGATATACAATGCGTTCAACAAGACATGTCGCGGCAAACGCGCGTCGATCCGACTTACAATGCAACCCCTTCAAACGCACATCGAACGCTTTCACCGAACAACGAGTGGGTACCTATCCACCTAAGAAGACGTTGAATCAAGGTACGGAGACTTCAAAAACAATCGAACCCCACACGGATGAACACAGACCTACACTGAACCCCTAAATAGCACATATCCACTCTGACTTGCATTGTAACCCGTTCAATCGCACGTAGAACGCTTTCACCAACCTACGAATAAGTGCTTATCCACCTAAGAAGGTGCTGCATCAAGGTACAGACTCCAAAAATAATCAAATCTCACACTGACACACATCGAACCCCTAAAATAGCACAAATCCACTCAAACTTGCACCGCAAACCTTTCGAATACATGTCGAACGCTTTCATCGAATTACGAATGAGTGCTTATCCACTTGAGAAGATGCTATATCAAGGTAAAACACTATGGAAACAATCAAACTCCAGACTGATGAACACCAACCCACACCGAACCCCTTTAAAATGGCACCAATCCACTCCAACTTGTACTACAACCCCTTCGAACGCACATCGAATGCCCTCACCGAGGTACGAGTGGGTGTGATCCATGGGAGAAGACACTACATCAGGGTACGAAGATTCTTGAAAACAATTAAAGCCCTCACCAAAGAACATCGACGCACAATGAAACTTAAAATAGAATTGATCCACTCTGACTTGCATTGTAGGCCCTTCGAACACATGTGGAACTCTTTCCTGAACTATTAATGGGTGCATATCCACCTAAGAAGATGGTACATCAAGATATAGAAACTCTAAAAATACGTGAAGCCGACACTACTGAACATCGACCCACATTGAACCCTTAAAATAACATCGACCACCCCAACTTGCAATGCAAACCCTTCGAACATACGTCGAACACTTTCACTGAACTACAAATGAGTGTGTGTATCCACTGAGAAGACTTTGCAACAGGTTATGGAGACTCTGTAAACAATTGAACAGTACAGCGACGCACATGACTCACATTGAACCCTTAAAATAGTGTTGATCCACTCCAACTAGCATTGCAGTCCCTCAAAACGTACATCGAATGCTTTCACCAAAGTACGAGTGGGTGCGAATGGACTCGAGAAGACTTTGTACAAGGATACAAAGACTCTAGAAAAACACTAGAAGAAACCACACTGAAAAACATCGACCCAAAATAGCATCGATCCACCTACAGCCCATTCGAAACACACATTGAATGCTTTCACCACACTACAAGTGGGTACATATCCACTTGAGAAGACACTACATTAGGGTACGGAGACTCTGAAAACATTCGAAGCCATACCAACAAACACTGACCCACACATACCCCTAATAGCACTCATCATCCAACTAGCATTGTAGCCCTTTCGAATGCACATCGAACGCTTTCACTAAACTATGAATTGGGGTGTATCTACTTGAGAAGGCGTTACATCAAAGTAGAGAGGCCCTAAAAATAATCGAACCCCATATTGACGTACACTAACCCACACCGAACTCCTAATATAGCGTTGATCCACTCCGAATTCCACTGCAGCCCCTTGAATGCACGTTTAACGCTTTCACCAAAAATACGAGTGGGTGCATATCCACTTGAAAAGATGTTGTATCAGGGTACAAATACTCCGAAAAAACTTGAATCCCACACCGACGAACACTGACTAACCAGCTCCGATAACACCGATCTACACCGACTTGTACTGCAGCTCGTTTCAATGCACGTAGAACCCTTTGTGAACTAAGATGAGTGTGTGTATCCAATTTAGAAGACATTACATCAGGGCGCAAAGACTCCAGATACACTCGAACCGCACATCAACGTACATCGAACTCCTAAAAGAGCATGAATTGACTCTGACTTGCATGTAGCCCCTTCAATCGCACGTTCAATGCTTTCACCAAACTACAAATGGGTGGATATCCACTTAAGAAGACATTACAGCACGTACAAATACTTTGGAAATAATCAAACCATTACACAGATGAACACCGACCAACATCGGACCCTAAGATAGCACCGATCCACTCCGACTTGGACTACGTCCACTACAAAACGCACGTCGAATACTTTCACCGAATTACGAGTGGGTGCATATCCACTAGATTAGACGTTGCATCAAGTTACGAAGACTCTGAAAACAATCGAACCGCACACCAACACATACCGACCCACCCCGAACACATAAAAAACATTAATCCACTGCTGCCTTCTCGAACGCAAGTCAAACACTTTCACTGAATACGAGTGGGTGTATATTGGCTTGAATATACATTGATCATGGTACAAAAGACTCCGGAAACACTCTAACCCCACACCAACGAACATCAACCCATAACAAACCCCTAAAATAAGACCAATCCGCTCTAACTTGTATGACAGCCCATTCGAATTGCAGTCGAACACTTTCACCCAAAATAAGAGGGGTGCATATTTATTTAAATACGAAGACATTACATCAGGGTATGGAGACTCTAAACACACTTAAAACTACACATTAACACACACGAATTCACATCATTTGCATTATAACTCCTTTGAACCTAATCAAAGTCCTTCACCGGCCCACAATGAATGCATGTGGTTTATCCATGCCATCCATCCATTTTTTATTTTTTTTCAAGTTCTTTATTGGTGTAGCCCAAAATTGAAGCATATTGAAAGCGTAAGAGGAACCCTTAGAGGAAACAACTAAAATATTGATTTTAATTAGCGGTAGACCTTGAATGAACTTCTCCTTATGGTATGGTCCGCTTAAGCTTCGAATATGCTCCTTTTTTTAGCTGAAGCCATAAATTTATCTTCTAAAA
>JAJHSJ010000017.1:4039555-4102921 GCA_021015155.1 Magnolia officinalis
AAATGGAAAGGATCTACAAGATCCTGAACTTAAGAACATATATGTACTCATATTCTCAGTCTGTTCAAGTGGAGCCACCGGTTCAATGATCTGGACCATTGGCTAGTTGGGCCCCACCACTGGATGGACCATTCCACCGAAACCTCCCAAAAATTTTCCTTTTCTTTTCTTTTTAAATTTTTTATTTAGTGATTTCATTTACATTCAATTTCTAATGAATCGAAGTTTGAATTTGAGAGAACTTGATTTGAAAGGAAGACAGGCTGGAATTCAAACCTAATGAAAAATCATAAAAACAAATTATTATTTTTTTTTTGCCAATTTTTAATCAGAAAAATTCATATCTACTTATGATAAGAATGTCTTATGAAAATTTTCAGCTGATATCAATGATGCTGTCTTATGAAAGTTTTCTGATATCAGTGATGCCATCAATAATATTTCCGATACTAGCGTTAATATTCAAGATGCTAGGAAAACATTTGTAAATAGGTGAAAATTGACAAAAATAATAAAAAAATTCAAAAGCTAAAATAGTCCATTGTCCTTTTCTTTTCTTTTTAAATTTTTATTTAGTGATTTCATTTACATTCAATTTCTAATGAATCGAAGTTTGAATTTGAGAGAACTTGATTTGAAAGGAAGACAGGCTGGAATTCAAACCTAATGAAAAATCATAAAAACAAATTATTATTTTTTTTTGCCAATTTTTAATAAGAAAAATTCATATCTACTTATGATTTTCATGCATTGATATGTATTTACCGGTGAAAAATTAATACTTAAGCCAAAAATGAAAAACGCTATTTTTTAATTTTATAATGAAAAATATATATTCTTACTCTTAATTAATATGGAAATTTTATATATTAATGGGTGTTAGCCAATTTATTAATTGACCGCAAATTTTAAATATTTATTTTATACTAATTTTGTTTTTTTACAAAATGTGGTTACGCTTATATAAAATCAGAACTTATTGTGTATAATTATTTTTGCAATATTTTGATTTTTATGTATGTAAACATGTGCCTTCTAACATATCCTAACGTTTCATTGAAAATTGAACATTTTTTCCAATATTTTATTTGGATGGCAATATTTTTCTGAGTATGGTCACTAGTATCGGGGATACTCATACATGTTAAGCTCAAATGTAAATATATGCATGGTAAAGAACCCATAATCTTAGCCACCTCATCATTTCTACATATCACAATATAATATTTAATTAGCGCTATACAAAAATATCTTTATATCACATTATAATATTTAGTGCTATACGAAAATGTTCACAGATAATATAAATAAGGATTAAAATGGCTGTACTGGGTATTGTATCATTCAACACCTATAAGACATTTTATAGCCCCTTATCAGGCTGTTTCTGGCTAACATGGGATACAACCATATCCTTCAGGGTGATGCTGGGCCATATCACAGCTAGTCAGTCACCTTGGAGGAAGTTGGTTCCTTTAATTTTGTCCTATGAGAGCTTATATATATATATATATATATATATATATATATATATATATTGGAAATGAAATTTTCAAACAGCCTATGATGATTTTCCAAGCCATGCTAGTATAAAAGCAGCCCATTTACACACCACTCCATGTGTCATTGTGTCACATGGGTGCAGGATCCAAGCCATCCATCAGGTTGGTGCCACCATAGAAATCTAGCTGATCAGCAGATTATGTTCCCAAGATATACTAGAAGCTGATTTTCTCACTGTTCATTTGTTTCATTAATCTTGGCTCACCTGATAAGTGGCATGGCCAGGGCATCCACATTCCACACAGTGGGAAAACAATTAATGTGAAGCTTCGGCAATCGTCATGCACATGGGTTTGCCATATACACGCTTTTGAGCATAGCAAAAACAGTTTGAGATTATTGATCCTGACAATGTTAGTTGGAAGCAAAGATGAATAAGAATGAGAAAATTGGGAAACCTAAGAAGGGAAAGAGCTTACCCGGAGCTTAGGTTTGTTGGCAAAGGGCCTTGGAGTCTAGTGATTCAGATAGCAAGACATACGGAAGCTAGTTATATATAGCTGGCTAGCACATGAGCTTGAGATACAAGCTGTCCATCAGTTGGCCCCACTCAGAACTGTCCAAAGATGAAAACTGGGCATGTCGAATGGGGAAGGGTTTAAAAAGAAAAAACAAAAAAAAAAAAAAACTGTCCAGGATTCATCTTTAATAACATGGGGTCCACCTGATGAGCACCGCACCTTTCTTTAAGAAAAGAGTCTCTTTGATGTTTTTCTTGCTACCAGCCATAGTGTACGTTGCATACATGTTCCCAATTGAAGACGTCCAAATAATGGCCCCCACTTTCAGATGGGTACTAGATCCAAAACAAGATTTTCTTGTGTACCTTAAGGCTCATTTGAGTACCTGAAAAAATTAAAGGAATGTTTGTGCTATCATGAGTTAGGGCTGTCAACCGTTAGTTGGACCTGAAAATATACCAGATGGACCTAGTTGGGTTTAAACAGGCAAGATCCAAAATTTTAAGACCCGCTGAGGAATTCGGATGGGATCAAGCGTATCATTTTTGGACCTAGCTAAAAAAAAACCATCTAGCTCG
This sequence comes from Magnolia officinalis, assembly GCA_021015155.1. Lineage (NCBI taxonomy): Eukaryota > Viridiplantae > Streptophyta > Magnoliopsida > Magnoliales > Magnoliaceae > Magnolia > Magnolia officinalis. The sequence goes on from JAJHSJ010000017.1 coordinate 4,042,158, forward strand.
TTTCAGTTGGAGTGCAAGGAATGCTAACATTGAACCCATTCTAATAGGACCTCATGAACACTTTTTGACACATGACATGGGTATATATTAGTCCATATTTCCATTAGATAACTCACCTCGATAAACCTTTGGGGCCCAAAAGTTAGCCCAATCTAAAAATCTCATGGGCCATAGCAAAGTGAGAGGTAAATCAAGGAAGGGAATTCCCTCTCACTTTGCTATGGTCCACTAAACTTTTGAACTTATAAGTTTCACGATGTGATTCATCCCGTGTATCATTCGGATTTTGTGCCTATATCACTTGTCAAAAAGTACTCATGAGGTCCTATGAGAATGTGCTCCCATGTGAACTTTTCACACACTAACACATGCATAAAGAGTAGTCTTCTATGGGATGCTCCTATGAACGGTAGGGTAAGGGAGCTACCCACACTCAAATCTAATTAAGTCTTTAAGTCAAGAGTACATGATGAATCATGTCCACCTTTTTTTTTTTTTTTTAGGCCCTCTATAATGTTTACATGAAATTCATGGACTATGAAATATTACACGTGCGATCCCATGTTAGGCCATGGGCTAAAAGATTAGGCTGACTTGTGGTTGAAGTCGGTGACACATCATGATGATGTGCAACATTGACTTTTTAAAGAGCCTACCATGATGATTATTTGAAATTTACGTGAACCAAGATGCACGACAATAATTTAGGCCTGAAACCTTAAAATCAAACCCACTCTTGATTTAGGTGGGCCACAACAAGGGATACAGTTTAGAGGATTGATATCACCCTGTACATTGTTTCTAATCACGAGGTCCACTTAAATCACATATGTGGCTAGTTTCTAAAACTTACTTCTACTAAAATTGGGCCACTCACCTGATGGTTAGATGTTCAAATATATAATGGTGGGGCTCACCCAAGCTACACCACCCCTCCACCTCCACCTAAATTGTGAAGTAATAGATGAGGAATGCATGTTGATCCTGCGAATACCTCAGCGGTGGACAAGCTCTATTAGCCTAACATGATGTATGTGTTATCTATGCCATCCATCCATTTTTCCAACTCATTTTAGGGCATAAAGCCCAAAGCTTAGGCAGATTTATATGTTAGGTGGACCACACCATAGGAAATATTGGTGATTGAAGACCCATTATTAAAAACTTACTAAGATATAATGTAATATTATTTTTCGTTCAACCTATTGATTTGGTCACACGGGTTGGATGAAGGGGAAAACAAAAATATTAGCATGATCCAAAACTTTTATGGGCCCCAAGAAGTTTTCAATGGTTTGGAATCAGCACAATTTCTAATGATGTTGTCTACCTGAGATTTAGATCTATAATACCCCAAACTTTTCAATACCCGAGTATTGAAAGTTCTCGAGTGTTACCATGAAATTTAACTTATTATATACAGGTATATAATACCAATCTAACTATCATAACCTTATATCTATTCTCCAACATGAATTTGACCACTGTGAATAATCTTAATTCATATATTAAGCAATCTTACTCTTGATTTTAAGACAAGACCATCCACCATATGGTATGATATATATACATTTCCTTAATTAAATTAGTGAATAACTCCTTATCTATAATGATTTAGACGTAAGTTCTTTTGTAAGAATGATTTAGAAAGGTGTGTATAACCATGTAAAACCATTAGATTTCACAAACCCTTTAGATCAACAATAATTATGAAAATGTCATTAACTTATACCTTGAATTTCAAATCACATGGTTCTCATAATCTATTTCATGCGAAATTTTATACAAAGCCTAATTATCATAAATTCCGTACACGTCGAATTTCAGCACTTAGATCATTATAAAAGTAGTCCAATTAACAAATCAGCCCTTAATCGTTGATTTTGGTGTCCGTCGAGTGAGGAAAACTCATGGGTAGTTATAGTAAGATAATTTCCTCCATATGAATGACTTAGATTGACCATCATATGAATCAAGTATAAAATATGAAAAGCCCACTTTGGTAGGCTTTTATTTCAATTGGGGTGTGCAGTTAAAAAAAGACAACCGGATGGTGTACATATACAATAAATACAATGAGGTCAGCCTTAGGTCAAGTCCACGCCAATGTAGCTGGATTTTGGTCACACCTAATCCTCGCACGGTCCATGAGCAAGGCTGGGGCCAAGCAAAATTAAAATTTTGAATAGGCTCAGCCCATCGGACCTAGCCCAAACAGTTAAATTTGAACCGAAGCCAACTTCAAGTCCAGCCCGTTGATGGCCCATCAAATCTGCCTTCCTGATTATCCGTCAAAAGTGGCTCTCTTTTCTTTTCACTGACCGACAGAAAAACAGACACGGCGTTTGTGTGAGATAAGGCAAAAGAACCTGACTCGTCACTTTAGAAGATAGATACTCTGAAAGAGTATAATAATCCTTACGCATGAATAATAATCCATATGCATACTCACGGCCGTAATCTTCTCTCCATGATTTTTATAGCAAAAGGAAAGCATTGTGTCATGGCTTTAGGTCATAGCTCATTTACAGGGTATCATATAAAATCAACGGTCTAGATTGTGGAACTGTGGTCCCAGGTAGTCAAAAGTGAAAGCAGAGTGCTCTGCGTATCTTCTTCCACTTTTTGAACGTTGATGCTTAGGATAGAGAATGATACGCTGTTCACGGAAACAGATTACCAGATGGGCACAGGAATATCTGCATGCCCTGTTGTTGGAAGCTGTATAGGGTCACAGCGATGCCTCCATTCTATTCATCAGGTCTAAAAATCAGGTGGATCCAAAGCTCATGTGGGCCATACCACACCAAACAATATGGATTGAACCTCTGCCATTGGAAGCTTTGGAGGGGGCGATAGAAGTTTTCTGTCAGGATGGCATATAGACATTATGGTCATCTCCAGGAAAGTTTCAACCGTGGAAGTATCCATTCCCAGTGTCTTGTTTCGTGTGGCGCACCTGAATTTTGGATCTTCTTGATTTTTAGAATCCGTTCCTATTTTGGTATTGCAAAATTGATGGACGGAGTGGATTTGCCATGGGCATCTCTGTGCCCCACACAGCTTCCGACAACAGTGGCACAGCTAATCCCCTTCTGATGGCCACTGTACACGTGGCATGTAGGTAATTCAATCCAAACTGCCCAAATCGTGGAGAGATGATGTGTTACAAACAGAGAATTGGGCCACCTCCTTTTGCTATTTGTTTTTGTTTCTGTTTCCTTCTTTTTTTCTTATTTTTTTAAAATTTTTTTAAAAAAAAAAAAAAAAAAAAATCTTTTGCCAATTGACTAAGTATCACTAGAGAGGGCGCAGGTACACTCGCCTCTTTTTTTTTTTTTTTTTTTTTTCTTTTTTTTAACACACTCACACACCCCCACACAGACACCATAGTGGGTTTTCACCACCTATGGATACTCGAACCCTTGACCGGGTGTAGAAACTCCCGAGAGTCTACCACAGGAGCAAGAGTACGCAGGTACTCTCGCCTTTTCAATTTCTTCAAGTGGAGACATGACTGATCGATCCAGACCATTGTTATTTGGGCCTCACGGTTGATGGACGAATTGATAATAATTTCTTTGTGGTCAAATCCCAACATTTTTATTTGGTGGTAACAAATAAACAGTTGGGAATCGATAAAACAACAGTAGAAATTCATATGAAGAAGACCCGCCACTGTGGGGCCTAGCTGCCCAATGATCAGGATCACCAAACCATTGGCCACACCCCCACTTGTATGAACCCAAAAATTATTAGTAGCTTGCATATCATTGGGCAGAGGCACCTCATGTATCTCATCCTCAGCGAAATCACTGAATGATCCCTGGCCAGTTCTCGTTTTGTATAAGTAGGGCCAGCAATTCAGATCCAGATCATTGGTCAGTTGATCACTTCACGAACATATGGTGCCTCGGAATATTTGGAATATTTAATGGTTAAGAAGAGATACAGCAAGAGTTCACGTTGACCTGATAAAAGATGGTGCCTAAGAAATACAATTTTGGGAGGTTTTCTATGCATGGTCCATCTATGGTGGGGGCCAACCAGCCAATGGTCAAGATTAGTGAATCTAGTGGCTCAACTCAAAATCCGTTTAGAGCTGATCATGAGAGACTAAAATTTAGGCCTAGGGCTCAAAAATCAGGCCGATCCATGATTCTAGTATGCCATGCAAAGGGAAGCCTTTGGATGGTGGTCATCCCCTTTGCATTGTTTTCGTTTTCAGTCATGTGGGCCCACCAGAATCACCATTAAGGCTGATTTTTGGGCCACAGGCCTAATGTGCCCCCATGAGGTTGAGCTCCATGCGCAATACCAAGATGTCTGATGGACATCAATACCATGCTTTTGGTAGGTCTCCTCTAAGTCATGGGATGTGCCAAAATGAGCCATATCAGAAATTCAAGTGGGCCACACTATATGAAACAATGACAAATTATGCCTAAAACATCTAAAGTACTTCTTGGTGCCCACTTGAGTTTTGAAATAGCCTAAAATTTATTGACTCCTCAATCCTCATCCAAGGGGGTGGGCTGGATGTCTAAACCACATCTCACATGGCATACATACAATCAAGAAGGTTTCAATAGATATGCATCCACTTTCAACTGTGCTCTGTGGTGTGGCTCACCTAAGTCATTGATTGGCCTGATTTTTAGGCCCATGGGTCACCATGGAATGATACATTGATCAATGAAATGAATGTCTACCGCACATCATGGTGGGACCTGCATGCAGAGCTCGACCCAATGGAAAGCAAATAAAGTTTAATATCTCTTGCATGTGAGAGAGCTCATTTATGCACAATGCATGTTTCAAAGTGACGTATGTAATTTAATCCATTTTATAAGTGAGCCAACCATGTCAATGCCCTATTTGATCTCAACCTGACTTGAACCCAGCTTTAACGCGGATTAGCTACTGACAGGTTGCGTAGCGAGATTTGCCACTTTGCCACTGAAGTGATGTCACAAGATCTGTGAGCCTAACCATGATGTATGTTTTGTATCCACACCATCCATCCATTTGGAGAGATCATATTAAGGCATGATCCAAAGAATGAGTCAGAACAAATTCTTGAGTGGACCCCACCATAGAAAACAGTAGGGAGAGTGACAGCCACCATTAAAAAGTTGTAAGGGCCACAAAAGTTTTCGATCAAGCTAATATTTGTATTTTCCCTTCTTTCATGTCTGCTTTTGTTAAATGTCATCACCACCTCTCTTGAATATTCTAGAGTCTTCCGGAAACTTCCAGACATTTCTGGAAAATTATAGAATTCTCTAGAATCTTCTGGAAACTTCTAGAGTTTGATGGAGTTTTCTTTACTTTTTTGGAATGTTCCGGATTATGCTAGAACATTTCGGACTATGCTAGAACCTTCCGGATTCTCTTAAAATGTTCCGGAATATAATAGAACTTTACAGGATATATTTGGAAGCTTCTAGAACTCTTTAAAATTATATTGATTCTAGAATCTTCCATAGCTCCCTATAAATATGGGGAGAGCCTCATTATGTACACACACAAAAACATATAAACAACAAAGAGTGAGTTCAAGAGTGAAAGCAAGGTGTCCAAGTATTAAGAGTTCAAAAGAGTTTTTCCTTGTGTGTGAGAGTTGTCATTCAAGAGTGATAGTTTGTGAGTGTTGTAAAGTATACCCTTGTTGTGTACAAGTATTTGTAATAAATAAAATTACATTTACTTGTCATGTTTAACTCTTCAATTTGGTATCAGAGCGAGGTTTGGTCGGGATCCGTTTTCTAAGGAGATTGTGCACAGTTTGGAGACTGTGAAGTTTGTTGGCTTGCTTTGTAAAGGGAGTGATAATCACACCAAGTCACGATGGCGAATCTTGTGAACACAACGAGCGGAGTTACGAGGCTTAACACCACAACTATCAAAGTTAGAGGAGTCGCATTAAGTCCTACCTTGAATGGCAGGACTTGTGGGAGGTTGTTAATGGGGATGAAATTATCCCACTTCCTAAGGAAAATGCTGAAGCACTCCGAAAGTGGAAGATTAAGGCCGGGAAGGCAATGTGCGTGCTCAAGTCAACCATTGAGGATGAGTTGCTCAGGTGAATCAAGGATGACGACACACCCAAGATGGCATGGTACACCTTTGCATCATTGTTTTAAAAAGCAAATGATGCTTGACTTTAATATTTAGAGAATGAGGTAATGTCCACCACCCAAAGAGATAAGTCTATAAGCAAATACTTTATAAAAGTAAAAGATTTATGCCGAGAAATTTCAAAATTGGATCCTAAAGTAAATATTCATGAGGAAAGAATGGGGAGGATCATTATACACGGGTTGAAGCCTGAGTATAATGCTTTTATCACGGCAATACGAGGTTGGCTTACTCAACCTACTCTCATAGAATTGGAGAATTTGTTGGCCAATGAAGAAAGTTTATGTAAACAAATGGTTGGAGTGTTAATAAATAAAGAAGAGGAAGTACTCTACTGCAATAATAAAAAAGGCGGACATCGACAGCAGAACAGAAAGGGCGAACAAAGTCAGCAGAACTTTGGAAAGTCTAAGAAGAGAGAAGAGTAAGGAAGAAATCCTCGGACAGGGGAAGTTCAATCGAACAACAACACAAATAAACAAAGATCCTCCGTATCTCGAAGGTATGATATAGAGTGTTTCAATTGCGGCAAGAAAGGTCACTTTGCAAAAAATTGTTGGTTCAAGAAAAAATCAGCCGAAGGTAACTTGGTGACTTCTAGAAATCACCAAGAAGACAGTGAAGATGACTGAGACTTTCAGGCATCCTTAGCAGTGTCTGAATCCATCAAAGGAGATTGTTTAGAGAAGGAGATAGATTTTGATGAACCACTCAAGCAGTCTAACACAGTCACTGATGAAGTAGCTGCTTCCTCAATAGTGACAGAGACTGGTGAAATAGCCCTTGCCGCAGTTTCCAATCAAGCAGCTATCAACTACAGTGACGATTGGATCGTTGATTCAGGGTGCTCAAATCACATGACAGGTGATAAGAAGAAACTGTCAAGTTTATCCGCCTGCAAAGGAGATCGGGTGGTGGTAACAACTAATAATTCAAGGTTGCCGATAACTCACGTAGGTACGACTACTATCACACCTCGATTTAGCCTTAATCAAGTAAAGTTGCAAGATGTTTATCACGTGCCAGCGATGAAGAAAAACTGTTGTCAGTATCACAACTGACATCTTCTGGTAATTATGTGGTATTTGGACCGGAGGATGTTAAGGTGTACCGAAACCTTAAACCGTTAGGTACACCCATCATGGAAGGTCGACGCTTGGAGTCAATATACGTAATGTCAGCTGAATTAGCTTATATAGATAAGACTCGAAAATATGAGACTGCAGATCTCTGGCATGCACGTTTAGGGCACGTGAGTTATCATAAGCTGAAGATAATGGTGAAGAAGGCTATGTTCAAAGGTCTTCCCCAGCTGGATGATCGAGAAGATATAATTTGTGTAGGGTGTCAATATGGCGAAGTACACTAATTGCCATATGAAGAATCAAAGTTTAGAGCTAAAGAACCCTTGGAGCTTGTCCACTCAGATGTGTTTGGAAGGGTAAAACAAACATCGGTTAGTGGCAAGCATTACATGGTGACCTTCATTGATGACTTCTCAAGGTACATTTGGGTTTACTTCATGAAAGAGAAGTACTCAGAAATTTTATTAAAATTTAAAGAATTTCAGGAGAAGGTCGAAAGCGAGTTCGATAGAAGGATCCGATGCTTGCGAACGGATAATGGCGGAGAGTATACGTCGAAAGAGTTCTCAAATTATCTAAAGGAGTGTAGAATCTGACGACAATTGACTTGTTCGGGCACTTCACAACAAAACGGCGTTGTTGAAAGAAAAAAATCGTCATCTTGCAGAGATATGTCGCAGCATGCTACATGCTAAGAATGTGCCCAGCCGATTCTGGGTAGAGTGTATGCAAACGGCAGCTCATGTGATCAATAAGCTACCACAAACAAAACTAGGCTTTGGCTCACCCTTCGAGAAGCTATGGAACATAAAGCCTAAGGTGAGTTACTTCCGAGTCTTCGGAAGTGTATGCTATGTGTTTGTGCCTGATCACTTGCGTAACAAGTTCGATAAGAAGGCGATTTGTTGCATCTTTTTGGGCTATAGTAGTGAAAAGAAAGAGTGGAAATGTTGCAACCCTGCGACTGGTTAGTGCTACATATCGAGGAATGTTGTCTTTGATGAAGCCTCATCATGGTGGTCGCCACTGAATGAGGAGTTGCCAAACTCTCAAGACTTAGAAGATGAACTACATGAGAAGATGGGGGAGACAAGGGAAGGAGAAGAATCTTCTAGTTCAACTAAGGAGATGACACCTATAGTACGAGATGGTGAGCAAGTGCCTAATCTATTTGGAACACCAAATAAATTTATGAGTCCATGGCAAACTGGAGTACATTAAAGTAGTCTAGATCAGAGCTTCGCCTGAGTCAACAGGAGGTTGTGGTAGACAACCCACCACTTAGGAGGTCGACTAGACAGAGAAAGCCTAACCCAAGATACGTGGATGTTGCCTTAACAGAAGAAGAGACCATGAAAGAGCCAACGACATTTGAAGAAGCATCCCGAGACATAAAATGGCAGAAGACAATGAAAGAAGAGATTAAGGCATTGAACCAAAATCAGACTTGGGAACTAGTTCCAAAACCCAAGGATGTGAAGACCGATAACCAAGTTGCAGACATACTCACGAAAGGACTTAGCAATGCTAAGTTCACCAAATTCAAAAAATAACTTCGCATGATGACCAAGGCAGAATTATGAGAGTTGGTGCTGAGGGGGAATGTTAAATGTCATCACCACCTCTCTTGAATATTCCAGGGTCTTCCGGAAACTTCCAGACATTTCTGGAAGATTCTAGAAAATTGGAAAATTCTAGAATTCTCTAGAATCTTCTTGAAACTTCTAGAGTTTGATGGAGTTTTCTTTACTCTTCTGGAGTGTTCCGAATTATGCTAGAACATTCCGGACTATGCTAGAACCTTCCAGATTCTCTTAGAGTGTTCCGGAACATAATAGAACTTTATATGATATATTTGGAAGCTTCTAGAACTCTTTAAAATTATATTGATTCTAGAATCTTCCATAGCTCCCTATAAATATGAGGAGAGCCTCATTATGTACACACACAAAAACATATAAACAACAAAGAGTGAATTCAAGAGTGAAAGCAAGGTGTCCAAGTATTAAGAGTTCAAAAGAGTTTTTCCTTGTGTGTGAGAGTTGTCATTCAAGAGTGATAGTTTGTGAGTGTTGTAAAGTATACCCTTGTTGTGTACAAGTATTTGTAATAAATAAAATTACATTTACTTGTCGTGTTCAACTCTTCAGCTTTAACAAATGATTAGGTTGGATCTGAAAAAAAAACATCATTGTGGACATTTGGAAGGTTTCAACTGTGGGCATCACTCTCCCCACTGTTTTGTTGTGGGGTCCACTCTAGCCTTGGATCTGCGTCATTCTTTGGTTCATACCCTAAAATGATCTCTACAAATGTATGAACAATGTGGATACAAAACATATATCATAGTGGGTCCACATGACTTGGTGACTTCACTTCAGTAGCGAATCTGGCTACTAAACCTGTCAGTACCTAATCCGCGTCCCCAAGCCGTTAATCACTTTTCTCATATTATTTTAAGGTATGAGCTAAAAACGGAACAAGGTATAGGGCTTTGTGAACCACAAAGTGGGGATTTAATTTCCACCATTAAAAACTTCTTGGGAGCTATAGAAGTTTCGGATCAAGCTAATATTTGTTTTTTCACTTCATCCACGTCTACATGATCTTATTAATAGGTTGGATGATAAAAAAAAAAAAAAAAACATCACGGTGGCCCTTAGAAAGGTTTCAATTGTGGGTGTCATTATCACTGTAGCTTCCTCCAGTGTGATCCGTTAGAGTTGTGGGCCTATTTCAATTTTGCATACATACCTTAAAATGATATGAGAAAAGCGATGGATGATGTGGATAAAACACTTACATCACGGTGGAAGAGAGAGTAGGATGTAATCCGCGTCCATGGCACGGAACCGGCACGAAACCTAGGAAGCGGATTGGCTGGTGTACCACACACCACCCACTTGGCTTGTGTTTTGACCTCACCAAGTTTTGTGGGTCCCATCGCGTGGTATGCGTTATATCCAAACTGTCTAACGATTTGGCCAACTTATCTTAAGGTTTGAGAGAAAAATAAGACTGATCCAAAGATAAAGTGGACCACACTGCAAAAAGTAGTGGGGGATCGAACGTCTACCATTGAGACCCTTTTGGGGGGTCACAGAAGTTTTGGATTAATTGATGTTTAGTTTTCCACATCACTTAGGTCTATTTGACCATATGAACAAATTGGATGGAAAATAAATATTATGATGGCCTATGAATGTTTTAACGGTGAGAATCATCATTACTTGAATATGACTCATTTTTTGGTTCATTCTCTGGAATGATCTCTCGAAATGGATAAACCATATACTAAATATATCATCGTGGGGCTCATGTAACTTTGATTTCTTTTGAACCCTAAGAACAACTCGGAGTTTGGGGAGTATCAACGCCGGTATTCGCACGACACGAACCCACACTAACTAGGTGGGTGGTGTGTGGTACACATGACATCACCAAGTTCTGTGGTCCCATAATGAGGTATGAGTCATATCCAAACCATTCGTAAACTTAGTGAGCTTGTGGTAAGGCTTAAGCCGAAAATAAGACAGATTCAAAATTCAAGTGGACCACATTGTAAAAAGCAATGGAGGATTGAATGCCTACCATTGAAATTCTTTTGAAGGTCATAGAAATTTTGGAGCAATATAATATCCTTTTTTTTTTTTATCTCTTCATCCATGTAAGTGAAAATCATTGTCATTGATATTTGTGGTGTGGTCCACTTGAGCCTTCGAAATTATTTATTTTTTGGATCGAGATTTAAAATGATCTCACCGAATGGATTAAAAGGGTAGAAATGATGAATGCATCATTGTGGGCCCATGTAGCTTTCATATCTTATGAACTGTTAGTACAAGTCTGGACCTCGAGGAGCATAAGCAGTAGTCTTTGTAGCCACACGTATCCACATCAGGTAGGTTGCTGGTGCGTACAACAGCCAAGCTGCTTCCTCAACTTGCTTAGGTTGGTTGGATTTCTCGGCAAGGTCTTGCGCTGAAATGCTACGTCGGGTCCATGGTGATGGGACGCGGATTGTGTCGTACTCACGCCTGTGATGTAAGGGCCCGTTTGGCCACCTGCATTACGTTGGAGTAGGTGGGATTGCATTCGTGATCCTGCGATATAAACCGTACTGCCATATTTGGTGCGGCGTTTTCAACCCGGGATAATAAGCATGGGGCTCCCCGCCAATACCGTCTGTCAATACTCCTGGATTTGGCAATCCCTTCACTGTACGCAGTAACCCATCTGTATAAACATCGAGCTCCCCGTCAATACTGTCTGTTAGCCCGCCCATGCAAAGGATAGGTAGTTGGGGCCCAATCCAGATGTACATGGGAAATCCACCACGTTCATCAGTTTACGAATAATATGTAATTACATTGAACCGGAAATTACAATCATCCAAGTGTCATATGGGCACTACCGATGATTGAATGTCCACCATTCAGACACACGTGGGGCCTCATAAATGTAAAACATGAAAACTTATCACCGTACAAATACGTGTAAACAATATACTTTGTGAACAGTATAGATGTTATAAAAAATTAATGGTGGAACCAGGAAGAATTCAACGGTCGGAAATTACCTACAAACGTTTATCTAATGCATGGGGCACATGAGTGTTGGATTTAGATCATTTTCAGGCCCATCACCTAAAATTATATTTTAAACCTTTTGGGCGTGGTGGATTTCCCTTATTCATCATGGTGGGTCCCACTCAGCTACACGTCCATGAAGTTCCTGCGAAAGAGGTTCGCGGGAAATCCGCATCCATATCCGAAGGAGATTCAGCTAGCCCTGTTTGATGGGAACGGATTGGCTACTCCCCCTGACACCAGCCATTGGCTGGTGGTCGGTGCTCTGTGGGGCCCACCATGATGTATGTCTGTCATCCATGCCGTTAATATATTTTTATATATCATGTTATGATACGGTAGAAAAAATGAAGTATATATCAATCTCAAGTGGACCACATTACAGGAAACAATATTGAAAGAATTTTGACCATTAAAACAGTTTTGGGGGCCATAAAAGTTTTGGATCAAGCTGATATTGATTTTTTCCCTTCATCTGGGTCTTTATGACCAAATCAACAGATTGGATGTCAAATAAACAGTACAGTGGGCCTTAGGAGGATTTTAATTGTGAATATCCATTCATTAATTTTGTCCTGTGGTGTGGCCCACCTATGATTTATATCCCTATAATTTTTTGTATCAAGAACTAAAATGATCTGTAAAAATGGATGAACGGAATGGATGAAACACTTACATCATAGTGGGGCCCACAGAGCACCGACCACCAGCCACGGGGCATGTGTCAGGGGGAGTAGCCAATCCTTTCCCCTGTTTGATGGCTGAATACGGAACGATGTGTTTTTCCAGCTTACGGTTAGAGAGGAGCAGGTCTACCATCGGGTTCCAGACGACCTATAGGACGCACGGCTCCAGACGATGTACAACCATACCGTCGATGGGAGTTGAGGCTGACGATACAGCTCGCTTCTTCCATTGTAGTCAAGTAAGGAAGGAGGTAGAAGTATATAAAGGGGACTTGGGCAGGGAGGGAAACGTGGATTTTGGGCTCAGGAGGTGATAAGGTATGTGTTGTATGTCATCTACAGGACTCTCTCTTTCCTTCCTCTCGCCACAGTATCTCTCCCACCATACGGTAATGGCAAGATGGTTTACCAGCAACCCATAGTGGGCAGGGTCATATGTAATCCAAGTCCCATTTCCAATGTCTTGCCACTGATCGTAACCGCACGCAGAGTGTAAACCATCAGTGGCAGGCCTACCGTTTCCATGGTTCTTATGCCTTACACAAGTGGCATGTTGCCGGAAAAGGATGATACGGGCCTTTTCAATATGTGATTAATAATATAAAGCATGATGAGCATATATAGTATAGCTTTTGTTAATCCTTTGATAGAATATGAAGAACTTTTCGTGATTTCACTGAAATGTTTAACATCTGCATGCACATTTGCATGGCGTTATGTTCTAATAGCTAACTAGCTTGCCATACTTAATAGGTTGCTATTAACTATAGCTTCTGTTCATAGGTGAGATGACTGAGTCGTGGAGATCTCCTCAGAAGACACCTTCACCATCCCCTGCTAGAGATTCACCAAGACCAACTCGTTGCTCACCGTTGAATAGGACTCAAAAGTCCTTAGCTAAGCCTTTAAGTAGAGCAGCTAAAGTGAAATGGACACCTGAAATGGACGAAGTGTTATTCTCTACTTTACTTGAGCAAATAGCACTTGGTCGTAAGTCTGATAATGGGTTCAAAAAGTTAGCGTATGAAGTGGTAGCAACTGAAATTACGAGACAAACAAATGTGAGTGTCACATGGACGAACGTCTCAAATCGGATGAGGTATCACAAGCGTGAATACAGTGATGTGAAAGAAATGCTTTCTGCAAGCGGGTTTGGATGGGACTGCGAGAGGATGGTTGTGACGGCCCCAGACAATGTCTGGAAAGGATGACTAAGGGTAACATCTCAATCACCATACATTGCATTGTTTCAGTTCCACATATTATGATATTATATATTAGTCATTTGTTTGTTAATCCTTACTCCATTTTTTTTCGTAGTCTCACCCACGTGTTGATCGACTGCGGGGCAAGATGATAAATCGCTTGGACGATTTAGCTGTCATCGTCGGGGATAATCAAGCCACTGGAAGATATGTGAAAGAAGTAGGAATTTGGCTGGCTCATCATCTCGAGTACAACGGGATTTAAACGAGGCTTGGTCGGACACTGATGACATGATGAATGATAATGTCGATCTCTCTTCAGATAATTTGGGTGATGACGGACCAAATTTACGCTACTCAACTGACAGTCACCATTTTAATTACTACTAACCAATCATTTCACAATGGTCCGACCCCACCTTTATCTTCGGAGACTACTCGTAGCGGTAGCTCTTCTAAGAAAAGGACGCGACCCGTTCATCCCTGTGAGGTACTCGGTGCATCTATAGATAATGTTGCCAATGCGATGCGTGAATTTGGCGTTCGTGTGGGTGATGGTAAGGAAGCCAATCGAATGGCTAGAGTGTTAAGTGCCTTAGAAGAGGTAGAAGGACTGACACAAACCGACTTGTTCAATGTCGGTGAATTACTCTCCAGGGATGAGCGGCTTGCTTCCATGTTCGTTAACCTACGAGGAAAGGATCGCTATGATTGGTTGAAAAAAGTTGCCCAGAATGTATGGGGCCCATCTGATGGAAATATTTCACCTTAAGTTCACACACCACTGGTATTAGGATTGAGACGCTGCATTTTCAAGTTTAGTATCTGTGTGTTTGAGTAATGAACTTATTTAAGATTTGCTTAAATGGTACGTTGGATAGTTGGATATGGTATTAGCATAGTGGAACATGTAATATTTTAAATTATCGTTGTGGTGGATATGATGTTTAGACCTTTTGGACTCGTATGATTTACTATATGAATTTACTGTCTTTTTTTTTTTTTTTTAACATTATCTGCTTGCGTAAATGAATTGAATGCCCATTGGTATGATATATGCTTCTATCCTTGTATTAGCAATATTGTATGTTTTAATTGTTAATGCAGATGCCGAAGGAAAAGTATTATGTTGTATATATTGGTCGTCAGCCTGGCATATATACTTCATGGGAGGAAGCACGCTTGCAGGTCGAAGGATTTCGTGGCAATAATCATCGCTCATTCACATGTTTGGAGGATGCAATGGAGGAATGGGAGAATTTTTTGAGGTCCCGTACAACAATTAGATCAGGCCAGAGACAAACGATGGAGACGTCTGCCCTTGCCGACATAGATTCGTACAGATTGATTCGGACTTCGTACTCGGACATCTCAACCCAACCTCAACGTCGGACGTCAACAACGGTTACACAAGGTACATCAACGGATGACTTGAATATGACATTCGAGACGCCAACAACGGTTCCAGAGGGTACATCCACAGATGACTTAAATCCGCCCGAGCGGAGGACCTTTGTTTTTTTTTTTTTTTTTTTTTCGTTTCGATCGTAGTACTTATTTTCGCATTGTATGTTGTGATCAAACTATAGGAACTTCATTCACGCTATCTGCATGGTATCAAATGTTATGTATTGTAACTTTTAAATATATGGTTTGCATGTATGGGTCAATGACATGGGTGGTTCTAATCATCGTAGTACTCATCATGTGGGCCCCAATGGGCGGCAACATACGGTGTTCCTGCGTCGCGATGGAGGCAAAGTGAAATCCTAAGCAGCGTCGTCAAAATGAAATCCTAAGCTTCTGCTGAAATGGAGAGAAAAGTAGAGTGCGTGAGCGTTGATGACACACAGGATTTGATCATACAAAGCCATTGATCAGTAATCCAAACTGTTGATCATATCAACCCATATAGATGGAGGGTATCTTGAAAATTTCAGAACGGAATATTCTTCTAGGCCTCTGACGAGTGGTTTACAAGTACCAATAGACGATTCAACGGTAAAGAAAGAAACGGGCATAATCCCTGTTCAATGTGAAATGTTGGGGAGATCCAAGATCTTCCAATCACATTTTTTTACTCATCACCTGACCATGGTGGGGCCCCGTTTGTTAGAATACATTACAATGGCTGACGTGTGAACAAACGGTACGTGGGCCACACCACAGGAAGCAGTGGTGATTATGACGCCACCGTTGAAACCTTCCTAGGGCCCACTATAGGCGTTCACCCTCCACTATGAGCCACTTGAGCCGTGAATCCATGTCTTTTTGGGGGTCATGCCTTAAAATAATCTTTTAGGGCTGATGGACGACGTGGATAAAATGCATACCTCATGGTGGGACCCCGACCCCAGTTAGGATGCAATCCACGCCGCAACTGAAGGGACTTACTATTATCACACGTGCCAATAACACTCGTGGGAGAGATATACGCCTTCCATTAGCGGGGCAGATAGACCCTTTGTACTAAAACAAACCACGTTTCCCTCTTCCGGTAGGGAAGAATCCAAATGGAACTGATAACCAGAAAAACCGGTTCAAAGTACCGGATTCTGCCACAAAAAAAAAATGCATCTCCCTTCACTGCCAACCAGAATCTGACCCACAATGGCATTCTGGAAGGTAGTGTACCGGACTGCAGTATAAGGGCATTTTTGTAAATCTAATCTAAATCTGACGCCCAATGTCTAAAAATAGAAAACATGAACTGACGTAGACGACGGGATCTGAGCCACATCGCCGGAAAAAATTACCTGCGGAAAGAAACGAGGACGATTCCGGCACGGTACTCGGCGATCTTGAGGAACATGGGCATGGCGAGATCGATGTGGGGGCGAGGAGGGTTGCACCACCCGCCATTGTCGCTGGGAAGGGCGTAGTTAGGCGGAAAGAAGTTTGTAGCGGTGACGAATATCGAAGCACTGTCGGAATGGCACCATGTCGGATCATCGCCGCATTTTATCTCAAAGCAAGCACTGCAGCTTAGCCTGTCGCGTATTTCCATATCTGCACACCAATATGAACGGATCCAAGCCAGCAGCGGGAGCCCCAGGCAGGCCACTACAACAACAATGGAATTTTTCAGTCAAAGTACTGTGGCATGTTGAATAGTTGACCGACCTGATTTTTGCAATCTGAACTTTGCCAAACAGGATTTGGCTCCAATCCCGCTGGATACAAGTCCGTTCCACATCTTCTAAACATGCCATTAGAAATCATGGGTTAGGCCCAATCCAGAGACAATACCTTACACAAGCATTTAATGCTACTTTTTCAATTCCATCCAACTTAATCCCACCTAATGCAGGTGGCCAAACAGGCCCTAAGTGTTTTATCCACTCCGTTCAAAGATTTTCTAAGATTATTTTAAGTTATTCAACAAAAAGTAAGGCAGGTAAAAGTCTTAAGTCGACCACAAAGTCGGGATTTAATTTCCACCATTAAAAACTTCTTGGGAGCCGGAGAAGTTTCTGATATTTGGGTTTTCACTTCATCCACGTCTACATGACCTTATGAATAGGTTGGATGGTTTAAAAAAAAAAAAAATGAAGAAGAAAAACATCATGTTCGTCCTTAGAAAAGTTTCAATGGTGTGTGTCATTATCATTGCAGCATCCTTTGGTGTGGCCCACTGGAGCTATGTACCTACCTCATTTTTAGGACCATACCTTAAAATGATATGAGAAAAGCGGTGAACGGCATGGATAAAACACTTACATCACGGTGGCCCCACATAGCCCTTCCTGGATGGTAATCCAGCCGGGGTAGGACCCAATCCGCGTCCATAGTGATGGGAAGCGGATTGCGTAGTGAGTTACTCACTAGGTAGTGAGTTCACCATGATTTATGTATCATCCGCTCCTTCCATGAATGTTACCAGATAGTTTTAGGGCTTCAACCCAAAAATAAAGTATATATAAGGTTCGAATGGACCACACACCACAGGAAACAGTTGAATTGAAAGTCTACCATTGGAAAATTCTTAGGGCCCACAGAAGTTTTGGATGAAGCTTATATTTGTGTTTTGCCTTCATCCATGTCTGTATGATCTTATGAATAGGTTGGATGACAAATAGACATCACCGTGGGGCGTAGAAAGGTTTCAATGGTGGAAATCATTATCCCCACTGTTTCCCTGTGGTATGATACACTTGATATTTGTATATGCTTCAATTTTAGGCTCAACCCCTTAATTTAGGCCCCATTTAAGTTTTGGATACACTTCATCTTTGATTGCATGTCCCAAAATGACCTCCCAAAAGAGATGAACAGTATAGATTTCTCACAAACATCATGTGGGGCCACCTAGCATCCCAACGGCGCAGGAACTTTCTGCAAAAGGCGTCCAAGTTGGACTCATTTAAAAAATCAGGCCATTTATATTACCGGAGTCATGTAGATTTTCCATCATTTTTCTGTGTCCGGTGTCTTCACTTGTGTGACTTGCTTAGTCGTGTCTTTCAATGATGCCGATAGAACAGCTTCATGTGGATGATGAGACACTCATCTTTGTGGTTGGGCTGGCCCCCTGAAATCTGGCTAATTTAATGGTCTGTCTGATCGACTAGGCCACGGTAAAAAGGCATTAAACATTAGTTTAGCTGTTTAACTGAAGACGATGTAACGATATTGCAGGAAGAGAGAAGAGAGCAAAGAAGCAACACAGGAGCTAAAATAGCATCTATATATCTAGTATCCTGGCCATTCATCACATGCCTATGACAAATGAATTCATTTTAACCCCCTCATCAAGTAAGCCCAAGATGTTTTTATTCGTAAACGAAGACAACCATTGTGAACTACAAAGATTAGTAGAAGCTACATATGGATACAATCACCAGCAATCAAATCATCCAAACCATCATCTCTGTGGGCAATCTAAATACACACATTCACACACAAAAAGAAGGAAAACCAAGCAGGCACGCGCACACAACAAAGCAAAAAAGAAAAGAAAAATTCAAAATCCAGGGACAATCAAGACTGTCCATCACACCACCAAGGAGAGAATGAGAATCTTCACCGCCTTGTAAGAGGGCGCCACTCTATGAAGTGAATGTCGTGTTTGATACTCTCATCTTCCCACCTGAGATTCTCCCACCATGCCATTTCACCTACCACCTCAACACCACCACCACCCATTATAGCATTGTTGGGGCCGGCTCGGAGAGGAAGCTCCTTCAGCTTCCCACATCCCCTCACTGTTATCTTCTTCAATGCCGGCAAATACCTGCCGCTGCAAATTCCCTCCAGCTTCGGTAGCTCCCACAGATGCACTGTGTGCAGCCGTTGGAGAGAGCCGTCCACTACCACATCCCCTTGAAACAGTGACTCTAGTCTATTGCAAAATCTGATATCGAGCTTTTCCAAGCTCAACAAGCTTACACCTGAGGAGACGAAATTGACGAGTCTCGGACAATGCTCCAGATATATGTGCTTCAGGAGTGGGAAGCTTATGATCCTACCCATGCCATCACATACTCTCCTCATGCTTGCAAGATCAGATATCCATATTTTCTCCAAGCATTCAAAACATTGATTCTTACCACCAAAGAATATCTCCATCTGCTCGCAGCTCTTGACCAGACATTCTCTCAGTTCATGCATTTCAACATCGCCAAGATCACGGATGAAGGCATTGTCCCACAATGTGAGTAATTCTGTACGACTGAGAACCCCCTGAATATCATTTGTGCATCTCTCACCTCCTTGTATCTCCAGATGCCTGTGAAATGGCCTGAAGGAAGAGGTAAATTACATTTTTGGGCCTTCAAATTGATGTCCTTGTATATGGACTTCCTCCCATGGAGATGGATACCTTTTCCTCTTCTTTTTCCTTCTTCTTCTTCTTGGTAAGGAGAGACGCGGATATGGAATCGAGAGAAGCATTTTGCTCTCAAAAATTGTGAAGATGGTTTTAAGGACTGTAAAAACTTGTAATTACTTATCCTCATTTGAGGCCCACCTTCGTCTCTAGGATTTTCATCATCCTTTGGTAAAATAGAGGTTCCACAGTGATTCAAGTTGAACTCTTCCAGCTCAGTACTCAAGTCATCCCAGTCGATCTTACTAATGCGATTCATGTGGAGCATGTCTAGACGCCTTAAATGAGATGCTGTGCTGATACCTTCAGGCAACTGTTGGAGTTGAGTGCCTGAAAGATCAAGCACATCAAGTCCTGTAAGATTAGACAAGCGTAAGGATTCTAAGCTTCTGCAACCTTTTAGGATGACTTGCTTAATGACATAAATTCCAGATATGTCAAGCCTTCGGAGGTTTGGCAAGACAGCCCCAAGAGAAGAAGAAACCTCTTCTATGTCTTCGATGGAGTCACAAAAGCAAATGTCAAGCACCTCAAGTTTGGAGAAATTTCGTAGATGAGGCAGCAACTCAATCTTCAAGGAATGACATACACTTAATATGAGTTCCCTAAGATTGACCAGTTTGGAGAGAGAAGATGGTAGAGATTTTAGATTGTTATCTTCAGCTAAGTTGAGAACCCGAAGCCGTGACAAACGCTCAAAGAAAGCGTCTGGAATTTCCGTTAGAGATGAGGAACTTGTTATTGAGAGTTCTTGGAGGTTGTGCAGCTCGGGAAAGGAGGAAGGAAGAGATCTGGTCTTTGTGTTAGAGAGATGGAGAGATCGAAGGTTGTTCTTGCGCTGAAGGCACTCGTTTGGTATCGATTCCAGAGGAGTGTTTTTAAATTGAAGGAACTCGAGTTTGTCCAATGCTTGCAAGGAAGATAGGAGAGACTCAGGCTCTAAAAGTTGACAATAATGAATAGACAAGAATCTGAAATTGTGCAAGGAGGAGATGGAGAGGGGCAGAAATCTGATTTCTAACCTAGAGAGGACGAGGACCCGAAGGCCTTGCATTTGCTCGAAGACGAAGTTGTTTGGAAGGGTTGGACGATGATTGTTTCCTTCGAGCAGTAGAGTGGAGAGTTTGGGGAATTTATGAGTAAGAGGTAGGTGACCACTTCGTCCTAGATACCATATCGCCATCCTCTGAATGTCTTCCCACTCGCCAATGTTCTCTGTCGGTAGGGAATAATCATGGATCCAGAATTTGCCATGAGTTGAAGCTCTTCTGTTACTCGACATAACCATATCTATGGCTTCTTCAGCTAAACGATCGTGCACCCTCACATCAGCATCTACTTGCTGTACCATGGAACGAGCCATGAGCTCTATAAGCAGAGCATCCACCTTTTTCTCTAGTGTCGTCAAATCCTCTTCTTCTTCTTCTTCAATTACCTCTCTGATAACCATAATTCCCTCTGCAATGAAATGCCTTGTCAGCAGTCCCACTTCAACCCTGCCAAAGCCTGATATCATTCGATCCTCCCTTGGGAATAACAGGAGGTAGAAGAAGCATTCGAGGACAATATGGGGAGTGAAACAGGCAGCGATGGTGGGAGAAGAAGCGACGGCGACAGCCTCCTCCAGTAACACATCTATGGACAAGTCTTGAAATTCAATGGTCTCCTCCGATTCCAATCTTTCGAAGCTAACGTAGACAACCTTTGAGTCATATGAAACCATCTTTGTATTTCTAATATTTGGAACCCCCACATCGTCTAAATAAATGCGTCGAGTCGCATCTCCTACTATTAACAAGAACCTCTGTCCCTTGAGCAATTCATCGATTTCAAACGAGACTTCCATCTGTACGTCCTTTTTAAGATCATCGTCTTCATCGTCACCTTCCTTTATCCCCAAGTGCTTTGCAATTTCCCTCTGCACGTTCCGAGGACTCCAATCCTCTTTCGGTAGCTTCACCATTATCTGCACGTCAAAGAGATCAGATCCCTTCAACTTTCGAGCTGCATACTCCACGATCCTCCATCTTCCAATACCTTTAAACCCCCTGACACAAATGACTCTGATCTTTGGATTTCTCAAGCATTGCAAGAGCTCTTCCCCGGCATGCTCTACTTCAGCGGGGAAGTTCTCTGGCCCTGTGATAGCCTCTTCTCCTTTTCGGACAACAGAAACATCTCTTCCAGCCATGCCTATGAGTCTCTCTTATCTCTGAAAATAAGACAGCCATTGATTAAGCTGATATTTATGTGACCTTATGAACAGGTTGGATGGAAAATGGACATCACGGTGAGCCCTAGGAAGATTTCAATGGTAAAAAGTAATTACGGTAGACCTTAGCAAATTTTTAATGGTCAGCTACCAACAACTACTGTTTCCTATGATGTGGTCCACCTGCTATTTCTATATTCTTCGCTTTTTAGATTAAACTCTAAAATAAGCTGAAAAAATAGATGGACCGCACGGATATACATTTCATATATTGAGGTGGCCCTACCATCAAGTTCAAGGTCGTTCGCAAATAGCTTGTTTCGGTCCCAATCAAGTCGCGCTCGCGGATCGTTTGCGTTGAAGGATTTCTTGCATCGTGGCTTTTCATTCGTCGATGTCACTGCCCTTGACAGCAGCTCACGAAACACACCACACACTGGAGTTTCTCTTTTAAAGAGATTGCCTGATGCAAAACACAACTTTTGACGTGTGGATATTGTCTTGGTCTCACTATGATTTGTGTTGGACCTCATTATGATTAACGTGTTAGATCCACACTGTTCATCAATTTTTCCGGATCATTGTAGATCATGAGCCCAAAAACAAGGCACATCCAAATGTCAAGTGGACCACACCACAGAAAGCATGGGGATTGAACAAAGTAATGGTGAAATCTTCCTGGGGCCAACCGTAAGATTTAATTGCCATCTAAACTGTTCATAAGGTCACATAGACCTGAATGAAGAGAAAACACAAATATCAGCTTGATTGGAGTATTTTGTTGCCCCAAGCAGTTTTCAATGGTAGGCATCAATTCCTATTGTTTCCTCTATGTGGTCCCTTGATGTGATCAACTTGATATTGACTGATCTTAAAAAATGGATGGACAATGTGGATCTAAGAAATGCATCATTGTGGGGCAATGAAAATTTCACACTTCAAGAAACTTGGTTTCTTAGTGTCCGGTACGTACAACACATTCTATGGAGAGAAGAAAATGAAAGTATTGATGTGTGAAACTTTTGTGGGCCACATCATGATTTATGTGTCAGATCCAGACCGGATGGACGATGTGGATCTAAGACATAAATCATGCTGGGGCTACATAAGTTACACGTTAAAAGTTGTGTTGTGCAGTACCAATCCATTTTGCTGAGGGAAAACCGGTTTATTTTGTGAGCTGGTGGCATGGCGATGACATGAGCTAATGAGAAACCATGACACAGAATTTTCCTGTGCCTTCGAGACAAATGATCTTTTCACTAGCGCTGATACTGTGTCTTCACTTTGTCCAGGTCTCTATGGCCTTATCAACATGTGTGAATCTTGGGTAGACTCTAGGAAGTATCTAACGGTGCGTGTCAATATCTCATTTTCGTTTGGTGCGGTCCACTTACTGCCTGTGAATCTTTCTTACTAGAGGGAACTGATTCTATCTATATATATATATATACACACACACAAGAGGGCTAGGTTGATGTTTTTACAGATTCAGAGGAAATGAGGATGAGGATTGAGAACGAATGAGGAAATGGCTTGATCGAATAGAGACAATGAGACCAGTTTTGTCATTTGAAAAATGTGATTCATTAACCATTTGAAAAATATGATTCATTAACCATTTGAAAAATATGGCTGGCGGCTGGATATCTACAGTGCAAACCGCAAGCCTTTTTCTTTGAATATTTTGAAAGCAAGTGTGTATTGTGTCACATGGGTGCAGCATCCAAGCCATCCATCAGGTGGGTGCCACCATTGAACTGATCTACCATATAAATCCAACTAAGGTCCACCTGATAAGTGGCCTAATCCAGGCATCCACATTCCACACAGTGGGAAACGTTAGAGGTTCCTGCAATTGTCATGCATGTGGGTTTGCCTTGCACACGCTTTTGAACTTATCAAAAACAGCTTTAGGTTATTAGTCCTAAGAAATTAAGCAAATACGAACAAGAAGAAAAAAAGAACCGAGAAATGAAAAGCACGAGAAAGGGAAGAACGTACCTGGAGATTAATGTTGTTGGCAAAAGGCCTTGGACTCTTGAGTGATTCAGGTAGCGAGAGACGGAAGCTAGTTATAAGTCTGGTACAAGAGCGTTAGATCCAAGCTGCTAATCAGGTGGGCTCCACTCAGTTGTGTCCTGAGATAATAAGGGGACAAGACGAATGTTTAGAAAAGGGGAAGGGTATAGAAAAACTTGTCCAAGACTCTTCTTTAATAACATGTGGGCCACATGATAAGTGACCGGGCCTGACTTTCTTTAAGAAAAGAGTCTCTTTGATACTTTTCTTCCTACCAGCAATAATACAAGTTACATGCATGTTCCCAATCCAAGACGTTCAAATTATGGGCCCCACCCTTAAATGGGTTATGGTCCTAGACCAAGATTTTCTCATGGGCCCCAACGTTCGTCTAGTGGACTTTTTTTTTTTTTTTTTTTTTGACCTTTTCCTGTGAATGGCCTGTAATTTTCAGGAACAGGAGCTGATTCTAAGTAGCAAGATTTTTCATCAGTACGCCTCTCCTCTTGTAGAGGCATCTGTAGCATGCATCATGGTTTGGCATGCATTTAGGATCTGGCATTTCTGTGAATGTTCATCACCAGATGAGTGCCGGTTTTGCTAGCTGGGCCTCGGCTTCGCCGAGGTCGGTGGATCCCTGTCTTTTCAGCCGACCTTGATGCATGTGCCTTTCATCCACATCGTCCATCCATTTTAATAGCTCATTTTAGGGCATTATCCCCAAAATGAAGAAGATCTAATTAAATCTAAGGCGCACCACACCACATGAAACTTTGGCGATTGACCATTAGAAATTTCTTGTGGGCCACAAAACTTTTGCATCAAGCTGATTTTTGTATTTTCACTTGATCCAAGTCTTTGTGGCCTTATCAACAGATTGGATGGCAAATAAACATTCTGGTGGCGCCCAACAATTTTTTATTGCTGGGTATTCAATCACCACTTGCTGTGGTGTGGTCCACTTTAGATATGGACATGCTTATTTTTTGGATCATGCCCTAAAATGAGCTGTCAAAACAGATCGACCGTAGATGTAAGGAAAATATATCACCGTTGGTCCTACAGTTAGGGATCTACTGAAGCTGCACCCAACTAGAAAAGTAAAAATGAAAGAAAGAAAAAAAAAGGGTAAAAACTCAAAGCCATCAGATGAGCGTTAGGATCATATACATATATATAATCTGTGTATATCTCTGTCTTTTTGTTCATGTGAATTTCATTTTGTGGATATATTAGTATTTCATCTATCAAATGTATATATTCAAAATTCAATATTAACATGTGGTTAGGATTGTAGATTAATATATTTAGAGCCCAAACCCCTGACTAAAAAGCCGGGACACGATGTGAATATCTTGGCTTAGAAACATTCGTGCAATGTGTACTGTGGCTTTGGGCATCCATCTGGATAGTTACATTCCTAAGATAAGAATATTCTTCTCCTACAACGTATTATGTTCTTTCTTCAGCTCATACAAAGTAAGGCATCTGATTTCCTTTATTTTTCTGCCAAAGTAATGTCCTTCCTCTGATACAGGGAAAGCAAATGACGGATCTCTTTTTCATTTCTTTTTACCTTTTTCTTTTTCTTTTTCTTTATTCTTGTTGCATTTTTTTTCCCTCCGTGCATCCAGCAGGACTGCTAATTTACAGTCCGACCAATGTATAGTTGGCGGTGTGTCCGTTTGTACGGTATCTAAGTAAAATCAGATCAACCACTCTCGTTCGGTAGAATTTGTGCTCTGGATCAGATCGATTGCTGTTCATGTTTTTCCTCAGTGTAGACATATTCTGTTTCTACCTGCCTTGTTTTTGCATGATATACTCTTCGGGGTGGATTTAAGCAGTTGGGAGAGTTTGGATGGCCAGGAAATGCTCCTCAATCAGAGAATCTACCCTTTCAATCTATGGGTGATATATTGATGGTTAAGAAGAGATACAATAACCGTCCACATTGACCTGATGAAGTCAAACGTTTCTTGGACTATATAGACATTGTGGAAGAGAAGAAAGTTAAACTTATGACTACAAGGACGGAGCTTTGGTCTGGTGGAAATAACTTCAACTCGAGCAGACAAGACAGATAAAGGCGTCAATCCGCATGTGCATGCGAATGAAGCAGTTGTTTGCATCTGATTCCTCTAAAGAGATTATGATAAAGTATTATTCCAACAAAACTAAAATTATTGTATTTCTTCTAAAGAGATTTCCTGATGCAAAACACAACTTTTGACGTGTGGATATTGTCCTGGTCTCACTATGATTTGTGTTGGACCTCATTATGATTAACATGTTAGATCCACACTGTTCATTAAAATTTTTAGATCATTGTAGATGATGAGCCCAAAAACGAGGCACATCCAAATGTCAAGTGGACCACACCATAGAAAGCATGGGGATTGAACAAACTACTGGTGAAATCTTCCTTGGGCCAACCGTAAGATTTATTTGCCATCTAAACTGTTCATAAGGTCAAAGAAATGCATCATTGTGGCGCAATGCAAATTTCACACTTCAAGAAATTTAATTTGGTTTCTTAGTGTCCGGTACAACACATTCTATGGAGAGAAGAAAATGAAAGTGTTGATGTGTGAAACTTTTGTGGGCCACATCATGATTTATGTGTCAGATCCAGACCCAATGGACGATGTGGATCTAAGACATAAATCATGGTGGGGCCACATAAGTTACACGTTAAAAGTTGTGTTGTGCAGTACCAATCTATTTTGCTGAAGAAAAACCGGTTTATTTTGTGAGCTGGTGCCTTCCTGACAGACGATCTCTTTACTAGCGCTGATATTGTGTCTTCTCTTTGTCGTGGTCTCTATGGCCTTATCAGTATGTGTAAATCTTGGGGTAGACTCTAGGAACTATCTAACGGTGCGTGTCATTATCTCATTTTCGTTTGGTGCGGTCCACCTACGGCCTATGAATCTTTCTTACTAGAGGGTACTGAGAGAACGGGATAGAATGTAAAATTCCCTGGTGTCGTGTGGTTTATGCTTTGATTTATTTCATTGCTTTATTAATTATTCCATAATTCTGGTTTGTTTCGGGAGGCTAGATCCTAAGATTTTGTGCAAGGCCCCCAACAAAGTGGTATCAAAGCCAAGTTCATTAAACGGGTGGGATCGGCTTTGAATTATGGAAGGTGACTCATCAAGGATGATCAGCCTCAATGGTTCTAACTGGACCATATGGAAGGCTAAGATGGAGAACTTGCTTTATTGCAATGACTTATATTCTCCAATTTTAGGCATATCAACAAAATCCAAGAATATGTCTGATGATGATTGGAAGAAGATGGACCGAAAGGCGGTGGGGTTTATTATACAATGGTTAGACGATTCTGTATTCCACCATGTGTCTACAGAGACCTCAACTGCTAGCCTATGGCTGAAATTAGAAGGGTTGTATGAGAGGAAAACAATCGGTAATAAGATTTTTCTGATAAGGTGACTTATGAATCTCAAGTTCAAAGATGGTGGTTCTGTGGCTGAGCACATGAATGAGGTCAGCAATATAGTGAACCAGCTCTCCGCTATGAAGATGGTCTTGGATGATGAATTGCAGGCTTTGCTATTGCTAAGTTCGTTAGCTGACAGTTGGGAGACATTGATGGTATCTCTAAGTAACTCTGCGCCAGACAGAAAGGTATCCATGGAACAGGTAACCAGTTGTCTCTTCAATGAGGAGACAAGGAGGAAGTCTCAGGGGCTACTCAGCAAGAGGCCCTTGTGACATAAGACGGGGGAGAGGAAAGAACAAGAAGGACGGGAAGGACCGAGATAAATCAAGAGGCAAGTCGAGTAACAGAAAGGATGTTAATTGCTTGAATTGTGGCAGGAAGAGCCACTACAAGCATGAATGTCGTGGTAAGAAGAACGACAAGAAAGAAAAAGGAAAGAAGAAGGAAGATGAATCAGATTCTACTACGGTCGCTTTAGATGGCGACGTTGTAGTTATTCTTTCAACAGATCATGATATATGTCTCACGGCTACGAGTCAGGACACCAACTGGGTGATTGACTCGGGAGCTTCTTTTCATGCGACTCCACATAGGGACTTCTTCACAAACTACAAGTCAGGTGACTTTGGGACCGTGAAGATGAAAAATTCTGGCGTATCGAAGATCGTAGGGGTCGGTGATATTTGTGTGAAGACCGATGTGGGCTTCACATTGGTTCTCAGAAATGTGAGGCATATCTCAGACCTTCGCCCCAACTTGATGTCGACGGGAAGGTTGGATGATGATGGCTATGAAAGTCGGTTTGCTGGTGGGCAATGGAAGCTCATCAAGGGTTCGTTGATCGCAGCTAAAGGAAAGAAGTGTTGCACCCTTTACAAGGCAAGTGTCCTTGTGTGCAAGGGTGGGTTGAACGCAACGGAAGATTCAGCTATTGACATGTGGTACAGGCGTCTAGGCCACATGAATGAAAAAGAGCTTTAAGTACTAGCAAGGAAGCAGCTCCTTCCAGACATGGCAGGTATACCTCTCAAAACCTGTATTGATTGTTTATCAGGGAAACAACATAGAGTTTCATTTATTAAAACTGTTTCTCACGTTAATAAAGTACATGCATTAGATTTGGTTTATTCTGATGTTTGTGGTCCTATGAGAACAAAAACCTTGGGTGGGGCATTGTATTTTGTCACTTTTATAGATGATGCATCTAGGAGGGTTTGAGTTTATATTTTGAAATCCAAGGATGAGGTCTTTGGTGTATTTAAATTGTTTCATGCTATGGTCGAGAGGGAGACATGTAGATCATTAAAGTGCATCGCACTGACAATGATGGTGAATACATTGACGACTTTCATGAGTATTGTAAGTCCCTGGGTATACGGCATGAATAGACGGTTCTCAAGACCCCCCAGCATAATGGTGTGGCTGAGCGAATGAATCGCACCATTGTAGAGAGAATCAAATGTATGTTATCCCATGCAAAGTTGCCCAAGACGTTCTGGGGAGAAGCAATGCACACAGCAGTGTATCTGATAAACAGGTCTCCATCAGCCGCGTTGAATGGAGAAGTACCTGAGAAGGTGTGGACTGGACTGGATCCATCGTACAGTCATCTCAGGGTGTTTGGATGCAGGGCATCCGTTCACGTACCAAAGAACGAGAGGTCCAAGCTTGATATGAAGATCAGACAGTGTGTGTTTTTAGGGTATGGTGATGAAAAGTTCGGTTACAGATTGTGGGATCCAACCGAGAGGAAGCTCGTCAGGAGCAGAGATGTGGTTTTCTTTGAAGATCGGTGTATAGAAGACATTGGTAAGCCAGAGAAAAACCAGCCTAGTTCAGGTGAGCTAGAGGACATGAATCCGATTATTCCTCCCGTGGTGCCTGATGACGGGGGAGTACAACAAGGTGCAGAGGACGAGGGAGTTCCTTCAGAAGATGGACCAGGGGAGCAGCCCCCACTTGATCCACCGGTTGAGCCAGAGGTGTGATGTTATCTAGGGACAGACAGCTGTCTAAGAGGTACTCGTCGCATGAGTACATTATGCTGACTAATGGGGCAGAGCCAGAAGATTATTTTGAGGCCCTAGTCGACGAGCATAAAGGAGAGTGGTTGAAAGCTATGCAAGAGGAGATGAAATCCTTGCATAAGAACCACACCTATGACATGGTGAAACTGCCTAAGGGCAAGAAAGCTCTCTGAGCAATAAGTGGGTGTTCAGAAAGAAGATTGAGCAGACGAATTCACAGATGAGGTTCAAGGCTAGACTTGTAGTGAAAGGGTTCGGTCAGAGGAAAGGTATAGACTTCGAGGAGATATTCTCACCAGTGGTGAAAATGACATCCATATGGGTGTTGCTTGGGTTGGCGGCTAGCATGGATCTGGAGATAGATCAGTAGTTAGGTGTTAAAACTGCCTTCCTTCATGGTAACCTGGAAGAAGAGATCTACATGTACTAACCAAAGGGTTCGAAGTCAAGGGCAAAAAGTATATGGTGTGTAGGCTGAGGAAGAGCTTGTATGGGCTGAAACAAGCTCCACGGCAATGATACAAAAAGTTTGACTTGTTTATGTTGAAGCATGGGTATGACAGAACGGAGTCGGACCACTGTGTGTTCACGCACAAGTTCTCATATGGTGATTTCTTAGTTCTGGTATTATATATTGATGACATGCTCATCATGAGAAAAGACATCAAGAAGATCGACAAGCTGAAATCATTTGCGATGAAAGACTTAGGCTCGGCTAAACAAATCCTATGAATGAAGATAACTCGTGACAGAAGTAGCAGGAAGTTTTGGCTGTCACAAGTGCGGTATATTGAGAAAGTCTTAGAGCTGTTCAATATGAATGCAGCGAAGCCGGTCAGTACTCCACTGGATGGTCACTTTAGATTGAGCGATAAGCAGTATCCCAAGACGAAGACAGATGTGGATGAGATGAGGAAGATACCCTACGCGTCAGCAGTAGGAAGTTTGATGTATGTTATGGTGTGTACACGCTGAGATATAGCATATGCGGTTGGTGTTGTCAGCTGGTATCTTGTCAATCCTGGCAAAGAGCATTGGACAACGGTGAAGTGGATACTACGGTATCTAAGAGGCTCATCCAGGTTGAGCCTATGCTATGATGACGGAAAACCTGTGTTAAAGGGCTACACAGATGCAGATATGGCAAGTGACATAGACTCTAGGAAGTCTACATCAAGGTTCATGTTCATGTTTGCAGGGGGAGCGGTCTCTTGGCAGAGCAAGCTACAAAAGGTCGTAGCATTGTCGACGATAGAGGCCGAGTACATTGCGGTCACAAAGGCATGTAAAGAGATGCTTTGGATGAAGAGGTTCCTACAGGAACTTAGCCTGAAGCAGGAGCAGCACGTGGTCTATTGCGATAGTCAAAGTGCTATACACTTGAGCAAGAATCCAAGTCAGCACTCCAAGTCGAAGCACATAGAAATTCGGTATCACTGGATCAGGGATACTTTGGAACAAAAGGTGTTACAGCTTGAGAAGGTCCATACAGACGATAATGGGTCAGACATGATGACCAAGGCATTGCTCAAGGGCAAGTTTGAGGTTTGTAGAAACCTGTCTGGCTTAAGGAATGCAAATTCCTCCTTAGTGGGAAAGGGGGAGATCTGATGGAGTTTTCCTCCTCAGTTCAGAGGAGAGGTAGCATAGTTTCCTTATTTGACTCTAATTCCTCCACTTATGTGCAGTTTCCTTATGTGACTCTAATTCCTCCGGTTTTCTATTTAAGGGGTTCCAAAATGGGATTAGAGTATTCTATTCCAGGGTATTCTAAGGTTTCCTAAAGGTACTCTAAGAGGGCTTAGGGCTATCAGAGAGAGAGAGAGAGAGAGAGAGAGAGAGAGAGAGAGAGAGAGAGAGAGAGAGAGAGAGAGAGAGAGAGAGAGAGGAAGCTTATGGAAGGGAGATTCTGCTTATAGAGGTGATCTACTTCGCAGTCCACGTCTCAGCACTTCTACGTCCTCGTGATCGGTGAGATCCCTATGTTTTTCATTATTCTCTTATTGTTCAGCCACTCCTGCGTGAGTGAAGAAGGTTTGATCCAAGCGGTGTGTGCTTGTGATCGGTTGTAATGTTCTGCTTTATAGTGGATTATTGATCTGGACGAGGTCCCGTGGTGTTTACCTCTTTAAGGGTTTTCCACGTAAAATTCTCTGGTGTCGTGTGGTTTATGCTTTGATTTATTTCATTGCTTTATTATTCCATAATTCTGGTTTGTTTCGGGAGGCTAGATCCTAAGATTTTGTGCAAGGCCCCCAAGAAACACTATTTTGATCTTTTGTCATCAAACGAGTGGTTGGAAGAAGGTATTCAACCATCGACTTATGTTTTCTGGTGTGGCTCACCTGAAGAGTGAAAATGTCTGGGTCTTTAGCTTTTGGGACTTAGAAATTAATGCCCTGGCCCGATTCAGTGTTGTATTGTTTAAGCCAAAATTCAGCCCAGCCGGGCAGAATTTTACCCCTAGTCTACTGTAGGCTGCTGCGTTTGGACCCCTGGATGATGCAATTAATCTTACCCAATCTACATACACCGAAATGAGAACAGTCAAAATTGAATGCATGCCACTCTATACTTTCCAAACTTGGCTTGTAAACCTTTGTGGCTGCTAAAACGGCGTTAGATATGGGTTTGTGGGGCAACCAATAACGGGTGCATCCCACCCAACTTTTCCTTCAATATTTATTATATAATTTTCTCTTATAATTAAAAATTTTAAAATATAAGAAAGAAGTTTTTTATGAGAGAGGGATTATGGTATTGGATCGAAATTCTTCCTATATCCACTCAATCGATCTCTTCCTTTCCTACAAAGGCATCCCAACTGAGAGGGTTCCTTTGGAGAAAATATAAAGAGAAGATTAATACCCAATGTACCCCAGGGCCACTTCTAGATGATCTAAACCATTAATCATGTTCAGGGGCCATTCTAACCGCAAGTTCATAGTAATAACAAGATCGTTTCCACTATAGTAGCAGATAGGTGGAACATCCTATGTAGGCGGTTCATATTTAACTCTGTGAATGTACACAATATTGTATAGATATTGTCAGATCCTATGTACCTATCCATCCAGGCCTTTCAAGTTGGTGCATGTCTCACATTGTGACGTACTACTGTGTGAGATGGGAACTTTCCATCAACTTAGATACACTGTTTCAATCTTCTGGCATATAAATCAGGCCTTTTTCACTCCTTAGTTGGGCCACACAGTCGAACAAATGACTGGCTAAAAGAAAATACTCAACCGTTAACTTATGTGTTTTTTTTTTTTTTTGGGTCACCTGAGAGTGAAATGCCAGGGTTTTTGGATATGCCATGTTTGCGTACGTGTGTTTTGGATATGCATGTCTCAGACAGGTGTAGAGTTTACCAACCTCATATTAGAGTAACTAATATTTACTAATCTGTCAAGTCCCTTTTAATGTAGCCCCATTTTCCAAGATACGTACTGGTGATGTGATCCGGATCATAATGGTAACTGGATCATTTCCACTCACATAGTAGTTAGGAAGGCCACTCTATATATGTAGGCAGTCAATTTTGGCTATGTGTGAAGGTACACAAGATTGTACAGATACTGCAAGATTCTTTTGACCCACCCATCCAAGCTCTTGAAGTGGTATCAAAGCAACCCATGAAGGATCTCTGATTGGTAACGACAATCAATGTAAGTGATCATCATTTTCCCATTTTAAATTTTATTGTGTATAATGCTTTTTTGTCAATTGAATATGTATATCAATTTATTGTGCTTTTTCTAGACCAAAATCCAATCACAAAATGTGCCAAGAGATATGAAAATGAGAGGGAATTAAAAGAATATAGAATAGAGGGTTATGAAATGGGGAAAAAAGAAAAAATTAGGTGGGAACGAGAGCTTTAACTGCCCCTACAATTAGAAAATGCTAGCGTGTGCTTTTTTTACGGATGAAATTGTAAAAATACTTTCATTTGTTTTCTTTAATAAGTAGTAATTAAAAATCATTACTTGTGAGGCCTACAAGGTATGTGCATAACATCCAACCCATCACACATACGCACAGTACCATGGTGATGATATGAACAAAATATCAGGTCAATAAATTTATCTGATATGTTACAATTGAATTGGGATATTTTGAATGGTTTATATTATTATCTATGGAATGCACCTTATGCAATAAGCTTGATGTGCATTTATTGGAAAGGTTGAATGTGAGACAAATACCTCATAATCTTTCTATTCTCCACTTTCTCGTATAAAGAAAAAGTAGTGTAATAATGTAATTTTTAAAAACTAATGCCCGGGAATAACAGTTTCTGAGAATCCATATTCTTGAGGCACTGTGTGTGAAAAATCCTTTAGGAAAAAAGTTTTTTTTTTTTTTTTAAAGTTTTCTTTAAAAAAAAAAAAAAAAAAAAAAAAAAAAAAAAAAAAAAAAACAACGGGGTAAAAGTTAAAGATGACTAGTTACCCTAAGTTCGAAGTCTCTTTCTTTTGTGCAAATGCATGCATTTGATTGGATATATTCCAATCCATGATCAATTAGACTTTTTTTTTTTTTTTTTTTTTTTAAAGTTTTTTATTATTATTATAGAATTTACAACATTAATATTAATTTCAACGCCTCAATGGGTGTTATCCTCACGTTTGGGGCTTACCTTTTAATTCAAAAGGAGGGCCTTGCCCCTGAATATAGAATTAAAGTGCTACCCAGGTAACAGCTTATCTGCTCAACATATTCAAAAGGAGGGGCTCAACATATTCAAAAGGAGGGCCTTGCCCCTGAATCTTTGTTAATAAGAAGAAGATTTACAATCTATACTTTCGGGCGGGCACCACGAAATCGGGCCTCACCTATCATAAGGGCGCTAAATAGAAGAAACCGATAATGAAAAAGAAACTGAGAATGAAACAGGGCATGTTTGGCACCCATCTCGCAAACCAACTACAAGGATCCTAACCAGATTCCACCTCTCCTCATTGGAAATAATGACAATTAAATTTTGTTCGTGAGCTACGAAAGTTTGTGTGAAACTTATTTTTGTATTTTCCCTTCACTTAGCTCTTCTTCATATTATCAATAGATTGGATGGCAAATAAACATTACAAAACATTATGGTATGGCTCAGGAAATTTTTAATGGTGGAGCCTTCAATTACCTCTGTTTCTGTGTTGTGTCCATCTCAGATTTGAATTTACTTAATTTTTGGGTTCACGTCCTGAAATTGGCTGCAAAAACGGATGGATGGTGTGGATATACAGTACATTTTCAAGGTGGCCCCACGGTAAGGGGTAACACACCTAATCCGCTCCCCTTAACTTTGAAAGTTGAATAACACCTGTCGGCACGACTGCTAAGGTAGCGAAAATATGCTGGTGGCCACTGAACATGTAGCATGTAAGTAATTTGATCTGAACTGTCCATATTGCTGGACCCATTTGGATATTTCACAACCCAAAAATTACGCTGAATGGGTGCACCTAATAATTGCCCAGTTAGCTTTTGCCCATTGAACGGTTAAAATGAAAAAGTTCAACATCGAAATTCTACCATGATCATGAGTTGGAACTGCCGAATCAGATGCATCCGATTGTACAAAAGAAAAAGAGGAGAACAACAAAGGGACGAGAAATTTGGGACTGTGGACCAACCTTCTATCCAGAAGCAATACAAACTTCGTTTGGGAACTTTGACCTGCTCGTACGGACAGCTAGTTTTTGGACGAAAATACCCCTCCTTTCACGGAAACGGATTGGGTACTCCCCCTACCACCAGCCAATGTTGGACGGTCGGTGGTCTGTGGGCCCCACCATGATGTATGCTTTTCATCCATGCCGTCCATATATTTTTCCACATCATTTTATGGTATGAGACCAAAAATGAGGTATATCCAAATCTCAAATGTACCACATTACAGGAAAAAGTGTTGAATGAGCGTCGACCATTACAAACTTTTTGGGGGCCATAAAATTTTTTGGGAGCCCACTATGATGTTTGTGAGAAATCCTCCCCGTCTAAGTTCATTCATAGGGTCACAAAGACATGGATGAAGAGGAAAAACAAATTTCATAATGATCCAAAACTTCTATAACCGTAAAAGGGTTTTAATGGTAGATGTTCAATTCCCCATTGCCTTTTATAGTGTGGTCTACTTGATAGATAGATCTATCTTTTTTTTGTCTCAAGCCTTAATATTAGCTCGCCAAATAGATGGACGGTTTGGATATAACACAGATCTTATGATGGGACCCACAAAAGAAATGTGATTTCGGAAAGCTAGGTTTCCCTATTGCTACAGATTATAACCTTATAACCGTAGCCCCTGCTTTTTCGATGTCCATCGGTATATATATCGAAGGTATTTTAATATGTACTTCCATATATCGAAGGTCTTTTGATATTATCGAAAAAGGTTCAGAATTGCACAGCGAGTTTGCCTCAAAAATCCTGCAATTTTCGATGTATCGAAGGTGATTTTACTTATAGCTACGAATTTCTATGCAAATTCTTTTTTTTTTTTTTTTTTCTTTTTTTTTTTTTGCATGGAAAACTTTATTCAAGCTACAGTTTTCTCTAATAGATATTTATATAAATATGTATATATAAGCATATAATTTTTATTTTTATTATTTTTTATTTTTTGTTCATTTCTTTCTTTATACATTTAACAAGAATATCTTCTAAACCAAAATTAGTTACTTTACGTACCGTATATGATTTTGGGGTAGGAGAAGCTACTTCAGCCAACCAACTTGGTTATTTTTTAAGATTCCATTAGGTCGATGGTCGAAAATCAGCGGGACAAATATGAAATTGAGCGGGGTTGTATAATCCTCATCGCCTTTTACTGTTGTAATCCCCACCGCCTTTTGTGGGTCCCATCATGAGGTTTGTGTTATATCCAAACCGTCCATCTATTTAGCGAACTCATATTAAGCTTGAGATGTAAAATAAGCCAGATCTAACTATCAAGTGGACCACACTGTAAAAGGCAGTGGGGAATTGAACGTCTACCATTGAAACCCTTTAAGGGGTTACAAAAGTTTTGGATCATTATGAAAAAAAAAAAATTCCTCTTTATCCAGGCCTTTGTGACCTTATGAATAGATTGGATGGAAAATAAATGTTATGGTGGGCCGTACAAAATTTTTAACGGTGAAAATCAGTTTTCCCACTGCTCTTTGTGGTGTGGTCTAGTTGATCTTTGGATATGATTTTTTTTTTTTTTTTGATAATGCTCTAAAATAATCTCGAAATATGGATGGACATTGTGGATATAATAAATACATAGTTGTGGGGCCATATAACTTTGATCTCTTTTGAGCCGTTCGTACAACTCTCGGTTGGAGGAGCGTCAGCGCTTGCCTGCGGAAGGAAACGGAGGGGTATTTCCATCCTCAAATTGGCTGTCCGTACGAACAGGTCTAAGTTCCCAAACTCAGTTTGTATTGTTTCATAAAAACAACTGGATAAAAGATGGGGTCCACAGTCCCAAATTTCTCGAGAGACAATCTCCTTCCGCCTTTTTGTTTTATTATTATTTTTTATAACTTTTTCTTTTGAACTGCCCAAGTACGCAAAGTACATACGGATCTTCAATTTCTTCGAGTTGAAGATGGCTGATTGATCTAGACCATTGGTGTGTTGGGCCTCTCTCTAGATGGACCATGTCATAAGAATTCTTCGATAGGCCAGTCCCAAAATTTCAATTTTCTGGCTTCACATAAACGGTTGGTGATAAATAGAACAACAGTCCAAATTCAATCGAGGAAATTGCCTTTCTCATGCATATGGCTCATTGTAATCTTCTAAAGGACACATGCCCTTCTCAAGTATCTGATTTCTCTTCTTTAAGTTCCTAGTGTTTATCTTCCGGAGCAGGTAAAGCATGAGGAGAGCTTTTTCTTTATTTATTTATTTATTTTATTATTATTTTTTTTAATACAGGAGAGCTTTCTTGGGGGTGTCACATGCAACTAGTT
Organism: Magnolia officinalis; assembly: GCA_021015155.1. Lineage (NCBI taxonomy): Eukaryota > Viridiplantae > Streptophyta > Magnoliopsida > Magnoliales > Magnoliaceae > Magnolia > Magnolia officinalis. The sequence continues at coordinate 4,079,391 of JAJHSJ010000017.1, forward strand.
TGACCGTAGTCTAAATAGAGAATAGTTGCGGCCTAGTTAGTTGTACCGCATCTCACCTTTCCAAAAAGGTTAGCCCTACGGTGAAGATTGATAAGCACAAAAAATTAGGACGATCCACTCATCAAATGGGCCGCACATGTACTTTGTATAAGATCCTTACCTGTATATAGGATGGTCTAATAAATCAGTTTTAGAGCCCCTGACCGATCTAAAACAAAATCAGGGTCAACGATTTGGTGCCTTGGTCAAGAACATTCATGCCACAAGTTTAATGACTTCATGCATGTATACAGATTGTGTTACTCCACTAAAGTGCCATTATCCTTCTCGTGCAACATGCGAATACTTGCCGTTTCTTTTAGAGAAGGATGGGCATCTCATTTATTTTCTTCTGTCTATATGCATAGTGTTTTTCTTCTATTGCAAGGGAAGCATTGAAGTGGATTAAAATATCTCAGTTGTACAATTTCATTCTCATGTGAACCAGATTTTACTAAAGAGTTACTATTTCAAACATTTTTACCAGCTTTTATGTCTTAGGGCATTAAAATAATGGGACCCACCTGATGAAAAGCTTAGATCTGACGACTGAGGTGTCATGCTTGGTGGAATCTATATATAGGTTGCTTCCCTTGGCCATCTAAACACAAAGAAGACCGTGTTTTCTTCCTTCAAACCCTTGTTTGCACTGCCGCCCCCCCAAAGAACGAAAAAAGTATCAATCTCCTGGTATGTTCTTCCTTTTCTTACGCCTCTGATTTATTTTTTTTCTCGTCATTTTTTTTCTTGTTCTTCATTGTTTTCACACAACTTCTAATTAACATTCTGGAGGCTAAAAACCTTGAGTTTTTTTGCCCCACTGAGCTCACAAGTCTGTATAATGCGGCCCATCTACATGCCAGTACACGTGCCAAAGTGGGTCACGTGCAAGATTTTAGAGCCGTCTGCTAGGTGGCTTCCCACTATTTAGATGGATATGGGAACAAAAGATATGGCTAGTCTAACTATCGGGTGGTCCAAATCAGTGGCTACAAATATCAGGAAGGTTTTTCTAAGCCATGTGGTTGTTTTTAATACCCGGCCACATGATGTATTTTTACGACACATATCAATCATGCTGAGGGACCTAACCAATGGACGGCTTGGATCTTGCACCAACATGGACCACTGGCACAGGGGGCGTGTAGGTGCTCAAGACTTGGTTCTATCAACTTCTAATATGTTTTGAATATTTTAGTATTCCATTAATAATATAAATTTTAATTTTTTATGATCAAAAGTTGCTAAAGTCATAGTTATATGGTTACCAGTTGGAGATGTTTGAATTCATAGTTGGCAATTTAATGCAATTAAAAGTTCTTATATGTTAGGCTAGACTTATTTAATTCATTTTCCAAATTGTTAGATTAGCATATAGATGCTTTATCTTCACGTAGTTCGACGTGAAGAGTTGAACACGACAAGTATATGTAATTTTATTTATTACAAATACTTGTACACAACAAGGGTACACTTTACAACACTCACAAAATATCACTCTTGAATGACAACTCTCACACACAGGGAAAAACTCTTTTGAACTCTTAATACTTGGACACCTTACTTTCACTCTTGAACTCACTCTTTGTTGTTAATATGTATTATTACATAATGAGGCTCTCCCCATATTTATAGGGAGCTATGGAAGATTCTAGAATCAATATAACTCTAAAGAGTTCTATAAGCTTTCATATATCCTATAAGGTTCTATTATATTCCGGAACATTCTAAATGAATCTGGAAGGTTCTATCATAGTCCGAAACATTCCGAAAGAGTCAAGAAAACTCCATCAAACTCTAGAAGTTTCCGGAAGGTTCTAGAAAATTCTAGAATTTTTCAGAAATGTCTGAAAGCTTCCGGAAGACTCCGGAATATTCAAGAGAGGTGGTGATGACATTTAACACGACGACTCTTTTTTTTTTCTATCATATATATGAAATCTATGGAATTTTACTGGACATAGACATTTTGGGCTGCCTGGTTAGAAAAGAAAAACTCCTAGGTGGCCTATCGTAAACACTTTAAAATTAGAAGTCGACACGATGTGAGATCCACCCGCTACCGAGACTTACTAATGGAGCCTAGCCCAATCTTGTCCAGCAAAACCAGACCTCGGAAGATGAGAGAGAGATCGGATGCCTCCTAATAAAACCGGTTCCCCTGACTGTCGTTGCCTTCACGGGCCAGCCCATATGTCGGGCCATTGCATTCTTCCCTAATTTGAACAAACTGAAAATTGCCCCTTCTCTGCAGGGCATCTATCCGATTGAACCGGTATCTCCACTTCCAAGCCATCTCGGAATGGCAGTTTAGAGTGTCTACCACTAATTTGGAGTCGGATTCGACCACCACCTTGGATAGGCCCTGATCTAGACACAGTATGATACCGTTGTGTACCGCACGTAGCTCAACGATGTTGTTTGAGCCTACCTCGTAGCGAAAGGAAAAAGAAAAAAGGATGTTGTCATTTGCCCCTCGATAGATACCTTCCCTCCCGATAGCACCGGGTTCCTCTTGGTTGACCCGTCGACGTTTAATTTAGCCCAACCTTGCACTGGCTTGATCCACTTCACTAGCTCATAGGTGGTTGTAGAGGGTTAGCAATCCCCGACCCCCGAAGGAATATTCGGGTTGCTGCTGGCAAGCAGCTGGAGGGCCCTTTCCCTTTGCTAGCCCAAGCTAGCCACCATGTTACACGGGCAATGACTGTCGCGTAGGGACTTGTCTCCAGTCAAATTTGATGGCATTCCTCGCTTTCCAAATCTGCCACAAAACCACAAAATTAGACAAGGGGTCAGCCCATGCAGCAAAGTTGGGCATTGTAGTTCAACCCTATTCATATAGAACAATCCAAATCCCATAACAAATACTTATTTATCATCAACATCTTTGCAACATGTTAGAGTAGATTATAATAATATTATTATATTGGGAATTTTTTTTTACTATAATGCATATCTCTTATGATCTATATTAAGATCTCATAAATCTCTCCGCTCTTTTATATATTTTTCTTACGGTAAAAAAAATAAACAAGTTACAAATTCCATAATGTAGTCTCTTATTTAGCATGATATTAATTCCATGTGGTGCTGATCATGATTGTCCTTCTTCCCATGTCTCCCTTCCCTCCTTCACGTCCAACGCCACTATTCTAGTTCTGAGTATATTGCTACCAGATCTTGAGCCAGCATCTCTCCTTTCATCGATTGCCGCTGCACACCACCATAGCAAATGCCACCAAATCTATCACTCCTCAAACTCATATATTTATGTCTCTCCGGTAGTATTAATCATACCGAATGACTAAGGTGCCGAGAAGTTGTATTTTCATCTCTTCAAAAACCTTTGTTTTGCAATTGCCTACTTTCTATCTCTTTGCTCCTTTTAAAAAACAAAAACAAAAAAAACAAAAACAAAAAAACTCAATTTCCTAGCATGTTCCCAAGGCATAGAAATGAATGGAAGTAGAACGTTACTTCTGGTGATACTGCCAGTTTTCGTTGATGGTTAACCTTTTCTTTTAGAAAATTGTGAGAAACACTATTTCCATTATTTTTTGTTGAAAATAAAATCAACTTATTTTTCAACTTCCACTCATAAGAAATGCATCTTCTCATGGTGAAAGGAAAATGGGTTTTGTCAAGGGTTAAGCCCAAATATACAACCATCCATCTTCAATCTCCTCACATGTTCCAATGAGCCATTGCCCATCTTTAGTTATGAAATACATGCACCCCACATTTGTAAAGCATCCCATATGTGCTAACATGTCACATTTGACATAATCCATCTTCTATTAATATTACACCCCATATGTGTTGATATTCAATATGTACCACCATTTATATTCTCACGCGCCCCACATGTGCAATGCACACCACATGTGTGACACAGGGAAGGATGTGATGACGTCGATCACCGTCTTACTTAGGAAATAACTACTCTGAATCTATGGAGCTCTCTGCACGTCTCACAAAGCTTCCTCGAAATCACGAGAGATAAAAATAGAAATAGCTTTTAATAAATTTGAAATTAATTGATAGATGATAAAAAATGAAATTAAAATCCTTTAAATAATAAGTTCAAACCTACGATAGAGTTTTCGACTCAAACTCCCTAAAAATGTCACTTACTATAAATAGTAAACTTACTGTTTATATATATGGTCACCATTCCTACTAGACTTCATGGTTTTCTGCCAAAAATAGCAAGTGTCCAATTCATCCTAACCACATTGTTCTCCTAACTTTTCTAAGCCCTTTTCATGTTGGTCACGACTCCTACAACTCAAAGGATCAAAAGTTATACGCCAACTAAAACTTACTATTTATCGTAAAAACAAATTAAAAGGGACTTTTTACCGTCGATCTGATGGAATCTCGCAAATCCGGCATGGGCAACCTGGCATAGGTGGGTTGGTTGGTGAAATTAACTCCACCTACCCCAAAATCATATATGATTGTTGTTAAACTCATTCCAATTTGCGACATACAACTGTTTTAGGGTTCTGACGGTCCAAATTATTTCTACCTCTGATCAGGCTTTTTCTGGTCCATCTTTGCCAAGAAAGTGTCTACGACCCACTTTACACCAGTCCCCTTCACTTCAAAAGAACTCGACCTTGAGTTCTCATCCAGCTTCGACTCATGATACTCGGTCAGGTCCGCAACGTTGAAAGTACACGAAATCATCATGTCATCTGGAAGATCAACAACATAAGCGTTGTCATTGATCTTTCAGATGATTGGTACCAGTCTAATCTTCTCGTTCTTCTTATAGCGATTGATTGGAAATCTCTGATTGCGTAGATGCATCATAACATGGTCATTCACCTCGAACACCTTTTGCCTCTGATGCTTGTTGGCTTGTTCCTTTAAGTGTTGTTCAAAGATTCCAACTTGCCTTACACATCTACATGAATGCCCGCGATTCGGTCCATCATATGTTTTGTTGCAATGCTCATGCCTGGGATCTTGAGAAAATGGACTAAATCAAGCGTGTGATGGGGCACTCAACAATAAACAATCTAGAACGAGGACTTCCCTGTTAATTCATTCACCATGTTATTGAATGCAAACCCTGCTTGAGACAAGCTAAATTCCACTACTTTGGTTTGTCACCTGAAATACAGCGGAGGAGATTTCCCAACATGCAACTCGCAACTCTAGTCTACCCATCAGTCTGTTGGTGGTAAGCACTACTGAATTGAAGTTGCATACCAAACTGATTTCACAAAGTTTGTCAGAAGTGACTAAACTTCTTATCACGGTCAGAAGTAATGGTCTTGGGAACCCAGTGTTGCTGCACAACCTCTCTGAATAATAGATTCGTCATGTCTATTGCATTAAGGGTCTTCTTACATGGGATAAAGTATGCCATCTTTGATAAATGATCTACCACCACGAACACTGAATCCATGTCACGCTGTATTCATAAGAGACCAACCATACAGTCCATATATAAGTCCTCTCAAGGGTCGCTAGGCACAAGCAACGAGGGTGTAGAGGCCCGTATTGTGAGACTGCCCCTTAGAGATTTGACAAATATGATAAAGTTACACTACTTTACCCACGTCACGTACAAATTATGGCCAGTAATATCATTCCTCAACAAGAGCTGGCGTCTTGTCTCACCCAAGGTTTCTACCAAGGTCTTCTCATATAATTCTTGGATAGTCTACTCCCTCAAAGAACTCTGGGGGATGCACATTTGATTCACTTTCAAAAGAAAACCATCTTGCATATGTAGGTCACATGTATGACCTTCTTGGCACCTCATCCATGCATTCTTGAAGTCCTCGTCATCGGAAAATATCTCCTCAAGACAGTCACCTCATTGCTCATCGTAACAAGTAGTGATGCACAGTTGCTAAGTCATCAACCACCTTGTTCTACTGCCCTGACTTATGCTTCAGAATGAATGTGAATTCTTGTAAAAATGTGACCCATCTAATATGCAAACGTATGATTCACATTAGCATGACTATTAATAAACTATAAGGCTTGATTGTCACGCCCCAAAATTCGAGTACAGAGTGTGCACCCTCAGACCCGAGTTTCGGCCCATGACACGTACACTAAGTGTACTAATTTCATTCAATTATACAATTATTCATCTACCTACTAGCTCTACCGTAGATTTACATTCCATTCATACTCAACAACATCTCAAAAATAAGAAACGATCATTTATTCCAATAATTAATCATAAACATAACTAAGGATCCTCTCCATTGGGATCTTGCAAAATGAAATAAACATGTCTAACAACTTGAAAGAATTAATTTACAATCTAAGAAAATCAAATATAATTAAAGTAAAAATATCATGATTAGTCTAAGCCAACAACTTCTTCCTCTGTCAAGTAGCGTCACGTGTCCCTTAAGTCCTTCTTGGCTTGACCATATATTCCTATTCTTGAGCCACCGACCCACCCTCATTCACATCTGTACGATTTTTCCATCAATAAAAAATATAAGCTGGCCAGGCTTAGTGATATAACCCAGCATGGTTCATAATCATATCAATTAAAATAATACAAAAATACATGTACAATGGTATAAATGTAAAATGTTATACGAATGCATCAGATGGGATGATCGTCCATCTGCTTGGGTTGGAGGTCGTCAACCCGCATCCACCCGTTGGGTAGGCTTCCACCTTTCGGTAGGCTTGGGCATAGCCCGCATCTGGTAACGCTCTACCAGGATCGACATTTCTTCCAGGGAGGGCCCCTAGGATCGACCATGCATTATGCAATGCAATGCAATGAATGATGGATGATATGTAAATGCATATTTTTCATATTTGGCATAGTTGTCTCAATTAAAATATTCACATATAAATTTATCGTACAATTATCATATCAAAATATTCAAACCAGTAAATCAATCAAACAATCACAATGATTTATTTTAATTTTAATGAATTATGAGACAAGTTGGGTTACTCACCGGAGTTTGATAGTATAGAATCCACAAGGTAATTAAGTTGGATTGAATTCAGAGATCCTATCAGTTATATCACCAACAATAATTATTATTCATTTAGTTATTTTATATGGTGGGGTCCACCTCTGATTAACATCCTAGGTGGCCAGATCCAAAATAATCAAATAATTAAAATTTCTATTATATTTTTTTCTCATTTTTAAGATTATAAAATTGAATGATAGTTACTTGATCAGGATGGTCCATCGGATGGTCAAATCATTCAGATTCTTGAGGTCTTGTCATGTTTTACCTCTATGCATTTGAGGAGTGGTGTGGATCTAACCACACATTCACCAATGGCCCATCTCGACCTTCTACATCAAGTGATAGCAACACTTGCGCAAAATATCTAAGATTCCTTATTAAACATTTATAGATTTCATAATGTAGTCCATCTGATGGTTAGATTGATCTGAAAATTAGGACCTTTATATATTTTGGCCATAGGGATCATATGATCCATACAGATCTATCTTAATACAATCAGATTACAACCATTCAATTTATTCATAAAATTTTACTAACCAGATCTGAAATCATAAAAACAGCACTTTATTAAAATAGACTCTTTACACCTATACGATGATCGTGTGGATGATCCACACCACCCATTGTATAGATCGGGAAAAATTCATAACATAGTAAAAAATTAAAAAGATCAAACGATTAGAACTTACCTGATCGAGCCTTCTTAGAATTTCCTCTTCCTTTTACTTTAGGGCTTCCTATCTCCTTTTTATTTTTAAATGTAGAAACCTTCCGTATCCTTTTTAAAGAAAATTCTCATAAAATAGGATGAGCACATCCTCCCTTATCTTGAATTTGAATTTTTTTTTATGACATTTGATAAAAAAATTATTATTACTAATTCAAGAATCGATCCCTAAACCTCTCTTTCAATTAAGAATGTCTCTACCAACACAACTATTAGCTTGTTTTTATTTTTTTATTGAAAAATAAAATTTTTAAATATTTATTATTATTTTTTTTTAATGCAGCAAAATTTGGGGTTGTTACATTGATGGTCAGTGTAGAGTGCAAACTCTCTTTGAATCAGATAATGCCGCCAATGTCGCATCGCTTGAACTACTCCGTACAACTTAAGCTCATATGTTGACCATTTTTTTGGGCTTCGATGAGCTTCTCGTTGTAGAAGGCTACCGACCTACCTTCTTGTAATAAAACTTCTCCAATTTCGACATAGGAAGCATCACAACTGATGTTGAAACCTTCCTAGGATTCACAGTGAGGTGTATTTTCCATCTAACCTTTTTCATAAGGTCACACGGACCTTTACGAAAACAAAATATTAGCTTCATCAAAGCATTCTATGGCCCTAAGAAATTTTCAACAATAGTCATCCAATTGTCGATGTTTTGTGTAGTCTGACTCCTTTGAGATTTAGATCTACCATTTTTTTGTCCAATGCCCTAAATAGTATGGAAAAGTGGATCGACGCTATGGATCTAATATGTACATCATGATGGGCCCATCAAAGTTCCACATGTAAACACTTCCCTATTTCTTCTCTCCAACAATGTGTGAAATTTATGTGGGCTCAGTGATGATGTATTTCTTAGATCCACACCGTTTTCATAAGGCACAGAAGGCTCTGATCAAATTGATATTTATGTTTTCCCTTCATCTAAGTATGGGTGACCTTATGAACAGGTTAGATGACAAATAAGCATATTTGTGTTTTACCTTCATCCAGGTATGGGTGACCTTGCGAACAGGTTAGATGACAAATAAGCCTCACGATTGGGCCTACAACTGTAGTTTGTTCAATCCCCGTTGCTTTTATATAGTGTGGTCCACTTGATCTTTGAACACACCTCAATTTTGGGCTAATACTCTAAAATAATATGAAAAACTTGAAGGATAGTATGGATCTAACACAAATATCATGGTGGCCCTGGAAAAGCTCCACACATTAAAAATTGTTAAAAATTGTGTTCCTTATATATCATCCAATCTAATGGGGAGAGACAAATTCATATTTTGTGTGCTAGAGTCTTCGGTAAGTGAGGTGGACCAATGGGATGCACCATCACTGAAATTTTCTGTGATTTCAACAAACTAGTGGGGATTGTTTGTGTTGAAGGTATAGGAAATTGCAGTGATGTCGCTTCTCATTGGTCCACATCATCATTAATGACTCTAGCTCATAAATTACCAATTTTCTCTCGTGAGTAAATTGCATCTTTCACAACCCAAATTTTATTATGTGAAACTTCTCTAGGCTCACCATGATTTATATGTTAGATCCACACTATTGATGTAGAACATGGCACGATACATTCCTAGCATGGTTGGACCAAAAGAAGGTTGACCGTAAATTGATCATAATTTTTTATCCAGGTATCGTTATGGGACGCATAACTTATTAATCTTTACTGAAACGGGTCATCTGGGGTGAAACGACCCACCGAATAGGTCGCCTCTGTCCGTTTCTTTAGAAACCGCACAATTTCAGCTCAAAAATGAAAATTTAAGGAAAAATTACTATTTTTAGCATTTATATATATATATATATATATATATATATATATATATATATATATATATATATTCTTACTTTTAGAGTTTTAAATTTTCTTCTTTTTTAGAAACAATTTGTAATCATGTTAGGACTCTTGTAGCAAAAGTTTATTTGGAATTTTTACTTTTAGAAATTAGATTTTAGAAGAGTTTTATTAGAATTGGGATTTTTATTAGAGTTAGAATTTTTCTATTTTTGATAATTACGAAATTTGGATTTTTTTTTTCTATATCAATGATGTAACAGGGGCATACATATCAGACAATTATCAATCAAATTTTGAATTTTCTAGAATTTATTTCTATTTTCTTATTTTCCGTCGTGGATTCGAGGTATCTCTGTGAGGAGTCCAGAGAAGCTCCATAGATTCGGAGTAGTTATCCCCTTGAGAAAGATGGTGATCGACCTCATCACACCCATCCCTGTGTCAACCATCCTTCATTTTTTATTTTTTTTTCCAGATCATTCTAAAGTATGAGTCCAAAAAAGAGGCAATCTAAAGCTCAAGTGGGCCATACCACTAAAAGCAATGCGATTAACCGAACTACATATGGAACCTTTTCATAAGATAACACATACCTGGATGAAGGTGAAAAACAAATATTGACTTGATCGTTTCCTTAAGTGGTGTCAACGAGTTTTAAAAAATAGTGTCAATTGTTACTGTTTCGTGTGGGGTGATCCACTTGAGCTTTCGATTTGTATTGTTTTTTAGCTTGTATCTTTGAATGATCTGAAAGAAATTGTATGGATGTGTGGATCTAAGAAATACATCATCATGGGCGTGCCTAAATTTCACATGTAAGAAGTTTTATTGCTTGTTGGGTGATGCAGAGTATTCCAGGGAGAGAAAACCAAAAGGGTTGACATGTGGAACTTTCCTAAGCCCTATCATGACATATGTATCAAATTCACACTGTCCATTCATTTTTTATTTTCATTTTATATCATTTTAGGGCATGAGACCAAAAACGAGACAGACCCAAAACTCAAGTGGGCACACTACAATAAACGGTGGGAATTGGACACAATCGGTTGAAAACTTCTTAAGGCCACATGAAGCTCTTGTCAAACTGGTATTTGTGTTTTCCCTTTCATAGGGATCTACGTGACCTTATGAAAAGGTTAAATGGCAAATAAACCTCACAGTGGACCTTAAGAAGGCAGTTTCAATGGTAGTCATCCAATCCTCATTGCTTTCTGTGGTATGCTTCACTTGAGCTTTGAATGTACCTTGATTTTGGGCTCATGTTCAAGAATGACCTGGAAAAATTGATGGATGGTGTGGATCTAATACATAAATTATAGTAGGCCCGAAGAAGTTTCACACGTTAAAAGTTGAGTTATGCATGGAACAATCTATTCCGGACAGCGAAAATCCACGTTTTTTCTGAGGTGAAGTATAGGGGATACGTAGTGATGAGAGGTGACGGCACTGAAATTTCCCGTGCCTTCAACACCGACCTAAATGTAGGAAAATACATGGTTTAAAAATTTTATCAACAGTCCTAATTCATTGTAGACACCTCACATCTAATGCTCCACATTGATCATTGGTGGACCCACCTTCAGCCCCATATATAGAAGGAACCTGCTCCATTGGATAACACGACAAATCCTTACGAGATCACGGATATGTGTATATACCTTGTGGGATGTGTTTCACGATTCTCAGGCTGCATGTTCTGTTCTTCAATCAATAGAGCTATGGCCCACGGTTCAGCTATACATAACCGTTGATATATGATGTGGCTCACAGTTCATGGCGTGTAAAAAGAAAATATAAATCGTTGATATTTTAAGATCCTAACTTTGGGTGCATTTGGTTGCATGTTGTGTGGGATTAGAAAACTCGCTGTGTGCTTTTCAGAGAGAAGAGAGCATGGACGGTCATGGAGGAAACGATGTTATATTCGCAAGTGGGCAGGAGAACTATTCAGATGCCATAAGACGTGCTGGGGAAAAGCTCCTTGATTTCTTTACGGATCGTACTCTTGAAATGATGAATGTCGTAGGGTGTGATGGTGTGGGGAGATGGAGGATCATTGAATATGCAACTAAAAAGTTGAAGAGATCCCATCTCTTCGACCTGCAGATACTAGTAAAGCTACCAAATAGAGACATCAGTCTTGAAAGAGTGCAGATGGAGATCGCGAACCAATTGCATTTGACGGCTAGCATTAGTCCTGATGATGACAAAACCAAGTTTACAATAACTGCGGGTGAGATCTGTAAATCTTTGGTGAGGCGGAGGTTCTTGCTAATTGTAGGAGATGTTACCAGTGTATTCGACGTGCAGTCGATGGGAATTCCCTTAAGGAGGGGACTTCCATATGATTCGAAGGTTGTTTACGTGGGAAATTCCATATTGGGGCTCGAAGTAGCGCTGAACTATCCGCTTCAAAACATCGTGATCAACATCGACTTTGATGAGTTGTCCATAGATACGTTACGTGAAGAGGCCAGTGTTGTGGCCCACTCTCCTGGCATCAACGACTGCTTTACTCCCGAAGCTGTCCTCCACTGCTGCCTCTACCTCTGGGTTTTCTTAGATGCTGTAATTCCAGCTGATATGCTGATAAGGGATTGGATAGCAGAGGGAATTACTTTTACAGGGGGGAGAGAGGAAGATGAAGAAGAGACTTCAAGGCTCATGGAGAAGGTGTGGCTTCTATTGAGAGAGCTTGAGCTACGTTCCCTGCTTCTATCCACTGTAACGAATTGGGGAGCGGTTGCTTGGGGAGCGCCTGCTTGGGTCAGTCAAAATGCTGGTGTTCGTGATCTGGCGAGAGCTTTGACTCGTGGCAGATACTGGATTGACTCCCCACCGGGAGAGATTATCTTATCGAAGACGAGCCTCCCTGCTGAATGCCTCAAACTCTCCACTCTACAGCTTGGACTGCTCAATTATCCCTACTCCAATTTCGAATTCATCATACCAGACCCCTTCTTCGAGCAAATGCAGTACCTTCAAGTCCTCCATATTTACAATCTACATATCATATATCTACCCCACTCCATCGCCTGCTTACACAATCTCAGACTTCTAAGAATAAATTATTGCTACCACTTAGAATCTCTCCCCTCTTCCCTCCAAGCTCTGCACAAGCTCAAGTTCCTTGAAGTTTATGGATCTCATTCTCTTGAAACAATGGCGGATGAGTGCTTTCAACAGATGACCAACCTTCGATGTCTCATTCTCAATGGATTAACGAAGATCCAATCACTGCCTTCCTCTGTTTCCAAGCTGTGCACCCTCCAGCGACTCACGTTAACAAATTGCCCCTCTTTAATGGAAATCCCAGATAAGAGCTTCGAATGTATGAAGCGGCTGCAGCTTCTTGACTTGAGCAATGATTCTAATCTGAAATCTCTTCCCTCCTCGCTCACAAAGTTGATCAATCTTCGGCAACTCATACTAGCAAATTGTTATTCCTTAAAGATGAAGTTGCTACCACATTTGCAAAAGCTCTCTGCTCTTGAGGAGCTTTATCTCTGCAAGTGTGATTCCCTGGAAGATATTGAGGATGTTTCTTCTTCTCTTGGAAATATCTTGCCGAAGCTCCGAAAGCTCGATCTTTCTGGAATTGAGTCCATTTCACGGGTCTCCTTGAATGGATGCCAAAGCCTAGAGTATGTAGGCTTGAATGGGCTTACAAGCCTTCAAGTGCTTAGTATTTCAAGTACCAAAATCAAATGCTTTCCTGAAAATAATATGGTCGGCACTAATCATCTAAGGCGCCTGGATATGCTACACATGAATCACATTCATGAAATTAAATGGGATGATCTAAGTCCTGAGCTCGAAAATCTCAACATTGTTCAGTGCGGCACTGTGAATTCATCAGAAGAAAATGATAAATGTCAGGGAAACATAGCTGGGGCTCACATAAGGGTAAGTAATCACCATCTTTTACAATTCTTATCACCACTCTCAAAAGTGTGGGAAGAAAAATGTTTCTCTCAATTCCACATATGCATTGCTGCTTGCCAAGAAGCTGAACTACAAAGACAATTCATATATGTAAACATTGGTTCCAAGACCCAAACATGTAGTTTAGCTACTTCAAGACACTTCAATAGGCATTTGGAGATCCGAGGAGGCGATACTTCCCAAATGGTATTCATGGGGTTCTCTGTCGAACGGAATTATTCACTCTATGCGACAATGCCTTTGTCCAAAGATTGTCAGATGTGGGCATGGTCGATTCCCTAATAAAACTGATAGAATGCCGGGTTGAGAGGTGCAGACGGATGGAGAGATTTTTTGAGGGATTTTATAAACCAAGTTTCCTGATAAATTTAAATCTCCTGGATCCTTTAAGTCTCCTGGAGAACATATGGATGTCCAACCTTGCAAGTCTGAGGAGTGTGTGCGAGGGCAGATATGGGAGGCAAAGCTTCACACTCCTAAAGCACATATATCTGGAGTGTTGCCCGAGACTCGTGGTCGTCTTCTCCTCAGCTGTACACTTAGAAAGCCTGGAAACTCTCCAGATCAAATTCTGCAATAGACTGGAGGTGGTCTTTCGAGGGGTAGCTAATGGCTCACTCCAACGACTACGTACAGTTTGTCTGTGGGAGCTACCTAAGCTGGAGAGTATTTGTGGTGAGGTGTGCTTGCCCGCATTGGAGAAACTAAGAGTGAGTGGATGTCCGAAGCTGAATAATCTTCCTCTTCAAGTGCCCTGTGACAATGCGGCTACTTCTACCATCGCTGTTGGTGGGGGTTCTCTAAAGGTGGAAGGTGATTTGGTGTGGTGGGCCAGCCTCAAGTTGGAAGGAGACAACATCAAGGACCATGTCCACTTCAAAGAACGGCGCCCTTTCATCAAGCGTTGATGATTCTTCTTTACACTGGAATGGATCCTCTCACATGTGTGTGTCGTGTTTGTTAGCTGACCATAAAGCTGCTATTGTGAAATGTAATGCGCTTGCCGGTAACATGGGGTTTCATGTGGCCTACCATGATGTTTGTATTAATCCACTCTGCCCATCAACTTTGCCAGCTCATTTTAGAGCTTGAGCCCAAGGATGAGGGAGATCCAAAAGTCAATTTGGACACACCAAATGAAAACGTCTGGGTGGAAATCCCACTCTTGGAATCTTCTTAGAGCTCACCATGATATTAATTGGCCATCCAGCCTGTTCAAAATGCGATTCCCACTTCTATGAAGGGAAAACACAGACATCAGCTTGATCTCAAACTTCTGTCACCCCAAGGAGGTTTCAATGGTGAGCATGCATTTCCCATTGCTGCTCTGGAGGTGTGGCCCACTCGTGTGTTGTATTAGAGTAATAAAGTCCATTGATATACATTGATATGCCAACATGCTGACAGCTTAAGCTTTTAGAGTATATGGTTATTTCACATGGTATCAGAGAGGAAGGTCCTGTGTTCGAATTCCGAAAGGACCAAATATGCCTTGGTTATGGTGTGAGTGTCCCTCGACCCTTGCTAGTAAGCTCCCGTTGGGAGTTCCATCCCGCACGTCTCCTATTGGGCCGCACAACACCCCAAGTTACAGTTATGGTGGAGCATACCACCTGAATTGTATTCAAATGAAATAAATTGTACAACCATTTGTTCAGGGCTTGGCAAAAATAAATCGGATGACACCTATCATATAGACGAATCTAAAAACAGGGTTATACAGTTAATCACAACCTAAGAGACAACCTAAAGAGCAATCACAAAAACCCTAGCTAAGAGTTTACCCAACCATAGACATGATTGGATCTAAAACTGTAGATGAAAGTATGAAAACAGCGAAGGAAGAAGAAAAAAAACTCTTGGTGACGGCTTCTTCACCCTTTTGCTCTACTCCTTAAACCCTAGAAGATGTTTAGGAACATCCTAGGGAGTCCTATTTATAGTTGTGGATCTCTAACTTTAGCACCTAGTTGGAAAACTCTAGAAACCGCCTCAAATTTACATAGTTTACTAAAATAGACTTCACTCTGTGCAGTTTTTCAAAATAGACTTCACCTTGTGCAATTTCATAAAATAACCCAGAGTTTCAGAATATGCTTTTTTAGGATTATTTCATGATTCATTTTCTTCACTTCAAATCTTTGATTCTCTTCAGTTATCATTTGGTTTTCTTGAATCTTTGGCATATGAATTCTTCAATCTTGGTATCCGAAGATCCATTCCTTGCCTTGGTGATTCTTGAGTATCGAATCCATGCTTTTAACACAATTTTCAATCCAAGCTCTTAAATTCACCTTACAACACAAACATGAGTAAAATATAACATTAAGCATTACATATTCATAAAACCAAGATATAAACGGGGGATAATATGTAATATTTGACCCTCAATATAATCCCTAACCAGCATTTTGTTAGTCCCGAGCATAGTATGCGAAAAATATTTCGAGAACCACAGTATAATTTCCATAAGCTCAAGTGATTTTATTAAAAACAATCCAGATAATAGAATTCTAAAATACATCAATGTTGTGCGTTACCTTCTCATAAACTCTAGCACTTGGTAAGTTTCATGATCAAGTTCAAATCATTAATCCTCCAATTAGAACAATTCCAAACATTGAGTTCCATGGGTGTATAATGAAGACTATACTTATCACAATCAAAGGTTTAATTCATCACTTTCAAGATCACATTGATAATTAAAAGAACATTCAGAACAACCAAAATGTAAACCAAAACTTACCATACAGTTCATCTCTTAGTTCTCTCTTTTATTCCTCCAGCGTTTGATTTTTCTATCGATGGCTTTCACACTATATCAACCTTTTTAAAGATCTTTAATAGATAGCCCTTTTCGACAACAATTGTTTTTTTAGCTGGGTATTTTCTTTTTCTTTCTTTTCAATTCTTCCTATTGAACATGATGGACAAATTCCCCAGGTTGGTTCCTTCCATGCTTAATAATCATCAAGTTAACAATTCAATATTAAACTGACACTTTAATGTGTAAGTTGGATGTGATATATGAAATCATGACTTAATCAATATTTAAAACTTCTAATTGAAGATCAATGACTTAACTTAATTTTGAGATCTCCCAAGTGACTAAAATCCAAGAGACATAAAGCATTAACATTAAGTATCTTGTAATTTTAATTCACGGATTAACTTCGAGATCACATAAAGTTGCAGGAATTTTTCTCAAATTTTCACAACTTCACCTAAAGACTAAGAAAAGAACTGATTAGCCTGCCTAATCCACACCCCTAGCCTAAAATCTACATTGTCTTTAATGTAAAAAAGATAAGCATTCAATGCAAATGAGGCAACGAAAAGAAAATGGAAGTGGTGGAAAGGTAGTACCGGAAGAAGGAATTCTGAGGATTTTTTTTTCCAAAATATCTCAATGTGAAGATGGGTTAGCACAAGAATTAAACCATTAGAAAATAAACTTTCATAAACATCAAAAAGCAAACTATCCTAAACGGTAAAAAACAAACTATCATAAACGATGAAAAGCAAACTATCCTAATCATAAATTCTTTGGAAGCAATAAATCTAACTAGAAAAACAAGGGAAAACTACTTAATCATGGCGCAAGTTTCCTCTTTTGACCAGTATCTTAATAAATTTTTCAATAGGTTTCGTAACAAGATCATTCAAAAGACCTTTTTTGCAATAGGCTTGGATGCCCTGGAGCATGATTTTCCAATGAAATTTGTGGACCTCAGCAAAAGTTTCCTTTTAATCTCTTGAGGTGTCCAAAGTACATATGATTCACCTGAGATAGAGAAAGTTTCAGAGTTAGCGCAAAATGGTGAATCAGAGACTACAAGTAGATAAAATTTAAAGAAATTCTCAATAGTTGATGTAGTCTCAATATATTTCGAAGCTGCAGGCTTCGATTTAACTTTTAGCACCTCCTCCCTTAATGGTAAACATTCAACATTTGTGGAAGTAGGAGCTTCAAAATAAGGGTTCTCTCGGTCAGTAATAATCATCGAGGTATTGTTTTAGGCATCCATTATTTCTTTTGTCATGGGATCATTTAAATCTGTAAAATATGTCAAGCGATTTTTTAAAGAGTTGAGATAATCAGTTGAAAGAGGCTCATTTTTCACATTGAGGTCTGTGATGATATGTCAAATGATTTCTTCGTCTTCTCTTAGAATAGAGGAAAACATGATCTCTTGCTCTTCATCTTGGTGAGAGTCAATCGTCAGTGGACACATCTCGCCTTGTCGTGTATAGACATATTGTGGATTAGTAGGCGCATTGATGTGAAGATTATGTTCATTACTCAGTAGAGGCACTATATCGTAAAGGGTTGGCAGCTCAGATGATGGCATTAACTGGGTGGTTTCAAATTCCAGATTCATATCGAGCAACTCGTCCATCTCCCTAATTATATTATAATCTAAATCAGAGGATTGGTTTACATACGTCTCAAAAGAGTTGGAAGTGTCAGTTGAAAGGGGCTCATCTGTTCACTCCCCAAGTATAGGGTTGTGATGTAGTAATAAACTCGGTGAGACCTGTTCACTCCCCAAGTGCAGGGTTGTGATGTAGTAATAAACTCAGTAAGACCGAGGTCGAATCCGAAGGGACTGATACTTGTACGTTATCCTAAAATTAAGTAGGATTAGAACTAGACTAAGATGAATTCTAAATCAAATAGATTGTGGAATAATTGTAAAATTATTATCTAAAACTTAGAAAAAATTCAGAAAGAGGGAAACTAGGGATTCAGAGGATCCACTTGTAGAGATCAGGGAGATCTTATGCCTGGATTTAAAAATCAGGGAAATTAACTGAACTGCCGTTGATATAGTTTTCAAGAGATGAGAGGTATATGAATTAGAATGGATTCCATCACCAAACCATGCCCGGGAGACAAAGCAAACAACAAAATTAAACTAATTACCAACTAATCAACATGCCATAGAGGTTAGGAAGGGTACCGTCATCCGACCATGCCCAGGAGATGATGGTGAACAACAGGGCTTCCTGACGTCATAAACATAAAAGGAAAGGAACATGCTAAAAGGCATCACAAATCTATTGTAATTTCAATCACAATAAACCATTAAAAACTAGAAGTATTCCCTTAATTAAACTCAAATCAATATCTGTTCAGTATAAATAAGAGGCACAAACAAAAGAGTCCCCCATCACGCTACAAGCTTCACCTCTTAGCCCTAGCTAAGAGGATTTAGCCAAACATGATTAGGCTTAACATCCTCCAAAAAAAATAAAACAGTAGTAAAAGAGAAAAAATAAAAATAGAAGTACTCTACTTGTCTTTGCTCAACGTCTGCCCTCAGCTTCACAGCCCTTTTCTCCTTCTCGTCGATGATGCCCTGGTTCACGTCTCTCAATCTCTTTTATAGCAGCTGAAGTCAGTGGCTGGAAGTGCGTAGAAGATGTTGGTGGTTTACGCATCCTCCTGCGTAAGGTTTTTTTTTACGCAGCCAAAACTGGCAACATTCGACGTTACTGTTCCTTGCTTTCTTTGCAAACTGGAAACGTCCCTTGGGACGGTTTTGGATGGACAATAAGATGGATGGGTTGGATCAACCATCTGATCAACGCCGGTGGCCCATCGGATCAACTGCAGCTTGAATTGCGAAACAGGGTACGCGCTGCCCTCGCTGCGAAAGTCGGTGGGCCTGTGATTGATGCCGGATAGGGAATCTATTCCGTGTATTGGAATCCTCTCGAAAAACCCTTCGGAAATGTATTAATTTGGTTTGGATTAGGTGCGGCTCACAGCACTTTCTATAGCACCGTTCGTCTTCCGTTTGGATGAGAAATTCACACGATCACTTGCATGGGACTAGAAGGGAATCATAGCCAGGGTCGTGGCCATCCTCCAGAGTATATGGACGGTCTGGATTGTCCATATGGACAATGTATGGACCCACAACATGAATCAGCGTCCGCACCTTGCGGACGCTGTGCGTACGCATGCCAGCTTGCGTTGACATTAGTGGGGTCCACATACCCCAGTGTTTGAGAAATCCACTCCGTCCACCTTGTTCAGGACAAAAGATCGTCCGGGAAGGGTAAATCCGGTTTGATTTCTCTGTGGCCCACAAATTGTTTCAGTCCAACGTCTATCTTCCGTTTAGACGGTTGGATTCAAATCTTCACTATCTTCTGAATTTCTGCCACCTAGGAGAGGGTAATACCACCCCTCCAAAGATGATGAACGACTCAGATCATCGATTTGCTCGATGATGGTGGGCCATTGACGGATTAGCGGATGGCCCTTGCGAAAATGGAAACAGAGACTTCTGTTCTCTGTTTGAAACTCGGGCGGGCGCGGGTCAAAGTCGGTTTGACCCGACCTTACATTCAGTGCACCTCTAGTGCACGTGTGCTATGAACACTCATCCCATGTAACTGGGTCCCACCATGAGTTTTCTAGAAATCTGCTCCTTCCATCCGCTTTTCCAGCTCATTTAATGGGTTGAGATTTGAATTGAAGCATATCCAGGAATCAGGTGGGCCCCAAATCATAGATTCATGGGCTGTTTTGACTGTTGGCCACTTTCACAGGGATTCGAGGGCTGAAATTTGATGTGTACGGTTAATTTACGTTCCTCAGGCCCTGTATGAAGTTTCAAGTCAATCGGATGGCGGGAACCCTGTGATCTTGCATTCTGGTTGGTTTTCGTGCCCGTTTAATGTGAACGACTTGATTACCTCTGATCTCTGGCGTGTAAATCCGTCAATGTTGGTCCTCTGGGGTCCATCCCATGCCTTTGTGAATTCTGAGCATTAAATCTCAGCTTTTAGCATCCTTTTCAGTTCACGCTCCTAGATTCACCTTGCATTACAAATACGATTAAAACCAGGTGTTAAACAGTATCATACTCGTAAATCCAAGTAATAAATGGGGTCTAATCTGTAATATTTGACCCTCAACATAACCCCCAACCAGCATTTTGCTAGTCCTAAGCAAAGTATGTGAAAAATAATTTCAGAAATAAAAGATAATTTCCTGTAACATTAAATGCCTTGTGAACAAATAGTCGAGATGAGAATTCTAAAATTCATGATTGGTGCGTGGAATTTTTCTCTTGGAAACAAGCTCACGGCAGATTTCATAATTAAGTTCAAACTATTAATCCATTAATTAGAACAATTCTGAACATCGAGCTCCATGAATGTGAAGTGTAATCTTGATTTACAATCATTAAGAGATCATTGGTATTTAAGAACGAAATTCATGACAACTGAAACCAACATTTGCCTTTTTTCATTCTATCAGCCTTTGATTGATTTTTTATTTTTTTTTTTTTGAATAGTACTGTCAAGGAAGGGAATCAAATCCTCACCTATAGGGAGCAAACCTATGGTAAAGGTTGTATACCTAACTCTTTCTGAATGTAAACCATGGGAGATCGAATCTTCATCTATAGGGAGCAAACCTATGGTGAAGATTATCTGACTCACCTTTTCACTTCTTCTTTATAAACGGATGCTAACAAATTTTTCAGGTTAGTTCCTTTCATGCTTAATGATTACCACGTTACCATTTAATATCGAACTGAAAACTTAATGTGTAAGCGAGATCTGATATGTGAAATCATGGCTCAATCAATGTTTACAACTTCTAATAATGGATTATTAATTCAAAATTAACTGTGAAATCAAGCAGATGGCCGAATCCAAGAGTCATACGTTACCCATATTCTCGATTATCCGTCAAAATCACTTCGAATTCATCAGAAATTTCAGAAAAATTTGAAAAATTTTCACAATTTCCGCTCAAGACCAAGAGAATACTGATTAGGTAATCTAATCTCCCACCCCCAACCTAAAATCTACATTGTCCTCAATGTAAAAGAAATAATCATGCGATGCACATGAGACAATGAAAAGAAAAGAGGAGTGAGGGAAAGATATTACCTAGACGGAGAATCAAGAGGCTTTCCAAAAATATTAACGTAAAAGCCAATCAGCACAAGAGAGAAATCAGCAAAATACTAAAATCAATAAAGATACTACCTATACCACTTTCGCAGGTACTCTCGATTGCATTTAGCGTATGTAACAAGCCTTTAAACCCCTAGGTTACCCCTAGTGGATGAGTTGTAGTCTCCTGAGGGTTTGCAGTAATGTTACCCACAAACATTGAACTAACTAACTAGGAAAATGAAATGAATTAAAAAGCTGGGTTGCCTCCCAAGAGCGCTAAGTTTAACGTTTTCAGCCAGACCAAAGCAACTACCCTATTCCTATGCAAACAGGAAACTTACCTATACCTCCATCAGACTAGGAGATCATTCCTGGTAAACAGGATCAATCAGAGGCACTGACATGTCCTCTGAATCAAATTTCTCGACAAATGGTTTTAATCGATGTCCATTTACTTTAAATTCCTTGCCATTGTCGGGATCTCTTATTTCAACGGTCCCATGAGGATAAGCGGTAACAATAATGTAAGGGCCGGTCCAACGAGATCGAAGCTTACCCGGAAAGAGATGTAATCGAGAATTATACAAAAGGACTTTCTGGCCTGGCGTGAATGATTTTCGGAGAATATGTTGGTCATGAAACGCCTTCATCCTGTCCTTGTAAATTCTCGAGTTCTCGTACGCGTCGTTCCGAATTTCTTCAAGTTCATTTAATTGAAGTTTGCGTAGCGAGCCAGCGTTGTTCAGATTGAAATTCAGATTTTTGATCGCCCGGTAGGCTTTATGTTCCAACTCCACAGGTAAGTGGCAAGCCTTCCTATAAACGAGTCTAAAGGGAGACATTCCAATAGGGGTTTCAAAAGCAGTACGGTAAGCCCATAAGGCATCGGTCAATCGGATTGACCAGTCCTTACGATCAGGGTTAACCGTTTTCTCCAAAATGTGTTTGATCTCCCTATTGAAAATCTCAGCTTGCCCACTTGTTTGTGGGTGGTATGGGGTGCTCGCATTATGAGAGATACCATATTTCTTCATTAAACTCTCGACTGGCCTATTACAAAAGTGTGAGCCCCCATCACTAATGATGGCTCGAGGCGTTCCGAATCGAGAAAGGATGTTTTCTTTTAGGAATTTAATGACCGTGCGATGGTCATTAGTTCGACACGGAATCGCTTCGACCCATTTAGTAACATAGTCCACGGCAAGCAAAATATATAAATTCCCAAAAGATTGGGGGAATGACCCCATGCAATCGATGCCCCAGTAATCAAATGCTTCTATGATAAGAATAGGATTCAAGGGCATCATATTTCGACGGGACAATGCTCCCAATTTCTGATAACGTTCACAAGCTTTGCAAAACTCATGAGTGTCCCTGAACATAGTGGGCCAATAGAAGACACACTGTAGAATCTTGGCTGTGGTCTTTTTTACAGAAAAGTGACCACCACAGGCCTGTGAGTGACAAAAGGAGATGACACTCTGATGCTCATCATCTGGCACACATCTCCTTAAGATTTGGTCTGGGCAATATTTAAACAGATATGGATCGTCCCAGAAAAAATTGCGTACCTCGGTGAAGAATTTCTTCTTATCTTGTGCGGTCCAATGTGTCGGTATGGAACCTGTAGCAAGATATTAGCAATATCAGCGAACCAAGGTGAATGGGAGACTCTGAACAGTTGTTCATTAGGGAACATGTCGTTGATATGGGTTGCCTCAAGGGAATCAAAGGTATTGAGGCGAGAAAGGTGATCGGCCACTACATTCTCTACTCCCTTTTTATTTTTAATTTCCAAATCAAATTTCTGGAGTAGAAGGATCCATCGTATCAGGCGGGGCTTAGAATCATTCTTAGAAAGAAGATACTTAAGTGCCGCATGATCTATATAGATAATGATCTTGGATCCGATCAGGTAGGACCTAAATTTGTCCAAAGCGAACACTACGGCTAAGAGTTCCTTTTCTGTAGTCGAGTAGTTCACTTGGGCAGAATTTAAAGTCCTACTCGCGTAATGGATGACGTAGGGCCTCTTATCTTTTCTCTGGCCTAGAACCGCTCCAAGAGCATAATCAGAAGCGTCGTACATAAG
>JAJHSJ010000017.1:4103021-4233386 GCA_021015155.1 Magnolia officinalis
CACTTTTTTTCTATTGTGTGGGTATGTCTAATTATTGGAATCCTGTCCTATTGTGATCTTGAGAAACTGATGGATGGAGTGGATTTCTCGTGAAAATCTGTGGCCCCATGTAGCTTCTAACCACAGAACTTTCTACTGGGCCCATCTACGATAAGTACACAACCATGATCATGAAAGGCAACAGCACATTCCCGATTTTTTAGAACTATAAAATCATTCAACCGTTAGATTTAAAGTATATAGACATCTAGTGGATCACTTTTGTGTGATCATATAACTCCATCAAACATTATAGATTTAACACACAACAACCATGATGATAAGTGAAAGGGTCCCGTTTTTCTTATTAAGAATCATAATTACATAGCCTATATGTGTTTTTTCAAATTAAAGAGAAATATAATAAATTCCAGGAAAGAGAATGACTCATGAACAACCAGCCTGCACGGCCAGCCTCTTTTCGATGTCGACGCCGCATGTGGTCGAACCCAACGTACTATCCGAGACGCTGATCGAGCAGCTTGTTTTTTCCCACACATGCCTGGAAATTACAAAAAAAAAAAAGAAAAAAAAAAAAGACGGAAATGATGAAAATATTAGTCACCGTTAGTTGGTACATGTTGCGGTGTGACGGTGGATCGAGACCGTCAAACTAGTGCTACGTACCATGTATGGTCCATGGTTAAAAAAGATTCGTGCAAATGTATGATCCTATCCATCTGACTTGTGGCCTTTAAATGGACCGTAAAGGCTTAAAATGCAAAAAATAGTTGTTGGTTGACATGTAAGGGATCGAGACCGTGCAACTTGTGCACTGTACCATGGATGATCGTCGGCATCCTACCTGTGGAATTCAAATGGACGGTAAAGTGAGATTCAGGGGGAAGTTGGGAGGAATTGATGGATGGCTAGGATTGTCTTATTTGTAAGAGTTTTGAACGGTGAGTCATCGATGGTAGTGCATAGAGTGGATGGTCAGATCATCCATCTAGCCTGCCACGTGTATAATGGAAGTGGGACTATGTATGTAGTGGTTGAGACCAATCTATGGTATCATTTCGCTCTAAACACTTTAGAAAGAGAGCTTAAATCAGTTAATTACAATTCAACGCAATAATAATGCACCAGTATGGATGCCCTAGTGCGTGCATTGAGAGTCCATGATCAGGCAATCTGGCCGTGGATATGATTGGACCTACGTTGCTACGTGAAGAAACTCCAAGATTGGAAGATTCTAACGGTTAGATCCATGCCCTGAAAATTGGTGGTGGAGGTTAAATAATAATAAAATATATAGGAGTGATGTTTGTGAGAAATCTACCCCGTCCATCTGTTTTTTTGAGCTCGTTTTAGGATTTGAGACCAAAAGTAAGCATGATCCAAGACTAATGTGGGCCGCACTAAAGGAAAAGGTAAGTAGGAAATTCCAACAGTTGAAACCTCCCTGGGTTGACAGTTGTGTTTAAATGCAATCCATACCGTTCATAACTTCATTACTATTGGGATAAACTGAGAACAATAATATTACCCTGATTAAAGACTTTTGTGCCCCACCAATATTTCAAATGCAGACGTTCAACCTCTTCTTTCGCTTCTTACTTGAGTATTCGATCTGGCTCATTTTTGGTCCCATGCCCTAAATGAGCTCACAAAACAGATGGACGAGGTAGATTTCTCAAACATTACGCTAGGCCGACTAGCTTTCAGCGCAGGAGCTATCGCAGGAAATACACGTCCGTCATTGAACAGTGGCAGATAGATGGGTTTCCACGGATTTGACGGTATCTACAAAATCTTTGGGACCTTATGCGATGGAAGAAGAGATGAGTGTCTTATGTTTAAAATAGGACCAGATTATAATTAATGGTTCAGATCATCTAAAGGCTTCATGGCAAAAAAAAAAAAAAGAGAGTGTGCCTACGTGCATGCATGCATGCATGGATGCACGTAAAATACTTCTCAACGGCCGATAAGGCATTGCTGGCCTCGCATGAGCCTTTCTGGAAGGATTCGCAATTACCCTGTGGTCCCCGTAACTGGCAAACTGGATCTGAGAGATGGTCCGGTCACCCTGACACGATAATTCTATTGTATTCCCCCTCAGAGACCGTCGCACAAGCTGTCCCAACTGTTATTGTCTGGAAATTCACCTGCGTTGGATTTCCTCCCATTTCCTCGAACAGAATCAACGTGTTATCCCCCGATCTCAGGAATGATCGCGGCACATGGTACCTGGTATGATTCAGATTTTTAAGTAAGAATTTCTACCAATTAAAAGAAATTCAATTAAAATTTTATGAAATTAAATTAATATTCTATTTAAAGAGGCTGATCATGATTTATGGGAAGTTGGGGCGGTCTGATCATCAAGTGGGTCCCACCTTTAATGGGCTACATTCCACTGTTCATGCTTACTAGGCAATACTAACCGTTGGATTGTAGGAATTTAAACTGTGGTTTTTTTTTTTTTTTTTTTTTTTTTTTTGAAGCATGATTAAGGGTGGGCCTTACCATCTCTGGGTGGGCTCTCCACAGCCGGTCGTGCATCTTTTCGGATCATAATTCCCACGATAGTCGCAATTCCCGCAGCCATCCGATGGGGCTTTGAAGGTGGGCCAGAATCGGCCGAAGCTCTGGCCGTTCACCCATCTTCTTCTCCCCTTTCCCATCCCTAGTAAGTCCACCACCACAGGCTCTTCTCCAAGAGGGGCTTGAAGGTTGTCTATGACAAACAAATAAACAATTCAACGGTCTAGATCAATTCTCCTGTAATGTAGGATGATATGGTAACATGGTAGGATATCAGTGAATGAAAGTAGTACCTTGTACCAAGTCATCATCCTATTAAGAGGAAGAGCTTCTGAGGTCCATTTGGAATCATGTTTAGGATTCTCACTGTAGACTTCTTGGGCATAGCCATTCAATCCGATCTGTACATCAAAGGACCGATCATGGGCCATGTGGATCACGTCATTGGATAGCGTAAAATAAAAAAAGAAAAATATTAAAATTAAATTAACATTTTTCATTGTAATGTATAAATAACATTATTATCATCATTAACCTTATAGCTCCACGGGTATGCAGATAAGTCTTTTGAAACATTGCCATTTCCCACCAATTCAAACGGCCCACCGACTATTCCGGACGGAAGCAAGTCGAAGAATGCACCGTAATTCTACTCAACCCATGAAAAAAATAAATAGTATTGAGCGTCAAGATTAAAGATTTTGATAAGAGTATTTTAGTATTTACTATGGTATACAAGGTTGTAAATGGGGTGGGCTTGGGCTAAAGTAAAATGAAATACTCCAGGCCCAGTCCAATCAGTTGGAAATCATGGGTTAGGCTTGAGACCCTTTCAGACCCAATAACTATGGACTGGGTATAAATGGGCCCAAGACTAATCTCGACTTGAAAGTCGAGAATTGGCTACCCTCTACTGATCAAAGTAGGCTCAATTAAATTAAATGGCTCCAAAAAAAAAAGATAGATTACTGACCGTAATCCGACGGTGGCACTGAGTAAGGTAATATCATTTTTTTGGGCTTTACGGTGACGGGAGCCTCAAGGACAAAATCTCCATTTTTCCCAAATTGTGATCATGATTGCATCAAAATCAGAAAATTCAAAACGTTTAGAAGGCTGAGAGATTTTTTTAAAGGAGAACAGATCAGATGCAGGCTACAGTGCTACTACTTGTGGGTACTGTACGATACAGGAGTACATTAAAAGTACCATAAAAAGGTAAGCCACACCTCGAAATCAAGCGATCAACTCACAAGGTGGGCCACACCTGTATTTTTTTATAAGGCCGTCGGTTGTCCATTGATCCCTACTGCGTGGCGGGAAGAATATGTACGGCACCAAAAGATTGTCTAAGCCGTTGTTATGGTATGCACTCCACCAATTGGATGATCCCAACCATCCATCTTCACCCTCTAAAATTATACACATATTTGGATGGTTAAGATCATCTGATTGGTCAAAAGTAGAGAGATGAATCCATTCATCAAGCAATAACCCAGTTCCGAGTGGTATTTTTTAAACTCCGTTTTAGACTGTTGGGATTCACACACTTATTATATTAATTTCTTAGATAATTACAAAATAAATAAATAAATAAATAATATAAGAGAATTTCTTTGGTATATTTACCGACGCGCTTTCCATTGGAAGTACAGCATGAGAGAACATGTCCGGTTGTATTTACAACGTAATGTCATCTGTGTGCTATAGATAGGATCGCTCTGGCTCATATGTACACTACAGAAATATCATAATAAATATAAATATATTAATTAAATAATGTTTATATATATATATATAATTATTATATATATATTATATATATTATTTATATTATATATATGTAAATTAGTTTTCTGTGTATATGATTTTTATATTTAATAGATATATAAAAATGGAAATTTAAAAAAACCAATTTACCTTGTCATGTACACAAATAATCACTAGTGTCACCAGTAGTCATCTTTTGTTCTAGAAGTTGTGTAGAGATGAAGGAGCCATGTTGCCCTTTCAGTGTATCCTTGATCTTCTCAGCCCGCCATTGCCAGTTCAGCTGGGCCGGTTCATTTTCAGCTGCATTAGACTTCTTCACCATAACAGATTTCTGGGTTTGGATCTGTCCATGAAATTAAGATAATAATCAGAGAATGGAGGCCCATCATGCTGGTTAGTGGGCCCAGTGTAAGCTTTACTGGGCCTATGAAATAAGGGCCCGTTCTTATTAACCCATCATGCTTGTTAGTGGGCCAGGCCCATCATGCTTGTTAGTAGGCCATGTTTCTTTACTGGGCCTATGAAATATGGGCCTGTCATTATTATTATTATTATTATTATTATTATTCAATAAATTCCATTTTTAAGCAAAAGCTTACCTTTGCTGTATTGTAGGCAACATTCTTACAATCAGGAAGAATACTAACAGACCATGCTGGCACATGATATTTGTTGCCTTGGAAGGTGATCAGGACGTCAGTCGTACCATTCTGATTAGCCAAGAAACATCCGGCATTTCCATTGGCGGGTTTATACATTGTGGCCTGAAAAACCAATGCAATTTATTTTATTGGAGGACTGACAAAATGAAATAAATAGAGAGAGAGAGATTTTAAAAAACGAACCGTTGCACCATGTCCATAATCAGTGGTCGTCACATCACCATTGACAAGCGCATTCTCCATCGATAAAAGAACTAAATGAAGTGCCTTCAAATGGCCCCACTTGGGTTGTCTCAAATTACCATATTCATCAAGCGGAGCATCGTAATCATAAGATGTTGTTATGAATGGCCCACCTGATGTACGGCCGAAATTGGTTCCTCCATGGTACTGAAATGATGCAAAATATCAATAAATTCTTTTGAAAATACATAGAAAATTTCCAATATACACATATGTATGCATGTGAGTGTAGGACTAACCATGTAGTAGTTTTGCAAAGTGCCACCGTTTTTGAAGAATAGTGCAACTGCATTGGACACATCTTCAGCAGCCCTATGTGGGTCTCTTCCACCCCATGCTTTAAACCTGAAAAATCCAATAATATTCATATCCCATAACCAAAACTAATATTCCAAGCCACCCCAAATTGATAGTTCCACCCCACAAGTACGGCTTTCTATGGGCCTGGACCATCAACCGTTCAAGACTCACTTGCTTTGGGCTTTCTGGACAGATGATAGACTTAAGGACCAGGACTAAAACTTTGTGGGCTAAGCCCATTGACCGTCCTACCTACTAATTTAAATTCATTGGGGGTGGAAATATCAATTCTAGGGGGTGAAATGTCATTACTCATAACCAAAAGAAAGAAGCTAGAAAAATTAAAAAACCCACCAGCCGGTCCAATTCTCAGTCCACATTTTCGGACTATTTGCATTGTTTGGCTTGAAATTGTGACAGTAAAATCCATTGCATGTGTTGATCTGTTTTGAGATAGACAGAAATAATTTCATAAAAACAACTAGAATTACCATACAAGAATGGATATTTACACCCACCCTTTTTGGTGCATACACCATTTCAATTAAATGGTATATCTTTCAAAAAGATGGATGTAAATGTCATCTCCATTTTAAAATAGGCCCATCAATTGTAAAGGTGGATGGGCCTTGATTTACCCTCACTATGTAGCTTTGATTAGAAAAATCCAACACAAACAGATATATATATCTAAGAAAATACCATTGGTTGTGGTGCATCAGCTTGTTGGCACATGATCCATGGGACCCCAACATTAAGGGAATCCGCCATTTTCGCACACCACTCGACGTATCTTTTCCCAGCAGCACCGTATGGGCCCATTACATTTCCGAATTCATTCTCGATCTATTATGATTATTAAAAAAAGAAATTTATTAAAACATACAATACATTAAAACAAATGCTCTAATACCAAAGTTTATGTATTTTTGGCTGACTACAACTAAGGAATTATTTATTTTTATTATTTATGTTGAAAATGGTATTTTTGTAAGTATTTTAATGGAATGGGATGACATGAAAAATGTGATTTGGATGGGCCATGATATAGAATTGTATTGAATCAGAATCATAATCAACCTCCCACTTAAGAGAAGTGGCGTGCATTAGATTTATCTTAATTTAAATAAAAATAATACAGTAATGAAATGATAAAACTGACCTGTGTGAGGATGATGGGCCCACCTTGATGGGCCAGGAGATTCTCTTCCTTAACCATGTTTACTATATGAGCAGTGAAACTTTGCATTTCATCCTAAAATAAAAATTACAAGAAATGCATTTTAATACAAAAGAAAATATCATTTGAAAGAAAACATAATTAAAAAAAATGATACAGTGCTCTTCTGCACTGCAAGTTATCATGCTCCTAGGTGTATCAGGATACTTGGACAGCTTAATCAATCAATCTAGGCTGTACATTAGCTCCGGAACATGTTTCATTAGCTACTACACCAGGAAAGAAAAAAAGACAATTGGTCACAATTGGATGGCTTTTAATACGGACGGTTGAGATTATCTGTATGAAAATAAATCCAATAGACAATGAGTCATCAAATATATTTGTTGGACCCCATCATGGATTTGAAATAATCACTTCTATCAGACAACCATGTCCATCCAACCCAAGGATAACAGACTAATTGAATGATCTAATCAGTACGATTTTCACACGATTGGACTATGAAATTTTTGATCCACCAAATGAACGGTCCATATAAATTTACTGGAGTGTCCCAATGTAACCAGAAACCATTAAAGTGCTTATATCGATAATAATCATCTAATACACAAACAACATCAATTAATTAAAATAGAAACCTTGAATATCTGATTATCAGTTCTCAACTGAATTCCTTCCATCTGGTGTAGCCAAACAGGAAGTCCTCTGCCAGAAAACACACATGAATTAATTAAAAAAAATATTATTTTTAATTTTTATCTCTATTTTATAAGGTGAGTCACCAAAATAATGTTTAAAAATTACCCATAATTCCATTCAGCGCAGGCATAAGGTCCAATTCGAAGAATGAAATACAACCCGGCTTGATGGACGGTCTTGATGAACCTAATCAGGTCACGATTGCCCTGGAAATTATACTGTGGAAAAATGAAAATTTCAATATTAGTACGTGAAATCTAGTGGATTTTTTTTATTTTGAAAATGTTTTAAGTTTTAAAGAAATATCAGTACCTCACGACGACGTGGCTCATGGATGTTCCAAAAAACGTACGTTTCGATTGCGTTGAGCCCACCGTCCTTCGCCTTCTGGATCAGATCAGGCCACATCTGCAAACCAAGAAGAGATCAATGCCTCAGTGTAAAAGATCCCAGCCGTTCATTAGGTGGGACCCATGATTTATGCAATGACATAAAAGTACAGCTAGACCATTCATTAAGTGGGCCACAAGTGTTTGTTAGATGATCGGACCGGTCCAATTTTTGGAGGGAGGGAAATATAGAGTGGGGCCCACTAGACTAGTGGCCTAGATGCAAAAGAAAAACTGTCATTCTTATTTTTTCAGTGGCATCAATAAATCAAAGGAAACGATATTATGACGTTCCAAACACGTGGCATTTGTGTATCATGATCAGGACCATTGGATTTATACAAACTACTATGGACGGGTAGTAGATCATGAACGTGGATTCTCTACGGTCTGATCCAAAGAAGTTCCTGTGGTGGGAAGTTAAGCAGGGCGCAGTGACGTTTGTCAGAAATCGACACCATTCATTTGTTTTAGCAGCTAATTTTAGGACATGAGAACAAAAATGAAGCAGATCCAAAAATTAACTGGGCCACAAGGGAATTGAACACCCACCGTTGAAAAATTCACGGGGTCACAGAATTTTGGAGCAGGCTTTTCCTGTACATTTCATCCTGTCATGTAACCCACTGAGTTCTGGATCTATCTCATCATTTTTTGAATAAGCTATTCTAAACGGATGTGCGGTATGGATTTCTTACAAACATCTCAGTGGCCCCACATATCTTCTCACCATAGGATCTTCTTGTGGTGGACTGTCAAATGGATGGTTAAAGTAAAATAATACAAGTGAGCAACATTCATCAGCAAAAAAAAATGTCACAATCAGATGATCTAGCTAAGCTGTCCAATCACTATGATTCTCAACTCATGGTCCATTTGGCCAACTACCACATCAGCTGCCCTCCTTACCATACATATATTAAAACAGCATTTCTCAAAATTTGCATGGCTGTTGTTGATTTTTTCATGTGAGCCAATGCTAGACAATTTGAATACATCAAAATCCAATAATCTAATCCAAACAACAAACCCATGATTTTCTTTGTTCTTTTTTTTTTTTTAAAAGAAAAACCAACCACAATATAATCTCCTAGCCTGTGTTTTCATGGTGGGCCATGTGTATAAAAATCTGGTCAATCTATGGGATAGGTGGGCCACAACACAGAGATCAAAGCTTTGTGGGCCCTACCATGATCTATGTCAGACATCCACACCATGAAAACCATATGAAATAGTGCCTAAAACTCTCATCCAAGTGGGACAAACTTAATGGATGGGATGGATGGGTCATATAAACGATCAAGCCTATGGAACAAGAGAGAGAGGGCCACAATCTTAAGCTCAAATCCAACCGTTGGAATGCTTCCAACAGGTGTGCACATGAGATAAAAAAAACGTTAGAATTCATTATAAATAAATAATAATAATAATAATAAATATAAGGGGGACATGAAAGGATTTGCACACCTCCGCCGTGCTACGCGGATAGTGGATCGAACCAGAGATGATCAACCTTCGCTGACCGTCGATCGTGAGGGCCCGCCCATCATGAGAAACTTGTGTCGCGATGGATGGAGAATAACATAGGCATGATAGAACTAGAAAAAGGAGCCCAGATCCCAAATGGCCCATCTCGATCCTCACCATCAAACCCCCTTAACGTGATTTGCTTAAAAATCCAAAGCACTGAAATGGGTATTTATAAGAAAATCAGCTGACGTGGCATTCTCCATTTTTAGAATGTTTTTTGATTCACTGGATTCGTGGACAGAGACTCGTTCATGGTTTGAATTTGTTCGGTAACGTTTTACTGTTTGAGTGAGGTCATTTTCTCACCGTAGTCCCTCGGACCACTGCCAAATCCATGATCGGAACTGTTGATTATGTGGACCCCACCAGAGTAGCCACGGTGAAAAAAAATTGTGATGAACTGATCGTACGGTGGATCACGCTGTTGGATGCAATAAATGGTTGAGAATGAGGTTTGCTAATTTCGTTCCTCTAGCAGAGTCCTTCACATTCACACGCAAGCGCATGTTTCACAATGTGACACGTGCATGAGATCTGAGCTTTCCATCCTGTGAGTTTCACTGTTTAGATCTTCTGACCTAAAATAAGGCCATTTGACAGCTCATTTGGGCCCCGTAATATTAAAAAAAAAATTTGAATGGCTATAACTAAACTTTTAACCGTCAATTTACGTCGGATATCGTGGCCCACCTCAAAGTCAAATTTTATCTTATTTTCTAAGAAGAAGATCTGATAATGATTTCAAATCTTATGGAAAGCTCAGATCTCGCACAAGAGTTTCATATTTGCACGTGTTATAGCGTGTAGATGCGTACGGTTCCATGCGCGGGTGGAATTAGCAAACTTCTACCCCTAAAGAAAGGCCAACGGTTAAGATTCTATGACTCTTTTGACCGGATGGGTAGGATGCATTTTCAGCCTTAGGCCATCACTGGGTGCTTGGTGCGCCGATCACAGCCGTCGGACCACATATGGTGCGGGGCCCATCCCTACAGTTTAGGCTGGTCATAAGGAGCTGAGCTGTCATGTCAATCTACTCGTCCCAAAATAGACAATGGGCATTTATTTGATACTCGGGCAGGGTAGGACGCTTGATACGCATGCAGTAGAAAGTTACACGTGGCATGTATAAACTGAAATTAAACCGGATGCGGATTGGCTGGTGTACCTCACACCAGCTGTATACCTGATGTGTACGGTTCCATGCGCAGTTGGAATTAGCAAACTTCTAACCCTAAAGAAAGGCCAACGGTTAAGATTCTATGACCCTTTTGACCGGATGGGTAGGATGCATTTTCAGCCTTAGGCCATCACTGGGTGCTTGGTGCGCCGATCACAACCGTCGGATCACGTATGGTGTGGGGGGCCATCTCTACAATTTAGGCTGGTCCTGCGGTCCTCATTTGTTCATCCGTTTTAATTTTTGACACAAGATAATGAGCCGAGCTGTCATTTCAATCTACTCGTCCCAACATAGACAAAGAGGATTTGTTTGATACTCTGGAGTGTAGGACACTTGATACGCATGCAGTAGAGAGTTACACGTGGCATGTATAAACTCATATTAAACCGGTGAATGTTAAGAATCCACTGTTACTAAGTTCAGAAAATCTTTGGTTGTCAAATCCTAGCTTCTGATACGTTGACACATGTTTTTTAAAATACAACCGTTGGCTGATATGTGCCCACCAATCCCATAGTCAGCGTTATTTTGGTTCTTGGTAGATCTAAACTGGTGCAGAGAATTTAGATAGTTTAATTTCATTTACTTGTACGCCTATGTAATTTCTGAGTGCCTGTGTATCATCTATTGCACTCGGTCAGAGTATCAAAGGTTTTTTGGTCCGACATGGATAGGGGTGTTAATGAGCCCGGTCAGGCCTGAAAAATCATAAATTTGCATTGCCCGGCCTAACGAGGAAACAATTCAAAATTCGAGCTAAGACCTGCACAAGCCCTGCCCGTTGACAGCGCAAGAAATGAATGACTCGGTGAACTTGACTTATCCAACTCGTTTAGACTCTTCTCAATTCAAACCGAGTGAGTGAGTCGATCCGAACCGGGTATACTTCGTCCAACCTGAACACAAATCAAGTTGAGTTTGGGTCACTCCATAACTTGACTCGAAGTAGGCTACGATTCTGGCAAGTTGTGATTTTAGCCCATAGATACTTGCTGCACATGCCCGACACCGATTCCATCCGACTCGGTACTTGTGACCAGGTCGGACTCGGTCTGAATTAGCCCAGACTTGGATTGGATCAGGCATGCTAAACTCCATACTAAGTCGGCTCGAGTTCAAGTCCGGTCTATTCAATGCTCGAGTCAAGTCAGCCGTAACCCAGTCCAACTCCGGGATGCCAAGCTCTAATGGTTGCCGAAAAATATCCTTTTACGGCCCTGATAAATGCACACGTGTGTGCAATAAAGCTCACGTTGATGCCACACAAGTGCCAGCATGGCACATAGGTGTGAGATCTAATCCATCCATCAGATTGCCATGTTTTCCAAAAAAACAAAATCAAGTCCAATCAGCATGTGGGACCCAATATTGGAAACGTGCGGATGGGCTAGAAAACTTCAGCTAAGCCTTTCTGAGCTGTACATTTGTTTTTCAAACTTTGGTCCACCTGTCAGTGGATCAATCTGATTCCTGGGCTAGGGCATCAATATAGTGGAGCCCTTCTGATGGATGGATGGGATTTCAGGCCTATCCTGACATGATGGCATATGTGTGGTGTGTACATGAGCATTACTGCAGACGCGTGTGGGTTAAAAACTTCCCAACTACCCTATGTACGTTGTCATAAGGGTGTAATGTGGTCCATTAGATAAGTCGATGGTGATGATCACTAACATGTAACGGTCCATCTTTTGGTCCCTATCTCGGGTTTACCATTGAAGGCGGATTGGATGGTGACCCCAACAGCACTTATATCTCTGGTAACTGTGGGGCCCACCGTGATGTATGTATTTTATCCACCCCATCCATCCATTTTGCCAGCTCATTTTAGAGCCCGAGCCCAAAATTGAAGCGTAGCCAAAGCTGAAGTGGACCACACCACATGAAAAAGTAGGGATAATGACATGCACTGTTCAAACCTTCTTAGGCTCCACTTTTGGCATGTAACCTGTTCATAAGGGCACAAGGTCACAGTGATTCGGATAAATGGAAAACACAAATATCAGCTTGATTCAAAACTTCCATAGATCTCGAGAAGTTTTCAATGATATGTATTTAATCCTCACCATTTTCTTATGGTGTGGTCCACTTAAGCTTTGGATATATGGCAATTATGGCTCATGTACTAAAATAAGCGGGCAAAATGAATGGACAGCTTGGACAAAACACACATGATGGTGGGACCCACAGAGGGTCAAAACGGATTATGGATGGTGTTGGGTCACCACCCATTCCTTCCTTTTTTATACATGGGGGTTGTAATCACCATGTCAACTTTAGAGCTGGGCATTGAGTTGAGTCAGACTGAGTTAGGGTTGACCTGACTCAATCTGGTTTTGAAATAGGCTTGACTTGAACTCGACTTGACTTGGTACTGATCCAGCATGCCTGAATTGATCCGAGTCCGGCTCTAGCGTGGACTAATCCTGACCGAGTATGACCCGGTCAAAAGTACCAAGTCGGTTTGAGTTGGCACCGATTCGAAGAGAGAGAGAGAGAGAGCCGGGGGGGGGGGGGGGGGGGGGGGGGGAAAGAGAATTTGGGATCAAGTCGACGCTGGGTGTGGCGATAGGGTTAGAGATACTTAGAAGTTATGATTTCTTATTATATACCCAAATTCAAATAAGTCAGTTTCGGATCAAGTCAAATTTGATCGGATCGAGTTTCGGGTCGAGTTGGGTCGAGTTAGTGGATAACTTGAACTTGACTCAGTTTGAGTTCAAATTGAGCAAAGCCTACTTGGTTCAAACCAACCCACCCATTTGGCTAGGGTCAAGTCGGTTGAGTCAAGTCAAGCCAGTTGAGTCGTCCATGCCCAACTCTAGTCAATGGACTTACAAAGAGAGCGGGCTAGGTTTTACCCGGGTAATAAAACAATGAGTGTTACCCAACCAGCAGGGCCTACCTTGATGTATGCCTGGTATATCAACGATGTCCATCAATTTTTCAAGGGCATGGTCCAAAAAGTAACAGATCCAAACTTTAAGTGGACCAAACCACGGGGGTAACAAGCTAGGGAGTGTTATCCGACCATAGGTACCTTGATATATGTGTTTTATACCCATGCTGTCCATATTTTTTCGAGCTCATCTCAAGGAATGGTCTCAAAAATTAAACAGATCTAAACTTTAAGTGGACCAAACCACAAGAAATCAAGGCCATTGAACGCCCACCAGTAATATTTTTTAGAGCCCCTGGCCATTGAACGCCCACCATTAACTTTTCTAGAGCCCTCAGTAATGTTTATTTTCCATCTAACCTGTTGATAAAGTCACACCCACCATTAACTTTTTTTAGAGCCCTCAGTAATGTTTATTTTCCATCCAACCAGTTGATAAAGTCACAGGGACATGGATGATTGATCCAAAACTTGTGGCCCCAAGAAGTTTTTAATGATCGTCATTCAATCTGTACTATGTCATCCGCTTGAGATTTCGATCTGTCATTTTTAGGACCATGCCCAAAAGTGAGGTGGAAAATTTTGATGGACGGTATAGATATACAACACATATATTAAGGTGGGCCCCACGGTTAGGGTAACACCCACTACACCTAATCCGCTACCACTTTCATTAGTCGAACATGGACTTTAGCATTTTTACCATCCAGTTCTTGTCGTGTGATTAGACGGTGAGGATGAACAGATCAAAATGATATTTAGTTTCTGATCGGTCCAAATTGTCGGTTGCATGATGGACGGTTACACAATAATGATCTATGGTCCGTTTGTATGATAAGAAGTTGCATCACAAAATACAGGGAATTAGCCGATTAAGATCCTCTTTTGTTGGCGGAAGCCGAGTGCGTCCTGACTCAGCCTGGATCGACTCGGTCAATGCAGGCGCTCTGTGGGGCCCACCGTGATGTATGGGGTTTATCCACGCCGTTCATCCATTTAGCCAGATCATTTTAACATGTCATCCCAAATGAAGCAGGTCCAAGGCTCAAGTGGACCACACAGTGGGGATTTAAGGCCCACCGTTAAAACTTTTATTGGAACTGCAGAAAGTTTTGATCATGCTGATATTTATGTTTTTCCTTTTTAAATAGGTTGAATGGCAAATAACCATCATACCAATTTTTGGAATCGACTTTCATTAGGTGGGCCTACCTGATAAATGGCTCATATTGACTGAACTTACTGACCATTGGATATTTAAATTAATTATATATGGGATTTTTCCATATGGCCGCTTGTTTTTTTAATCTATGGACCGAAAACTTCATGCTTTTAACCTATTTCTAAAAACCCGCCAACAGTTTCAACCGATTTAGTCACCTGTACGGGTAGATTTATTGTGGTGCCAACTGTCACCCTGACCATACGTCGAGCACGCCTTCATATTTGTGTGAAATCCACTCCGTTCATCTATCTTTCCAGCTCATTTAAAGTTATGATCTCAAAAATGAGTCAGATTTAAACCTTAAACTAGGTGCGACGATGGCCCATTATATTTCAACAGCAGGCATTTTTTCTCACTGTTTCCTGTTGTGTGTATCACTTGAGCTTCGAATCTGTCTCGTTTTTCCTCCATGCTCTAAAATGAGTTGGTTTAACAGATGGACATGGTAGATTGAACGGTTCAATGGTCAGTGTTCAATCTCCAGTCTTTCTTATTCGTGTGGCCCACTTAAGTTTTATATGTATCGCATTTTCTGCGCCCATAAGCCAAAATAAGATGACAAATCTAATAGACGAAATGGATTTATCACAAACATCATGTTGGGCTCCACCTAGGTCCAGCAACCCCGCCCCTGGACTTTAATGTCCAACAATCCCGGTTGATAACTTTTAATTGACTTGATTTACCTGCAACCTTCCCTCCGACGGTATGTTGGCCCCACTTTGGTCTTTACGAGAAATCAACTCCGTCCAACTGTTTTTTCAGCTCATTTAAAGGCATGGCCCCAAAAAAGAGGTAGATCCAAACCTAAATGGGACCAAGATATTTCAATATTGGTAGTTCTTTCTCATTCATGTGGTTCATTTTAGCTTCGAATTGTCTCATTTTTGGGCTAAGAATTGGCTCATTTTTTACATAATGCCTTAAAATGAGATCGAAAAGTAGATGGACCAATTGATTTGTCACAAATAATCTGTGGCGGCACCAATGTTTCAATGATGGGCGTTCAATTCTCAATCTTATATGGTCATGAGGACCACTTGAGATTTGTATCTGCTTCATTTTCGGAGCCATGTCATAAAATGAGCTCCAAAATAGATGGACAGGATATATTTCTCACAAACAAGCTATGGCCCTACCACTAGTTCTGATGAATGACATTTAGTCTACAATCTTTCTTGCTTCATTTTTTTTTTTTTTTTAAGAAATGGTACAAGTGGCATACAATCCTAAATTTATGTCTTATCCATACCATCCATCATTTTCGAAAATTGTTTTAGGACATGAGCTTAAAAATAAGGTATATCTAAATCTCAAGTAGACCACACCACAGTAAAACAATGGTGATTGAACACCTATCATTAAAAACTTCATAAGGCTCATTGTAACGTTTATTTGACATCTAACATATTTGTTAGCAGGCTTGGATGAAGGAAAACACAAATATCATCTTGATGCAGAACTTTTGTGGCTCCAATAAGTGGGCACCACGGTTGCTTGTGGTGGTGTCGACGAGAGATTTGGATCTACCTCATTTTGGAAACACACGGTTAGAAAAATAGATCAACATTGATCCATAAAATACATAAATTATGATGGGCCCATAGATCACTGTTCAGACTTGCAATATTAGTATGCAATCGTCACCCCTCACGCAATGAGGTTCTCACATATGAATCACGGAAACTGTAGCAAAATAGGAGGGTAGTATCATAATATGGCAAAAGGTAAAAGTACAAGAAGATGTTAAATAGTAACATGTGTAGTCAATCAAAGATAAAATTATTTTTAGGCACTTAAGAGCTTTATCCGTTTCGTATCCGTCAGGAAGCCATAGGACATGTATGAAATTGATGAGCAAGTTTTAAAAAATAGATTAAAAGTAAGAGATTTTTTATCCATACCTGAAAATCCAAACAGCCATGAGAAAGAAAATCCTTATATAATACCTAATAAAAGTAAAAGCATGCAGTCAGCGGTTGTAATGAATTAAACTACTCATTTTCTCTTTTTAGTAAATACAGATATTATAAAGTAGGAATAAAAGTGAAATGGTTATAAATTACAATACCTTTTCTTAAAAAATAGATAATAGGTCAATAAAATCTTAATAATAATACATTTACTTTATTAAAATATGAAACAAATGTCATATAAAATTATATTATTACAATTCACTGTAAAATTACAATAATTACAAATTTCTTTTTCCCTTATTGCACCTGTAATTAACTGCACGCTTATAGGCTAAATTACAAGTTTAAACATATATTGTAAAACTGAAATAATGACATTTTACATTATATTATAGTTATTACTACCGTAATTGGCCATCCAAACAGGCACAAAACCTTCGTAGAACATTCCAGCCCCACGAGGAAAACAGTAACTTAATATACCATGTTTTCATCTTTTTCAGCAACGGCGCCACTCTAGTATAAAATCTGAACCGTTAAAACAGGATGGTCCTTTCTTAGTGTAAGTAAATGTACAAAAATGGCCTGACATATGTAGGTGTGTGGCCCACCTAATTATTGAATTATCCGAATTTTCTCTCTCATTGTATATTCCACCCTTTACTCGGCTCAGATGTTCTACCGAAATAAAGCAACGGCCGAAAATAAAACCGTTGTATGTTATGTTAACATACACTCGACAATCAACGTAGCGTGCAATCATTTCTCAAGGAAAACGGGTGGGGGTGGTGGGCCAGAATACTTAATTGCATTGAAATGATTTTACAGGTCCGTCTCGAAAGAGGATTCCTTTTCCCGGCAATGAAAGAGATGGAATGGAAAGGCGTCAACATCTCGACGCCTATTCCGGGGGAGGTCTGACGTGTTTCCGGCGTCGTGTAGTGAAACCGCTCGACCTACTGCTGTCCCCATCCTCAAGGAAGAGTGACAAATGAGATAGCGACGCGTGTACGACTCCACGTGGTTACATAATGCGGGTCCCGCTCTTCGGGTAATGAATTCGACTACTGCGAAGGGCACTCGCTCGCGTGAAATTTAGATTTTGCTTCTCTGAACATTTATTATTTTCGTATACGTATGAAAGATCCAGTCCATTCATCAGTTTTTTGTTTTTTGGTTTTACTTTTACTAGAGAAAATAGATCCTTCAGATCATAGATAGGACATACACGCAGTTACGAAGCTATTATTAACGGTTAGTATTCAATGTACCTAAATTTACCTATGTCATGAGTAGTCTGAAATTTTATTATGGGACAGGGGCGGGCCGCATGATCGTGTCCACATGATAACCGGTTAGGATCTTCCCAATTGTTAAACTGGATGCACGTGCGGGGAAGAAAATTCTCATTCCCATGAAGTTCTTGTGTAAAACTTTGGCTTAGACCGGAAAGAGTCACGGACCCGACCCATTTAAGAATCGGGTCCTTATCATTCTCACCAACGATCTAGACTCGACTCTTGAGTTTCATGGGTCTGGGACACAGTCCAGACAAGTCATTCCGAGGGGAATCCTTGCATATGATGGATGGCTCGGATCTTATGCAAACATGTAACGGTGGCGCATGTTAGCGGTCACCAATACTTTAGATGTTTGAGGACCCGATGGACACTAGCCATTGTTAGTGGTATTTTTTTTTGGGGACCCGTTAAGAAATTGGGTGGGGCTTAGATCCCATTTTTTGGACCTAATTAAAAATAATAATAAAATTGGTAATCTATCTCAAGTTGGGTGCACCAACTTAGTCCTGATTAAAATTGAGTTAGGTCAGGTCCGCCTTAAGGTTCATTTAGTTTTAATAGTAATATTATATATTAAGTGTCCATTAAATATTCTAGCAATGAAATGAGGTTTGTTGTGACCCAAATGTGATAGAACATTTTTATATACACATGTGTCAAAGTGGCACATGTGTGTGATCTTGTCCATTCATTAGGTGGGCTTAATCATTCAAACTAATTGAAATTGGACCCGTTTGGAGACTGATTGGGCCAGGTTGATTTTGATGGTCTCACCCAAACCCTTTTATTAATTAGGTCAAACTTTCGGATCCAAACATGCTTAATGGGTCCAAATTTTGGACCGGATCCGCTTAATCTCGAATCGGGTCCATGATCCTTGCCTGACACATCTGTCCCACATGGAAGTGAATACTGTCACAAATATCACTAGGATTTTGAATATCTCACAATAATATCACTATATAATATATTATCGTGACAATTTTCAAAATATCGTTAGATTTAAAAATATCTGTTTCTTATAATAATATGGACTCTCAAAATAGTTAAACCTTGAAAAACCACATCTACCTGAACATTACCAACCCCCGGAACTTCTAAATGCCACATGAGATGACCCATCCCAATCATGGTGTAAAATCATGATCCTGAGAATTCAGACAATAACATGAAAAATGGACAATCAAGATTAAGTAGAGAAACAAAATAATTAAAAAATGGTTGTATCATCATTTTAAAACATTGTTTCATAGATTTCACTTTGTATTGTTTATGATTTGAAAGTAGCATTTTTGTTTAATCATGTAATTTATGGATAATAAATAATGGATGGTTGTAACAAATTAACCTCATTTAAAAGATTATGATACTACAATTTGCCTATGCCTTGAACCAGACTCGCTATTGACAGTACTATTGAATCCTAACTAATGATTTGACATCGTCTAGGTCACGTTTAAAGGAGGGAACCATTAAATCATATAGTTGGCAAAACCTTATATATATATATATATATAAACTAATTTATATTAATTTTTTGTTAATTTTTATTTAAATTATAGGAATTTCACTACCATATTTTGGAGGAATCTATATTTTACCATATAATGCCACAAGATGGTAGGAAAGTGCTTTTGGAGAGATGGAATTAAAAAATTACCCTTATTTAACTGGTTCTTTAGGGAAGAAGTGAAGTTCAAGTTTTGCGAAACCACATTGTATGTGTATAACATCTAACTCATTAA
Organism: Magnolia officinalis; assembly: GCA_021015155.1. Lineage (NCBI taxonomy): Eukaryota > Viridiplantae > Streptophyta > Magnoliopsida > Magnoliales > Magnoliaceae > Magnolia > Magnolia officinalis. The sequence goes on from JAJHSJ010000017.1 coordinate 4,122,599, forward strand.
ATGCATGGACCACACTATATTTATAACATGAACAAACATAAGTCAATAAGACGGGCTATACTTGAATTGGTATGTTTTAAATGGTGTATATTATTTTTTGGATTAGTCCACTTGCAAATGAAATTTCGTATCTTAATAATTCCATATAATAATAATACTACTATGCATCTTTTCAATTGGTTGGATGTGAGACATTATTCTCTCAACTTTTGATTTTTCACTCTATTGTCGAGAAAAAGCAGAAGTTAATAAGTTAATTTCTCATCTTTAAAAGAGCTGTAATTATTCATTAACGAGGCACTATTTGGTAAATCCATTTTGTTGAGGAACTTTATAGAAAATCCCTAAAGTATTTACTATTTTTGTTAAATAATTTTATTTTCAATGAGATTCTAGGAAGCGGATTGCGTCCTACCCAGCCCAGACAGTAAGCTGGCCAGATAGGGCTCTGTGGGGTCCCTTGTGACCCTATTCATAGATATTTATACATTATGGACCCAAAAACAAGGAAGAACCGAGGCTTAAGTGGGCTACAAAATGGGGATTGAGGGCCTACCCTTAAAAACTTCTTGGGATCTGTAGAAATTTAGGATCAAGCTAATATCTGTGTTTTCACTTCATCCAGGTATACATGACCTTATGAATAGGTTATGGTTTAAAAACATACCATTAGCCCTCGGAGAGGTTTCAATGGTGGGTGTTATTATCACCACCGCTTCCTTTGGTGTGGTTTACTGGAGATCTAGACTTAGGCCTGATTCATTTTTTTTATCATACCATAAAATGATTCTTTTAATAGGTACGAACGGTGTGGAAAATACGTTTAAATCACGGCCTGACGGATTTATGTCCAGCGGTGTAGGACGCAATCAGCTACCGAGATTTTAATGATAATATCCGGAGAAATAGGCGAGAAAACGAGATTTGTCGCTGCGGTCGTCGTATAGGTGGTCCTCCAGTGTCAGGACGTTTGCCACGTGAGAAAGTGGCATCGAGGGTTAACCGTTGAGGGGCCCGCTCAGCTACGAAACGGATTGGCTACTCCCCCTGACACCAGCTCCGTGGCTGATGGTCGGTGCTATGTGGGGCCCACCATGATGTATGTGTTTCATCCATTCCGTTCATCCATTTTTACAGATCATTTTATGGCTTGATCCAAAAAATGAGAGGTATATAAATCTCAGGTGGACCACACCACATGAAAAAAATAGTGATTGGATATCCACCATTAAATACTCCTAAGGCCCACTATACTGCTTCTTTGACATCCAATCTGTTTATTAGGTCATACAGGCCCAGATGAAGAGAAAAAACAAAGATCAGCTTGATCCAAAACTTTTATGGCCCCAAAATGTTTTTAATGGTTGACCCTCATTCAATACTGTTTCCAGTAATGTGGTACAATTGAGATTTGGTTGTACCTCATTTTTAGAGTCATAACGTAAAATGATCTCTAAAAATAGATGGATGGCATGGATGAAACACATACATCACGGTGGGGCCCACGTAGCACCGACCATCAGCCATTGGCTGGTGTCAGGGAGAGTAGCCAATCCATTTCCGCTCAGCTACCCCTCTAATAGTTACAGTCATATCTTAATTGAAACTGTCATCGGTTGGGCCCCACTGCAGATGGGCGTAATGTACAAACGGAAACGGATTGGCTACTCCCCTGGCACCACCACCGTGGCTGGTGGTCAGTGCTCTGTGGGCCCCACCATGATGTATGTATTTTATCCATTCCGTTCATCCATTTTAAAAGATCATTTTAGGGATTTATCTAAAAAATGAGAAGGATATAAATCTCAGTTGCACCACACAAAGGAAAACAATAGTGATTGGATATCCATCATTTAAATCCTCCTACGTCCACTGTTGATTAGGTCATAAAGACCCAGATGAAGGTAAAAAATAAAGATCAACTTAATCCAATACTTTATGGCCCCTAAAAAGTTTCTAATGGTCGACGTTCATTCAACACTGTTTCCTGTAATGTGGTTCACTTGATATTGGGATTTAACTCATTCTTTTTGTAATGCCATGAAATGATCTAGAAAAATAGATGGACGGAATGGATGAAACAAATACATCATGGTGGGGTCCACAGAGCACCGACCATCAGCCAATGGCTGGTGGCAGGGGGAGTAGCCAATCCGTCTCCTGTACAAACACCTCATCCCTGTCATCGAGTGGGATTTCTGCATCACGGTGCTACCCATCAAAGTTCAACGGTTGGGATTTGCACACCAGCTAGCATCCAAAGTGGGATCGATGGCTGACTGTTAAATCCACGAGTATGGGACCCGCTGGAATTCCCATCACAAACGATTTGGGTACATGTTGTGTAGAAATAGACTCCACGCTTCAATGAACCGTTGACGCAGTTGGTCGAATCATATCAACGGCTCGGATCACTTAATCATGGTGCAAACTTCGAAAATCTGAAGACCCAAGCTTACCGTACATGCTCTCTGGCGCAGCACTGTATATTTTTGCATGGTTTTATACTTACGAAGAGTTCGATGTTAGTTTAGCACCATTTAAAAACGGCGGTGACTCGTCATCCTTGTATTAGCTATCCAGATATCCAGATCTCGGATACTACTGCAGACGGATCATATCTCTAAAACAACAACTGTTCAAGCAATCATAGCCATGAAATTAGTATCTATGAACTGGATGGTTAAAAGTAAAACATCCAACGGTCCAAATTCGCATGGGAAGGTAGTTAATGTTCTCTTATCATTGTAACATTGATGCTGTAATCCATTTCCAAATGTTTCTACAGTGTGGTCGGTCTGGATTGCTGTTCAACTATACTATGTGTACGGTTGAAGAGTCACCACCATTTGCTAAATGATGCAAAACTAACACAAGTCCAATCCGTCCTTTTTTTTGGCGTATTAGACAAACGGACCGTTGCTTTATTTACATTTCTAACCATCTGTTTTCTGGCCACAATTGAAGGGCTATGATCGTCCCAAATGTCAGAATTTTAGTCCAACAGCCATCCAACATGGGGTATATAATCTCAACACTTTAGATTACTGATCCGTGGGCCCCACATGTACAACGTACAAACAATTCAGCACGGAGCATTGTACAGCAGCACTGTTTTATTTATTTATTTAAATCTATTTATACACTCAGCAGCTGTTCGCCTGTTCCTGTATTCCACAGCAATCAGAGCTCAATAATTCAACTGATTGGAGAGATGCAAATGCCAATTCCCCAATAAATTCTGAGGCTTTGATCGAATTGAAGAAAACCCAAATCACGAATCCTTCTTATTTCTCTTCTCCTTGATTGAATTTTGATCCATGTTGGGCAAGCGATCTCGGCCGCCCATCAGGCCGCTACCGGGCCCGATTCTCCCCTGCGATCAAATCGGATTTCCAGATGCCATTTTAAGCCCAACAAGCCCACTTGATTTCAAGATCCGATCACCAAATAGGTGGAAGGATTGCAACTCCGGCACGGTCGGACTAGCGATCATCGTCGCGCTGGAGAAATCCGACGGTGGATGCAGTGAATTTCAAGCGAAATTCGTCGTGGGTAGTTTGAATTTGAATAGATCAGATCCTATTCCGGTCAGATCAGCCGGATGGGCTAAAAATGCAGCTAAATTTAGAGGATTTTCCGATGAAACTTATACTAGAGTGACTTTTCGTGGGCCCCACAAGTCCTGTAGCACTAGAGTTTATGGTGATGGATGTGAATGCCACAGAAGCGAACTTGATCAGAAGCAGAGGAATTTTGGGGTGTTTTACACATCACCACCACAATTTACAGACGAAAATCTAGCCTTTCCGACGTCGGATTTCCTCAGTTCCTGTTACCTGTGTAGGAAAAAGCTTCATGGGAAGGATATATACATGTACAGGTACTTCCTCTTTAGACCATAATGCAAAATTCCATTTGGGTTTTCTTTCTACCTGTTTCTCACAGAAAATTTTCTTATCTTATTATACTATTGTTTGGGGCTGAATTTTTCTAAATTTCAGTTGAATTTCATGCTTAGCTGATTTTTGATATAGTCCGAAACTGATACATATCGATACATACTAGTTTTGTCCATAAATTGTTGGGGGACCGACCGCGGAAGCACACAAAGATGAATCAACCGGCATCGAACAATGCTCGATGGCATTGAATGGCCTGTCGATGGCATTGATAGACCATGTTTCTAAATTGATTTAAGACATCAAAAATAACATAAATCACACACGACCATATCGGCCTGATAAAGACCGACATCTGGTAGGCAACCATGGTCAGACCATTGTTCAAAAGACTGCATAGATCGCGATCTTGCCTTAAGATCAGTGGCCTTTTGAATGAGTGAACTAAACAAAATAGGCTAACAGTGAAATGTGTGAAAGTGGCTAGGATTAATCTATGATTGGTGTGGACCGCTAGATGAATGGCCCCATCCACCTTCCCTATGCTACATGTATGATGGAAGGTGGGTTGTATGGAGATTTTTTTTAATACAACATTTGGTGTATCATTACCTCCAAATTTGAATGTTTTTTTAGAGGAGTATTGCTAAATTTAGTAGACCGTGTTCTTGTTATTCTTTGGTTAGCTTGGTTTTGGCATGTGCACCTGCCCATCTCAAATGGGTATGGACATGGTTTTAAGACAAGGACTGAGTTGACTCGGACTTTGATGTCACGAATTACCTAGACAAGTCACACCTGACTCGGCCGAGTCGGGCTGATCCACCCCCGACTCGACTCCAGACCCTATGAGTCAGTCGGAGGAGTCTGTCTTTTAACCATGGGTATGGTAGAACCTACACTAATTTCAGCCAGTTGCAATTGAGTGGTCTAAAATGTTTGAAGTATGGTTGTCCTCTGATATTCTGTGAAATTATTCTCCTGAATTACTTGAAAATTAAGTAATTTATTTAAATTAACTAGTAATCAATTGCTTGCATATGATGTTATGTGAATTGGTTCTAACTCTTTTTTTTCTATGTTCCGGTCTACGGAGGCGAGAAGCCGTTTTGTAGCATAGAGTGTCGGTACCAACAGATAATAAGCGATGAATGCACAGAAAAATGCCGACCCGAAGCTGCAAAATCTTCAGACCTGTCGTCTTCGCCTTACAATGGGGGTTGGATCTTCTCTCCAGGAGTTGCTGCAGCTTAATTAGGCCATGAGAAGACAGTGACAATGATTGTATTTGAATATAAATGGAGCATACATGCATACATATATATGAGGATTAATATAGAGAAATTTTGAATGTAAGTATGGGTTTGAAGCTGAGCTATGATGAAAATTGGGCTTTGATAAGCTCACACACGAGTGCAAGTTCATGTGTAGCATGGTAAGTAGGTGTGAGGTCAAATCCATCCATCAGGTAGGTCTGATCTTGTACATCTGTTACCAAAAATAAAATGTGGTCCACTCAGGATGTGAGGTCCAATATTGAAACAGGTGGATGGGGTAGAAAGCTTCAGTCAGTTTTTCAGAGCCGTGCATTTGTTTTTGCAGACTGTGGCCTACTTGCCTAGTGGATCAACTTGAATTTTGGGCCAGTGCACCAATAAATGGTTCTTCTTAATGGATAGATAGATCTTGGACCTATTGTGCCATGTTAGCACATGTGTGGCATGCACATGAGATTTATTGCCCACACGTGTGAGCTTAGCAAGCTCATGAAAATTTATAGAACTCATGAATAAGTGTGAAAGAAGGAATTTGCAAGCATGTAAGATCCATCCCTGGGATTGAAAAAAATAAAATAAAATATGTGGCTTGAGAAAAATCTCTAATGGCAGCAGTATGAATGGGGCTAGGGCTTGAGAGACAGACCTGGGTTCGAAATCTAGTCCCAGTATTTAGCTAGGCCTAACACGGGTTAAACGAATTTCCTAGTCCACACATCAATTGGGCTATATAATATATATATATATATATATATATATATATAAAGAATAGATGGTTTACAGACATTTGTAAGCATTTCCCATTTATCATATTTAGATAGTTCAAAGACACTCGTTGGATTTGTGTGAGTTGATGTTTCGTCTATCCAAACCATTTATATAATGTTGACTACATCTTTAATTGCTCTTCAAATAAAAGATTGTATTGTTGATAAGATAAAAGGCTATATAAAATTCAGGTGGATCCCACACAAAAAATAAATCAATTGCTCTTCAATTAAAAGATTGTATTGTTGATAAGATAAAAGGCTCAGGTGGCACCACACACGAAAAAATAATAATAAATAAAAATAAATAAATAATAAAAACTTCACCTATTCTATTCGTATTGCTCCACTAATAAAAAAAACCAACTAAACCTTGCGCAAAAAGCCGCCAGACTCCACACCTGCCATCCCCACATGTAGGGGTGTCAATGGGCCGGGCGACAAGATCAGAATTTTAAATGAGCCCGGCCTGAAACAGTTCAAAATCTGTGATGAGACCAACCCTAGGCCCGGCCCGTTGACAGCCACATCTGCTGTTAACCACCTTGGTCACACATCTGCAGGCCTGCATTCTCTGCCAATAGGAACCCACCACACAATTACCCCTTTACAATTTAGACCAGACAGCAGAGAACGCTCATCGGACTTTGCAATAGCTATGAGAGCCCAAGACCAACAAATATAGGAGAGGGAGCTATTAGGGGGAGGAAGGACAGGGCCTCCATTGCCTGCCCAACATTTGTTGTTGATGTCTTAAATATGTAAACAATAGGGTCTGTTGATGCCTTCGAAGTCCCATCGAGTAGGTGTTGATGCCATCAATGGGTGCTCGATTTCATCGAGAAAATTCAGAAAAATTCATGTTGGTTGTTGGAACATTTTAGTGTTGTACTCGATATCATCGAAGGTGTTCGATGTCATCAATAGATCGTTGATGCCATCGAAGGTCCCATCGAGCGCGCGCACATAATTGCGTAAGGAATTTCTTTCTTGTTTCAGTTATGATACTTTATATATCGGGTGTAATCAAGATTTCAGAGCAAGAGATGGAGGTTTAGGGCTTTCTAATTCATTCCTAAGGGTTTCAAGGGTATAGTTAAGGCTTATGAAGTGGATTTGAGACATGTTCGAATCGGTAACTTCATATCTCTTGTAATTTCTACTTTCACGGTGCGTTACTTGTCACTTCGTAATATGGTTTTTTACTACAAGGGTTTTTCTACGTGAAAAACGGATTGTTTGTATTTGGACTTGGTTGTGTGATTGCAAGTACTTTGCTTGATTCTATTCTGTGCTTCCACGGTTCCCCGACAAGTGGTATCAGAGATAATGTTAGAAAGCAAATTGAATTTAAAACCAACGTATTAATGGCATTTAACCCGAAGTTTGATGTAGAAAAATATTCCGGCAAAAACAACTTTGAAATATGAAAAGTTAAGATGAATGGTCTCATAGTTCAACAAGGATTAGACGAAGCTCTCCTTGAAAAGTGACCAAAATCTATGATGGTAGATGAATGGAACAAGATAGATAATAAAGCTAGAACTTCTATTCAATTTTGCCTAACAGATGAGGTTTTTTATAAGGTCATGAGAAAGAAAACTACAACAAGTACATGGGCGAAGTTAGAAAATATCTATATGATGAAATCTCTTGAAAATTGTTTATACTTAAAGCTACAATTGTTCAATTTGAAGATGACGAAGGGAACTGATGTTGAGGCCCATATTAGTAACTTCAACAGGTTGATTTGTAAATTATTGGATGTGAATGAAATGATGAAAGATGAGGATCAAGATGTATACTGTTAAATTCTCTCCCAACTTTGTATGAGTCGTTCAAGGACTCTTTGCGCACCGGTAGAACGACCATTAGCGTTGAGACCATTATCTCAGTCCTTCAGTCGAAGACGATAAGAAAGAAAAACGTTGATGTGAGTGTTTCTATTGATGTACTGGTCGCAAGGAAAAGAAATTCTAAGCGGGATAGTAAATCTTCATGCTCGAGGTCCAAATCCAAGGGTAAGGGCAAGTTAGTGCTGGAATCGTGGCATAGTCGAGCACATGAAGAAGGATTGTCAGAATCCTAAGTCGATGAAAGAGAATTTAGAGAGTTCCTCTAGGGAGGTTAACATTGCAAAATCAGATGTAGGTACGAGTGGTTGTGATATGTTATCATTGTCCAAGATCAGACACTTATGCAATGAACGTAATGATTAGTGGATTTTGGATACGGGGGCATTGTATCATATGTGTCCTCATCGAAGTTGTTTCACTAGTTATAATGAGTATGATGGTGGCCAGATATTTATGAGTAATGACATTGCTTATAAAGTAGTAGGTGTTGGATCAGTGCGCATCAAGATGTTTGATGACATGGAGCGTATCATAACCAAAGTAAGATACGTTCTTCATTTAAGGAAGAATCAAATATCTTTAGGAACACTTAAAGCCCTAGGGTACAAAATTCATCAAGTTTGATCGTGTCCTTAAATTTTTAAAGGAGATACTCACAGTCATAAAGGCACAGAAGAATAAAAATCTTGGTTTTGTATGTTAATGACACTCTGTCTATTTCAAAACACTAAGTGATGAGAAATTCATTAGCTCGATTTTGTATGTTCATGACATGTTGATTGTCAATCATAGCATGTTTGAGATATATTTACTAAAGACTCATTTATCAATGACATTTGAGGTGAAAGATCTAGAGACTACAAAGAGGGTTCTCAATATTGACATACACAGAGATAGGAAAAAGAGCAGATTTTAGTTATCTCAGAAAGAGTACATTGAGAAGGTATTGATGAAATATGAGATAAACAAGGCAAAGTCGGTCAGTGTTCCCCACGCAACTCATTTTAAGTTTTCTTCTACACAGTGTCCTGAAACAGATGAAGAAAAGTAGGTTATGTCTCACGTGCCATATTCGAGTACGGTTGCTAGCTAGATGTATGTCATGGTCTGTATGAGACCGTATATTTCACATGCAGTGGGTGTTGTTAGCAGATACATGTCTAACTATGACAAGAAACACTGGGAGACAGTGAAATGGCTACTTCAATACATTCGAGGTACGCAGGACTACATCTTATCATTTGAGAAATCTAAGGACAAATTGGTAGGTTATATTTCTCATGAAGTTAGTTGTTTATAGCTAGTGCAATTTTGATTGATGAGATGATGAAAGTTATACATAATGCAATTTTAATAATAATGTGAGTGGAAATGAGAAATTAGTTGATATTGCTAATTGGGAAGTATCCAAAATTATCATTTTGGATGCATTGGGTAGATAATTCATGAAAGAGGAAAGATACATTAGGATGTTGTGTTGCGCAGCATGCCAACAACGCAGTGAGCCTAGATCCAATCTCAGGCCTCACCCACAAACGATAAACAGGAAGAAATATAAATTAGAAATAGATCAAAGCAATCCAAAACAAACCACAAGATAAGATATACATGAAAAAACCCCAATCTATGGTAAAAAACCACAGATGCAAACTTCCACTATGAAGAACGAAGATTACAAGGCAATATACTAACCTTTCCCTTGAAAGTACAGAGAAAATCTCTTGCCCACACCTTAGAAATATTTCCCAATATTCACCTTAACCCTAGAATAGCCCTAGGGACCCCAATTTATAGTTTTGGCAACTTTCCTTTCGCATCCCAGTTGCAAGACTTGCGACACGAAATCCGCGAAACTCCTTTCGCATCCCAGTTGCGAAAGGACTTGCGACACAAAATCCGCGCAACCTCGACTGGTTGTGGACGGCCCTAGATGTGGCTCCACTTCTCAACAATCTCGCACTTGAAGACACATCGCCATTAATCTTTCTCTTCTTCATCCGGAGTACACCACCTCCACGTCTTCAAGCCTGAAGACCAATCAAAGCTGAACAGAGCTTCAGCTTCTCCCTTGTGACCGCCTTGGTCAGCATATCCTCAGGATTCTCACTTGTATGAATCTTCTCCAGAGCAATCGATCCATCTTCCAGTAACGAATGTATGAAATGATATCTGATGGCAATATGCTTGGTCCTTGAATGAAAGGCTAAATTCTTAGCCAAGTGTATTGCGCTCTGACTATCACTGTATAGCTTGCAATCTGCTTGCTTCTTACCCAACTCTTCCATAAAACCTTGCATCCACACCATCTCCTTGCATGCTTTTGTAGCCGCAACATATTATGCTTCTGTCGTACTGATAGATATTATCTTTTGTAACTGAGAGACCCAACTGATTGCAGCACTACCCAGAGTAAAAAAATAACCTGTAGTGCTTCTTCTGCTGTCGATATCTCCTACCAAATCTGAATCCACGTAGCCTTGTAACTTGATTTCTGATCCACTATAACACAACCCTATGTCCTTAGTACCTACCAAGTACCTAAGGATCCACTTCACAGCTTCCCAATGTTCCTTCCCGGGGTTGTTCATGAACCTGCTAATAACTCTCACTACTTGAGCAATGTCTGGCCTCGTACTCACCATAGCATACATGAGACTCCCAATAGCTGACGCGTATGGGACTTTAGCCATGTAGTCCTGTTCCTCATGCGTCTTTGCACCTTGTTCCTTAGATAATTTGAAGTGGTTGGCTAATGGAGTGCTAACCGGCTTAGCACCTCTCATATTGAATCGATCAAGTACCTTGGCTATGTACTCTGCCTGTGACAAAACTAATTTCTTATTTTCCCTGTTACGCTTTATCCTCATGCCTAGGATTTGTTTTGTAACTCCTAAATCTTTCATGACAAATTCTCTAGACAATTGTCTTTTGAGATCTGAGATGTCCTTCATGCTTGAACCGGCCACAAGCATATCATCAACGTACAGAAGAAGGATGATGTAAGACGTATCAAACTTTTTCAAGTAACAACAGTGGTCTGCATAACATCTCCTAAAACCGTTTCCCGACATGAAACTGTCGAACTTCTTATACCACTGCCTCGAGGCCTGCTTCAAGCCATATAGACTCTTCTTTAGTCTGCACATCTTGTTCTCATTACCTGGTGCCACGTATCCTATCAGCTGATGCATATATATCTCTTCTTCAAGGTCCCCATGAAGAAAGACTGTCTTAACATCTAGTTGTTCTAGATATAAGTCCTCTGAAGCCACTATACTCAAGACCTTGCGAATCATAGACATTTTCACTACCGGTAAAAATATTTCAGTGAAATCGATACCTGCCTTTTGTTAAAATTCTTTCATAACCAATCTGGCCTTGTACCGTTTCGAACCATCGTGCTCCTCCTTCAGTCTGTAAACCCACTTGTTATGAAGAGCTTTCTTACCCTTGGGTAGAGTGACTAGCTCCTATGTACGATTAGACTCAAGAGCCCATCTCATCATCCATGGCCTGCTCCCACTTAACCCGTATATCTGATTGTAACGCCTCTTCAAAACACTCTGGCTCACCATTATCCGTCAGTAGTAGATAATGTAAGGAGGGTGAGTATCAGACCGTGGGTCTCCTCTCCCGAGTAGACCTCCTCACAACCAGTGTATGTAGCTCTGCCTCATCCTGTGGCACTGTAACACCCATGTCCGGTAACTCTTCCAACTCTACGAATTCCTTTTCTCGGCCTTATTTTCCTGCACACTGTCCTTATGCATCACTTTTTCATTGAAGATTACGTCCTTGCTTCTGATGATTTTCCTGTTTTCTGTATCCTAGAACCTATAGCCAAAATCATGCTCCCCATAGCTTATAAACGTGCACCTCTTGGACTTCGCATCCAGCTTGTTTTTGTGCTCTACATCAATGTGAACATATGAAGTGCAACCGAACACTCTGAGATATACAAGGTTCACTTCCTTCCCAGTCCACGCTTCTTCTGGTAGCCCACCATCCAATGGTGCTGAGGGACTTCTATTGATGAGATATGCGGCAGTATTCACAACATCTACCCAAAAGGTCTTGGGCAACCCTGCATGTAACCTCATGCTCCTGGCGCGCTCAAGGATGGTCCTGTTAATGCGCTCAACCACACCATTCTGCTGTGGTGTCCCTGGAATCGTTTTCTGATATTTGATTCCATTTGCTACACAATACTCCTCAAACCTCTTATCACAATACTCTCCCCTATTGTCAAATCTGAAACACTTTACTGTTTTACCTATCTCATTTTCTACCATAACTTTTCACTTCTTAATTACATCAAATACATCAAATTTATGTTTTAAGAAGTAGACCCACAGTTTTCTACTAGCATCATCAATAAAGGTAACAAAATAACGTGAGCCACCAAGAGATAATACCTGTGCCGGTCCCCACACATCAGTGTGTACAAGCTCCAACAGATGTGTCTTTGGAGCGCGTCCCATCTTCTTGAAGCTTACCCTCTTCTGCTTGTCACACACGCAGTCCTCACAGAATTTCAAGTCAATAGACTTTAGCCCGGGTAGCTTCCCTTTTGACAATAGCACTTTCATCCATTTCTCACTCATATATCCCAGCCTCTGATGCCATAACTGCTCACTCATTCCAGTTGATGCGACTGCGAGTAAACTATACGATCCTGAAGTCACGTACAAAGTACCTTCCTTTTTGCCTCGAGATATTACCAAGACACCTTTTGTGATCTTTCAGGAGTCACTGGTGAATGTCGTCACATAACCGGTATCGGCCAACTGTCCCACTAAGATCAGATTACGTTTCAAACTCGGTACATGTCTGACATCCTTCAATTTCAAGATCGTTCCGTCTTTCTGATTTACATGAACATCCCCCTTTCTAACAATATTGCACGGCTCATCATCACCCAGGTAGACTCTCCCAAAGTCACCTGACACATAATCACGCAGAACTTCCTTACACGAAGTGACATGAAACGAAACACCCGAGTCTATAACCCAAGACTCATTCCTCGCATCAAGAGACAAGATCAATGCCTTTGTGTCGCTCTCCTCAGACAGATTCACTGAATCCTTCCCGCCTTGAGAGCTTCCTTCTTATTTCTTGAGCGCCCTACAATCACGTTTCATGTGCCCCTTCTTGCCTCAATGCCAACACCCGTCTTTGTCTTTCGGTCTATTGGACTTCTTCCTCGACTTAGAACACCCGTATTTATTGCCTCCTTTGTTCAACGATCTTCCTCTTCCTTCAACGTTTACAGCATTCCCTGAGTTCCCTGAAACTCCTGATGCCTTCCTTTTAGATTCTTCGCTGAGAATTAGACCGGTCACATCATTAAATTTCAACATTGTCGACCCTGAAGAATTGCTCACAGCAATCACCAAACCATCCCAACTGTCTGACAAACTAGATAAGATTAATAATGCCCTGACCTCATCCTCAAAAGCAATGCCAACGGATTCCAACTGGCTCGTGACTGTATTGAACTCGTTTAGATGTTCTGCCACGCTCCCACCATCTGACATCTTCATGTTGAATAGCTGTTTCATATGATGAACCTTGTTGGATGCTGAGGGCTTTTCATACATGATGGTTAGGGCTTCTATTAATTCTTTTGTCGTTTTTACTTTGGATATATTGAAGGCGACGCTCTTAGACAAAGAGAGTCGGATCGTTCATAAAGTCTTCCTATCCAGTAAAAACCATTCATCATTTGTCATCTTTTCTGGTTTCTTCTCTTTTCCTCCTAGAGGAATATAGAGGTCCTTCTGATACAGATAATCCTCCATCTGCATCTTCCAGAAGGCAAAGTTTGAACCATCAAACTTCTCAATTCTAATTTTCCCATCTTCCGCCATCGCTCCCAATAGAACTAAACAAATAGCTCTGATACCAGTTGTTGCGTAGCATGCCAACAACGCAGTGAGCCTAGATCCAATCTCAGGCCTCACCCACAAACAATAAACAGGAAGAAATATAAACTAGAAACAGAGCAAAGCAATCCAAAACAAACCACAAGACAAGATATATGTGGAAAAACCCCAATCTAGGGTAAAAAACCACAGATGCAAACTTCCACTATGAAGAACGAAGATTACAAGGCAATATACTAACCTCTCCCTTGGAAGTACAGAGAAAATCTCTTGCCCACACCTTATAAATATTTCCTAATATTCACCTTAACCTTAGAATAGCCATAGGGACCCCAATTTATAGTTTTGGCAACTTCCCTTTCGCATCCCAGTTGCGAAAAGACTTGCGACACGAAATCCGCGAAACTCCTTTCGCATCCCAGTTGCGAAAGGACTTGCGACACAAAATCCGCACAACCTCGGCTGGTCGTGGGCGGCCCCAGATGTGGCTCCACTTCTCAACATGTTGCTTATAGAAATTAAGATGGGAGGAAGAAGTGGCAATATGCTCATGTAGTTTTATATGATGGCTACTCACCCAAATCAAGTGATAGGAAAATTTTATAGGATAGCTATAAGACCAGTCATGTTTTGTAGGGTAGAATGTTGAGTAGTTAAGGAATAACATGTTTACAAGATGGGCATGTTAGAATTTATGGGTCACACGTAGCATCAGTCATGCAAGTAGTCATATGAACACTTCGAATCATCTTAACTTGCTTTAGGTGGCCCCACAAAGGTACAGGGTTTATAATCAACTGGTAGATGGATCAACCTGATTTTTGAGCTAGGGCATCAATATAATAGTACCAGACCCAGACCTATGGTGTCATGTTGCATGTAGATGAACTTTATTGCACATGAGTGTGAAATTAGCAATGCTCAAAAATAAAAATTTTAAAAAGAGGTTTTGTGATATGCAGGTTGTGTATGACAATCAATAAGCAGGCAATCATATATTATATACGGGTATATATATTAATGCAAATAAATTTAACTGGATTGATTCCTTTGCAGCCAAGTCACAATCCTAATGTAGCCTCTTATCTTGTGCATACTTGTTCATGGAAACAGAACCTTCAAATTTGCTACTTGGATGATGGAATAACTGTAATTTTGAATTCTTGATCCATCGACAATGAGTACCATAATTTGGACAGTTTAATTTGATTATTTGTGTGGCATGTTTGCAATTTCTAAGTGCCTGCATGTCATCTATCACACATTTCCAGAGTATTGAAGTTTTTTTCTCTTTTTGAAAAGAGTCTTGCTAATTTGTGTGGATTGCAAGTGGAACCCACCACGGCTTTATCCCTTTGAAAAGAGTCTTGCTAATTATATGTTTCATCCACACCGTCCATCCATTTTTCCAGCTCATTTTTGGGCTCATGCCCTAAAATGATGCAAATCCAAAGCTCCAGTGGACCACACCTCAGAAAACAGCAGGATTGAACGCCCACCCTAGAAAACTTCTTAGGGCCTACCTTGATGTTTTATTTGTCATCCAACCTGATCATATAAGGTCACACAGAGCTGGATGAAGGGAAAATACAAATACAAGTTTTTCATCCAAAACGTCTATGGCTCCCAAGAAGTTTCAACAATCACAAAGACCTAAAAGAAGTTTTTTTTTTTCCAATCCATTCACATGTTTTGAATATTGGAACTTTCATGCTAATTGAACCAGATTTATTTATTTTAATTTTTTGGAAAACATGTTCAAGTTAAGACTAAACCGGTTGGATTATTTTCGCATGAATGCACCATGCTAGCACGTGTGGCATGTGCACAGGCCTTGCTGTACACACATATATACACATGGCAGGACTCTTTATTTCTTTATTTCCCATCTCCATTTTCAATCTCCTTTCAAAATAAAGATAAATATGTCATTTTACACTAATTAGTAGGTCAGAAGGCATGTTTTGGAAGATATAAAAGTTGAACGTATGTTTTTGGAAAACTGGCATTGGTGAGTAATTTTCTGATAAAAAACCCATGAAATTTTTGGGTGGGTGGGTGGGTGGATGTTGAGTAAGGGATCCCTGTTAGTTGTTGAAATCCAACTAGAAAAAATGGTATAGTAGTGCCATCTTTAGATAGTACATTTGACATCGTGACATTATCATCTTGCCAACCATCTAAATAACCCTATTTCCATATCCTCGCCATATGATCAATTACATTAAGAGCATAGGTGAAAATTAAAAGTGATGGACAACAACCCATAAATCTCTCAATCTAAGTGTATCTAATGGTGGTTATACTGTTCTCTGTTTTGGAGTCTCCCCCTCCACAATAAGGCCCATCATACAAACGGCATGGATCATAAAAAGTCATATGTAAGTCTCCAATCCTAACATATATTGTTGCACTACACGTAGTGTATCAAAGCTTTGGGTGAGAGGAAGACTTATAACACTTCCCAAACTAATAAAATCATGACAAATAGGGGGAAAAAAACTATACAAAAAACAAAAAAAGAGGGGTGGAAAGTGTTGCCCGACAGGCAGACCATTTTCGAAGGGCTCCTCGCCTTCTTTTAATTGAGATACTATAATATGTTCCTGTCAGTGCCTTTGTGAGACGCATCTACCATTTGGGTGTCGACGGGAACGGTAGTTCGAGGAAAGTCAAGATGATCACGTTTGTAGCATTGGATCAAGCTTCTTTTGGGAACGTAGCCCATATCGATCGACTTGAATAAACCAGCCGCAAATCTTTTATTTCTCCTATCATCTTTTGGGAAGAGAGCTTCATATACATCTTGCAGGGCAGGATCCAAGAGCTTCTTCACAAGACCCTCTCTGGTGAGGTGGGTCACAAATGCCTGCAAAATTACAGACAGTATGTGATAGAGTTAGCCAAGCTGAGTGCAATGAGTCTGACTTGGACTCAAAAACATGACCCAAGTGACTGAGTTCGTCCTTCTCTTTTTTCTCTCTCTCCCATGCTTACCCAACAAGTTGCAACTTGGGGAAACCAGCCCAGTACTAGAATTTGAAATCCACACGCCAAGAGATTGAAGGGTGATTTACGGCACACATGGCACCTCAAACATGTGCCTGAGAGGTCACTGAAAGTGCCCTGGTCAAGAAACCAAGGCAAGTCCACTCATCAGGTATGCAGACATGTTTTTGAAATATAGACCATCTGTCTTCTTTCTGACTTTCCATTTTTCTCATACATGAGCGGACTTGCTGATTTTTTGGCTAAGGCATGTTTAACGTCCTCCCAAATGAAGGGCCAGAATCTCTTGCATGGGTGCCAGGCTGACATGTACCATGAATCGACCCAATTTCTCCTTGTGGATACAACAATAACTGTCATCATCATTGCATGAGAAAAGCCTTTTGTATTTTTAATGCAACAGTACACACCAGAAAGAGCCACTCTACGAAATACCGGGATGGCGGCATACAATCTTGCAATGTCAGCTGTATAAATGATAGAACATTCCAAGGAAGCAAATCCTTAGCAACCAATGCCGCGAACAGTTCAGCCACACATAAGCAAGATGATATGCTTGTAATCCAGGAGCCATCAGCCACACCCGGAAAAGGCATATGCAGAAATTTTCCCTGTACAGCTTGTCAGATATGCAAAGAAACTCGGCCAGGGAAGTGACATATTCTTCTTTATAACAATATTCCAGCACCAACCAGCACAGCTGCATCTGGAATCAGACATCAACATGTGAAACAACAATAACTGGTATGTTATCATTCCTCGGTATAAAGGAAATTTTGCAGTTGAAAGAAAGATCCAATTATGTGTAAAGGGAAAGGAATCAGACATTGGCATGTAAAACAAAAAGAGTTGATACGTTTATCGCTCCTTGGTATGAGGTTATTTCCCAGTTCAAAGAGAAGATTTTATAATGACTCCCGTCTTATTCTGAAGGCTCCCTCTCTTTCTTTTTTCCTTCTTCTTTTTATTTTTTATTATTTTGTTTTTTAAGAGGAGAGAGAACCAACACTATATTATAGGAAACAAGCAGAGAAAAAAAAAAGAAAAAAAAAAGGGGGGGGGGGGGAGGGGGGGGAGGGGAAACACAATAGATACAAACACGAGAGTCACTCCCTTAACACAAGGCAATATAAAAGCATGGGCATCCCAAGAGTAAAGAGGCAACCACAAGAATCAGAAATGAGGACACGGGCATAAGCAATGTCAATTAATACAACCCCTGAAATACACTAAAATGGATGTTTCCAATTACGGCCTCAATGCATTCCCAAAATGCTGCAAAACTCTGGCTCACCAATGCCTGATCTCTTGGCGAAACAGCTACTCTACTCTCTTTCATTGCCTCAACCAGCACCGCTTTACTCTCAAAGATCCATGCATTTCTTTCTTTCCATACTCCCCATTATCGGTATTGTCGATCATCATCATTTCTATCAAGGGCCATAAGTTAGACCATAGGTCATCAAGTCTTTTCTTACCATACTTCCTCCCACGTCCTTTTGGACCTTCCCCTTGTCCTTTTAGGGCCTTCAACTTGTACCAACTCACTCCTAACAAGAGCAGTTCTTGGTCTTCGTTGCACATGACTAAATCATCTAAGCTTACTTTCCGGCACCTTCCGTCACCTTATTACCTATTGGTGCTACTACTATGTTCCCTCAAATGTATTTATTAATTTCTAATTCTATCCTTCGTCATCATGATACTCATCCATCTCAACATCCTCATTTCAGCCAGTGTTTGAAGTATCGGTATTGCTACAAGTTTTGGTGGCCTGGGATATGGAAACAATATCGTTATAACTGATAATATCTCTGATTCCCAGAAATGCATGGAAACATGGTGAAAACTGTAGATTTTTTCAGTGAAGTTTCAGGAGATGCCAAACTACTCATATTTGCATATTTAAGAATCAAATGATAGCAAAAACAAGATGCATAGTTTCATATTTAAGAATCAAATAAGAAGTTTCCCTTTAGGGGGGGGGGGGGGGGGGGGGGGGGGGGGGGGAGGGACTAAAAGCATGCCTTGTTGACACAATGAAATATTGGGAAAACATGGGAAAATGGTGGATCCATCCACCATCCAACCATTCTTCCATGCATGCATATACATACATACAAAAACACATGTATGATCCATCCATGCATGATCCATCCATCCATCCACGCATGCATACATACATTGGTGATGCAGTGATGGGTAGGCACAAGAGGTATTTATTTTTTCAATTGGTCATGGCCAACCCCACTGGATTAGGATTTTGTCGCTCCGGAGGAATATTCTCATCAATTTCGTCATCTGGATCTGTAGATTCTTCTGTAGGTTCCGTGTTGTATATTGGGGTTATTTTTAGAGGAGGCACCCCTTCAGTATCTGTAACATCATGGATTTTTGCCAACCTGGAATTAGACGTCCTTAGGCAATGGGTCGCTCCTAACGCCATATTAACTTGTCAGAACCCAATCCCATATTCTAAAAATCGCTTGTTAACCCTTTTCCTTCACAAATATCACATTTCACTACCTTATCCTTCAAAAGTAACTAAGTGCTAAACTAAATTAGTTACGAAATCCACTTGATCCACTTTAAATACGATCTGCAAGACCCAAAACGTGTAAAATCATTGACGGTAGGTTACCCTAAAATCTAGGATCAATCTCATTACCTGGCTGCTCTCGGGAGCATCACGAAACTCCGTATCGGATCTGGACCGCACATCGAAAGTCTAATTAACTCAAAGTTAAACGGTTAGGACCGCCTTGCTGGGCTTGACAACCATCTCAGAAATCAAATCTAGCTAATGTCCTGGGGCTATTCACTTGAGCCCGGAGCGAAGAGTGTGAGAAAAGTGAAAATATTTAAGAATAAATTCCGAATTTAAGTAATCTGAGACTTGTCGCTTGTGGGCCAAGTACGAGGATTTAGACCGTCAGAATCAGACCCAATTACACCCTCGGATCAGGAAAAATTCCCAACACAGGTCAGTGTACTTGTGGCCCTGATCGAGTTTTCGAGACCGTTGAACTGAAATTGGTCCGCTACGGGCGATCTGTAAATCCGATCAGACCGAAAGCGTAACTCAACTTAGATCCAATGTCTGTGAGCTTAAGTCCGACCTTTGGCTCAAGAGGGGCTTCTAGAAGTGCTCTGTTGAGATGGAACAGTCTCCCTTTGGACATAACCTAAGTATATCTTGGCCCTGAGTCTAATTTGGTGAGTTCTGGACCTATATAAGGACCTTAAACCTTCACCCTCTCATTCCATACGAATTTGAGAAAACCTAGAAGAGAGAAGAGAAAAAAGAGAGAGAAAGTGTGAGAGAAGTGAGAGCATCTTTCTGATACTCCATCCCCCTGCTATACGTGTTTAACCATCGCTACCTCATCGCTTTTCCGGCGAATCCGGCTTTATTTCTAAGTAAGAAAACCCTAACTTTAACCTGTTTTAGGGTTTGAATTGATTCAAGTAGCGAAATAGCTAACGTATCCAGTGCTATAGGTTGATATACTACCGTAGACGAAGACTTAGAAATTCTATCGACTCCGTTACGCTTCTACGGCGTAAGGTGCGGACTTTAGACGTATAGGTTATGGTTTTCAATGCTTTCAATGTCAGATAATGATAGATTTATGATCTAGATGCTATTGCACATGTACAAAGTGCTGTCCGTTTCGTTTTTCAGTTATACGTTAACTATGTTGAATATACTGTATTCCTCGTATTTGTAGAAAATACCGTATACGTATGAAATACGAATTTGTGCTTGTCATGATTAATTATTGTCTATGTATGCTAGATACATGTGTATCAACTTTTGGGTGAACGGATTAGCCTAATACCAGTTTTGTCAACATACGTTGAGTATGTTATATTGTGTAGCCTAAGTGTTTGCTGAAATGCCTGAATGGTTATGGATTCATGATTTGTGTCTGCCATGTGTATTGAATGAAAGAACATGATTGTAGTGTACTAGACAACCCCTTGGCGAAAGGATTTGCCCTAAATCACGCCACGGCCAATGCATGTTATGTATGTTAAAGTGTGTAGTCCAAGTGTTTGTGAAAATGAACGAATAAATATGCAACTTGGATTCATGCTTGCTATAACTATCCGTCGTAGGGGCACGCGTGTAATAAATGGGGCAACTCCCTAGTGAAAGGATTTGGCCTAATACCTATGTGATCAACATATATCATGTATGTTGATGTATGTAGTCTAAAGTGTTTGTTGAAATGTCTGAATGAGTAGTAGTTAGTAAATTGTAATGTATAAGGGTGTTGAGATATGATTCTCAACTCCTTTAACTATGTGTATGATTTCTTTAGATATCTGTGTGATTAGGAATTGAATATGTACAAACTCATGCTTATGTTGTACTTCATAACATGCTCAACTGATTGTACGATTTTATCTATGTAATGCATATGTTTAAATTCATGTTTAAGTTGTATTCCATAAAGGTCGTGAAGGGTGATGAGGGAGTGGTGTAACGATTCCGTGCAACAGCCCTGGCAGCCCTAAGCGGACCATATCAAATTTTGATTGTGTGGTTTGAAATGTGATCCATTACTCCTTTAACTATCTGTAACTGAATGTGATTGGGGCTATTGTATAGTCCAGACAATCGGTAACGGGATTGAATTCGTAGCTGAGATTCATTCGCCACGTGAGATATGTTCGACGAACCCGAGTCGTACTTCGGTTGGCAATAGTGGTTGGTCACGCGAAGTGCTTATGCACTTCATGTCTTTCAACTTGTCGTGCGCTCGAGTTAGCCGAGCTCGTCAAGTAACCCGATCTGTCTAATGTATGTTCACCATGTTTGGACGCTACTGCTTGAACCTAAGGTACCGAGCTTACCAGTGCAACCCCGTTAACCTTGATACCTCGATCCGCTAAGACTCATGAGCCGGACATGGTAGTATGGGACACTGTGGTAGAGTTGTCGACCTACGCTAGGCGATGTGCCTCCCCGTAGTGACCAGTGAGCAACCCAGACTTGTAAGCCGAATACGGTGGTATGGGACACTGTATTTGAGCTGTCGGCCTACACTGCTTTGATGGGTGATGGGGGAGTGTGGTGTAACAATTCCGTGTAATAGCCCTGGCAGCCCTGACCGTACCCGGTATAGTGACCCCGAGTATACTCTGAATATGCAAAGAGGCGACGAGCCTTTTCGTAGTAAGCAGAGTATAAACTAGGCCTGTATTGATAAGGTGATGAGGGAGTGGTGCAACGATTCCATGTAACAGCCCTGACAGCCCTTGCAGCGACCTAGAACCGCACTATCGTATGAGATTATTTAGGATTGACGACCCTAGAATGGATCATTGTTTGGGAATGATATAAGGGAGGTACCTTGGTTTTCCAATACTGTTGTATGAAAAGGACTAATAACAACTCGGTAATCATGCTCATCATCGCACTGCATGTGCCTATAAGATGTGGAGCACTGAGGGATGAATGTATGCCGCGGATGTAAGATGGTGTCGCATGAGGGAGTATGTTGGTGAGGGCATGCATCATGACTGCATTCATACTTGCATTAATAAGAGTATTTAGGAGTGTTTGAGTGTACTGTTTTATCATTACTGCTTGACTGAATTGATAGCATGTTAACCTATGCTTTATTGTTCCACTGAGTTGATCACTCACTCCCACGTTACAGGACGGTGTTCCGGACACCCACCAGACTTTGTCTGATTGCAGATGGCAATGCTTATGAGGCGGAGCCAGACCTTTGTGATGACGAGGATGCCTTCTTGTATATGTTGTATTTTGGTGGCTTCATGCGAGTCGGGTCTTGATCGACGGGGTTACAGGATTGCTGATTAGATGTCATTACATTTTTATTATATCTTGGACTTGTACATGTACTTATTTAACCTGGTAACATTATAACACTCTGGAGACTCACCACACTTTATATATTTCATATATCTATCACAGTCTTCCGCTTGCAAATTTAACTGTCTCTGGAGTATGATATGTTGTTTTGGTATAATCTCATTTATGTTTCCATACTCTCATCATAATCATCATTATCTGTGTTACATAAGTGATGCGTTGGAACTCGGGAGCTAAGCTTTGCTCGACCCCCGATTTTCAGGGCGTTACAATATCATCCACATTACCCTCACCCTCACCCTAGTCCTCGTCTTCCACATCATCATCATCATCATCATCCAATGGATCGGGATTTCCCACATCATCATCATCATCCAAGTTCCTGGCGTCGGGGTCTCCCACATGATGGTGTGCTACACCTCCCACATCATCATCCATAACTGTATAAGGGAAGGTAACATGATTAGCACAATAGTCATCCATAACTGTATATAGTAAGGTAACATGATTAGCACAAATATTGCGGGGCCCATGCGTGGATAATCCAAACCGTCAATCTGATGGGCACAACTTTGTACAGATAATGGCTACATAAATAGCCATACAATAGAAGATTCTAATCCTTTCATGAGTACCCAGCAGATAAACGATTGGAAGGGAAAAACCAGTAGATTAATGCCTCCAATCTTAGCCGTCGGATTCCCACATCCATCTGGGACCGATTTGATCAATGGCTAAGATGGCCGCAAATGGGCCCCAAATGCATGGAGACAATATTATCTAATCAAAATGAAACATGATGAAAATGAAAATAAAAATAGAAAGAAAAAGATGAAACCTAGTATTTTCTCTGTTCTCTTCCTTCTCCTTCTGGATTCGTCAGCCGTACGTTGCAAAGACGGGGAGAATGCAGACCGACCTTCTGTCTATCTCTTCTCTGTCTTCTTCTTCTCGAATCTTACTCCTCCAGAACGAAAGTGGAGCCTAGGTTTTCCTTTTCTTTTCTTTTTCTTTTTTTCTTTTTTTTTTTCTGAAATGAAATTGCAGAGGTTTTTCTTTCCGGGAGCTCTGGTTTTGGGATTTTGACATTGTTTTGTGTCCATCGCGTCTAAGAACCGTGCGTCTGTGGCGCAGCCAACTTGGCCCACGTGATCGATCGGAACCGTTCACATGTGATCCTACGCACCAAGACAAGGACGCGGATTTCCTGCTAAAGCCTTTTGCAGGAAATTCCTGCGCTGGAAACGTAGGTGGGGCGCACCGTGATATTTGTAAGAAATCCACTACAATGAAATGAATGAGCCGAAAACACAGGATTGAACGTCCACAGTTGAAATATTTGTATGGTCACGGAAGTTTTGAATCTGGCAACATCTCGGTAGGAATGACGTTATGAATGGTATGGATGGCATGTAAACATCACTGTCGACATTAGGTAAGTTTCAACGGTAGGAATTTCCCTACCCACCTTTTCCTTTAGTGTGGCCCATTTAGTCTTGGATCCACCATTGTACTTCAGTCGATCGTATTCAATTCTTCCCATCAAAGTTTACAAATTATCATTGAAAACTAAATAAAAGAGTTGTAGATTAATTTGGACGGTTCAGATCAGAGTACCATGTTCGCATATAATTGGAAATGGACGATGTATCCTGAGTCGGAACAGAACAAACGGACTAATTCTCCTCGCGCCATTGGATACAGCAGCTCAAAACAAACGTAGAATTTTACACAAATGCCCTCCTGGCTGGTCATTCGGTAATGAGTGCGGGCTCTGGTGTTTGCTAAACCGGGCCAGGATTCTGGACCAATCCGACCCACGGCCCATAATCAGAGCCTTGCCAAGCCCACAAGCGTGGACAAGCCAGTTAATGCACATGCCATGCCAGCATGGCATACAGGTGCAATATCTAGGCCATTCATCAGAAACGTACTCAGATTTGGATTCCCTAGCTCAAAAATTAGGTGGGTCCATTACACAAGTGGACCACATTTGGCTAAGCTAACCTGTGATTGTGAAAAAATCGGCCAAAACTTTCTTATCTGTCCACTTATTATTATTATCATGGCTTCCTGAATGGACCAATTTTATTTATGAACAACACCCACTAAGTGGATCAACTTTATTTTTTAGCAATAACACCTAACAGGTGGAGGTCCACCGGACAGATGGCTTAGATATTTCATTTTCACCTCAATGTATGCATCTATGTTGTCCATCCATTTTCGAGCTTGTTTTAGTTATGGTCCAAAAAATGAAGTAGATAAATATTTGTGGACGACACTACAAGAAACAGAGGTCATTGACCATTAAAAACTTTATGTGGGCCACAAAAGTTTGAGACGAAGCTTATATTTTATTAAAACCCAGTTGGTTGAATAGGTTTGCCATCCATACATTCGAGAGAGCCGATGGATTCGGTGGCTTGCATTTGGTCCTTGTGGAATGGACTCAATTGAAACTCGATTATAGGACCATTGGGCTAATGAATAACTCAAGCCCAACTATGGTGGGCTTTCTCTCACACGCAATTTGCCAGCCCAGCCCATGAACTGCCATAAGTTGATGACAACAATCAACAATCAAAAGATTTTTTGATTGGATTACATAAGAAGGTCCCAAGTCCAACCTGTTGGACCATAAGTTTATAATTTCAAACCTGTTATTTACATGTGCCATCTAACCCGTTCAATATGATGGGCCCATCATGAAAATCATGGTATGTAAAAGTCAGCGACATCCACTCATCAAGAAGACAACGCTTGTATTTTGTTATTTATTAATGACTACAATTTTTTCAAAGGCTTGGCTATGTGATGAGTAGATTTGGGTTTTTTTTAGTTTTCTTTTTATTTTGCAGAAAGTAGTCCTTATGGTAGGGTCTACCTATTGGCCTGGCCCATTAAGATATCAAGGGCAAGCTTTGTATATATCTTGCATGATATGGGCAGTCGGGCACATATAATGAACAATCTAAATCTTGCATGGAGGGTGGGCGGGCTCGTTCTACCCTTAATATTCACTGTCCATCATGTGTGCCAAACTTTTGATGTGAACTGTTCATTATGTTGGGTTCTTTTTGGGCTTGTCTTTAATGTGAACTGTCCACCATGTGGAGACTACCTTCAATGTGGACCATCCACCTTGTAAGGCCCACCATGTGGAGACTACCTTCAATGTGGACCATCCACCTTGTAAGGCCCACCTTAGATATGGGCTATCCATCATGCAGGGCCCACCTTGGCTGTGGGCCGTCCATCATGCAACGCGCTTTTAATGTGGACCATCCATCACACAGGGCCCAGCTTCAAAGTGAAGCCTGCCTTGGATGTGGGTCATTCATCATTAAAGACTGACCTTCGATGTGAACTATCCTCATGTGGGGCCCACCTTGATATGGGTTATCGTGTGGAGCCCACCATCAATGTAATTGTCCGTGATGTGGGCCCACATTTAATATCCGCAGCCCATTATGTGGAACCCACCTTTGATGTGGGTTGTTGATCATGTGGGCCACACATCACACAGCGCCCACCTCGGATGTGGTCCATTCAGCATCGACACCTTTGATTTGGACCATACATTATGTGGGGCCCACCTTTATGCGGGCCATCCATCATATGGGGCGCACCTTGATGTGGGTCATCTATCATGTGGGGCGTACCATCAAAATAAATTGTCCATAAGGGGCCCCACCTTCATTGTCTACCACCCATCATGTGGAGCCCACATTTGATGAGGATTATACAATGTGTGAGCCCCGCCTTCCATGTGGGCATCCATCATGCAGGCCCACCTTGGATGTGGGCCATACATCATTAGGGGGTTGACCTTTGGTGTGGACCATCCATTTTGTGGGGCCCACTCCAATGTTATTGTCAATCATGTGGAGCCCACCATTGATATGAACCATCCATCATGTGGGTCGTTCATCATGCGAGGCTCACTTTGGATGTGGGTCATTCATCATTAGGGAATGACCTTTGATGTGGACCGTCCATTATATGGGGCCCACCTTGATGTGGGTAATCCATCATGCGGGGTCCACCTTCAATGTCATTGTCCATCGTGTGGGGCCACCTTCATAGCATCGCCTCTCATGAGAAGCCCAACTTTGATATAGATAATCCATCATGTGGGCCCCACCTTCACTGTGGATCGTCCATCATGCATGGGCCGCTTTGGTTGTGGACCATTTATCATTAGGGGCCTATCTTTGATGTAGACAATCCATGATGTGGGCTCACCTTAATATAGGTCATCCATAATGTGAGGCTCACTTTTGATGTGGACCATCCATTCCACGGGACCCACTTTTGACGGGGACTACTCATCATGTGGAGCTTCCTTTCATATGCACCATTCATCACATGAGAGAGAGAGAGAGAGAGAGAGAGAGAGAGAGAGAGAGAGAGAGAGAGAGAGAGAGAGAGAGAGAGAGAGGTTGGAGGTTGAAAAGAAGTTTTTATATATATATATATATATATATATATATTACCGTTGTATTTTTTTTTAAAACAACAATAACTCACACTCCCACGCATTCATGCACTCACACCATGGTTGGATTCCGGATCTCACCCATGAGTTTGTTGCACAGCACGCCAACAACGCAGTTAGCCGAGATCTAATCTCCAGTCTTACCCACAAACGATAAACGAGAAAAAATATAATCTAGAAATATATTCAAAGCATTCCAAACAAACCATAAGACAAGGTATACGTGAAAAAACCCCCCCAACAAGGGTAAAAAACCACGGGTGCAAACTTCCACTATGAAGAAAAATGAAGATTACAACCAATATACTAACCTCTTAATGCTCCCATGCACAAAGATAACCCTTAGCCTAGCTTAGAAAACTCTTTCTCATACTTTAGAATATCTCACCTTAACCCTAGAATAGCCCCAGAGACCCCTATTTATAGTTTAGACAACTTCCCTTTAGCACCCTTGCGAAACCGCCTCAAAATTCCGCAGTTCGTGTCAAATATGCAAAACGAATCTGCGTAACTTTGACTAGTCGAGCAGGCTCTTCGACTAGTCGAGCGGACCCTCGACCGGTCGAGCATGAGCCTTGACTGGTTGAGCACCTTAGACACCAAAAATTGTAGCTCGCTGCACTTTGAGTTGAGCGAACCCTCTACTGGTCGAGTTAGCCACTCGACCGGTCGAGTGACGCTGCCAGATGTGGCTACACTTCTTAACAATCTCCCGCTTGGAGACACATCACCATAAACTTTCGTCTTCTACATCTGGAGTGCATCACCTTCCTATTTTTAAGCTTGAAGACCAATCAAAACTGAACAGAGCTTTAGTTTCTCCCGTGTGACCACCTTGGTCAGCGTATCCGCAGAATTCTCACTTATATGAATCTTCTCTAGAGCAATCGATCCATCTTTCAGTAACAACGTATGAAGTGATATTTGATGTCAATATGCTTGGTCCTTGAATGAAAGGCTGAATTCTTAACCAAGTGTATTGCACTCTGACTGTCACTGTACAACTTGCAATCTGCTTGCTTCTTTTCCAACTCTTCCATGAAATTTTGCATCCACACCATCTCCTTGCATGCTTCTGTAGCTGCAACATATTCTGCTTCCGTTGTACTGATAGATACTATCTTTTGTAACTGGGAGACCCAACTGACTGCAGACTACCCAAAGTAAAGACATAACCTGTTGTGCTTCTTCCGTTGTCAATATCTCCCACCAAATCTGAATCTACGTAGCCTTATAGCTTGATTTTCGATCCTCCATAACACAGCTCTACATCCATAGTACCTACTAGGTATTTGAGGATCCACTTCACAGCTTCCCAATGTTCCTTCCCAGAGTTGTTCATGTACCTGTTAACAACTCCCACTGCTTGAGCAATGTCTGGCCTCGTGCTCACCATAGCATACATGAGACTCCCAATAGTTGACGCATATAGGACTTTAGCCATGTAGTCCCGTTCCTCCTGCGTCTTCGCACCTTGCTCCTTAGAAAGCTTGAAGTGATTGGCCAATGGAGTATTAACCGGCTTAGCACTTCCCATACTGAATCGATCAAGTACCTTAGCTATGTACTCTGTCTGTGACAAAACTAGTTTCTTATTTTTTCTGGCACGCTTTATCCTCATGCCTAGGATTTATTTTGCAGCTCTTAAATCCTTTAAGGAAAATTCTTTAAACAATTGTCTTTTGAGATCTGAGTTGTCCTTCATGCTTGATCCGGCCACAAGCATATCATCAATGTACAGAAGAAGGATGATGTATGACGTATCAAACTTCTTCAAATAGTAACAGTGGTCTGCATGACATCTCCTAAAACCGTTTCCCGACATGAAACTGTCAAACTTTTTTGCACCACTGCCTCGGGGCCTGATTTAGGCCATATAGACTCTTCTTCAGTCTACACACCTTGTTCTCCTTTCCTGGTGCCACGTATCCTGTCAGTTGATGCATGTATATCGCTTCTTCAAGGTCCCCATGAAGAAAGGTTGTCTTAACATCTAGCTGCTCTAGATGTAAGTCCTCTATAGCCACTATACTCAAGTTCATACGAATCGTAAACATTTTCACCACTGGTGAAAATATTTCAATGAAATCGATACCTGCCTTTTGTTGGAACCCTTTCATAACCAATCTAGCCTTGTATCGTTTCGAACCATCGTACTCCTCCTTTAGTCTGTAAACCCACTTGTTATAAAGAGCTTTTTTACCCTTAGGTAGAGTGACTAGCTCCCATGTATGATTTGACTCAAGAGAGTCCATCTCATCATCCATGGCCCACTCCCACTTAACCCGTGTATCTGACTGTAATGCCTCTTCAAAACACTCTGGTTCACCATTATCTGTCAGCAGTAAATAATGTAAGGAGGGTGAGTATCGAACCATGGGTCTCCTCTCCCGAGTAGACCTCTTCACAACCGGTGTCTGCGGTTCTGCCTCATAATACTCATGTGCATGATCATCCTGTGGCACTGTAACACCCGTGTTCGGTAACTCTTCCAACTCTACGAATTCTTTCTCATCGGCCTTATTTTGTTGCACATTTTCTTTATGCATCACATTTTCATTGAAGACTACATCTTTGCTTCTGATAATTTTCATGTTTTCTGTATCCCAAAAACGGTAGCTAAAATCATGCTGCCCGTAGCCTATAAACGTATACCTCTTAGACTTCGCATCTAGCTTGTTTCTGTGCTCTGCATCAATGTGAACATATGAAGTGCAACCAAACACTTTGAGATATGCAAGGTTCACTTCTTTTTCAATCCATGTTTCTTCTAGTAGTCCACCATCCAATGGTATTGAGGGACTTCTATTGATGAGATATGCGACACTATTCACAGTATCTACCCACAACATCTCAGGTAATCCTGCATGTAACCTCATGCTCCTGGCGCGCTTAAGGATGGTCCTGTTAATGCGCTCAGCCACACCGTTTTGCTGCGATATCCTTGGATTCATTTTCTGATGTTTGATTCCATTTGTTGTACAATACTCCTCAAACCTCTTATCACAGTATTCTCCCTCATTATCAGATCTGAGACATTTTACTATTTTACCTGTCTCGTTTTCTACCATTACTTTTCACTTCTTAAATACATCAAATACATCAGATTTATGCTTTAACAAATAGACCCACGATTTTCTACTAGCATCATCAATAAAAGAAACAAAATAACGTGAGCCACCAAGAGATGATACCTGTGCCGGTCCCCACACATCAGTAGTACAAGTTCCAACAGATGCGTCTTTGGAGCGCGTCCTATTTTCTTGAAACTTACCCTCTTCTGCTTGCCATATACGCAGTCATCGTAGAATTTCAAGTCAGTAGACTTCAGCCCTGGTAGCTTCCCTTTTGATAATAGAACTTTCATCCATTTGTCACTCATATGTCCCAACCTCTGACGTCATAACTGTCCATTCACTCCAGTTGATGCGACTGCGAGTGAACTATATGATCCTGAAATTACGTACAAAGTACCTTCCTTCTTACCTCGAGATATCACCAAGGCACATTTTGTAATCTTACAAGAATCACTAGTGAAGGTTGTCACATATCTGGTATCGACCAATTGTCCCACTGAGATCAAATTTTATTTCAAACTCGATACATGTCTGACATCCTTCAATTTCAAAACTATTTCATCTTTCTAACTTATATGAACATCTCCATTTCCAACAATACTGCACGGCTCATCATCACCCAGGTAGACTCTCCCGAAGTCACCTGACACATATATAAAGACATAAAGTGGCATGAAACGAAGCACCCGAGTCTATGACCCAAGACTCATTCCTCGCATCAAGAAACAAGATCAACGCCTCTGTGTTACTCTCCTCAGATAGATTCACTGAATCCTTCCCACCTTTAGAGCTTCCTTCTTGTTTCTTAAGCACCATGTAATCACGTTTCATGTGCCCCTTCTTCCCGCAATGCCAATACCCATCTTTGTCTTTCGGTCCCTTTGACTTCTTCCTCAACTTAGAACGTCCGTGTTTATTGCCTCCTTTGTTCAGCGATCTTCCTCTTCCTTCAACGTTTAGAACATTCACTGAATCCCCTGAAACTCTCGATATCTTTCTTCTAGATTCTTCACTGAGAATTATACTGGCCACATCATCGAACTTCCGCTTTATCGACCCTGAAGAATTGCTCACAGCAATCACCAAACCATCCAACTGTCTGCAAACTGGACAAGATCAATAAAGTCCTGACCTCATCCTCAAAAACAATGCTAACAGATTCCAACTGGCTCGTGACTGTGTTGAACTTGTTTAGATGTTCAACCACGTTCCCACAATCTGACATCTTCATGTTGAATAGCCGTTTCATGAGATGAACCTTGTTGGACGCAGAGGATTTCTCATACATTGTAGCTAGGGCATGCAATAATTCTTTTGTGGTTTTCACATTGGATATATTGAAGGCGATGCTCTTAGACAAAGAGAGTCGGATCGTTCATAAAGCCCTTCGATCCAATAAAAACCATTCATCATCTGTCATCTTCTCTGGTTTCTTCTCTTTTCCTTCTAGAGAAAAATAGAGGTCCTTCTGATATAGATAATCTTCCATCTGCATCTTTCAGAAGCCAAATTTAAACCATAAAACTTCTCAATTCTAGTCTTCTGATCTTTTATCATCACTCCCACTTAAACTAAACCAATAGCTTTGATACCAGTTGTTGTGCAGCACGCCAACAACGCAATGAACCGAGATCCAATCTCCGGTCTCACCCACAAACGATAAACGAGAAGAAATATAATCTAGAAATAGATTCAAAGCATTCCAGACAAACCATAAGAAAAGATATACGTGAAAAAATCTCAACAAAGATTAAAAAAACCACAGGTACAAACTTTGACTATGAAGAAAAACGAAAATTACAAGCATTATACTAACCTCTTGATGCTCTCATGCACAAAGATAACCCTTAGCCTAGTTTAGAAAACCATTTCTTATACCTTAGAATATCTCACCTTAACCCTAGAATAGCCCTAGGGACTCCTATTTATAGTTTAGGCAATTTCCTTTTCGCACCCTTGCAAAATCGCCTCAAAATTCCACAGTCTATGTCAAATCCGCAAAACGAATCTGTGTAACCTCGATGAGTCGAGTAGGCTCCTCGACTGGTCGAGCGGACTATCGACTGGTTGAGCATGGGCCTCGACTGGTCGAGCGCCTCGGACACCAAAAATTGTAGCTCGCTGGACTTTGAGTTGAGCGAACCCTCGACTGGCCCACTTGACCGGTCGAGCAGCCCACTCGACTGGTCGAGTGGCGCTGCCAGATGTGGCTCTACTTCTCAACAGAGTTGGTGTTAAAACTCCTGTGAATCTACCACAAAGGCATGAGTAAGGACCCAACAAGGCTAAAATAAATTAATTAATTAACAGTACGATTTTTAGTACATGAACAGAAAAACAAAAAAGGAGTAAAAGAAATTGCATATAATCTTTATTGACGTAGCACAATTAGGTCTCTAGTCACTCAATCCAGTGCTTATGCAAAAATAGGTCTAGTGATTTAATTTGGTGGATGTTGGGAAAGAAATATTAAGAGTATATATTGTCATGATTAAGACTATATATGTGAGAGTAATAACGATGTAAGAACCACCATCGATTCGGTGTCTAGCTTGTGTCTTTATATATATTTATATATATATATATATATATATATATATATATATATATATAAAATTATGATTCATTTATTAGGTGTCTCATGAAGTTTGTTATTTACAACTAGTACAATTTTGATTGATGAGATGAGGGAATATGGAATGCAATTAAAATAATAATGTGAGTGGAAATGGAAAATTAGTTGATATTACTAACTTGGAAGTACCCTAAAATGTTCATTTTCTATATATTGGGTAGTTTAATTCATGAAAGAGGAAAGATACATTGATATGTTACTCATAGAATTCAAGATGGGTGGAAGAAGTGGCAATGTGCTTACTTAGTTTCATATGATGGCTACCCACTAATGAATGATAGAGAAATTTTATAGGATTGCTATAAGATTAGTGATGTATTTTGAGGCAAAATGTTAGTTAGTTAAGGAATAACATGTTTAGAGGACGAGAATGTTAGAATTTATGAGTCACACATATCATCAGTCATGTAAGCAGTCGTATGAACTATTTGGATCATCTTGATGGGCATCAAGTGGGCCCCACTAAGGTACATAGTGTACAATCAATGCTGGTGACCTCGTAATACCATACTCTTTTGACAAAGAGAGTAGTTTTAGAAGAAAGGATCCTCCATGGAGGTTCAAAAGCCCTTCTCCCGTTCTCTGATCAACCAATGAAGAGTTGAGAAGATGAATAATATTCGGTCTAGTTAATGGGAATGATCATTACTATCTGGGCTTTGCCTATTGAACTAACTAGTTAAATCCAAGGCCCAGCCCAGTCCATAGATGGGATGATCACTGATCACCACCATCTTACAGCCTTCAAAAGTGATCTTGACCAATTTTAGAAGCCAGGCCCACTAGACATTTTCATGGTTCAAAAGCGAACTCAACGTGTGTGAGAAGACCCACCAAAAGTTTCAATTCCCATCACAGATGGGTTCACAGATGGGCCCCATATAGTTTGAATTTTAAAAAACATAATGGACCATGTGATGGTTAATGGTCAATGTTATCTGTTAGCCACAAAGAGTGTAGGAGCCCAGATTTGGAATGCCAGGCCCAATTTCAAGGGACATGCATGAATGTGGATGCTATTATTGTGTCCGTAAAATGGTTGAATCTATTGACACATATGTTCAAGTCGATATAAGTGCTGGAAACTCATTTAGAATTCATTTGAGCCTTAAATGAAGGGCTAAAGTCACTTGATAGTGTAATTCTCATTACTTAAAAATTTAGCTACACCAGTTTAGTAAATTATTCGCACTTTTTTAATATTCGTCGGATTTGAATTATTTTGTGCTTGTTAGAAAGATAATTTGATAATCTTTTCAATGAATTATAAATCACCTTATTTAGAAATCATTTGACCTCTATCATACTACCTTTAAAAGACTAAATAATAAGTAGAGTAGATTTTAAGCTAGTTTAGATCGGGTTCAAGTTAGACCCATTTCCATGAGATTTTCTTTAGGCTTTTGGGCTTGAATTTAAACTTGAAGGGATTAGTTTTAAACTTAGTTTGAGAAAAAAAAAAATTACAAATTACACATAATTTGAATTTTGTAATAATTGACTATCCCGCGAAAAATGAGTTGTCCAAAGGACTTGAGAACTCTAATTTAATAAGACTAATATTTCAATCATGATTGACATCATTAGTAATAGTCTATACATCACTTAAGGCCCATTTGGATACCATTAAAAAAGTTACTTTTTATACTTATAGCAATGGATAAGTAACTTACTTAACATAAGTTTGACTTATGATTAAGTAAATTTTTTTATTTAAAAGTCAATCAATCATTTTAGTTTAATAAGTAAAAATTAAGATAAGTTACTTAAGGCATAAACAACTTATCTTAAGTAACTAACTATCCAATCGCCCCTTTAGCGGGACATGCTCGAGATAGGATGAGATCATCCCAAGCCTGACCCATCAACATTCACATATTGATTTTTTTGCTTTTAGTCAGTTGAATGTGGATCATTGCTTGATTTCCTTTCCCTTACCCACCTAATGAAGGACTATAATTTTCACTTGTAAGGACATTTAAGGTACGAGACATCTGAAATAGGATCCACACGGTATCAATGGTTTGTATCATTGAATAGTGGGATAGTGATGTACAGCGGGTCGCGGACACTTTCATGTCCCTGAAGAAGCAGAAGTCATCAAAACTGTCAAAACCTTAAAACAGACATATTTCGCAAACCGGAATGAGTTACTCAGCGTATCATATATGATTCTAGAGTAAGACGAGCTACTTTAGCCAACCAACCTGGCTATGTTGGGTTGCCCATGCTGAATTTGCGAGATTTTGATTATAACTCTTCATCTGTTGGGCTTTAAGATTTACGCCCAAAAAAGTTAGGAGAATAACATGGTTAAACCACATAGGACACTTACTATAAATTACAATAAGTTACGATTCTAGAGAATTTTACTTATAGTTTAATTCCTAAACTTCTTAAAATCTTGATATCCTTATTTAAAGGATTGTAAATTCATTTTTATTATTTATTAATCAATCAAAATTTGAATTTATTAGAATTTATTTCTAGTCTTCTTGTTTTTTTTTCTTGTGGATTTGAGAAGTGCTCCCTGAATTCAGGGTAGTTATCCTTGAGGAAGATGGTGATCGACCTCATCACGTTCATTCATGCATTAGACAGCTAAGGATATTTAAGGCACGAGACATCCAAAATAGGATTCACACCGTATCAATGGTTTGGATAATTGAATAGTAGGACTGCTAAGGAGATTTAAGGCATGAGACATCCAAAATAGGATCCAAACCGTATCAATGGTTTGGATCATTGAATAGTAGGACAACTTGTGATAGGGTAGTTATTATATAAATTCTAACATGGCACCTTTCCTTCCAGAGTGAGAATTTTGGCAAGGGTTCCATCCAAAGGTGGGCCATTGTATCAATTGTCTCAACTGGACGCGAATTGGGTGTTCGGCTCACCCACCTTGCTTATAAGGAGACGTGGCCAGATGTGATTAGTGGGGCCATATGCTGTGGGCCAAGTATATACGCAGGCCAAAACCATTTAAAATAGGCCTGGCCCATTTCTGTGGCTCCACAAATATTTCAACAGTGGAAGTTCAATCTTTACTGTTTCCTGTTTTGCGGCTCACTTGAGTTTTGGATCTGTCTCATCTTTGGGCCCATGTTGTAACATCATCTGACAAAATGGATGAACGGTGTAGATTTCTTAAAAACATCATGTGGGCCCCACCTAGCTTCCAAGAAGTTCCGCCGGAAAATAGAAAGACAGAAAAGGTGGCTTTCGGCGGAAATTTTCATGAGGCACAGGTGTTTTCGTACATTTTTAATATTTAAATAGTTTTTACATAAAATCTATCTATAATTTATTATAGAATTTAATAATAAATATTTTATTTAGATTTTTTCTTCCAATGGGAGACAATGAATGGAGACCAGAAGGGTGGAATTCATGTCTCATGTATGCATGCTTCGTGCATGAAACATGCATGCCACGTAGTCTGCGAGATGGGGTTGTTCATGTGGTGGGCCCCACCGCGTGTTCACCGTCTGACCGAATTTTAGGCCCGTATCTGGTAATTGGGTGGACCGCTCACCTTATGAAATTTAAAAAATTTGACCGATGCTTGGAAATCAATGTACACCGCTGATCGACCCGATGAGGGAGCGGATTAGGTGAGACGGTGCAGCGATTTACCGTGGGGCCCACCTTGATGTATCTATTCCGTATCCATGCCGACCATCCGTTTTTATAGATCATTTTATGGCACGATTGAAAATAGTGAAAAAGATCCAGATCTCAGGTGGACCACACCCTAGGAAACAGTGGTGATTGAAATCCCTACCATTAAAAACTTCTTAGGGAACATTTTAATGTTTCCATGGTGTTTCTTTGCAATCCAATCTGTTGATAAGTTCAACTAAGCATAGATGAAGGGAAAAAAAATAAATATAAGCTTGATCCAAAACTTTCGTGGCCCATTAATGGTCAATCATCACTGTTTCCTATAATATGGTCCACCTGATAATTGGATCTGCTTCATTTTTTGGCACCATGCACTATAATGATCTGGGAAAATGGATAGACGGCGTGGATAAAGAATAGATACATCAAGGTGGGCCCCACGGTAAGGGGCGCACCGTCTTGGGTGAGGCCGGGTCTCGCCTAATCCGCTCCCACCTGATGAACGGATGAGGTTCCGCTGGCACATGCCGAACAGACACGTGGGAGGAGAACTGCTGAGTAGGATTGGTATGAGCTGTCTATTTGCCACATGATGACTTAGACACGTGTCACGATGTGTACGGCCGCCACACGCGTATGGAATTAGCAGACCTCACCATATTCAACGGAAGAAAGTTCTTCGAAGGGATGATTTGGACTATTCATTGACATTTTTGAGGTGGGGATTTGGCATGTAGGCCCATGTAATCAACGGTTCGGTTCTAGTCCATTTTGCCACCTACAAATTTCAATAGTTTATTATTAAAGAGTCGATAAGTCATTTGGAATTTTGAAGTGGGGATCCAACATGTAGGCCCATGTAATCAACGGTTCAGATCTGGTCTATTTTGCCACCTACAAATTTCAGTAGTTTATTATTGAAGAGTGGATCGGCGTATTTCCACATGTTCAAGTCACAAATGATTTTCTTTGTTCCCACGGTACTTTTAAGAAACTACCCTAATAGTTCACCACCATTTTCCAATCTGTGCTGGCCGGACTGCGTGTGACCCTTTGGTCGGAAGCTAGGTGAGGCCCACCGTGATGTTTGTTACAAATTCATCCGGTCCATCTGTTTTTAAAGCTCACGAGCCCAAAATGAAGCAGATCCAAAACTCGAGTGATCCATGCGATTGGAACTAGTGGGATAGGAATTGGCTACCGTTGAAACTTTTCCAATAGACACGGGTAGATTTCTCACAAATTCGTGATGGGGCAGCTGGGCCCATCTTCCCATGTTAGTGTTGGCCCATCCACCTTCCCTACATGTAGCCAAGCGGCTATCTAGACCATCCATTTTGTAGGATCTTTTTTGAAAAAATTAGCACCGTTGACGCTTACCTTCTATGCGATTTTATTACAAGAAAGGATAAAAACTTAGGTTACAAAAGTAGATACTTAAGTTACAGGAAAAGATTTAAGACAAAATTATTATTATCTTTATTGGTTCGTCCGTAAAAGTAAAAGACTAGATTAATAAGGTATATTTTGTTCCGTCAAATAAAAAAAGCGAATAATCGGTCGCATCTATAATAAAAAATTATCCCATCATTTTTAGGCATGATACCCAATAAGGGGTAGTTTAGATGCTCAGGTGGACTACACCATAAGAAGCAGTGGTAACAATGATACCCACCGTTGAAGGTCACGTATACGTCGAAAAAGGGAAAACATAAATATCAAACTTTTGTATTCCCATGAAGTTTTCAACTGCGAGTTCTTAATCCTCGCTCGTTTGGTGTGGTCCACTTGAGCCTTCAATCCACCTCCTTTTGGGAATCATGTCCTAAAATTATCTGTCAAAATGGATAAACGGCGTGGATGAAACATATACATCAGGTTGGGCTCACAGAGCGCTTGACCGGACCGCCCGTCTCTAGCTAGGTTGTGGGTAATACCCAATCCGCGTCCCTAACTCAGCCGGCGAAGATGGTTACTATCATATGCCCAGTGTGATTTAGGGTAACACTTCATCCACCGTTGATCAACAATTCGGACGATCTGGGAAGCCGTGTGATTACGCCACGTGGATGGTAGGTGAGTCACCATAACTTAAAAAGACAGTGAATTACCATAGGGATGCCCTTTCTTTAAATAAAATTAATGGCACATTGGTAATTAAAGACATTTGGTAGCTGATCATTATAAAATCAACGCTGCCTTGTTACATTAAAAAACAGACTCCCGTGAAATGCAATCAAGGAATGTTTTTTCTCTCTCCGCGGTGGCATTTCATATTTTAATTGCCAGGTAGGCAACTAGAGAAACAGATCCGACCTTATCGCGCATGATGCCGACATGCAGAGATGACAGGATGATCTGAACCGTCTACCCTGTTGGTCCCATTCTTAACGGCCTATGGTGCAACGATCACAATTAAAGGATCATTTTGACTACTGGTCTGAGATGAATGTAAGCCGTTGAAATTTCCTCCCCAAGAGACCCCATCCAGCAATACAAATCTATGGCCAGAAATATACGTTTGGCATATGTTTCTTACTGTGGCCCAGAACATGGATGGTTCTGATCATTAGACCATCCTCTCCCTCACTGTTGAATGATCAGGACCACTCATTTAAGTCCCACCATAGATGGTTCATATGGATTAAAAACTAAAAAGAAAAAACTCCATCAGAAATCATATCATCCATACCGA
The DNA here is from genome assembly GCA_021015155.1 of Magnolia officinalis. Lineage (NCBI taxonomy): Eukaryota > Viridiplantae > Streptophyta > Magnoliopsida > Magnoliales > Magnoliaceae > Magnolia > Magnolia officinalis. The sequence goes on from JAJHSJ010000017.1 coordinate 4,161,681, forward strand.
CTAAAAACAACGGTCCAGAGCGGCAGTTTCTGGCTCACTTTTCCATGATCGCTGACAATCATCGATTGTCAGATTCTTTCCATGTCCCGCACGGAAACGGATCGGCAACCCCCTGCCACTAGCCCGGTGGCTGTGGTCGGTGCTCTGCGGGCCCACTATGAAGTATTTCTTTTATCCATGCCGTTCATCCATTTTTACATATCATTTTAGGTTTCGATCCCAAAAATGAGAGGGATATAAATCTCATGTGGACCACACCACAGGAAAACAATAGCGATTGGATATCCACCATTAAAATCCTCCTAAGGCCACACTGTACTATTCGTTTGACATCCAATCTGTTGATTAGGTGATACAGACCTAGATGAACGGAAAAAACAAAGATCAGCTTGACCCAAAACTTTTCCTTTAATGTGGTCCACTTGAGATTGGGATATACCTTAATTTTTGGATCATAGCAATAAAAATTATCTAGAAAAATAAATGGACGGCATGGATGAAACATATACATCATATCATAGTGGCCCCAAGGAGCACCGACCACTAGCCATTGGCTGGTGGTAGGGGGAGTAGCCAATCCGTTTCCGTCGCTCACATGCTACCCGAAACACCGGAAGAAGGCCCGGACCGTCACGTGGGGGTAGGCAAAAGGACGGGCCACGCACCACTTAGGCCGTCTGATCAATAACACATACAAATGGGCAGCGTAAAAAGAATAAAAAACAAAGGCAAGGAGACAACAATCACGGCAAGTAGTTGAAAATCCATCCAATTAATTCTGAAACACGTGACAATTCACAGACGTAAATAAAAGGCCCACCAAGTCAACGGTTGATACGAATAATTTTCCACTGCTAGGCGTCGAACACGATTATACAGAAGAAAAATCTTTTCGTCGTATACTGCTTTCCTATAAAAATGGGTGGTACTGGTGGGTGACTCACCACCTTTTGTCTACAATAGAAGAAATCACATCTCGAATAAACAATTATCTGAAAGAATACGATTACATGCTTTACACGTGCATGAGCAGATGCCGAGTCCGAGACTCGTTTCTCCGAGTCGAACGAGTCGTCGGGAGAGATAACGACTCAGAAGTTGTTGCGATAGAGATGCGAAAATGGTTAGAGTTTCAGCTACGCTCGGCTGGGTTGAGGAGCCAAGCCGAGCCATGGCTTGTTTTCAGTCGGCTTCACTGGAGTCGCAGACGGCTTGCTCATTTGGTAGGGAGCTTTTGCGCTGATCCTGGAAAAACATACATACCAAGAAGAAATGAGATCTTGAACGTTCATCCTCTAGGCCGGAGAGGCATTTTCGGAATTCTATCTCAAAATTGCTTACCTTTCTTTCCTCTTCTCCAGAAACCGGTGGAGTGATACCTTTCTTGCGATCGGCAGATCTGTAACAGAAATAAAAACCGGAAAAGATAAGTTCCCGTTTTGCGTCTTTTTTCCCGCTCTTGTAAAAACGAAATTGAAATTTAAGAAAATACCTGAGGCATTGGCTTGAGGTGGCCGTGGAGGACGATCCTGCAACGAACCGTTGGATGTAGCGGAAGCCGAAGCGAAGCTGCTGCTGTGTTGCTGCGGGCGGTTTCCGAGTTCGATGCCAGGAGTAGAAGCTGCGCTGGGATTCGGGACGGTTCCTTTGCTGGCCATGAGCATGACTTCCCTCGCCTTATCGGCTGGAAAATCGTTGAAAACCAGCACTTTTCCACCATAAAATATCGTCATTTGCGCCGTTTCGGGCTGCAGTCGAAGGTCTGTAAAACGTTACAACAGTCAGTAGCAGCTCTTGTTTCGGTTTCCGAAAAATCGGTTTCCTTTATACATGCATCGTTGCAACTGCCTGGTTGACCAAAATGCCCTACAAAAGGACTCTCATGCTGCTCATTAGCTTCAGAAAGTAGAAGGGCATTTTGGTCATTCCGCGGGCTTCGCTTGCTTCTCCAGCAACTTCAAAGGGGCATTTTCGTCTTTTAACAAAAAGAAAAGGGAAGTATCGTATCCTTACCTCATGTGGCTTATCTTCCGTGCGTCTTCTGCCGCAACGGAAGGACCGAAACCGGCGTGCTGAGGAAACAGATCCATCACGTTTCGGTCCGAAACTTCTCCCGACATTTCCATTCCCGGGAGTAAATTCATCGTAGCGGGACGAAGCGTTTCGGGATTTCCTGAAATTCGTAATGAAAAAGCATAAGATATCAGATTATTTTGTTTTTTGTTTTTTTCTAAAACGATCGGAGATCCTGAGACCTCTTCACAGGTGATCCATTTCAAATGAAGATCTTCAAGCATAAAACCGAAATTCGGTATAGATTAGAAAGGAAATCAGTTAATCTCTAACAGAAAATCTCATATCTCGGCGTTTTCCATCAAAAAAACAGCAGAATAGCTGAAATTCTTAAGAAAGACAATTTCTAGTAGAAAATTCCATTAAAAAGCTTGAAGCCATCGTTAGAAGCAAGATCTTCAATCTACTCTATATATATATATATATATATATATATATATATATATATATATATATATATATATATATATAATCAAAATCTATGAAAATTTGCATTTGCAAGTAAAAGAAAATTCTGATAAAAAAAAATCACAGAACAGAAGAAAAATCCCTGAATTTCTACCAGAAAAAAGGAAAAATCTCGTCAAAATCCTTTAAAAAATACAAAATCGAAAGAAAAAAATCTTAAATCAAGAACCGAACCGATCATTGCGAAAAGAAAAAGGGGGGAAATCCGAACCGTACCTTTCCCTTCCAGATTGCAACTCATTCCAAGGCTCAGATCTCCGAAACTCCCCTTCTCTTTCATGTACTGGCTCAAAAGACTGCAAGTTTGCTTGAAATTCGACTTCTCCGGCGATTTCCGGCCGGAAAACCTCCCCGTTTCTGAGAAATCCGTCGACGTCGACATGATTTTCGTCAAAAGATTAAATCCGGACTTGAAATCTGAAGAATCAAAGCTTCCGATCTTCTAATTTTTTCAATTTCTGTAGGAGATATCTCTCTCTTTCTTTCTTCTTCCTTTGGGCGGTGTGAAGGTGGGCAGGGTTTTCTCAGTTTTATATATAGCGTTTGGAGTTGGAACTCTCGTTCGGTGTATGTGAATTTTGAAGCACGTGTTCCTTTAGGGGAATGTGAAGGGCTTTTCCGGAATAATAAAATAATTGAGTTGATATTCACACCCATCTTTTCTATACATAACACCATTTCCTTGTGCAAAACTCCTTCCTGCCTCGATGCGGATTGCCTGCAACCGGGGGTTGGAAGAATTCCTGCAACCCCGAGCACTGTGGGGCCCAACGTGATGTTTTTGTTATATAATATCCGTCCATCCGTTTCTTCAACGCATTTGATGATATGAGTAGAAATATTAGATAGATTCAAAACTCGAATGGGCCACATTCAATGAAGCAGTGGGGATTGAATAATAACCGTTGAAACCTTATTGGGGCCACAGAAGTTTCGGATCTGGCTGATATTTGTGTTTTCTCTTCATCCATGTGGGAATCATCTTATGAACACGCTATATGTCATACAAAAATCACGGTGGACTACAGAAAGGTTTCAACGGTGTCCGTTCTCATTCTCACGGTTTCCTGTGGTGTGGCCCACTTGAAAATTTTATCTTCCTATTATTTGGAAAAATTTCCCAAAATTATCTTTAAAAACAGATGGACGGAGTGGATTAACATAAAAATCACAGTGGAACCCACAGTACTTGGGGTTGCAGGAATCCACGGCAGCGGTTGCAGGCAATCGGCGTCATTCATACCTAGCGTAGGTGCTTACCGGGATAACTTTCTCTATAGTGGTGAAACGATTTACCGTGAATGAAATCCACTCCGTCCATCAGGTAGACCAACCATTTTTGACCGTTACTCAAAAAAATTGTCTGAATAATCATGCTACGGCCCACCGTAGTTTTCAAATACAGTGATTTTTGGATACTACTTTCATCCTGATGAGGCACATCAGATGAATGGATTGGATGGTACATAAAAACTACAGTGGTCCCTACACATTAATGGGGTGGACTCATGAGAGTTCCACCCACGTGGCGTTCAGTTGGCGGGATGATGCACTGTAAGAAGTGGTAGTGTTCGGGTATTCGATTCATAGACGTGGGGCAACTGTTCAGTGATCCTGACCGTTGATACTATGGCCCCACAGTGAATGGTCCATGCATCAACGATCTACGTGATGGGAAAATTCTATACGTTTCAATATTCAAGCAACAAAGAAACTGTTAAAAAAGACATACAACAGCCGTTCCCGATGAAAGGCCAAATTTTCTACGGCTAGGATGTTCCAATCCTGTTAATTTTTGGTGCCTAGGCCATCTACCATTTGTCCCATCATATCAACGTTTTGGATCACTGTAACATGGAAGCATTGTATAAAATTAAAGGATAAATGTACCGTACAATGTTTGTCATGGAAGCATTGTATGCTACCTCACAAGGAATCGATGGTCAGGAAAATGATAACCAACGGTCTGCATCCAACGTAGTGTGTTGCTCATCTGATGAGTGGTTAGGACATGAAATAAAAACGGTCTGATCTACAGCTTCTGGGATGCTATAGATACGTGCCATCTTGTAACGTGTCTCGTTGATGGGGATGTTTGGAGGCTGGAGTATTATACGCCGTTCATACGACGAGGTTCATCTATCGTGCGCGGTGGGTGTAAATAGAAAAAGGATAAGTACACCTGGACTTAGAAAAGGGTTTCCGTCAATACCATTCACGGCAATAGTCCGAGAGCGGATTAGGTGAGACGCCGGACACACCCATAACGGTGCAGTCCTTGCCGTGGGGCCCACTTTTATTTATGTATTATATATCCACACCGTTCATCCGATTTTTTAGATTATTTTAGAGCATTTTGTCCAAAATATATGCATATTTAATTATCTTTTGGGCCATACCATAAGAAACAGTGGTGAATGACCATTAATGGGCTATAAAAGTTTTGGATCATGCTGATATTTGTTTATTTCCCTCATCTAGGCTTATGTGACCTTATAAACAGATTAGATGGTAAATAACACTATGAAAACATTAATATGATCCATAAGAATTTTTTGATGGTAGGACGGTCAATCGCCACTGTTTCCTATGGTATGGTCCACCTGATAATTGAATAAAATTAATTTTGTCATAATTACCTAAAATGATCTGTAAAAACGGATAGATGGCGTGTATACATCGTACATACATAAAGGTGGGCCCCACGATATGGACCGCACAATCTTGAGTGTGGCCGGGGTCTCACCTAATCCGCTCTCATAACGCCTTGCCCTGGACGGACTCGGTCCACGGAGGCTCTGTGGGGTCTATCTTGATGTATGGGCTTCATCCACGCCGTCCATACATTTTTATATATTATTTTAGGATATGAACCCAAAAATTAGGCAGATACAATGCTCATGTTGAGCACACCAGAGTAAGCCACAGTGATAATGACGTTCACGTTGAAACCATTATAGGGCCCACCGTGATTTTTATTTGCCATCCAACCTGTTCAAAAAAGTCACTTAGATCTGTACGAGGGAAAACATAAATATCGGCTTGATCAAAACTTCTGTGGCTCCCAATAAGTTTTTAATGGTGGGAATTCAATCCCCACTTTGTGGTCCACTTAGGCCTTGGATCTATCTCATATTTTATATCATTTCCTAAATTGATATTGAAAAATGTATGGACGGCGTGGATTAAAGTAATACATTTAGGATAGCTTCCGAATAAGATGGTCATCAGGGACCATACGTATATTAACTGTGTATTATTACCCGTCCATTAGCTTACCTCCATTTGCGATTCATATTTTAAACAGCCTAATTTTTAGAAAATGAATTTTAATTAGGATATCCGCTTGATGAACGGACCGGATCTCATTATTCGTGAGATATTTCGGCATCTGTACCACGATGGATACCGGCAAGCTCATGCGAGATAGTCCCTAGCCCGCGATTCCCATCTCAAGCTATCTCCTTCCCCAAGAAAAAAATCCGTCATAACGGCCTTATCTTTCTTCCCACTCCGTTATCGGCATCCGTAGCATTCGGCACGGAAGTAAGCCGACGTACCACATGGGGTCCACACGCTTCCATAAAGCCCGCTCCGTCACGTGTTACTCCGCGCCATTAAAGAGATCAAACGTGGCGTCATCTGGCATGCACGCGTAGAAACCGCGGGAAAGCTTCGCAACGCGGTAGTAGGGGAGCGGATTAGGTGTTACCCGGGAAGCACTGTAGTTGGTGTTTCTCCGATGGTGGATCCAAAATTAATGGACAAGTTTTAAATCCACACCGTCCATCTGTTTTACCAGATCATTTTAGTATTATACCAAAAATTAAATATACGTAGCTCTTAGGTGGATCACGCCACAGAAAATGTAATGATTGACCATTAAATCCATGTTGTGGGCCAAAAATGGTTGGATCAATATGATATTTGTGTTTTATCTTCATCCAGTTCTGTGTGAGCTTATAAATATAATGGATGGATAATAAAAATTATGTTGATGGCTTAAGAAGTTTTTAATGGTAGGCATTCAATGATCACAATTTCCTTTGATATGGTCCAATTGATATTTGGATCTGCTCCATCTATGTCTCGATACACTAAAATGAGTTTTAAAAAAAACAAATGGACGTCGTGGATATACAACAAATACATTAAGGTGGGCCCCATTTTCAGGGAAACACCCACTACAGTGTTACGCGGGTAACACCTAATCCGCTCCCGGTAGCATAGGCCTCGCATGCCACACGGAGATGGGTGCTAATTTCCTACTACAACGGTTGTAGATAGCCTGTGCAACTACACCTTTAGTGGGGCCCACCACGATATTCATGCAAAATCTCATCCATCCATCACTTTCGCCAGATCATGTTAGTACGTGATAATAAAAAAAAGGCCCCATCAAAACTCAAGTCAGCCCTACCAGATGAAACGTGGAGAAGGGAGGTAACCTTCTTGGGTCCGGGTCACGGAGGTTTCAAATCAGGCTGATTTTTTTTTCTTTTTTATATATACATTCAACTTGGTGGGACTCACATTATGAACGGTGTGGATGGAATATAAACATCATGGTGGGCCCCAAGAAGGTTTCAATGGTAGGTCCCTCTTTTCCCGTGGTGTGGCCCACTTGAGTTCTGGATCTGTCTGAGTTTTTGGATCCCTTTGTAACATTAACTGGGTCAAACGATGAACGGAATGAAATCACACGCACATCACGGTGGGCCCCACAGAGCTTTTCATTGCACGCGCACTCTACAACCGCGTATGTGGTAGAGCAAAACTCTCCACAGTACACGTGATAGATCGATGATCGATCGGTACCGTCCATCTAATTTCCTCTATTTTAGATGCAAGTTGGTACAAAAATCACATACATGGAATCATTCTGTTCATCTGATTGATGCCCTTCTTTTGAAAGTAGAAGACAGACAAACATCAACGGGGAAGACGAACGGCAGAGATGGAAAGAGAGAATGGCATGTGGACGCGGATATGCCACAGTTCGGTTTTTACCAAGTCTCCCTTATCTCTCATCAACTTTCAGCTCGTTTTCCACGTGGCGAGATGCTATTGGACCTGGATTGCCGTCTTCCTTATTTGAGCTGTCCGGTATGTGAAAAGACGGATGGAAAGCTAGTGAGGTTTGGAAGTCGCCATGTTTTTCTCGTGATCGAAGTCGGCCACTTAATCCACGTGATTTGCGTTACCAGCCGCTGAAGCACTTTCAAATGAAAAGACCCTGTTTTAAGTCAAAATTACTAAAGAGCCACTGCTGCTGGGTTGACGGTGTCAACGCCCGTGATCTTTGAGTTGTATGATGACGCGGATTGGGTACCAGGGGGTCGGAGGGGAAACGGACTGGCTACCACCCGCCACCAGCCCCGTGGCTGATGGTCGGTGCTCTGTGGGCCCTACCATGATGTATGTGTTTCATCCATTCCGTTCATCCATTTTTACTGATCATTTTAGTTGTTGAACTCAAAAATGAGAGGATATAAATCTCAGGTGGACCACACCACGGGAAAACAACGGTGATTGGATATCCACAATTAAAATCCTCCTAAGGCCTAATGTATTGTTTATTTAACATCAAATCTGTTGATTAGGTCATACAGACCCAGATGAAAGGAAAAAACAAAGATCAACTTGATCCAAAACTTATATGGCCTCCAAAAAGTTTTTAATGGTTGATGTTCATTCAACATTGTTTCCTGTGATGTGGTCCACTTGAGATTTTGATATACCTCATTTTTGGTCTCATATATTCAAAATGATCTTAAAAAAATAGATGAACAACATGGATGAAACACATACATCAGGGTTGGGCTCACATAGCACATACACCATGGGGAGTAGCTAATCCGTTTCGGGCAGTGAGGTATTAGTTTTATCCAGACAGTCAATCCATCTTTTTTTTACCGAAGATACAGAGCTCAAGTGGACCTACTATGGATAGGAAGATTAAACACATACCTTTGAAAACACCCCGGGCCATGGAAGTTTTTGGATCAAGCTGATATTTGTGTTTTCACTTCATCCTTGGTCCATATGACCTTATGAACAGTTGTCATACCTTATGAACAGGTTGTATGGCAATTAATCATCATAATAGGCCCTATGAAGGCTTTAACAATGGTATCACTGCTGATGTCTCCTATGGTTTGGTCCACTTGAGCCTACAATCTACCTCATTTCTGGACTTATACCCTAAAATGATATAAAAAATAGATGGACACAATGGCCCCTCTGAGCCCCTCCATTCCAAGCTCGAGACAGGTAGGGTTTTGAGGTGATTTTCTTAATGTGGGGCTCATTGATTGATGCATGTATGACATTTGTTATGGGAAGATCCAAACTCCTTATAATCCCAAGGCCTTGTGACATGTTGGTCCGATTGGAAGAATAATTGATGACTCGGCTCAATTAATCAAGAATGAGCAAGTTGCGCTTTTGTAAAAAATGTTCTAAATATCTTTAAAAATATGTTTGCAAGCTATATTTTCCTCCGTGCGACGACAGTGTCATTTCCTTATTGATTGATCCAGGAATAATTTTTTAAAAAAACATAGAGTAAAATAACATCAATGATGAATTAGATAAAATTTATAACCTTTTCAACAGTGTCAGGGCAGGACACAATCCTTATCCGATTACATGAGGTGATGCGTCTAATGAACGGATTGGATGGCCTGCATACATCATGTGGACCCCCACATACCTGTACCCGCAGGTCAGGCACTTGTGTTACGTCAGCCCACATGCCGACGTGTGGTAGGCAAATCTTTCCGTGACTACGGAGTGAAGACCGAAATGTTGCAACCATTCTCCAGGAGAAGGGCATTTTTGCAATTTCCTTGAAAAATAAGGGTTTCTTGATCCCCTTGTACGATCAATATTGACTTGCCAACAAAGGAAAGAAAAATAAGCGCTGGTTGGGATATTTTCGGCAGGACTGCGGTTCGGGTTGGGACGAAGACTTCTGTTCGGAACCGCGCGCATGAAATCCCCTAACTCAAGCGCTGTCGGCCCGCTGAAATTATCCACATGTAGTAGAACCTGGACGTTCATCACGTGGACACTTACTATTTATCTCGTACTTCTAGATTTAATAGGTCGAATCATCACGTTTGGAATTATCTATTCTCGAATTTCCATTTAATGTGTATGTGGGTTTTATGAGTGCTTTATACTAAATGTTAGATCTGTATCATACGTGATGAGCGGTTCTGATCTGTTACAACTGCGTGTGCAACGGATGCATATGCGCGTCTGCAAATAGGATACGTAGTTTCAGGTTGGAACCGGACAAAAGACCACGTGGCAATATGGGATTGGAAGTCGTTGTGCTCTATTAGACGCGTTATTCCCGTGGCATACGTGTGAAATCAGGTACCACTGTAGCAGAAGGCTGGATGGTACACTCATCAGGTGGACCGCCATTTCCAATTAAATACAAGGCGTTGGCGACTCTTTAGCCGTCCATTTTCCTGACACGAGTTTGGACCACCTTAGGGCCTGTTTGGCCGGACGGATCCCATGGGATTAGGAGGGATGGGATGGATTTTAAGGTAATGATGGTGGTGCAGTGGATTGGTTTAAGATCCAAGGGATTCGGGGACAATTTCACCGAGTGTGTTTCGCACCCTGCATATCCTGGGATTTTCCCTTCCAATCCGTCCAACCAAACACGCCCCCAGGTATGATTGGGGGTCTGTTTGGCTCGTTTAGCATATCCCGGTATTTTACCATCCCATCCCTCCTAATCCCTCTTAATCCGCCCGGCCAAACAGGCCCTAACGATGGGACAAGATCTCGTGTCGTGTGATGCGTGTGGCATGACGAGGTCGCACACTCATTAGGTGGGCCACACTAAAAACTGATGTTTTTAGTGTGGCCCACCCGTTGACGGCTCCGATGTTATACACAACTGACACGTGTCAATAAGATGATTAGCTTCCATTGCACTCCACCGTGGATGGGGTACTGGCCCAACTTTCACGATGTTAGAATGATCATAGCCGTCCAATGAATCCGATCTTATCAATTGTATGTGAACAAAAGATCACGTTGGTTTTAACCGTTGGTCTGCGGTACTGATCCATATAGTCCCATCTGGGGCCATGCATTACGCGGGCGCCTGAATTTTGACATAACTACGTTAACCCAGGGTGCCGGTCAGGTCGGGCTAACACGACTTTGGTCTACCGTAGGGCCCACCTTGACATGTGTGTTGTATATCCACGCCGTCCATCTATTTTCTCAGCTCATTTTAGGGCCTCACCCTAAAAAATGAAGCAGATCCAAATCTAAGAAAGACCACACCATAAGAAACAACGGTGAGTGAACGCCCACCATTAAAAACTTCCCAGGCCCATATTTGATAATGTTTTTGTAGACAAGAGTTTTTAATGGTAAATCAGCACTGTTTACTGCGGTGTGGTCCACCTGAGATTTGTATCTGGTTAATTTCTGGCCCATGCCCTAAATTGAGCTGTAAAGGCCGATAGATCGCATGGATACCCAACCTGGACGTAGGTAGAGGCAGACCTGTCAGGGGCTCCATGACCCACCGTGATGTATATATATTATATCCACGCCGTTCCTTTCATTTTGACAGATCATTTTATGGCATGATCCCAAAAAGGAGGCAGATTGAAGGCTCAAGTGGACCACACCACAGAGGATTGAACACTAACGGTTGAAAACTTCCTAGGGCCCACCGTGATATTTATTTGCCATCCAACCCATTCATAAGGTCAGATATACCTGAATGAAGGAAAAAATAAATATCAGTTTGATCCAAAATTTCTGTATACCCTAATAAGTTTTCAACGGTAGGTATTCAATCCCTACTGCTTCCTGTGATGTGGTCCATTCAAGCCTTAAAACTCTCTCTTTTTTCGGCTCATACCCTAAAATGATCTGTCAGAATGGATGGACGGATTGGATAAAATATATACATCACGGTGGACCCCACAGAGCCTCTGACAGGACCGTCCGTATCTATATAGGAGTACCTAGTGGGGTAGTACCCAATCCACATCCATAGATACAAAACATACATCAAGGTAGACCCACGGTCAGCACCTGACCGAATCCGCTCCCGCTAATCTAACGGAACTCGATGTTATCCAAACCTGACCGAATCCGGTCCGGGTAACACATTGGGTGGACAGTCTAGATCATGCTGATATCACGTAGGTGGGCCCAATCACGAGTGTCTCATGGATGGGTGACCATCTAAGCGTCCTTCTTAAGAAAATATAATACTGAGTTAGGAAGATTAATCTTATCTTTTCAGAACTAACCACCTACTGAGACTTTCATGAGTTGGCAGTGGGCCCCACTGGGGCAGCTTGACTCAGTAGGGTTAGTGAAACTCTCCAGAGTATTTAAATATGAATTTTTAAATTTCACTTTCTGTCTTTTAAAAATCCAATTAGGCAGTGTGGAGCCAAACTTGAATTTTGCGGCTAAAAGAGACGAAAAAAGAGCCGTCTTTATTATTATTATTAGTTTTGTACACACGCACTCCACAGTTACTCACACGCTCACACTACAGTGGGATTTCTTTAGAATGAGGAATTTTCGAACCCATGACCCGTGTGGAAACTTTTGTGAGTCTACCACATAGGCATGAGTAAGGGCCAAAAATAGAAAAATAGTATCTGTAAGAGCGGGTGATAATTGAAAATCTTTAGATTATGTGTTTTGACATTTTCTTCTTGGATTAAAGAATTTTCAAAAAATAATAATAATAATTTCTAATTGGATTTAAAACTTGAGATTTTTTAGATTACCAAATATGATTTAGAATGAAAATCCTAACTCTAATTCCTAATTACACTAAATTCATGTTGTTAAACAACCTTTTAAGCTGAGAGCAATTGTATGGTATGCTCTGTTAATAGACGACCGCATAAGCAAACTCTAAATTCGCATCAAACACGCAAAAGATAAACGCAACAATAGATGCATAAGAATTCAACTTACTTTATGTAGAAAAATCGTTGCAAAAAAAGCCCAAGTACAAGGTGACAACAAATCTATATGAAAATGAATTATACGACAATCTATATGAAAATGAATTATACGACATTTATGAACTTGCATATGCGAAAACCATAATTTTCTCTCTTGTGAATCGTAAAATTGACTTAGCCCTTGTGTGTGTGGGGGCATGATGTCGAGCTGTGTAGTCTCCACCGTGATGCGTTTCGAACATCTACCCCATCAGTCAGATGCACCATTCCATCGTGGGCCTAGGTCTCAAAAATCATCTCAATCCGTGACTTGTGTGGGCCACACCACATACAGAAGTGGAGAGGGGCCGTGCACCATTAAAACATTCATGGGATGCTTTTTGGGCCCACCGAGATGTGGTTTGTAAATCTAGCCCATCCATCAAGTGAGGGTTCAGACCAAGTTTCAGCAACATTCAAAACTCAGGTGGGCCCCACCAAGTGCTTTTATATGTTTTTGACATGTCTTCACATGATTTTAGATGGTATGACCCACCTGAGTTCCATATACAGCTGATTTTTGGGATATCCCATAATTTAAAGGGGACCATCAAAAGCACGGTGTTGATGGTCAACACGCATCACCATGGGGCCCACACAGCTCGACCTCACGGGACGTTAAAATCAGGTCGAGTGCATAGCACCTTTTTCCCATATATATATATATATATATATATATATATATATATATATATATATATATGTGTGTGTGTGTGTGTGTGTGTGTGTGTGTGTGTGTGTGTGTGTGTGTGTGTGTGTGTGGGAAAAGGTACTATGCGATCGACCTCACCAGTCTATGTGGGCCCCACCGTGATGCATTTCGAACATCTACCCCATCAGTAAGATGCACCATTCCATCGTGTGCCTAGGTGTCAAAAATCAAGTCAATCCGTGACTTGTGTGGGCCACACCACATACAAAAGTGGAGAGGGGCCATGCACCATTAAAACATTCATAACCATTTTTGAGGGCCCACCGACATGAGGTTTGCAAATCCAGCCCATCCATTAGGTGTGTCCCACTTGAATGAGGGTTCAAACCAAGTTTCAAGCGCATGCAAAACTCAGGTGGGCCCCACCAAGTGTTTTTATATGTTTTAACGGTGTCTTCACATAATTTTAAATGGTATGGCCCACCTGAGTTCTGTATACGACTGATTTTTGGGGTATCCTATAATTTAAAGGGGAACCATCAAATGCATGGTGTTGATGGTCGAAATGCATCACGGTGGGGCCCACACAGCTCGACCTCATGGGAGCATATCGTGAGGTCGAGCGCATAGTACCTTTTCATATATATATAACACATACACCTGCACTCACGCCTAGGGGTGCACATCGAACCGATAGAACCGTAGAACCGGACCGGAACCGTTGGATCGGTCTGGTTTGGTCTAGTTCTAGATAGCACTGGATTCGGTCGCGGTTCCAAATTTCGAGAACTGTTGGATACGGATCGGTTCCGGTTTAGGGCCCTGTAGAGCTAATCCGAACCGTTGGAATATGCATTGATCTTCCCACACTGTTTGTTTTAGGTTGGGTGTTGGTTTCTAGCCTCTACGATGCAATGGGTTTAATGTTTTCATTTTTTTTTAGATTGGGCCAAAAAAAAAAAAAAAACCTCACACAAACAAGTGATCAGACTGTTCATCTGGTGAACTCCAATTGAATTTTGGCCTACTAAACGTGCATGTATCAGTTCCTAATTTTTACAATTGTCCATTTACATGCCCTTGAATCATTCAGGTTGATCTTTTAGAGGTGTCAGATATGGACAATGGTCCATGTGAATCGTTTCTATTTTCTATAAAGAATATCGGTGGAGCGCCATGATAGATAGCAACAGCACATGAATACCTACTTTCATTTCTTTATCTAAGTACTAAATCAGAACTAAACCGCTTTCAGTACATCGTTATAGGGATCTTATACCCAAGACCCATAAAGCAGATCCAGGTCCGAAAGTTCGTGGTGAATTGCTAACTGGGCTGGATTTTTAAAAGCCCAGAACCGTGGAACCAATCCGGATTCGAACTGTTTTTCACGGTTCAGTTCTAGGGTGTTAACGGTCCGATTCTGGTTCCAAAAATTGTAGAACTGTTAGGAACAGTTCGTGTCACGCCCCGAAATTCACATACTGAGTGTGCACCCTCAGACATGAGTTACGGACCACAACTCGTACACTTAGTGTACTTAAATCAGTGGGTCACATTATTTACTAGAGGTACAATAAAATTTGAATTATATGTTCCCATTAACATCTATCAATATATTCATATCAACTTGATCTAGTCTCAAACATTTATCACCACACATCAAAAGAAAATAAAAATAAAATAAAATAAAATGAGACTTTTATTTAAATAATTGGAATCATCAAGTTATTAAGAAAATAAAACAAAATTTAAATTTAAAGTCATTCTAAAACAGAAATAAAATAATAAATGGGAAACGAATGTCTCATTTAATTATTCTACTGGTCCAACAATGTAAGCTCGTCTTCAGTTAAATACGGCCACTGATCCTGTGGATTATCCACTGGTTTGGCTTCATATTCTTGCTCTTGAGTCGTTCTATCTGCTTCAATTCCATCTGTACGGTTTTTCCATCAATAAACCGTCAGCTGGCCAGGCCCAGTGAGTGAACCCATCATGGTTCGTGCACAGTACAATTAAAATAATATATACAATTAAAGCATAAAAATACAATACAAATAATTAAAGCGTATGCTATGAATGGTATTGATGATGCATCAAGTGGGTATAATAGAAACCGTCCACTTGCTTGAGTTGGATATCGACAACCCGCATCTGCACTTGGCAGGCTTCTACCGTTGGTAGGCATGGGCAAGGCCCGCATCCCCCCCATTGGGCAGGCTTCCACATATAGTGGGCTTCTAGTGGGTACAATGGGCTGTCCCCTAGGTAATCGCATAAGAGTATTAATGATGTCAGGCATGAATGTTTGATGCAGCAGTAATCATATTAGCAATCAAATACATCTCTCCTTATGAGAGGCCTATCACATGTTCATAATCCAACAATATCTCAACACAAATCAGTTTATAAATAATTTAATCAAGTTATTCACAACAACAAATTATTTTAATCATATGGAGAGGAAACATGTTGGGATTACTCACCTGATGATTTAAAGAGGAACCCAATGGAGCAGATCAGAAATTACCTATAAATAATCCATATGCAGTACACCATAATATTAAAAAAATATATATTAAACTCATAAAGTATTTGATTTGTTTTGATTACAAATTAAGGTCTTACATGGGAGTGATACTCAAGTAACATACGTAATAGATAGGGTTCATCGTATCTATCTCGGCCCAAAAGACACATGGATGGCTTGGATCTTTTAATAGCATATCATATTGATACATAATTTAGCCTATGTATATTTTGTCATAAACATGCATGCAACTTATTTAAGTTTTACCGTGCATCAGAAGGTGGAGTTACATTATATGATATATATATATCTAACACACATTTATTTTTATGTGGGTCCTACTTACAGGGATCTGGATTGACTATATGGTTACCATTACTATATTGACCTTTGAGAAAAATTTTCAATCTAATCTGAACTATGTGGGACCTGTTATAACGTAAATGATTATTGTACAACTACTATTATTTTCTTTTTTGTATATATTATTTTAATTGTACTGTGCACGAACCATGATGGGTTCACTCACTGGGCCTGGCCAGCTGACGGTTTATTGATAGAAAAACCGTACAGATGGAATTGAAGCAGATAGAACGACTCAAGAGCAAGAATATGAAGCCAAACCAGTGGATAATCCACAGGATCAGTGGCCATATTTAACTGAAGACGAGCTTACATTGTTGGACCAGTAGAATAATTAAATGAGACATTCGTTTCCCATTTATTATTTTATTTCTGTTTTAGAATGACTTTAAATTTAAATTTTGTTTTATTTTCTTAATAACTTGATGATTCCAATTATTTAAATAAAAGTCTCATTTTATTTTATTTTATTTTTATTTTCTTTTGATTGTGGGTGATAAATGTTTGAGACTATATCAAGTTGATATGAATATATTGATAGATGTTAATGGGAACATATAATTCAAATTTTATTGTACCTCTAGTAAATAATGTGACCCACTGATTTAAGTACACTAAGTGTACGAGTTGTGGTCCGTAACTCATGTCTGAGGGTGCACACTCAGTATGTGAATTTCGGGGCGTGACAGAATGGTATCAGAGAGAAGTTTTTATATAATTTAATGTGACCTGTAGGTAATGTGGCTCACTCATGTACATAACTGGTAGGCCCCCTCGAAATTAGAAACACAACACTTAGGATGTTTTATTTGGATATTATTGTGAGAAATAATGAATTTGAGTGTACTTTAATTTGAGCATATTTTATATATATTGAGATGAATTAGTTTGACCCTAATTAATTTTTAGGATATTGAGTTCACAAAGTCCTGCTGGACAGTAATGGACAGCAGGAATCACCCAACTTGTAAAATTCATAACTATAGAAGTATTTATCCGATCAAGGCGAACCAAAATCCTGATCGATGATAGACAAGTAGAAATAAAAATAAAAATAATTAGAAAAAAATTGAATCTGACTGTCATTATACTGATTCAGGGAGTTGGTATAGGCTAGTCACAATTTATCAAAATTTAGACATATCTAACTACAGGAATTTTTAAAATTTTCTGTGGTTGGAAGATTTAGCTAAAATTTTATGAGGAGAGTATTTTGGATTTAATTTAAAGTTCCAAACGGTAATTATAACCACAGCAGACAACTAGAAATCTTATTTGCCTAAAAATATATATAAAAAAAAAATGGTGTCCTATCAGTTTAACTGACAATGTCATTCATTTGGATCATTATCTTTGATTAAAATAATAATTTTATCTAAATTATTTTATTTACAGGTTATTGTACAGTTAGAAATCCATAATCCCTACTAAAATTCAGATTCTTGTATTATAGGAAAACTATGGCACCTAAGAAGATACGTAGCATCCGTGACTTAGTTCCTTCTACTAGCGCTATCATTCCTCATGACCTAGTAATGGACACCAATATTCTTGAAGAAGGTGAAACGACGAATAGAAATCAAGATGAGAATGAAGTCGAAGTGGACGAGGTTGAAGAGGGACTGCAAAATCCTATGTCTCCACCTGCAGCAGATCAAGGTAGGGCTGGACCAAACACCCAATTGCCTTTGTCTCCATCTGCAATGCCTGCTAATTTCGCTGGACCAAGCACCCAATTTCCTTTATCCCCCTCTGCAATGCATGCTAATTTTGCTGGACCTAGCACGCAGCCGTGGGACGTTGCGTTTGGATTAGTAAATCAAATGGCCACCATGATGAAGCAACAACAAGAGCAATTTGCGGTTCAATGGAATATGTTGGCCAATATGAGCCAAGCACCTCAAGCTCATCATCAGGCATCACCAGTTAGGTCCGGGCAGACACGTGAAGTGGACCTCCTTGAGAGATTCATAAAACTCCGGCCGCCAATATTTAAAGGTGCCACAGATCCTTCAATAGCAGAAGATTGGCTAAAGCAAGTCAAGAAGATATTAGAAGCGATAAATTGCCCTGATACTGAGAAAGTGCGATTGGTGACTTTTATGTTCAAGGTGAAGCAGATGTTTGGTGGAGATCGTCTAAAAGAATGGTTACAACTAATCATATATGGACTTGGAGAGGATTTCAAGACAAATTCAATGAGAAATACTTCCCTAAGGCCTACCGTAATCAAAAGATGGTTGAATTTTCGAAATTGGAGCAAGGGTCGATGACGGTAGCACAATATGAGGCGAAGTTCGCTGAACTATCAAGATATGTCCCGAAAATGATGGAGATGAAGAATACAAGATCACTAAATTCGATGAAGGCCTTCGTCAAAATATTAGAACCAAGTTTTGTTGTGATGATATTCAAAAGTACTCTGAAATTGTTGACAAGGCTCTTCGAGCTGAAAGGGATAGTGAGCGGTTCCTAAAGTCTCGGGTACAGATAAAAGAGATAGGAAGTCAGGTGAGGACTACTCCTAGCCAACGACAGCCGTTAGAGAAGTCAGCGAACTATTGGTCAATTTCAAGCTCACAGTAATCAAGATCAGTTTTTTTCTGGAAACTGTACCTATTGTGGGAAGTACAGACACAAATACCACTTTTGCAGAACCCGACTTAAGGATGTTGGCCAGATCCAGCCACTTCAACAAATTCCTCCTCGGTTGCAACTTCCTGCACCATCTCAGCAGTCCGGGCAGTCTTCACAGGCATCACGATATCTACCTCCCAAGCCGCAACAGTATCAGCAGAACCGACCTCAGCAAGCAGCTCGACCTTTAGTATCTCAGAATCAAGGGGGACAACCTTTCAGACGACAGACCACTCAAGCTAAAGTACATGCTATAGCACCTGTCGAAGAACCAGAACTAGATAACAATGTTATTGAAGGTACGGTTAATATACTCGATAAACCTGTTGCTGTATTATTTGATTCTGGAGCCACCATATCATTTATTTCTAGTGCCATAGTGAAAAGACTAGGGTTGAAACCTATTGACCTTAGTAAAGTAATTTCCGTAGAATCACCAGTGGGGAAAACTGTTACCTTGAACAAATTATGCAAGTCCTGTGAAGTCAATATATGCGGTGTTATAATGTCAGTTGATGCAGTAGTTATGGATATGAATGGATATGATGTCATTCTTGGTATGGATTGGCTCTCCGCTAACCATGCTAAGATCGACTGTTATGCTAAGACCGTTACTTCTCTATTCCCGGGGAAGAATCTTTCCAAATTCTAGGAATACAGAGAGATAGTAACGTAGAACGTATTATAGTATTGAAGGAAGGGGAGTCACTAGAGTTGAGCATAGAACAAATCCCAATTGCAAGAGAGTATCCGGAAGTTTCTCAGGACATACTTGGATTACCGCCCCGACGAGAAGTAGACTTTAGTATTGATCTATTACCAGGCACTGCCCCGATATCAATGCAACCGTATCGAATGCCGCCGGTTGAGCTAAAGGAGCTGAAGGAACAATTGGAAGGATTGAAGAACCAGGGTTTCATCAGGCCCAGTACATCACCATGGGGTGCACCGGTACTTTTTGTAAAGAAGAAGGATGGAAGCATGCGTTTATGCATAGACTATCGTCGGCTAAATGAAGTGACGATTAAGAACAAGTATCCTCTGCCACGTATTGACGATTTATTTGATCAGCTGAAAGGAGCATGTTATTTCTCCAAGATTGATTTAAGATCAGGATATCATCAACTGCGTATTAAGGAGCCAGATATTATAAGACGGCCTTCAGGACCCGCTATGGGCACTATGAATTTTTGGTTATGCCCTTTGGTCTGACCAATGCCCAGCTGTGTTCATGGATTTAATGAATAGAGTATTTCAGCCATATCTTGATCAATTTGTCATCGTATTTATTGATGATATACTGATCTATTCGAAGACTAGAGAAGATCATGAAGCACATCTAAGAACTACTCTACATACGCTGAAGGACAATCAACTATATGCCAAATTCTCTAAGTGTGAATTTTGGAAGCACAGTGTTAAATTTCTAGGACATGTAATTACAAAGGACGGTATTGAAGTTGATCCAGCCAAGATTGAAGCAGTGATGAAGTGGGAGCAGCCCAAGAGTATAACTGAAGTTAGGAGCTTTCTGGGACTCGCCGGGTACTACAGGAGGTTCATCAAAGACTTCTCAAAAATTTGTGGCCCATTAACAAGTCTGACTCGAAAGGGTGTGCCTTTTGAATGGACTGATAAATGCGAAGAAGCATTTGTTATATTAAAGAAGCTTTTAACATCTACTCCTGTTCTCACTCTTCCAAAGGAGGGAGTAAAGTTTGTCCTATATACTACTGACGCGTCAATTCTGGGCTTTGGTTGTGTACTGATGCAAGAAGATAAGGTGATTGCATATGCGTCAAGGCAATTGAAGAATCATGAACGTAATTATCCAACTCATGATTTGGAATTGGGCGCAATCGTGTTTGCTTTAAAGATTTGGCGGCATTATTTATATGGCGAAAGATTCGATCTTTTCACAGATCACAAGAGCCTTCGATATTTGTTTTCCCAAAAAGACTTGAATATGAGACAACGAAGATGGGTCGAATTCCTGAAAGATTATGATTTTGAGCTATTATATAATCCTGGGAAGGCAAACCTTGTGGCAGATGCCCTTAGTAGGAAGCAACATAAGCAGCAAATCATAGCTAGACTAATGGTTCAAGAGTGGCAGATGATGAACTATGTGAAGGATTTCGATGTTGAACTACAGTTCCGAGAACAACGTATTCGCTTATGTAATATAACATTACAGCAGACATTGAAGGAAAGAATCATAGAAGCACAAGGAAATGACGAGTGGTTAATGAAAATGGTGACTAAGCACCAAGGTGATGAGACATCATTTTGGAAAGTGTGGGAAGATAAGGGAATTCGGTATCGCGGTCGTCTTTGCGTGCCCAATATTCCAGAACTGAAGGAAGAAATTTTGAAGGAAGCGCACAGAACTAAGTTCACTATTCATCCGGGAGGTACTAAGATGTACCAGAATGTAAAGCGTTCATTTTGGTGGCAAAACCTGAAGAAAGATATAGCTAATTATGTTTCTCGATGTTACACCTGTCAACAAGTAAAGGGCCGATCACCAGAACCCGTCAGGACTATTGCAGCCTTTAAAAATACCAGAATGGAAGTGGGATTGCATTTCCATGGACTTCATAGTTGGACTTCCTATGACCCAGAGGAAGCACGATTCGATATGGGTGATCGTTGACCGATTAACAAAGTCAGCACATTTCATTCCTATTCGTATTACTTATTCAATGGACATTCTTGCCAAACTATATATCAAAGAAGTAGTGCGATTACACGGCATACCTAGTTCTATTGTGTCAGATCGCGACCCTCGTTTTACTTCGCGATTCTGGACTAGTTTACAGGAAGTCATGGGTACGACTTTGGACTACAGCACAGCTTATCATCCACAGTCTAATGGACAGACTGAGCGTGTGAATCAAATACTTGAAGATTTGTTACGTGCATGCGCTCTCGATTTCAAAGGTACTTGGGACGATAACTTACATTTTGCTGAATTTGCTTATAATAATAGCTATCAAACAAGTATTGGTATGGCTCCGTATGAAGCATTGTATGGACGCCCCTGCCGTGCTCCTAACTGTTGGATCGAAATAGGAGAGAAAGGTTTGATTGGACCAGATATTGTCCAAGAGGCTTCTGAGAAGGTGGAGCTCATTCGGAAACGACTTCAAGCAGCTCAAAGTCGACAAAAGTTACGCAGATAATCGAAGACGTGATTTGGAATTCTCAGTAGGGGATCACGTGTTTGTAAAAGTCTCACCAATGAAGGGTCTGATGCGATTCGGTACAAAAGGAAAGCTTGCCCCTCGGTTTATTGGGCCTTTTGAGGTGTTAGATCGAGTGGGAGCTACAGCATATAGACTCGCGCTACCTCCACAGCTGTCAAGTGTTCACAACGTCTTTCATGTGTCAATGCTAAGGAAGTATGAAAGAGACGCCTCGCATATCATCGATTGGCATGATCTCGAGCTTCAGGAAGATACATCTTACATGGAAAAGCCTGTTCGTATTTTAGATCGCAAGGAACATATTTTAAGAACCAAGACAGTATCACTAGTCAAGGTGTTATGGAATCATCACGGAGTCGATGAAGCATCGTGGGAGCAGGAAGCTGAAATTCGCGGGAAGTATCCACACTTATTTGAAGAATAGCTCAGGTAAATTTCGAGGACGAAAATTTTCTTTTAGGGGTTAGAATGTAACAACTCCAAAATTTTACGGTTTCTTAAATTTTAAAATTTTAAAATTTTATTTTTTAAAAGAGATTAAAACAGTTACAACCTCTCTCATCGTTATCTTATCCGAACGATTCTATTTTCTTTATAAGGAGGGACACTTCTCGCCGATTAAAAACAAAACAGAGAGAGAGAGAGAAATTAGTGGAAGGACGGCTTGCAGAGGTTAGTACTTACTGTATTTTAATTTAGATTTTTTTTCTTTATGTTATTATATCTTGGGTCTACGTGATGGACGGTGTGGATCTACCATGGGTGCAATGCATGTGCACATATATCATATGTGTGCATATGCACGATGCACCATGGAACGCCTTACGCATGTAACAAGAAATCAAAGGAAACACGTAAGTCTTTTTGTTTATTTTACTTGAATCACATATTTGACTTATTTTGCATATATGGCCCGATCAATTCCGTCCATTAGGTTCCAAGGACCAAAATATGAGAAACCTCCAAAAATTAGGCTAAATTAAGGTTTTGGTAAGCCACAATATGCAAAATAAGATTCATTAGGCAGTCACCATTGGAATATCCATCGGGGCCACAGGGAGTTCCGATGGAGATACCAATTATTTTGACCATTAAAATATAATTGGGTGGACCAATGAACAAATTGGATTTTACATAGAAAGTTAGGAGGGTTTGAAATCAGAAATGCATATGTTTTAATGGTGGAAGAACGGTCAGTGTTGGTTCATGGTAGTATGATCCATCAGAATAACGAATCTACCTCATTTTTCTACCAATGTCCTAAAACTATGTTAGTAAAGTGGTGAATGGATTGGATCTTAGGCACACATATTATGTATAGGTCATCATGATAAAAGTGTAACATATAGAGTGAGTGTAAAAAACACTCCAGCGTGCAAAAGTGAAATTGGGTTATTTACGTTACCGAAATTAGTCCTGATTTATGGGCCTTATATACGGGGCTTTCTTGATGTATATATCAAATCCGTACCGTCTAATAATCTTGTCACTAATTAAAAGTCTTGGGGTTGAAAATTTATTCGAAAGAAAACTCATGTGGATCACATCGCCTTAAACTGTGAAAATTAAATGGGCACCTTTGAATATTCTTGTGGGCCACAAAAGTGTTATTTCGAGTAGATTTTTAGGCTCGTCCTTTATGAGGAGATTACCTATCTCATTCATGGTTTAGATTTTCATGGGACCTATCAAAAAAATTAAATAAATAAATAAGTACAAAAAATAAAGTTTGATTGTCAGCGTTGAAACCAAGTGCGGCTTTTAACGTTAGAAACCATCTTGGGTCATCAGATTGTGGACTTACAGTGATGTATACATTGTATCCAATCCATCCATTTGATTTGGAAGGTTATTATGAGTTAAGAGTGTAAATTTAGGACATATCTAAAATGTGTGTGACCCATACAAAAAGAAAATAATAGTAGTTGTACAATAATCATTTACGTTATAACAGGTCCCACATAGTTCAGATTAGATTGAAAATTTTTCTCAAAGGTCAATATTGCAATGGTAACCATATAGTCAATCCAGATCCCTGTAAGTAGGACCCACATAAAAATAAATGTGTGTTAGATATATATATATCATATAATGTAACTCCACCTTCTGATGCACGGTAAAACTTAAATAAGTTGCATGCATGTTTATGACAAAATATACATAGGCTAAATTATGTATCAATATGACATGCTATTAAAAGATCCAAGCCATCCATGTGTCTTTTGGGCCGAGATAGATACGATGAACCCTATCTATTACGTATGTTACTTGAGTATCACTCCCATGTAAGACCTTAATTTGTAATCAAAACAAATCAAATACTTTATGAGTTTAATATATATTTTTTAATATTATGGTGTACTGCATATGGATTATTTATAGGTAATTTTTGATCTGCTCCATTGGATTCCTCTTTATATCATCAGGTGAGTAATCCCAACATGTTTCCTCTCCATATGATTAAAATAATTTGTTATTGTGAATGACTTGATTAAATTGTTTATAAACTGATTTGTGTTGAGATATTGTTGGATTATGAACATGTGATAGGCCTCTCATAAGGAGAGATGTATTTGATTGCTAATATGATTACTGCTGCATCAAACATTCATGCCTGGCATCATTAATACTCTTGTGCGATTACCTAGGGGACAGCCCATTGTACCCACTAGAAGCCCACTATATGTGGAAGCCTGCCCAATGGGGGGGATGTGGGCCTTGCCCATGCCTACCAACGGTAGAAGCCTGCCAAGTGCAGATGCGGGTTGTCGATATCCAACTCAAGCAAGTGGACGGTTTCTATTATACCCACTTGATGCATCATCAGTCCATTCATAGCATACGCTTTAATTATTTGTATTGTATTTTTATGCTTTAATTGTATATATTATTTTAATTGTACTGTGCACGAACCATGATGGGTTCACTCACTGGGCCTGGCCAGCTGACGGTTTATTGATGGAAAAACCGTACAGAGAATTGAATTGAAGCAGATAGAACGACTCAAGAGCAAGAATATGAAGCCAAACCAGTGGATAATCCACAGGATCAGTGGCCGTATTTAACTGAAGACGAGCTTACATTGTTGGACCAGTAGAATAATTAAATGAGACATTTGTTTCCCATTTATTATTTTATTTCTGTTTTAGAATGACTTTAAATTTAAATTTTGTTTTATTTTCTTAATAACTTGATGATTCCAATGATTTAAATAAAAGTCTCATTTTATTTTATTTTATTTTTATTTTCTTTTGATGTGTGGTGATAAATGTTTGAGACTAGATCAAGTTGATATGAATGTATTGATAGATGTTAATGGGAACATATAATTCAGATTTTATTGTACCTCTAGTAAATAATGTGACCCACTGATTTAAGTACGTACGAGTTGTGGTCCGTAACTCATGTCTGAGGGTGCACACTCAGTATGTGAATTTCGGGGCGTGACATCGATCTACTACCGGTGTACAATGAATCAGCGAATAACTCATACGAAGCCGAAAGAGAATTCAACAAGATGCGTGCCTGACCCTAATCTTTAATCATTTCCTTTGCATCCATCAATTTGCAAATTATCTTGTTAAAGCAACTAATGTGGGCCTCAACATCTTCTCTCTCTGTCATATTCAGATTGAACAATTGAAGCTTCAAGTATATGCGATTTTCAAGGGACTTTTTTGCATAGATGTGCAGTTTTCTCTCTCATAACATTGTGAGAATCTCATTCGTTAGGTACAATTGAATGGAGGTTATAACCTTCTTATCAATTTTCTTCTATTCACCATCCGTTATAGAATATGACTGTTCCTCAAGGATGGCCTCATCCAATCCTTGCTGAACTAGGAGCCCGATCATCTTGACCTTTCATAATTTGAAATTATTTTTCATGGAGTACTTCACAATATCGAACTTAGGATTAGTCGACATTGAGACTCTGTTTTCATATTCAACCTGTGCCCCAACGTTTACTCTGATACAACTTGTTGGGGGACTACGGAAGCACACAGATCGCGACAATCAAGCCCAATCACAAAAACTTCAAATTTAACATGGAAAATCCCTTTTGGGAAAAACTCATGGCACAAAGCGACAACTATCACTATGAAAATAGAAAGTACAAGAGATAGAGAGAATACCCGATTCGAATAAGCCTCAAATCTCCCATTCCAAGCCCTTGAGAACCCTATGAATGAATTAGAAAGCTTTGAGATATACCATAATCCTTATTACACCCATATTTATAGCCTTTTGGAGAATCACAATCAAAATCGAAAACAAATCCCACAAATACGCAAATCTATGTAACTTTGCACAATTGTTTAATGGGACTTCGATTGCATCAACAGACCATCGATAGCATCGAACCCACTTCGATGGTATCAAACTAAACACCAAAACGTTCCAACGATAAATTAGTGATTTTTTGAAGTTTTTCGATGGCATCGAGCTGGCCTTCGATGTCATCGAAACTAACTTCGATGTATTGAACAGCCTTCGATGACATCGAGCAGGACACCAAAGTGTCCAACAACCAACATGAGAAAATCCGGATTGTCTGCCTGATGACATCAAATTGTCATCAACAAGCATGTTAAATTACAAATTTACTAGGTCAATCAACATTAACACCATAGATCATAGTTACATTGCCTTCACTTGCACAGACAAAGTTGCTGCAAGACACGGTCTGATACATCAGTACTCTATAAAGAAGGGTGGCATATTTAATACTCTGGCAGCTTAAGACACCTGATACACGTGCAATCATAAATTATACACGTGTCATTCATTAACTCAAATAAAACCGAGTAAATTGTAGAATCTACTGTCGTTAGCTTACAATCCCAAAATCAGACTGATTTAGCTGTTGAAACCTTTTATTCATGGACACTTGCTAGGTGAAATATAATCCCTGGATATTTACATGTCCCACCAATCCAATAGGTTTTTTTTTTTTATTTTTTTTTTTTTTATTTTTTATTTATTTTTATTTTTTATTATTTTTTTAAAAGTTCAGGACACACATTTAAACTAGGGCCCATGATTTAGAAAGTTTAAATTACATCACGAATGCAATCTCTTAGTAATATTGGGTCCTGCGTATCATCATCACACTGTGCCAGAGCATCATTTATTTTTATTATTTATTTTTCTTTCTTTATTAAGGATCCCGCGTGAAAACAACGTCAGCAGGTTAAGCCTCCAACGGCTTCTTGAATGAGTCATGATTCACAAGCCAAAGGTAGGATTTGCACTTTTTGAGTGGTGTGAGAGCATGCGCGCGTGTTGCCCACAATACCTTTATTTTATGTGTGAAATACTAGTATGAAAGTTCACCACCACTTTCTAAGCTATCGGTCTAACCCATGGTACATACATGTACAGGAAACTAAATCTAGACCATCCATGGCATGGTACCCGTCACGTGTAGACTGTGGCACAATGGTCTAATGATGATTCGAAAACTCGAATCTGGAGACATTTGAATATAAAATCATAGCCGTCCAAAGCCAATGAAATCAGATAGCTAATCCTACCCAGTCAAGATGATTTTCATGCCCCAAGCACAATAGCATCTGAGAGGTCAAGACACCACAACTTAGAAAATGGTGAACTATCAAAGGAGACTGCACATAACATGAGCATTCCAGAACTCGCACCAGTCATTTTCACATTTCATTGTTTCAGAAGTGGGCCTCACCTTCAAGTGATGGGGCCACGTGTGTTTTGGATGGCTCATGGGCCCACCTTGGGCCTGACTTTTAGCCCAATTAATTACCGGGTCAGGGTCAGGCTCTCTGGCCTTCATTTTGCAAAATTTTCTATTGAAGCCCAACCTAAGCTCTGAAATGGGCACGCTCATAATAATAATAGGTACGCCATGGGCTTACAGGGAGAGAACGAAAATGGTCTACAAGACGTTGGAAAGGGTGGAAAAGTCCTGTAAGTTCAAATACTCTGGGAGAGTGTGATGGTTCATACACAGGCACGCTAAAATTGTATATGTGTGACCCACTTCACAAGTCATAGTCCAAAATTCAAAGTTTGATTTAACAATCCAATGGGAAATGATACAGCAAGTCTTGGGTGGATGCGGATTACATGAAAGCTAGGTAGGGCCATCATGATGTTTATGATAAATTCCCCTTGTTTATCGGGTTTGCTAGCTCATTTTAGGACATAGGCCAAAAATGAGATGGATCCAATACTCAAAGAGGCAACTTGAGAGGAAACAGCGGGAATTAATTAAATGACCACTGTTGATACATTAAATTTTTTTTTTTGGGAATCACCTTATAAACAGTTTGGATGGCAAATAAACATTGAGTAGACCTACAAAGGTTTTACCTGTATGCATTTCTTTCCTCACCCTTTTCTCTCATGTCACCTAATTAAACTTTGGATCTTCCTCATTTTTTGTCTCATGATTAAAGCGAGCTGGAAAAAACAGAAATTGAATAAATTTATAACAAACATCAGGGTAGGGCCAACCTAACTTTCCTGTACAGGAACTACTGACAAAAGCCTTTTGTAAGCAATCTACGTCTGCCATAGGTAGTGGAATAGGATAAGGTGCCAATCATCAAG
Organism: Magnolia officinalis; assembly: GCA_021015155.1. Taxonomy (NCBI): domain Eukaryota; kingdom Viridiplantae; phylum Streptophyta; class Magnoliopsida; order Magnoliales; family Magnoliaceae; genus Magnolia; species Magnolia officinalis. The sequence goes on from JAJHSJ010000017.1 coordinate 4,190,223, forward strand.
AGGCAAGTGGTGGATAAAGTTACTCTGTAAAAAAATTCCTTTAATTTTTATCTGTAAAAGTGCTTTTAAAATATCACACGGCATATCATGATTGATGGCTTAGCACATCCTAATAAGCTGTTGTATCATTTCTAACCATTTGTTTGTTGAATTTAAAATTAATAACTATTTTTTCATTTGATTGTCCATTAAATATTTAATTACTTCTTTATTACATACACACCAGTTAATATTGGGTCAGGCTTAGTTAGAACCTAACCCAACCTGCTGCCACTCGTAATTATTTTTCATGCCAGTGTGATATTTTCATATATACATGCTAATAACCAATAATTTCTAAGGAACCATGTGATTCTTGATGGTGTATGTGGACCTCATACTTAAATTTTCAAGTTGCATTGTCAGCCTTCGAAGATAATTTTTTGAAATGTTAGAATCTTAAAATTAAAGAGATTTTTTGCACACACCAACTATCAAGGATGAAGGGCCTGCTAGCTTGAGTTGCTTAGTTATACTTTCAAGTTGCATTGTCAGCCTGTCGAAGATAATTTTTTGAAATGTTAGAATCTTAAAATTAAAGAGATTTTTTGCACGCACCAACTATCAAGGATATAAAAAGGACTGCTAGCTTGAGTTGCTTAGTTATACTTATTAGATTGTAAATGATTGTAAATCTATACAAATCTGTAAATTTATTTTAATTAGATTCGAGGAGATTTGATTAGTAATTGTACAGCTATTCTTAGATCAGGAGCTTATCAAAATAGTTTGTATTTTTTCTATAATCATTTATAATCTAATAATATTGGTGTTGTGCATATTGCCAACCAAACGCTCTATAGGAAGAACTTATATGAGATCCACGCAGAGCTGCCTCATGTTTAGCTAGGAAACCATTGGAAATAGTTGGGATGAGAAATATTGAACCACTGATTTTGTGTAAGGACCACTGTGGTGTCTATATTCCATCTAATCTATTCATTCAAAGCCACTCATAAAAATAATAATAATAAATAAATAAATAAATAAATAAAAAAATTTAAAAATCAAACTAATATTCAGAGCTCAATTGGAGCATGCCAAGTGAATTTAGAGATTTTAAGTATCATTTTGCATTGTGCCCCAATGGGATGGCTCAAGTAAGTGTTGAATCAGCCTGCTTTTTGGTATCAAGGACAGACTGGAGGTGTCATACTTGATGTATAAGGTGGGTTTCATGCATGTAATAAAGTTGTTTTACCACATTAGCTGTAGGCATGCACCCTATGTACCCATGGGAGTAGGGCGAGATTTTTCCCTAAAAAAAGAGCGTGACCATACCATTTTTCCACCAACAAGCCACTTGTGTAGGACATGACATGAGTATCATGAAAACGTAGGCCCCACCGTCATGAAGATCACCAAAGGCAGATTGGGTACTACCCCCACTAAGGACCTGGCCCACTACAAGAAAATAGGCCTTTACCTACAATTTTTTAACCTTAGTTAAAAAAATGAAGGCTAAATGTGTTTTTTAGCCTAAGTTGCTAAGGAACTGAGGTTAAAAGTTCATTTTTCACCCAGTTTAGCATCAGTTGCATAGGATCCGAGGCTAAAAGTCTACTTTTTAGCATCAGTTGCATAGGAACCGAGGCCAAAAGTCTACTTTTTAGCCTCAGTCGCATAGGAACTGAGGTTAAAAGTCCACTAATTTACCTCAATTGCATAGGAATTGAGACCAAAAGTCTATTTTACCCGAAAACTATCGTCCACAAAGGCCTACTAAAAATTAATTGGATCATTCGATTAATGTAATTTTGGCATGTAGCCAATGTAATGTGTTTAATACTTAATGACAGTTCATATTAATTAATTGGGGTCCAAGTAAACAGGTGGAACCAAGAACAATGTAACTTGGTGCTTGGAGAATATTTAGCATTCTCTTGTTTTTAGAATTTTAATAAAATGCCATTTAAAAAAATAATAATAATAATTGACTTCATTGGATAGAATCACCCAAAAACTTTACCTTAGATGTCACCACCGTAATTGAAGGGTCTTTTTATTAGGGCTGAAAGTTGGGCGGGTTCAACCTGACCGACCTGTGACCGACCCGACATTGGGTTGGGCTCGGGCAGGATATATCGGCTCCGATCTCAAGCTTGGGCTATACAAACACCAACCCAATAAAACTTGGGTCGGGCTCGGGTTGGGGTCTCGGGTTGCCCGACCCAACCCGAACCCGATCAATATATAAAGTTACTTATAAATTATAATTGAGTGTGGATCGTTTTGTGTCGAAGGCACACTAGTGATGTCGGTCTCATTTGTCCACATCATTTCCAAGGACTCAAGCTAAAAGATATGCCGGATTTCTCTCTCCCAAATGATTGCGTGCTATGCTACATGACTTTTAAAGGAGTAGTTGTCCTATATTTTAGTTTGTTTCTTAAAAGAAAAAAAAAATGAAGTTCTTTATGACGAATAATCACATATATAATTAATAAAATCATAGATACAAAAAATAAGTCTTACATTGAAATATAATAAACTAATGTAATAACGAAAATATTAGCACGTATACCTGATCAACCCGACCGAGCCCGCTTGGGTTGGGCTTGGGTTGAGAATTCCCAACCCGAGGTTGGGTTAGGGTTGAGGCATAGGAACCTTGGGTTGGGTTAGGGTTGAGCACCAACCCAACCCAACCCGCCCGACTTTTAGCCCTACTTTTTATTTCACTCTAATGATTATTATCTTATTTTTTAATACAAAATACTCATAAACTATAGGCATATCTCTGCATATGTTGATGAAAGTATTGATTTAAATTATTATTGATTATCTTGATATGGCTTAAATATCTGTCCATTTACTTTTGAATGGTCTAGATCAGTCCCCACTGTCTTAGAATGATCCATATTCCTATTCAACTACTTTTGAACAACTCAAGAAATTTATCAACTTTTGAACAATCCAAATTACAAATAATTTAGTGTTTGTCTACTGCCTTAGAATGCTGGAGATGCCCATGTATGTACTTTTCAATGGTCCAAATCATGGTCACGAATACTACTTGGGGACATTTTGTAACTTCTAGAAGTAGGCTAATAAGGTGACTTGAATTAACTAAAAGTGATAAAATAAATAGACATCACAAAATATTGGAACATTTTTGGGCCATGTTTATCTAACTAAATAAACACATGAGTGGCATTTCATAAACATCTACTTAATTTTTTTTAGGGAGGGTACTTTCGTCATTACAGAAAACCCCATGCCTGACTCCACACACCATCTCCTTCGTTCGGACTAGGGGTGTACATTGAGTCGAACCGAGTCGAGCTGGCCTCAGCTTGACTCGGCTTGGCCACTAGTTGACCTTAGCTCGAACTCAACTCTGCTCGTTGTCGAGCTTGACTGGCCAACTCGGCTCGGTTTGGTCAGCAGCTCGGGCCAGCTCTGGCCGAGTTCGAGCCAAAATCAAGCTGAATTCGCTATTGAGGCATTTTCATAAACATATGGATTACACCTTCAAAATCTCACTGTATTTGATATATCAGCAATGGTTTTACATGTATTTTATCAAATACCTTCTAAGCACATAAAAATCAAGAAAAAAAAGGGTGTTGGTTTCATATACATACCTTGCTTGCCACCGGCCACACTTCTTTGAATCATTTCATCAAACACTTGGTGAGTAACATTAATATGAAAGTAACTGAGTCACTGAACTGGTTCGATCCGAGTCGAGTCGAGCTGGGCTAGCCCGAACTTAGATTCGAATCGAGTCGAGCGAGCTAGCTCGGTTCGTGTACACACCTGTTTCGGACCAAACCCAGTGAAACCGATACTCCCCACCCCTGCATTAAAAACCCCAGCAAAAACCGTCCCCAGACAAATAAATCCCTCCGTCCATCGCAAAACCCGCCTCTCTCTCTCTACAAATCAACAGAACAAAAAACCCAACATCCCCCCTCAACGGATCAATCTCCACCGTCCATCAGATTCTGCCCTCACCCGTCCTCGCGCGCCATGCTTCCCCAACAGCCTCCGCCAGACTCATCCTTCCATCCGTCGCCCCCTCGCTCCTCCTTCTCCCACCCAACAGCCTCTGGCCCCCACCGCAAGATCGCGATCGCCGTCGATCTCAGCGACGAGTCCGCCTTTGCCGTCCGTTGGGCCGTACATAACTACCTCCGCCCCAGCGACTCCGTCGTCCTCCTCCACGTCCGCCCCACCTCCGTCCTCTACGGCGCCGATTGGGGCTCCGTCGACCTTTCCCTCCACGACTCTGCTGACTCATCGGAAGAGTCCCAGCGGAAGCTGGAAGACGATTTCGATGCTTTCACCACTGCCAAGGCCGCTGATCTCGCTCAGCCCCTTGTCGCGGCCCGCATACCGTTCAAGATCCATATCGTCAAAGATCATGACATGAAGGAGAGGCTCTGCTTGGAAGTCGAACGGCTGGGATTGAGTGCAGTGATCATGGGGAGCCGTGGGTTCGGTGCATCGAGGCGGACGATTAAGGGGAGGCTCGGGAGTGTTAGCGATTACTGCGTGCATCATTGCATTTGCCCGGTGGTGGTTGTGCGGGATCCGGATGAGAAGGATGGAAGCATGGCCGTAGAAGCTGCTGCTGTGGGGCCAAAGGCGGTGGCGAAGGATGCAGAGCTGCATCCGCTGCCAGAGGATGAGCAGGAGTACCATGACACTTCTGATGAACAGAAAGGTTAGGGCTTTTCTTATGTCATTTTTACGAGAAGTGGTTTGGTGCCTCTGAATTTGCAGTTGAAACAAGGAGCATTGGATTCTCCATTGGACGGTTGGTGTTTCACCTGCAGAAGTGAATTAATGGTTGTAGATGTGGAGGCACTGAATCACTTCTCAGTTTTTCTCATTTGCAGGACTACTTTGTTTTATTGGATATTTTGTGGGTAGGATGTGAATTGTTGGTCTTTTCAGTTTTAGTTCTGTGGCTTTTTGGGTCATTGGTGTATTTGATCTGTGGGATTTTTAATCCGTGGGCTATTCGCGGTTCGGATCAGTGGTGCCTTTATTGCAACTGCTTGTTTGGTGGGCAATATTTGGATGGCATACTCTGCAAACGCTGGATCGATCGAATGATCCCGACCATCCAGTTATTGGACTTACTATGTGTAGAATCTGAACCATTGCATGTATATGTAGTTTAAACTCTGTTTGTGAGCCATAGTGTGGCCAGTTGGATTGTCCAATCTGGGGATTTCCACACCAAGGGCCATTGGCAATTGGTCCTATTGGAACCCTGTACTTGATGACAGTGACCATTCATTTGGTGGGCCCTGTTCGTTGATGACCAGCCATGCAGAGATTGCACCCATCTCCCTGCTCTCCAGTTGCTGGTCTTTTGCAGTGAAGACTGGGAACAATTGGCTTTTGCAATTTTAGCAGTTGGTTTCTGGCAATGTATTCAATAAAGGGAAGAATAGTTGTAATGGCTACCATAATTACTGTTACAATATGTAACGGTGATTATGTCGATAAAAAAAAAAAAAAAACTGCATCGGCCCCATAACGAGCTGTTAAGGGTGATTTTTTCTGTAATGGATGTTATGGTCCCATAATGCCTAATGGTTCCTACCGTTATCATTACGTAATGGCCATAATGGCTGTTACATAACCACTTTTGAATACCCTGCTTTTCAGTGGATCACATTGGGTGGTTTGATCTTTGGGACTTGTGCATCACGGGTTGTCCACAGTCTGCCCCACTAGGTGAAGGGTTCTTACCCTAGAGGGTAGGCCAATCCAGAGACTGATTTTTGGTCTGGTGGATTGCATTCTTTTTCCACTATCATTTCTAGTGTTCCCAAATGCAATTAGAACCAAGTAGATTAGAGGTACAAATGGGGCAGTCAACCTGATTACTGATTGGACCTGATGATGTAGGTCCACGACCCACCTAGTCCCGTGACCCATTGTAGGGCCCAACATGTGCTGGATTTTGTACTGTTTATTTTTAGATTTGAGGCTTAAGTATCAATATTTGCAATTTACTATTTGTAAAAATATGGGGGTTGATTCAAAGATGTGATTGAAGATATGAGGGGAATGTGATTGAAGATATGAAGGGGATTTAGAGATGTAATTAGGATTATTTTCTATAGTTGCTTTTATTATTATTAGACTTTTATCATCTTAGGTAGATAAATTGATTTAAAGTCAACCATGATTGATTTGAAATCAGTCTCTTATTTTTAGGAATTCTCACTAAAGATTTATTTAAGGTCTATAAAAAGGGGGAGTGGTGTAGGAGGTAGGCATTTCAAAATTTCCAAGTATTGCAAGAAGAAGTTTGATATCTATAAAATTAATTTTCCCCCACTACTCAACTATTCTTGTGGGTGTACTTATGTCCATCTATTTGTGATTTGGGTATCGAGATCTCATTGACTTGATGATCGGGTTGCACCATTTTGGTATTAGAGTGGGTCATCTTTGGGAATTTTCGACTCTACATTATCTTTCAATGGCTTCGAACGGGGTGACACAAGAAGAGTTAGTACAAGTAACCAAATTGATCTGCCCACTCTTAGAGCAAATATATTAACTTATACATACAGGGTATGCATTCTCACTAATCAAGTGGGAGAATTTCGGCATGGAGGGAATCCAGAGACTGAAGCTGGAGCATGTGACGTGTGGACACGAAGGAGGTCTCCACTGAGGTCCTAATCAATTACAGACAGTTTGGCTTATGAAGACACCAATAATCCAACCCCTTGATTGTTGGAACGTGACAAAGAACCCAATTGCATATTTGGGATGAACATTTCAGGTTGAGATGCATGCCTGAGAAAACTATGAAGGAATAATTAATAATGAAGTCATCGAAAGCAATCTAAGTTTAACCCAAATTAGAGGTAAAATTATGGAGTGAGGTGGTTCTACCATGCGTTGAGAAAATTGGAGACTGCCTAATAAGGGGACTTTGGTTGGGGTTGAAGGGCATGAAAGGATAATGAGAAAATGGCTGAAAAGGACTTGAACAGAGGTGTTGAGAGGGGATGCGAAGGCTTTTTCACTTAGTGAAGACAGGGCCTTATATAGGAATTTGTTGGCGAAACCAGATTTGTAATGCTGACACCAACTGGCTGTGACGAGGCTATTAAAATGACGATGATGATGATTGTTTGGGTTTTCAAGTAGAAAATGCTCTATTAGACTATTAGGATTCTGATCTGTTCTGAAATTGCATATTTTGGAAGTCTTTTTTTCTTGGAGTCAGAGTCACTGAATGGATCAGTGCTTCCCGCTCTGCTCTCGTTCAACAACCCCCCTGCCTTGTGGAACATTTTTAACTGAAATATGTGATTTATATTTATATTTACAACTCCAATGTCATGTTGCTTCATTTTGCTTTTTAAAATCAGCCGTGTCAGGTATTGTATGGTCAAGATGACCACTAAACCTGACTTCTATTAAATGATATACCCAAGTTTTGCACAAAACTGTCTAAAACTCCCTTGAAATGAAACAAACCATGTTAATAAACATTTCTAAATACTTACCTTCCTCAAATATGTGATTTAAGATGAATGCATTTGGCAGAACATACGGGTAGCCACACTAGGTAATAAGTCATGTACAACGAATACCAATATTTTTCCAGTTAGAAGGAGGAAGTTGGTGCAAGTTGAAGGCTCTAAAAGGGTGAGGGGAAAGCCCAAAAGAACATGCGTGGAGGTGGTAAGAAAAGACTTGAGAACCTGTGGTGTAACTGAAGTTATGGCCCTTGACAGAGTGCAATGGCAGAAAAGGATTCATGTAGCCAACTTGAATTAGTTAGGAAAAAGCTTAGGCGATGATGATGAAATACTTACATCCCTCCAATATGTGATTTTAACAGGTTGAATCAGGAGGCTATTGGTGTGACTTGGCCATATCATCGAGCACTGAAACTGAAATGTATTAGGAGATACGTATGGTTTTGGACGATGCTTCAGTCCTTTGCTTTTGATGGTATTGTGACAATTTCTTGTTGCAATTTGAGACTGAATCTTTATTTGAGGGTTTCATGTCAATTTTCATGTTGCAAAAGTTGGTTTGTATTCTTTGTTGCCATCATAAAGTTTACCAGATCTATTTGTTTTAGTTTTTACCACCTATTAATTTATTATGTCGCATGACATCTGCTAATATGCATGTTGTTCCTCTGTAAAGACATTTATGTGAAATTATGTTAAGTAGTTTGGAAACTAGCAGTAAGTCGATTTTGAGTTATGGTGGTTGCTATGTTGAAAGTTTGATAGTGTGCTTCATATCTGTCATTTTCGTTCCTTTCATGCATGTCTTTCCTTGTTCGCTGTGGAAACTTGGAACTAAAGCTTGAAGATGCTTCTCATTTTTTATTTTCTATCATGATCTGTTTGGATAAAGTACACAAACTACTAATGAGGAAGTTTGCTCCATTCATTTGATCTTGAGTTGGATGTACAATTGTACATAAAATGAGAACTGGTGGAAAGACTCACAAAACAGTAACTGGACAAACCATGAAAGAATAAAGAGGGTCGAAAATATAGAAGAATGAAAAAAGAAGAAGAAGAAGTGTCTTCAAAATGTTGAGCTGGAGACTTCTCAAACACTGCCCCTCTAACTGGAATGTTGAGAAAATCATGCCTCATTCTCCTCTTGAGGTGAGAAAATATGGTTTTTCCTGATGCTTCTGCTAAAATTTTGCAACTTGATCTTGACTTCACAGGTTAGCATAGTCTTCTATTATACTTTATCAGTTCCTCAATTTCTTGTTTTGAACAAATCATGTGATTCTTTATATAAGGCTTTTCGTGTGGAACACGTGCTGTATTAACTTCCACTCAAGCAAATCTCATATGCACTTCTCGATCTTGTTTGTTATACTGCTTCCTTATGTTGATCACATCAAATGATAAAGAAGACCTACCGCATTGTTTGATTTCAATCAACTTTTACATTAGCTTCTTAATGTTATTAAATGATAACTTAAAATTCTACGATAAGAGCTAACAGGACCACCTGTTCGAGGATGTTTGGTGGTAGTCTCCTGAGGTTTGGACATTTACCCTTTGATTGCCTCATTTCCATTAAACTTGGATGGTCTCCATAATCTTTAAATAATCGAAGGGTTGAGATAACTTCAGTTTGAGATTTGTTTTGGGTATACCCCAGCCACAGTTTGGCCCACGATATAGACAGTTTTGGTCATTGGAAGGACTTAATATCCATTGGTTTATGTCCCAACATATCCTATTAGGTGTCATTCTCTCGTAGAGTACCAAATGACTTCCTATTGGATGTCATTCCCTATTAAAAATCATACAACAGATGTTTTTTTGTCACATAATACTGCAGAGATTCACCATTCCCGTGGCTATTATAACTGGTATTTCGTGAGCTCAGTTCCAGAAATACTACTATTTCTGTATGTATGTAATGACTTGTATTTGGATGCATGTGAGGAGAACAGGCGTTACTTTTTTACTGGTTCCAGACAATTGAAAAATAGATGGCAAGATCATACTCTCCTGTTTTAATGGAATGGAAGAATACAGCAATGGTGCGAGTGGAATAAAAGATCGCCTGAAATCAAGTTGACTCAGTTTCACTGGACAATGAACCTGATCCACCCCACCTCCCCTTCTGGATGGGTAACGGCGACTCAACACAGATCCAGTCGAGCCAAAAAACAAGTCTTAGTGTTTTTGTTCCTTAGGTTACTTTTTGAAACTTGAGTTTTTAGTCATTGTGGGCTGTCATGGGTGCGGTATTTACACTTCAATTTGAAATGTGGGACCCAAGTATGGTAATCATTTCCAAATGGCCGGGAAACTTTATTTTGAGATAGGCAAGGTTTGCTAGTGTACCAAGGTATCCTGCATGCCCTCCTTGATGCAAGGTCAGTTGGATCCCCTTTCATATTCAACATCACCATCACCATCTTCTTCTTCTATTTAATTCTTTAGAATTAGCATTGTAGTTTCACCTGTGTCTTAAACAAATTTCCATTTCCTTGTTGCAGATGCTTGAAAAGTTACTAGGAAATGGAGTGGTTCTCTTCAATCCAGGTGAAGCAGTATATGTTTCCTGTTCTCAAGATCTTTGATTCTGTTTTAATCGTTGTTCACTGGGCTATTTGGAAGTCCACCCAATTGGGTTGGTTCAGTTTTTCTCCCACGTCATTTGCATTCATGTCACATGTCAGAGTTCCAGACCATTCATCAGGTCATGTTCACTGAGCATTCCTGATAAAAAAATAATGTCGGTCTGGTAATCAGACAGATCAAACTTGCATATGAAAGATAGGCCATCAAAAGGAAAAAAGAAAAAGAAAAAAGAATCTAACTGTCCACATTCAACTTTCTGGTTTGATGGCTCACTTGATGGGTGTACCACCCCCTATGTGGGAACCAGGAACTTCATGGCATCTGTAATGTAGATCCCACCCTATCAAAACTGGATTTTTTGATCAGTTGTAATGAGTTACTCATTTTTGTTTTTGTTTTTGGTTACACACACACCTCCGCACTCACACAGTAGTGGGGTTTCACTACCTAATGGGTACTCGAACCCAAGACCTTGTGTTGAAACTCCTGAGAGTCTACCATTAATGTAAGTTACTTGTTGAATGTCATTGAATGTGGAATGTTACTCTGTTTTGAGTGATGGTACCACATTCCATTCCCCCTACTGCTACACAAGTGTGATGTCTACCATTGAATGTTTTGCTCCCAGCATTGTTCTTTATACCTTTCATCATGAATTCTTGTGAAGGTCGCGTGATGTGGGATCGAGACATTCGGTCGTTGCATGCAGTCTTGTGAGAGCAGCGCCGGTTTGCAGTCTTGTGAGAGCAGCTATGGTTTGTTATATTCGTGGGTGTCATTGTATTGTGCAGAAAGCAGATGTGATTGAGCTGTGCAATTAGGGAGCTTGGAGAGATCCGAGGATGTTGTTCAAGGTGTGGACAAGTACCATGTAATTGAACGGTGTTAGTCTTACTGCTATTACTCTCTACTTCTTGTCACACATATCACATCTGATGAACTGGATTGATTGATAATGGGCATTGTATGTTTTGAATCACTTGGATTCATTGCAGGACATCGAAAGGTTCAACTGCTTGTTAGATGACACATTAGTGATGATATGAGCTATTCTGTAGGCAACACACGCTTTGAACATGGCCCATATAAAAATAAGGGGTAGTTCACTCATCAAGTGAGCCACATATGCTTATTGAATTTAAACCGTGGGTCCTTTTTTCTTTCTAACCTTCCACTTTCCCATACAAATGTGGTCTGCTTGATCGGCAGAACTGTATCATTTTTTGTTCTAGGGTCTGTTTTAACTGTACACTTACACTACCTGTTGAGTGGTGTGGATCTCTCACATGCCTGCTAGGGGTGTCAATGGGTTGGGTTGGCCCATCGGGGTTCTGGGCTTGGACTAAGGTGTCCAAATCACATAGGCCCGGCTTGACAGGATCAAAAAATTAATTTCAAATTTTAAATTGGCCATTGTTTGGAAGGAGGGGATAGCTTCTGACTTAACAAAAGAGAATTTTTGAATTGAATGGGCCCCACCATGGTGTATATTAAAATGTACCCCAAGCACCATTTGTGAACCCAACGTTAGGACCATGGATGAAAAATCTCCGTTTGTAATTAAGGTGGACCACACTTATGGAAAAAGTATACAGGGCAACTCTTACCTTCCAAACTGTTTCCATTTGTGTGACCCACCTGAATCACTGTTCATTCTGATATTTTGGGCCATTAGCCTAACTTATGAATACACATATAATGGTCCAACTTGATCTCACATGCACATCACGGTGTGGGTCTCCAAAAAACAAAAAGATGACCAATCCTCTGATCTATCATTTAACCGAAAGTGCATCTACCATCGTGCTAGGTGTCTGGTTTGTTATTAATTACAAAATTAAATTATTAATTTTAATTAGTCTGATCTTATACGGTTCGAAAAATCATGGTTTGGACATTTTACCCTATAAAAGAGAAATTTTGTCATTAAAATTTACATGATCTACTCATCAAACAAATGAGGGTACTTTTCTCGAATCTCTGCTTCTTGCTCACATGATGCTTTGTTAGCTCTATGATGAGTCCATGACACCTTAGCCAGTGGTATAGTCTTTCTGATCCAGGATACAAATTGCTTTCTCTATGTACGTTGTTACTTTCTGAAAATTGAGGTATTGTTAGTTGATCATGTGTGAAGTGTTTCTTTCACATTTCCGAAGCATTGATATGTGTAATACATTGTAAACACTAGCTAGCTGATATGACAATGCAAGATGATAAGGCATAGCTCCAATTCGTTCCAAAATCTCCCTTTAGGACCAAAAGACATCTACCCTTTTATCAGTGACACTTTCAGGAACACATGGTCTCCAATTGAGAACTTTAAATCATGCCTTCGATTATCCGCATAACTCTTCTATTAACTTTAGGCTGTTAACATTTGTTTTTGATAATTTCTACATTCTCCGTGGCATCTTGAACCATATCGGGTCCAACTAACCAATTTTCTTCGACTTCCATCCAACAATTCGGCACACGACACAAATGCCCATAAAGTACTTAATGAGGAGTCATCCCAATACCGTATGATAACTATTGTTATATGAAAACTCTTCAAAATTTAGATTGTCATAACTTCCCTTAAAATATAGGGCACATGTCCATGAAATGTCTTGAAGTATCTGTTCCACACGCTTCATTTATCCATTTGACTGTGAATGATATATTGTACTATAGTCAAATTTAGTGCCAATGGCTTTTGGTAAACTTGTCAAAAAATGTGAAATGAAACGCGGTTGCAATTTGACACGATAGGTTTATGAGAACTTATGAGCAGGTTGGATGGGAAATAAACATCTTGATGGACCTTAAAAGGTTTCAATCATTGTCCTTACTGTTTTATGTGGTGTGGTTTACTCAAGTTTTGGATCGGCCACATTTTTTATCCATTCCCTAAAACTCTTGCAAAATGTATAAATAGTTTGGATATTACACATTCATTATGGTCAGCCAAAGAATCTGGTTACATCAACAAATGGGGTGTGGCACACCACACGATCTGCTGAATGGAAGGAGATCCATCCGTCCATCTAATGCAGCCCCCTGTATCTGGACTGTAACGACTAGGACATGGGTAAAAGGCATCAAATACCAGTTTGGCTGTCCAAGTGAGGGCAATGTATAAGGCATTTACAAGAACATGAAAGAGAGAAAAGCAACATCTGAGTCGAAACAATCTGGATCATCAGTTTTTGTCGGCAGGCCCACTCATTAACTATGCCGAGGTTGTATTTATTTGAAATGCAAGACTAAAATTCTGAACTAATAGGACGAGTAGGAGCTACATAAGAATACAGCTAGCTGCCTTCAATCAAATCAATCACACCATCATCTCTGTCGATAAGCTCAATACACGCATTCACACGCAAAACAAAGGAAAGCCAAGCCAAGAAAAAAAGAATAGAAAAAGAAGAGAAAATACGAAACACAATCGAAACCGTCCATCACACCACCGAAGAGAAGAGAAGAGGAGAGAGAACCTTCATTTCAGTGCCTTTTAACAGGGCACCATTCTCTGAAGTGGATGTGGCCTTTGATATTCTCATCTTCCCACCTGAGATTCTCCCACCACACCAATTCACCTCTCACTTCAACACCACCACTACCCCCGATAGCATTTTGGGGGCCAGCTCGAAGCGGAATCGCCTTCAGCTTCCCACATCCCCTCACTGTCAGCTTCTTCAACGTTGGAAAATACCTGCCGCTGCAAATTCTCTCCAGCTTCGGTAGCTCCCACAGATGCACCGTGTGCAGCCGTTGGAGAGAGCCTTCCATTGCCACAACATCCCCTTGAAACACCGACTCTAGCCTATTGCAGAATCCGATCTCGAGCTTTTCCAGGCACGGTAAGCTGACACCTGAGGAGAAGAAGTTGACGAGTCTTGGACAATGGTCCAGACGTATGTGCTTCAGGAGGGGGAAGCTTATGATCGTACCCATGCCGTCACACACGCTCCTTAGATTTGCAAGATCAGACATCCATATTTTCTCCAATCGTTCAAAGCATTGATTCTTTTCACCAAGGAATATCTCTATCCGTTCACACCTCATGACCAGATATTCTCTCAATTCCTTCATTTCATCAGCATCGCCAAGATCTGATAATTTTCGGATGTAGGCATTGTCACACAGAGTTAGTAATTCTGTACGACTGAGAACCCCATGAATACCATTTGGACACCTATTACCTCCTTGTATCTCCAAATGCCTTTCGAAATGGCCTGAAGGACAAGGTGAATTACAGGTTTGGGTCTTCAAATCGATTTCCTTGTATACGGACTTCCTTCCCTGGAGATGGCTGCCTCTTTCTCTTACTCCTGAGCAAAGAGAGATGCGGATATGGAATCGAGAGAAGCATTTTGCTCTCAATACTTTTGAGGATGGTTTTAAGGACTGTAAAAGCTTGTAATTACTTATCCTCATACGTGCCCCACCTTCATCACTAGGATTTTCATCATCCTTTGGTGGATTAAAGGTTCCACACTGGTCAAAGTTGAGCTCTTCCAGCTCATGAGTAGGCAAGTCATCCCAGTTGATCTTGCGAATGTGGTTCATGTGGAGCATGTCCAGCCGCCTTAGATGAGATGCTGCGCTGATACCTTCAGGCAACTGTTGTAGTTGAGTGCCTGAAAGATCAAGCACATCAAGTCTTGTAAGATCATACAAGCGTAAGGATTCTAAGTTTCCGCAACTTTTTAGGATGACTTGCTTAATGACTTTAATACTAGACAGGTCAAGTTTTCGGAGGTTTGGCAAGACAGCCCCAAGAGAAGAAGAAACCTCTTCTATGTCTTCGATAGAGTTACAAGAGTCGAGGTCAAGCACCTCAAGTACAGAGAAGTTTCGTAAATGAGGCAGCATCTTAATCTTCAAGGAAGAACATTGTGTTAATATGAGTTGCCTAAGTTTGACCAGTTTGGAGAGAGAAGATGGTAGAGATTTTAGATTGTCATCATGAGCTAAGTTGGGAACCCGAAGCTGCGGCAAACGCTCAAAGAAAGAGTCTGGAATTTCTATTAGAGATGAGGAACTTGTTATTGAGAGTTGTTGGAGGTTTTGCAGCTGGGGAAAAGAGGAAGGAAGAGATCTGGTCTTTGTGTTAGAGAGATGGAGAGATCGAAGGTTGTTCTTGTGCTGAAGGCACTCGTTTGGTATCGATTCCAGTTCAGTAATTTCAAATTGAAGGAACTCGAGTTTGTCCAAAGCTTGCAAGGAAGAGAGGAGAGACTCAGGCTCTAAAAGATCACATCTAGAAATAGACAAGAATCTGAAATTGTGCAAGGAGGAGATGGAGAGGGGCAGAAATCTGACATCAAAGTAGGAGAGGATGAGGACCCGAAGGCCTTGTATTTGCTCGAAGACGAAGTTGTTTGGAAGGGTACGACTATGACCACCTTCGAGCAGTAGAGTGGAGATTTTGGGGAATTTAAGAGTAAGAGGGAGGTGATCACTAAGTCGTAGTAGATTCCATATCGCCATCCTCTGAATGTCTTCCCACTTGCTAATGTTCTCTGTCGGTAGGGAATTCTCATGGATCCAGAATTTGCCATGAGTTGAAGCTATTCTATTACTCGACATGACCATATCTTTAGCCTTTTCAGCTAAACGTTGGGGCACCCTCACATCAGCATCCACTTGCTGTACCATGGAACGAGCCTTGAGCTCTATAAGTAGAGCATCCACTTTCTTCTCCAATGTTGTCAAATCCTCTTCTTCTTCAATTCCCTCTCTCATAACCATAATTCCCTCTGCAATCCAATACCTTGTCGGCAATCCCATTTTAAAAAGCCCACCAAAACTTACTGAAAATAACAGGAGGTAGAAGAAGCAATCAAGGACAGCATGGGGAGTGAAACAGGCAGCGATGGTGGGAGAAGAAGCGACGACAGCAACAGCCTCCTCTTGTAACATATCTATGGACAAGTCTTCATATTCAATGCTCTCCTCCGATTTCAACTGTCTGTTGCTGCTAACGTATACAACCTTTGAGTCATAAGAGAATACCTTTTTAATATTTGGAACACCCATAGCATCTAAATCAATGTTGTCGGTGGCATCTCCTAGTATTAGCAAGAACCTCCGTCCAATCAGTGATTCATAGATTTTAAGCGAGACTTCCATCTGTAAATCCGTTTCACCATCATTCTTGTCGTCATCATCCTCGCCTTCGACACCTTCCGTCATCCCAAAGCGGTGCACAATTTCCCTCTGCACCTTTTGAGGACTCCAATCCCTTTCCGGTAGCTTTACCATTATCTGAAAATCGAAGAGATCTGATCCATTCAATTTTCGAGCTGCATATTCCACGATCCTCCATCTCCCAACACCTTCATATCCCTTTACATGAATGACTCTGATCTTTGGATTCCTCAAGCATTGCAAGAGCTTTTCCCCAGCACGTTCTACATCAGCGGAGAAATTCTCTAACCCTCCTAATGTCATAGCCTCTCCTCCCTTTTGGACAACAGAAACATCTCGTCTAGCCATGCCTGTGGGTCTCTCTTATCTCTGAAAATAGGACAGTCATCCATTAATTAGAGATGTAAAGGATTGCTTTAACAGATCAAATGTTTTTTTTTCACATGCGCCTCATGGGCCTACCTTTATATATGTACAGTATATCCACGTGGATTTTTCATATTATTTAGGGCATGCGACTAAAAATGCAGCAGTTCCAAGTAGACCACACGACAGCTGTGGTTCATGATCGTTAAAAACTTTTTAAGGGCCACAAAAGATTTGAATGAAGCTGATATT
Organism: Magnolia officinalis; assembly: GCA_021015155.1. NCBI lineage: Eukaryota > Viridiplantae > Streptophyta > Magnoliopsida > Magnoliales > Magnoliaceae > Magnolia > Magnolia officinalis. Next base: position 4,207,085 of record JAJHSJ010000017.1, read on the forward strand.
AATCATTTTCCTCGGCTTGTATGACTTTGTCATTGGATGGAAAATAAACCATACGCTGGGATTTAGAAAGTTTTTAATGGTCACTGTTTCTACTGTGTGGTCCACCTAAAATTTATATATGCTCCATTTTTTGTGTCAAGCTTTAAAATGATATTAAAAAACCTAATGGATGAAGTAGACACCCTACACACATCAAGTGCACCTAATCGATCCGCTCCCATGTAGAAAGTGTTTGTAATTTGTTTGGCCGAGTATGCAGTACAGCAGATTAGCTGTTACTTAGGTAACATCTCAGTAGGTATTACCTGGATGAGAATTAGCTACTTGACCCGACATTAGTGAGTCTGGCCACTGAAGTTATGTCACCACCTTCTTGGGCCCCACCGTGATGTATGTGTTGTATCCACACCATTCATCCACTTGGAGAGATCATTTAAGATCATGAGCCAAAGAATAAGGAAGATCCAAAGTTCAAGTGGACGCCACCACAGAAAATAGTGGAGACAGTGACGCCCATCGTTGAAACCTTCCTATAGCCCACCATGATTGTTATTTGAGATCTAACATGTTTATAAGTTAACACAAACATGGAAGACAGGAAAACACAAATATCTGCTTGATAGAAAACTTCTGTGGCCTAAAGAAGTTTTTAATGATAGGTGTTCAATCCCTGGTGTTTTTTTTGGTGGGGTCCACTTGAGTTTTTCTTTGACTCATACCCTAAAACGATCTCTCTAAATGGATGGACGGTGTGGATAAAACACATACATCATGGTGGGGCCTACAAAACATGGTGACACTGGCGAGTTAGTGAGTAATCCGCGTCCGTGTTACCCTTGTCATTTTTATTTTTTATTTTTACACACGCACACATACCACCCATGGATACTCGAAACCTTGACCGGGTGTTGAAACTCCTGAGAGTCTACCACCCGAGCAAGAGCAAGGATCCGTGTTACCCTTACCGTTTGGAGCCCACCACACCCCACTGGAAAGGGTGGTGAAGGACCGTTGAAAGCTCATGTACAGGCCACGTATTTGCTAGGTGGCACATAAGTACGAGATCCAATCCTTTCATTGGAGGGGTACCACTGTATTGTTACCCTAGTCCTGGAATCAAATCAGTCCACTAATCAAGTGGGCCACAATTTACAAAACAAATATGAAGTTGGGGTAAATAAATTCATGGTGTGGCCAATTACAATCCCGTTACCATGCAAAATAATTAAGAAATGTAAATATGGTGCTGGCAGATGTGAGCGTGGTCCGCTGCATTAATTATCACCATCTGCTCAATAGCTCATAAAATGGACGGTCAATATCATTCATATGTAGGGATCGTTATGGGTCTCTTACGATTTTTTAAGAATAATTTCTATCACACAATCTTAACCATCCATCACCCATAGATTGAAAAAATTGATGGCTAAAACAAGGTCATTATTTATAGAAGAAGCTACCGACATGGAAGGTTAGAAATTTTCTGCAACACCATCTTTACACCCAAATTCTATCAGGCCACCATATTGTAGATGTAAATAGAATCCAGCGATCAGGTTCCATCATATATATATTCTAGGCCATGGGGCCAAAACCCAGCGAAATCCATACCTTATGTGAGCCAAAACTACAGGAAACAATGAATATCTGATGCCAAGATTACATTTGTGTGCAGCTAACATGATGTGTGTCTTTTATTGAACTGGCTAATGAGGTGCAACTCATTGGAATGAAGAGATGCAAAAATTATTCTGATCCAAAACTCAGGTGGGCCACACCCCATGAACTTGTAGGTTCTAGAAACCCTTTTACATTCTTTCATGGTGTGTCTAATCCGAGTTTTCTATCATTTTGATTTTTTGTTTGTACGGTTCAAATATGGTTTATCACATGATGAACGGAGTGTATTTAAATATACGACGAGATGCGCATCACAGAGTTTTAGGCGTTTAACACACTGCCTGAAACATGTGATGTAAAGATTCCAGTCCGTTCGAATGAAGCAACCATAATATTCAATGCATTGTATGATATGTCAGGGTTAACCTTTGAATATGAATGATCTATCGATTATCTCTGAACCGTTTATATGATTATTCTCACCTGTCTTGGGGGAAAGAAAATAAATAAAATTTCTGAAATTGGATCAATTCAATCATTAAAATGTGGCTCTTTTGCATTGATAATGAACAGTTACGGTAACCTTTATACTAAGGTGTAAAACAGTCAGTGTTATAGATTTTCCAAAAGTTCCCCATCTAAGAGAATCCTTACCACATAAGCCGTTTAGATCATTGGAAAGAACCCAATTACAATGGATAAAGTCCAACATATCATATTGCAATACCTTCTTATGTACATGAACAAACCTGTTTAAATAAATTTTTTTTTATAGCAAAAAGTACCAAATTAATATAGAATTTATCTTCGTAACTTTTGCAAAGTAATTATCATCCACTGCCTTCCATTACTTTCTTAATGCCTGCAACAAAATAAAATGGGTTGATGGCTTAGTTAGGCCCGACTATGATGTTTATGTGAAATCCACTCTGACAAGTTGGAGGATCCCTCTCGTTACTATTAAAAATCAGGTTGACCTATTATTTGGTTGGGCTACATCAAAGGAAATAGTTGTGAGAGAAGTGTTCACCCTTAATTATTATAAGGCCCACTATATTGGTCATATAAAATTGATTCTAACTATTAGATGTCATATTATAATTTACGCTTAAGGCATGATAATCAGGTCTATCTGTAATTCAAGTCTGTCACGCGCCAATGGAGACAATTTGGAGGGTGAGCATTGACCTGTCACTACACTAAAATCTCTTGTTAGGAACGGCAATGTGTTTAGTTTAGGAAATGTGAATAGTCTTAAATTGTTCCTAAGTATAAAAAAGGGAACGTTTTTAAAACTTAGGGCAAACGTTAACCCTCCTCTCTCTCTCTCTCTCTCTCTCTCTCTCTCTCTCTCTCTCTCTCTCTCTCTCTCTCTCTCTCTCATTTTCTCCCTCGTTGTTCTTCTCTTCCCTTTTCTTCTCATTTCTTTCAAGAAGGCATAGATCTTCACATTTCGACATCCACAGCTCTTAGAATCGACGAAAAATAGGTTCGATCTCAATATTCCACCTCTCCTTTCATAGATAATTGCAATCTTGTATTTGATTCTAGTCTGTTTCTTCCACCTAAGTAAAGATTTGATTTTGTGGTTATTTTTTATCCTAACTTATCCTAGGAGTAACGATAATTTTTAGCCATAATCTTTAGTTGTAATTCAAGTCTATGCTTATATGTAGGATTTGTTCTGGGTCCTTACTCTTGCCCGGGTAGTAGACTCTCAGGAGTTTCAACTCCCGGTCAAGGGTTCGAGTACCCATAGGTGGTGAAATTCCACCAACGTGAGTGTGTGGGGTGTGTGTGCATGTGTAAAAAAACAATAATAATAAATTTTGTTCTTCATCTGATATCAAACAGTTCTGTCAAGAGACACATTCTTGCAATTGCTCCTAGTGACTAATTGTGAGTTTTTCTTTTTGTTCGATTTGCACTAGTATTCTGAAAGTCCTTTCTTGTGGAAGGCACAAAGTTACCCATCTTTAGAGGAAGAACGCCACCATCTGATTATTGCCTGATCATTATAAACTTTTTCAAGTTCCTGATTAAGCAACCAATTTTCCCAGAACTCGATCATATACATTCATATTAGATGTATTTGTTTACTTTGGCGCTTAGGGTCAAGTTGATCAGTTTAGATTGAGCTGCTATATCAATTATGACACTCCCGCATAACCAAAATAAATCCAATGACCATGATTTTTAGCACACTTGGTGTGACTCTAAACTTTTTGGTTGCCATAACATTTGGTTGACACAAGTACATTTTTTGGTGCAATAATCATTCAGAACAATAAGCCAAAGGGGTGATCATAATACTTCGACAGCCGCCGTTGTGGCTAACGAGCCTCCTACTCAGGAGGAGTTGCAAGTCCAATAAGTAGTTGAGTAAGAAAATTCACCACCTAATCAGATGCCCGTTCCCCAAAATCCAGATTGATCATCGGTATCTCGGGTTGAAACTATTGAGGTTACGTCAACTAGGATGATTGATATGTGAAGGGGGATTCAACACACCGCAGAACACTCACAAGTTCAAACCAAGGCTTTCAATAGGTGGACGGTTGGCTACACTGAAAGTATGAATAGGTTGGTCGCATTGTTCAATAATAGATCACATGTTGCACCTCAGCAATATAACAATGTAAGTTTTATTAGAAATTGGGCACCTATACCACCAGTCCAACCAATGCCACATACACTTCCATTACAACGAACCACACCACCTATTCTTATCCCTAATCCAATCTAGGATGCGCAAAATTCACCAATATCAGTAGATTTCAGACGTTCTAATGTATTCCTATCTAGGACATGGGAAATTCACGGCCATCAATAGATTTCAGATGTCCTAAACGTGAGAATAAAAACGTAATTCATGAAACTAAGAATCAAGGGATGCTTGGTGGCACAGGAAGGGACTTGATGAGGTCGATCATCGTCTACCTCAGGCGATAACTACCCAAATCCTTGAGGCTTTATTGACTCCTCACAAAGCTTCCTCAAATCCACGAGAGATCAAAATAGGAATAATTCCTAATAAATTTGAAAAAACTTGATTGATCATAAAAAATAAAATAAAATTACAACTCTTTAAATAAGGAACTCAAACCTAAGACAAAGTTTTACAATTAGACTCTAATTCAAACACCCTAAAAATGTGACTTACTCTAAATAATAAATTTACTCTTTATAAATGACCTTTATTCCTATTAGACTTTGTGGATTTTGGCCAAAAATAGTAAGTGTCCAATTTGGCACAACGACATTATTCTCCTAACTTTTCTAAGCCATTTTCATGTTAGGCACAACTTCTACAACTCAAAGGATCAAAAGTTATATTTAAACTAAAAATTACTATTTATAATAAAAATGAAACTAAATAGGACTTTTGACCATTGATCTGATGGAATCTTACAAATTTTGAATGGGGAACCCAGCGCAACAGGGTTAGTTGGCTTAAGTAGGTCCTCCTACCGGAAAATCATGTATAATATGTCAAAAAACTCATCCTAATTTGTGAGATACGACTAATTTAAGGTTCTGACGATCCAGATTGTTTCTTCCTCCGATCGAGCCTCCTCTGGTCTTGTTTTGCCATAAAAGTGTCTGTGACCCACTCTATATCACATGGGGGGCAACCATTGTCTAGAAATCAATCTTACAATGAAGAACAATATGAGGATGGCCCTAAAGTACCTCATGTTGCTCACAACAATACTAGGAGCGTAACTAAATTGTTCAATTGGTTAAAGAAGTAGAAGGCCAAGTTTTCGACCGAACTACTACCCTAGTTTACCATAAACCATATCCTGAATGGATTGACTATTAATATTTATTTTTGAGGAACTATCAACCTGACTTTACGCTGTTTACAGGTGATCTAGGTCAATCCATCATAGAACACAGGTCGTTTTATCATACATTTTGGAGAATTGGCCAATATGAGTATTATAAATTACAGTTATTTGGTCCTTCACTCACTGGAGTAACATTTACTTGGTGTTCCAATTTGCTACCAAATTCCATACAAAATTGGTAAGAAATGGAAGAAAATTTTTATGCTATCTTTATGATTTGACAAGGAAAGTGTCGCAATATGAGGCCCCGCTTTAAGAATCAATGAGGCAAAAGAATTCATCAACATGGACATTATTATGACCCTAATTATGATGTTGCAGTGGATGAAATAGTGGCTAAATAACCATTCACATGTTCGACCTTAGTTAAACCAAAGACAAAGACATCCTCTATTCAAAAAGTTTAAAGATTATATTCCTTTGATATTTCACAAGCTATTGAAATCTTTGATATCATGTTAGCTAGAAAATTTATCAAAATTCTGGTTAATCATAAGATTACAAAAACTAAAGAATTAAAGAAAATTAATTATTAGAAATGGCAAGGAACTTAGTTACATTCTACTAATAAATGTATTGTTTTCAGAAATGTTATTTGGGATAATATCAATAAAGTATTGTTGAAATTCCATGGAAAAAAAAAAGTGCAACATTTCATCAATGCGACAACTAATGATATCATCTATGTGCTCCGCTTTTCTCTTCTATTTGTTGCGCTCACACGACCGAGTTTGATAGAGGTCGACCTGAAAATTGATGAAGTTCAAGTGGGTCTAGGAGTAGTCCCGACATCTTCCAGGATAGATTCATTTGGTCTCATGGAGATCGTTATTGATTTCTCTGCGCTAAACTTGCAAAGTTCTTAACATCACTTTGTTAAAGTGATGTTGCTAAGTCCAGTGCATATAGTTATTACATGTCCAATTGTACAAATCAGAAAGTATGTTTGTCTCCCTGTGAATGGCAGTGCACTCATTCACATGAGTATCAAGTTCTTTCAGATTTTCTCAACAATGAAGTATACGTCGTCGATGCTCTGCAGTTTTGTCAAAGCATCCAGAAGTTCAGTCAAGGGAGCATTATCCCTAACAGTGAATTGAAGGTCACAAATGAATGGATAAATGCCATATTAAAGGGTGGAATGAGTGAAAGTTTTGATATCCATGTTGATGATTTCTCTAAGAAACCTCTGAGCCCGATCGACAGCAAGCATGGGTGTAGTGGCCATTAGAAAAAGGAAAGAACACTTGAAGATGAGAAGAAAGAAAATTTGGGTGTGCAGAGGAATAAGTACCTGACATTCCTTTAAATAAGCATTCATGGTGAACAATCACGCCTAAAGATGAGGCGTCACATTAATTGAAGTGCTTATTAATTGCATGAAGCGTTTATATGGAGAGAAAACGAACATATTCTCATGAATAACTTGTTATTAATAGCGTTATGAACTGATGAGAAAAAGGCTAATTATTAGAGATAAAATAATATAGATGATGAGCAAGTTTTCTAGTTGATTGTATTGAAGATAAAGAAGTTATAAGATCGACAATAGACAAGTACAAAGTAGCAAAAATTGAAAGGCAAGAACATAATTGCTTCTTAAAAGCTTTGATTGCTTGACTTCCTAATAATGAAGTGCAACTTGGGTTTTGGCTTTTGAGCGTGCAATCTCACCAATCAATGGAGTATGTTTTTGCATGAAAGCGCACAATTGTTTGATTTCAGCCTTTTGACCCCTCGGTCAAAGACTTTTATTTTTCCTTTAGCAATCTTAATTTCTCTTCCATTATCGAGATTTGAGCCTTTAGATTAGTCAAGGATGCATCCGATTCTTTCAGGTTGTTGTATATTACAGTAAGTTGCTCCCTAACAGTTGTGATCGTAGTCATTTTGAGGGAGATATCTCAATGCTTAGCTCGAAGTCTGTTGACCACAATGATTGTAGTTTGGTGTTCGTGAATCAAGTTTAAAAATTCAGAAATTGCAGGTAGCTTGTTGATAAGGATTCATCCGATCGAGTAAGAGTGTGGAATCGATGAATGGAGAAGTTAAGTCTCTCGATCGGTCCTGATTCAATGATCTCAACGACATCAGAATGAATGTGGGTTTGTACTTCTTCCTATAGTTGTTGAATTTTTTACGAAGGTGCAGGATATTCAACCAACATGATGTCATGTAGTAAGGCTTGTTTGAAGGAAGACAATATGTCTTCTACAAGATGTAATTCCTTCGAAGAAGAAGGCAAGACATGGGAGCCTAGAAGAATGGAGATGTCGACCATTGGAATTTCGCTACATCGACTAGGAACAGTTTCAACTGGTCGAGATATCTCTTGTTAAAGTATTTCTGCTTCATCGACCAGAGCAATTACTTGGCCAGTTGGTTCTGAAGAAGAAACAAGATGACTGGGTGATAAGGTTGTTGACGTGACTGATTCTGTGACTCTTGATCCTAATCAGTTGTGAGCGATAGGACATCAATGTCTTTGATGAATAGGAGGTCATTAATCACTCTAGACAATAGGACATCAATGTCTTTGATGAAGGATTCAAAATGGAAAGCTGGAATAAAGGAAGAAGAAGATGCAACCATGACAAATTGAGGAGAGAAAACTGAGAAAAGCTTGATTGAAGAAAAGGAGGTAAAAGGGGAGAAGCACTAACCTAAGAGTTGCTCATATATCGATCATGATATGTGAGCAGTAATGAAAAGATAATCATGACTCCTCATACGATATGATTTTATGCGACATGTCATAAAAATAGCCTAGAAGAGTGAAATGATATCTCTTAATATGATATCGTTCGAGTATAATCAATTGGGAAACAACACGTGAATTGATGATTGATTGCATTTATGATATCGAGCAACAGAACAATGTCATTGTCACATTTTTTTGAAAGGCAAAACGACGTGGGGGGGCAATGTTGTACCCTATTTTTATCTTTTCTGAGAAATGTAATGTGAGGGCGACATGTGGCATTACATGAGGAATCAGAAGTGGATAAAAAGTCTTCAAATATTTGGATCGTTTTTTGTTGGATTATAGTTGACATAAAATTAGTTCTACACATCAGTGGATGACCGACGAAGTGTTGTGGTCAATGTACAATAAACGCGATTAAGTTGTTTAAGATATAAAAGGTGACCAAGGACAACAAAGCCTTAACCAATAGAAGTAGAAACTTCGTGAATGGAAACATAATAAGAGAATGATCTAAACAAGAAAAGGATCTAGAAAGAGGCATCTAAACTACTGTAACTGTTGCAATAATGGAAGAATGATATGAAAGAATAAGCTCCAACATATATCTTTAAAAAGTAGAGGAATGCGATGCAGAAAAACCTATTAAAACCCAACCAATATTAAACAACAAACTACAATTCAGAAAAATTTATCTTTTATCTTACCTTATCATAGAAATAATGATAATTCTTAGCTATAATCTTTAGTTGTAATCTAAAGTTTATGCTCACACGATGAATTTATTCTTTAACTGATATCAACTAGTTCTTTCAAGAGACCATTCTTTGCGTTGCTCCTAGTGATCGATTGTAAGTTTTTAATGCGAGTATTCCAAAAGTCACTTTTTATACGGGTATTTCGAAAGTCCTTTCTTGTGAAAGGCATAAAGTTACCTATCTTTGGAGGAAGAACCCCCACCCTGCAATTATCACCTAATTGTTATAAACTTTTTCAAGTGACTGAATAAGCGATTATTCTTAGAATCCTGTCATATACGTTCGATAACGTTCGTATTGGACATATTTACTTATTTTAGTGCTTGGGGTTAAGTTGATCAGTTTGGATTGGGAGGCTTTATCAATTCTGGCACCCCGCAACCAAAACCAAACCGAGCAACCATAGGTAATAAATTGCAACCTTGAAACTGTGACAGATGCATTTTTATATATGTTGATTTTTCTTATAATGTATGATTGTGGTGAGACGTTTTGTTTGAGATGAACGTAAGTGGATAGTGCTTTGGACCTTTTTCATATTAAAAAGCTTCTGTCATTTCGTTGAAAAAAAGAAATAAAAAAAAGATGTCGCACCTGTTAGACTACATGTTATGACCTGTTAGGTCACTGTATGGACAACTTTCAACTTATTAAGAGGATATGAATTCCAACCCATTCCATAAGTTGGCCACACATGAGGATCACATTGTAAAAAAAACAGGCCTATCCAGTCAACGAGTGCATCATACTTGTATTTTTCAATTAGTCAATGGTTTGATATTGTTTTCTATGGTGTGGCCCACTTGATGATTAGACGATGATCTTTTCACCAGGCAATCCTCCTGGTTTGGTTATCCTATTGGAAAGATTGGATGTCACATCCACTTAACAGGTTGGAAGTTATTCACTGAATGGACCGTGACTCATGGTCCAACCGCTTGTTCCAAAAACCTTCTCAGTTCTCGGTAGAGCTGGGCAAAATGGACTCGATCCGGCGGATTCGCCCCGATCCGCCCCGTTCCGAACAGATCCGACGGCCAAGATCAGGCCTGATGGGGTCAGATTTTCCAGATCCGATTATTTTTGGCTCGGGTACGGATAGACCTATATCCGAACAGACCCGACCCGGATACCCGACCCGGATGTACCCGACCCGACCCGAACAGACTCGACCCGAATGGCAGACCGTATGTATTAAGTGTGTGTGTGTGTGTATATATATATATATATATCTTAAAAAACTTTTATCGCCTGAATTTAGCGCCAAAACATCCCGCCTAATGTCCTCTCAATCTCTCTTTATCTGTGATTCTCTCGCCTCCCTATTTTTATTGAAGAAGAAGGCAAGAAGAAGGTCCTGCTGGAGAGAGATATATTGAGAAGAGCTTGATATCTCTGCTGGAGAGAGAGATATATTGAGAAATCTTGAGTATGGAAGAGAGAAAGAGGGAAAGAGAAAGAGACTCGCAGGTATGTTTTATATCCAAACCGTCCATCCATTTTGCGAGCTCATTTTAAGGCTTTGTATATTCATCAATTTTAGGTTCAACCACTGAAATGATATGGAAAAACGAATGGACGGCGTGGATAAATCACATGCATTCAGGGTGGGCCCCAACAGAGTTTACTCGGAGATCATTCACCGATATACACACAATGATATGGGAACGGTTTGGCTACTCCCCCTCACACCAGCCCCGGGGCTGGTGGTCGATGCTCTGTGGGCCCCACCATGATGTACATGTTTCATCCATTCCGTTAATCCATTTTTACGGATAATTTTAGGGCTTGATGCAAAAAATGATAGGGATAAAAATCTTAGGTGGGCCACACCACAGGACAAAAATAATGAATGGATATTCACAATTAAAATCCTCCTAAGTCCCACTGTACTATTTATTTGACATCCAATCTCTTTATTTGGTAATAAAGACCCAGATGAAGGGAAAAAATAAATATCAGCTTGATCCAAAACTTTTATGGCCCCCATAACATTTTTAATGGTCAAAATTCATTCAACACTGTTTCCTGTAAGGTGGTCCACTTAAGATTGAGATATACTTCTTTTTTTTTTTTAATGATATCATAAAATGATATATAAAAATAGATGGACGGCATGGATGATACACATACATCATGGTGGGCCCCACAGAGCACCGACCGCCAGCTAATGGCTGTGGTCAGGGGAGTAGCAATCCATTTCCCAACCCATACATGATACAGCTAGCTATTGCTAGCTATAGGTACGTGTCGTGTCGAGACGGACTTCCTGCGAAAGGAAGTTCCTGCGCGGGAATGCATGTGGGACCTACTGCTATGTTTGTACGAAATCCTCCCCGTCCATACGTTTTGTGAGTTCATTTCAGTATGTGAGGCTAAAAATGAACCGTATCCAATGCGCAGGTGGGCCGAAAAATTGATAATTGAACCTCCACAGTTGAAATATTCGTGGGGCCACAAATGTTTTGAATCAGGCTAATATTTATTTTTTTAGTTCATCCCAATAGGAATGACGTTATTAACGGTATGGATTTCATGTAAACATCACCGTCAAACCCAGGAAGGTTTCAACGGTAGGAATTTACCTAACCACCTTTTCCTTTAATACGGCCCACTTAAATCTTGGATTCTTCTCACTTTTGGTCTCATGCTCTAAAATGATCTCAAAAAATGGATGAACGGACTGGATTCCTGAAAAACAACACAGTGGGCCCCACATACCATCTCAGCAGATGAAATTGTTGTGAAAGGCTTTTCCTAGAAATCCGCGTCCCCTGCTTAGCATGCCGTGCACGCCAAGGCTAGCTGTACCCGAATGGTACGAATGGCTCAAATGAGTTCTATATTACATGGGCCCACAATGATGTATTTACTATATCCATACCGTTTATCTAATTTTTGTGATTATTTTAAAGTATTTGGAAAAAAAAAGATTCATATTTAAAGCTCATATGGACCACACTGAAAATAGCAGCGAGGATGATGATTTTCACGGTTAAAAATTCCATCCTTACCTAATCTAATCCGACTGGGTTTCTTTGCCCGAGTCGGACTTGGTTCGGGTCCAGCCAAGTATATAACGGATCTGTTCGAATAAGGTGTCCTGGACCCGATCCCGGTTCTGATCGGATTCGGATAAGTCTTGGCAGGTGTCGGACATGACTGAGTTGGACCAAATCCGATCCGACTCGGTCCGATGCCCAGCTCTAGTTCTTGGTAGAAAATTATAGAATGATCTACCACATCACCGATCTGAACCATTTGATGCAAAATGCCCCCCCCCCCTAAATTTTAACAATTGAAATCCATGTGTATATGGTTATTATGCATTGTCATGTATTTGTCGTGAAAAAAATTAACAATTAAGTGAAAAATGAAAAATCCTATAACTTTTAAAGTTTTATATTAAAAAATATATGTTCTTACTTTTAATTAATATAAAACTTTTATATATTAATGAGTGTTGGCCAATCTATTAATGGATTGCAAACTTTACATATTTATTTTATACCCACTTTTCTGATGTGGTTAGACTTATATAAAATGAAAACTTATCACGTGTAGTTATTATTTTTTGCATTATTTTTATTCCTACATATGGAAACATGTGTCTTCTAACATATTTTAAAATTTCATTGAAAATTCAATATTTTTATCAATATTTTCATTGGATGGAGATATTTTTATGAGTATTGACACTAATATCTGTGATACCAATACATGTTTCTATACACCTGGTCATTGATACCTAAAATGATACCTATAGTTTAAACACTTTATATAGGTGACCCACTTATATGCCAATAATCTCAAATGTAACTATGTGCATGGTAAGGTACCTTTTTAATTTTTAACACACCCACATCCCACGTACTCACACACCCACTAACACAACATGGGCACTCGATCTTTGATCGCAGTGTTAAAATAGAAGTCTATGTATCATTGAGCCATGGAGCCGGACCCAACATGGTAAGGTACCCATACTCTTAACCCACTTCATCATTTCTCCATATGGGGTTATAATATTTAATGGTATACAGAAACATTCAAACACTGATATAAGCAAGGTTTAAAATGTGTGTATCGGATATTGTATTGTTCACCACCGATATAGCACTGTGTCGCCCCTTATGAGGCAGGCTAACACGGGGTACAGCCATATACTTTGGGAGATGCCAGTATACATCTTGCAGCTGTTCATCTTGAAGTAGATTTCTCAAATATATATATATATATATAAAGGTAGTATGCGCTCGAGCTCACGGTCCTTCCCATGAGGTCGAGCTGTGTGGGCCCCACCATGATGCGTTTCGAACATCTACTCCATTATTCAGATGCACCATTCCATCGTGGGGCTAGGTCCCAAAAATCAAGTCAATCTGTGACTTTTGTGGGCCACACCACATACAGAAGTGGAGAGGGGCCGTACACCATTAAAACATTCATAACCATTTTTTGAGGGCCCACCGAGACGTGGTTTGAAAATCCAGCCCATCCATTATGTGTGTCCCACTTGAATGAGGGTTCAGAACAAGTTTCAACCGCATGAAAAACTCATGTGGGCCCCACCAAGTGCTTTTATATGTTTTAACGGTGTCTTTACATAAATTTAGATGGTATGGCCCACCTGAGTTCCGTATACGGTTGATTTTTGGGATATCCCATAATTTAAAGGGTACCCATCAAATGCACGGTGTTGATGGTCAACACACATCACGGTGGGGCCCACACAGCTCAACCTCACGATAAGCTTATCCTGAGCTCGAGCGCATAGTACCTTTTCCCACACACACATATATATATATATATATATATATATATATATATATATATATATATATATATATATATGTTTTATTATTATTATTTTTGAAAATGAAATTTTGGAGCAGCTTGTAGAGATTTTCTAAGCCATGCTCGTAAAAAATCAGCCCATCTACATGCTACTTCATGTGTCATTGTGTCACATGGGTGCAAGATCCAAGCCATCCATCAGGTTGGTGCCACCATGGAAATGATATACCATAGAAATTCAGCTGATCAGCGGATTATGTTGCCAAGTTACTAGAAACACATATTCTGCTGCTCATTTGTTTAATCAAGCCAGGGCATCCACATTCCACACAGTGGAAAAACGATTAATGCCAGGCTGTGGGTTTGCCTTATCCACGCTTTTGAGCTTAGCAAAAACAGTTTGAGATTATTGATCCAGACAATGTTAGTTAGAAGCATAATCGAATTGGCCGGAAAAAGGAGAAAAATGGAAAACTTAAGAAAGGGAAAGAACTTACCCGGAGCTTAGGCTTGTTGGCAAAAGACCTTGGAGTAATCTGAGTGATTCAGATAGCAAGATGGAAGCTAGTTATATATAGTTGGCACATGAGCTTGAGATCAAGCTGTCCATCAGGTGGGCCCCACTCAGTATTGTCCGAAGATGAAAACCGGGCATGATGAATGGGAAGGGTTTTTTTTTTTTTTTTTTTTTTTTTTTTTTTTTAAAAAAAAAAAAAAAAAAAACCTTGTCCACGACTCTTGTTTAGTAACATGAGGTCCACCTGATGAGCCACCGGGCTTAACTTTATTTAAGAAAAAGAGTCTCTTTGATGCTTTTCTTGCTTACCAACCATAGTATACATTGCATTCATGTTCCCAATGCAAGATGTCCAAATAATGGCCTCCACTTTTAGATGGGTACTGGTGCTAGAACAAGAATTTCTTGTGTACTTTAACCTGTTTAGTGTACTTTTTATTATTTCCTATGAATGGCCCCAAGTTTTCAGCTGAGCAGATTAGGTGGCCCCCACCTCTCGGAAGACTGCGTGGCCTTTAGTGTGGGGCCCACCTCAATGTATCTATTCTACATCCATTACATTTATCTGTTTTTCCCCCATCATTTTAGGGCATGGCCAAAAGAAGAAGTAGATCCAAATCTCAAGTGGACCATACTATAGGAATTGGTTGTGATTGAACACTCAACCATTAAAAACTTCCTAAGGCCCATGTAATGTTTATTTTCCATCCAAACAGCTGATGAGGTTACACAAACATGGATAAAGGGGTGAAAAGAAATATTAGCCTAATCAAAAACTTGTGTGGCCAATAAGAAGTTTTTAATGGTCAATCACCACTACTCCATATGAAATGATCCACTTCAGATATGGATTTGCTTCATGTTAGGCTCATGCCTAAAAATGATCTAGCAAATTAAACGGATGGACCGGTCAAGTCACCATCCCCTCTTAAGTGTATTTCAATATTTTATCATACATTGATATAGGCTAGCTGTGTACTCCCTCATTTCAATTATTTTTTTAAAAAAAAAAACAAAAAACCGCTCACTCTCAGATCTTAGGTGAGCAAGTGACATGCTATGTGCTTTAAAAACTGTATATCTCTATCATTTTGTTCATACAAATATCTCTATCTTAAATATCCACTACCTTAAGGTTAGGAATGTAGATTAAAATATTTAGAGCCCTAGCCACTGACTAAAAAGCTGGGCCATGATGTGAATGTATTGGCCTAGAATCATTCATACCATATATTCTTTGACTCTGTGCATCCGACTGGATGGTTATATTCTCATGCAACATATTATATATTCGTTTCAGCTCATGCCAAGTAAGAAATCTGATTTCTTTTCTTTCTAGCCAAAGAAGAATCCTTCCGCTGAAAAAGGAAAAGCAAAGGGCAGAGCTCTTTTTCTTTTTCTTTATCTTTATCTTTTTCTTTTTTCATTTTTGCATCTTTTTCCATGCATCTAGATAGCCTTTTAATTTGCAGTCTGACCAACGCATAGGTGGCCCTGTATCCATTTGTATGATATCCAAGTAAAATCCGATCAACCATTCATTGGGTGGAATTTATGCTTTGGATCAGATAGATAGCTGTTAATTTTTCTTCAATGTTTACGCTTTCTGTTTCTATGTTCCTGGTTTTTGTATTATATATTCTTCATGGTGGATTTAACTTATTGGGAGAGTTGGATGTTTCGTACAATTAGCACGTGCGCAGCTATGCACCAGTAGGATGGTAAGTCACGGTCCTTGTACTTCAATTCTCATTTTGTACAAGTGTGGCCAGCCGTTCAAATCCAGATCAGTGGTCGCTTGCTTACTTCGCAGACCGATGATGCCCAGGAAAAGGTCCTCAATAAGAGAATCTAACCTTTCATTCTGTGTGTTGATGGTTAAGACTGTCCACATTGACCTTATAAAAGGATCAATAATAATACCAAGGGAATACAATTTTTGGGAGGTTTCTGGTGAATGGTCCATCCAGTGGTGGGGCCCAACCAGCCAATGGTCCAAATCATTGGACCAGTGGCTCCACTTGAACAGACTGAGAATATGAGTACAATATATGTTCTTAAGTTCAAGATCTTGTAGTTCCTTTCCATTTTCGTTCCAACTGGGGTTTTCAATTGGATCCAGATCCACAGATGCACAAATCACCTAACCTGAATTAATATGATCTAGATCCAAATTTTGGTGTGGCCCATTAATATGTCAATCGAGATCCATCTGTTTTGCCCGATCATTTTTGGGCATGAGCCTAAAAATGAAGCATATCTAATTATCAGGTGGACCATATGATGGTGATTGACGATTAATTGACCATAAAAGTTTCTAATTACCCTTATGTTGGTTTTATCCCTTCAGCCAATTTTACGTCACCTTATCAACAGCTTTGATGGGTTACTGAAGTTTTTAATGGTAGGGCGTTCAATCACAAGTTTCCTACGGTATGGTCAGCCTGGGATTTGAATCTTTTTAATTTTTTGAGTTCAAGCCTTAAATTATGATATGCAAAACAAATGGAGAGCATGGATATAGAATACATACATCAAGGTGGGTCCCATCATCTTGGGTGATCCTAGGCACACCGAACATGCTCTCATGTAAAGTACGGCATCGGGTCCTTACTCTTGCCCGGCTGGTAGACTCTGAGGAGTTTCAACTCCTGGTCAAGGGTTCGAGTACCCATAGGTGGTGAAATTCCACCAGCGTGAGTGTGTGTTAAAGAAAAAAAAAAAAAAAAAAAAAAGAGTAAAGTACGGCATCTGATTTTGTTTCCTTTTCTGCGGGAGAAGCGTCCTTCATCTGATAAAGGGCAAGCATTGATAAAACATACAGCTGGACTACTACTTTAAAGTGGGACGCATAGGCTCATTTTATTTTTATTTTGGTTTGCGTGGGCACTCACATCGCAATGGGATTTCTCCTATGACTCTTGTTGAAACCGTTGCAAATTATTCTGCCCACTAAGGCATGAGTAAAGTACGTTTATATGATGTCTAACATTTTCAAAATGTTGACCCATTAATGTGTGTATATATATATGGAAATGGTACCATGGCCATGAGGTTGACCCATGGGAACTTACAATGAGATCAAGCTGTATGGGCTCCATCGTGATGTGTGTCCAACCCATGCATTCGATAGGTCCCTTTTAAGTTATAGGATATCCCCAAAATCAGTCGCATATGGAACTCCGGTGGGCCATACTATCTAAAATAGCGTGAAAACATGCCTAAAACATATAAAAGCACTTGGCAGGGGTCACCTGAGTTTTGGATGCAGCTGGAACTTACTCCGACCCTTCAATCAAGTGGGACACATACAATGGATGGGCTAGATTTGTGAACCACATATAAGTGAGCCCAATAATTAAGACCGGATATGCACCTCGGTTCCTTGAAATGAGATTCGTACCAGGAACCCGGAAACCGGCAAACATGGTACAGGGTTTTGGCACCCTGCAAAACCTTCAAATGCTGAGCCAGTCCACGTGGGTTTCCTGCAAAGCCTTTCGCACTAAATTCCTGCTATGGAATGCTATGTGGGGCCCACCGTGATGTTTGGGAAAATTAAATTCATCTGTCCATCGGTTTTGTTAAATTATTATAGGAAATGAAACAAAAATTAGACAAATCTAGCACTTACCTGTGTCATATCCAAACCATCTACCGATTTGGCCAGCTTGTCTTAAACTTTAAACAAAAAATAAAACTGACCCAAAGATCAAGTGGACCACACTGCAAAAAGCAGTGGGGGATCGAACGTCTACCATTGAAACCCTTTTTGGAGTCACAGAAGTTTTGGATTAATTGATATTTGGTTTTCCAATTCACTCAGGTTTGTTTGACCTCATGAACAAATTGAATGGAAAATAAACATAATGATGGCCCTATAAATGTTTTAATGGTGAGAATCATTATCCCACTACTAATTATGGTATGGTCCATTTAAGCATTGAATATGACTCATTTTTTGGATACATTCTCTAGAATGATCTCTCTAAATGGATGAACCATGTGGATATAATAAATATATCACTGTGAGGCTCATGTAACTTTGATTTCCTTTAAACCACACGAACAACTCCAACTTCGAGGAGTGTCAACGCGGGTATTGGCACCACACGTACCATACACTAACAAGGTGGGTGGTGTGTGGTACACCTGACGTCACCAAGTTCTGCAGGTCCCATGATGAGGTATGAGTCATATCCAAACTATACATAAACTTAGTGAGCTCGTGGTAATGCTTGAGCTGAAAATTAAGTCGAATTCGAAATTCAAGTGAACTACACTGTATAAAGTAATGGAGGATTGAATGCCTACTGTTGAAACCCTTTAGAGGGTCATAGAAAATTTGGAGCAGTATAATATCCCTTTTTTCTCTTCATCGGGGTCAGTGGAAATCATTATCCCCATTGATATTTGTGGTGTGGTCCACTTGAGCCTTGGAAATTATTTATTTTTGAGCACGAGATGTAAAATGATCTCACCCAATGGTTAAAAAGTGTAGATAAGATAAATGCATCATTGTGGGCTATGTAAGTTTGATATCTTTTGAACCTTTCGTACAACTCTAGACCTCGAGGAGCGTAAGCACTCGTCTTTGCAGCCACACGATCCGCATCAGGTAGGTTGCTGGTGTGTGGTACAACAGCCAATCCACTTCCCCAACTTGCAGAGGTTGGTTGGATTTCCTGCAAAAGCCTTTTCCAAGTAAGGTACTGTGCTGAAATGCACATTGGGCCCCACCGTGATGTAAGTGTTTTATCCACGCGGTTCAAAGATTTTCTAAGATTATTTTAAGATACTAACCAAAAAAGGAGGCAGGTAAAAGTCCTAAGTGGACCACAAAGTGGGGATTGAATTTCTACTATTAAAAGCTTCTTGGGAGGTGGAGAAGTCTCTGATCAAGCTGATATTTGGGTTTTCACTTCATCCACGTCTACATGACCTTATGAATAGGTTGGATAGTAAAAAAAAACATCACGTTCGCCCTTAGAAAGGTTTCAACGGTGTGTGTCATTATCATTGCAGCATCCTTTGGTGTGGTCCACTGGAGCAGTGGACCTATCTCATTTTTAGGCCCATACCTTAAAATGATCTGAGAAAATCGGTGAACGGTGTGGATAAAACACTTACATCATGGTGGCTCCCACAAAGCCCTGCCCCGCGGGGATAGGACCCAATCCGCGTCCATAGTGAACCCAAAAATGAAATATATAAAATGTTTAAATGGACGACACCACAGGAAACAGTTGAATTGAACGTCTACCATTGGAAAATTCTTGAGACCCACAGAAGTTTTGGATCAAGCTTATATTTGTGTTTTTCCACTACCCATACAGCCGTGTTAAAATAGAAGTCTATGTATCATTGAGCCATGGAGCCGGACCCAACATGGTAAGGTACCCATACTCTTAACCCACTTCATCATTTCTCCATATGGGGTTATAATATTTAATGGTATACAGAAACATTCAAACACTGATATAAGCAAGGTTTAAAATGTGTATCGGGTATTGTATTGTTCACCACCGATCTAGCACTGTGTCGCCCCTTATGAGGCAGGCTAACACGGGGTACAACCATATACTTTGGGAGATGCCAGTATACATATTGCAGCTGTTCATCTTGAAGTAGATTTCTCAAATTATGTCCTACAATATATATATATATATATATATATATATATATATATATATATATATATATATATATATATATATATATATATATATAATATATGAAGGTAGTATGCGCTCGAGCTCACGGTCCGTCCCATGAGGTCGAGCTGTGTGGACCCACCGTGATGCGTTTCGAACATCGACTCCATTATTCAAATGTACCATTCCATCGTGGGCCTAGGTCCCAAAAATCAAGTCAATCCGTGACTTTTGTGGGCCACACCACATACAGAAGTGGAGAGGGGCGTACACCATTAAAACATTCATAACCATTTTTTGAGGGCCCACCGAGACGTGGTTTGAAAATCCAGCCCATCCATTATGTGTGTCCCACTTGAATGAGGTTCAGCACAAGTTTTAGGCACATGCAAAACTCAGGTGGGCCCCACCAAGTGCTTTTATATGTTTTAATAATGTCTTTACATAATTTTAGATGGTATGGCCCATTTGAGTTCCGTATAAGGCTGATTTTTGGGATATCCCATAATTTAAAGGGTACCCATCAAATGCACGGTGTTGATGGTCAACACGCATCACGGTGGGGCCCACACAGCTCAACCTCACGATAAGCTTATCGTGAGCTCGAGCGCATAGTACCTTTTCCCATATATATATATATATATATATATATGTTTTATTATTATTATTATTATTATTATTATTGAAAATGAAATTTTGTAACAGCTTGTAGAGATTTTCTAAGCCATGCTCATAAAAAATCAGCCCATCTACATGCTACTTCATGTGTCATTGTGTCACATGGGTGCAAGATCCAAGCCATCCATCAGGTTGGTGCCACCATAGAAATGATATACCATAGAAATTCAGCTGATCAGCGGATTATGTTGCCAAGTTACTAGAAACACATATTCTGCTGCTCATTTGTTTAATCAAGCCAGGGCATCCACATTCCACACAGTGGAAAAACAATTAATGCCAAGCTGTGGGTTTGCCTTATACACGCTTTTGAGCTTAGCAAAATCAGTTTGAGATTATTGATCCAGACAATGTTAGTTAGAAGCAGAGTCGAATTGGTAGGAAAAAGGAGAAAAATGGAAAACTTAAGAAAGGGAAAGAACTTACCCGGAGCTTAGGCTTGTTGGCAAAGGACCTTGGAGTAATACGAGTGATTCAGATAGCAAGACGGAAGCTAGTTATATATAGCTGGCACATGAGCTTGAGATCAAGCTGTCCATCAGGTGGGCCCCACTCAGTATTATCCGAAGATGAAAACCGGGCATGACGAATGGGAAGGGTTTTTTTTTTTTTTTTTTTTTCTTTTAAAAAAAAAAAAAAAAAAAAACCTTGTTCAGGACTCTTGTTTAGTAACATGAGGTCCACCTGATGAGCCATCGGGCTTGACTTTATTTAAGAAAAAGAGTCTCTTTGATGCTTTTCTTGCTTACCAACCATAGTATACATTGCATTCATGTTCCTAATGCAAGACGTCCAAATAATGGCCCCCACTTTTAGATGGGTATTGGTGCTAGAACAAGAATTTCTTGTGTACTTTAACCTGTTTAGTGTACTTTTTATTATTTCCTGTGAATGGCCCGAAGTTTTCAGCTGAGCAGATTAGGTGGCCCCCACCTCTCGGAAGACGGCGTGGCCTTTAGTGTGGGCCCACCTCAATGTATCTATTCTACATCCATTACATTTATCTGTTTTTCCCCCATCATTTTAGGACATGGCAAAAAAGATGAAGTAGATCCAAATCTCAAGTGGACCATACTATAGGGAATTGGTTGTGATTGAACACTCAACCATTAAAAACTTCCTAAGGCCCATGTAAGTTTATTTTCCATCCAAACAATGATGAGGTTACACAAACATGGATAAAGGGGGCGAAAAGAAATATTAGCCTAATCAAAAACTTGTGTGGCCAATAAGAAGTTTTTAATGGTCAATCACCACTACTCCATATGAAATGATCCACTTCATATATGGATTTGCTTCATGTTTGGCTCATGCTTAAAAATGATCTAGCAAATTAAACGGATGGACAGGTCAAGTCACCATCCCCTCTTAAGTGTATTTCATTATTTTATCATATATTGATATAGGCTGTGTAAGTGATCATTTTAATTATTTAAATAAATAAATATAAAAAAAACTGCTCACGCTCAGAACTTAGGTGAGCAAGTGACATGCTATTTGTTTTAAAAACTGTATATCTCTATCATTTTGTTCATACAAATATCTCTATCCTAAATATCCACTACCTTAAGGTTAGGAATGTAGATTAAAATATTTAGAGCCCTAGCCACTGACTAAAAAGCTGGGCCATGATGTGAATGTATTGGCCTAGAATTATTCTTACCATATATTCTTTGACTCTGTGCATCCGACTGGATGGTTATATTCTCATGCAACACATTATATATACGTTTCAGCTCATGCCAAGTAAGAAATCTGATTTCTTTTCTTTCTAGCCAAAGAAGAATCCTTCCGCTGAAAAAGGAAAAGCATAGGGCAGAGCTCTTTTTCTTTATCTTTATCTTTTTTCATTTTTGCGTCTTTTCCCATGCATCTAGATAGCCTTGTAATTTGCAGTCTGACCAACGCATAGGTGGCCCTGTATCCATTTGTATGATATCCAAGTAAAATCCGATCAACCATTCATTGGGTGGAATTTATGCTTTGGATCAGATAGATAGCTGTTAATTTTTCTTCAATATTGTTTACGCTTTCTGTTTCTATGTTCCTGGTTTTTGTATTATATATTCTTCACGGTGGATTTAACTTATTGGGAGAGTTGGATGTTTCGTAAAATTAACACGTGCGCAGCTATGCACCAGTAGGATGGTAAGTCACGGTCCTTGTACTTCAATTCTCATTTTGTACAAGTGTGGCCAGCCGTTCAAATCCAGATCAGTGGTCGCTTGCTTACTTCGCAGACCGATGATGCCCAGGAAAAGGTCCTCAATAAGAGAATCTAACCTTTCATTCTGTGTGTTGATGGTTAAGACTGTCCACATTGACCTTATAAAAGGATCAATAATAGTACCAAGGGAATACAATTTTTGGGAGGTTTCTGGTGAATGGTCCATCCAGTGGTGGGGCCCAACCAGCCAATGGTCCAGATCATTGGACCAGTGGCTCCACTTGAACAGACTGAGAATATGAGTACAATATATGTTCTTAAGTTCAAGATCTTGTAGTTCCTTTCCATTTTCGTTCCAACTGGGGTTTTCAATTGGATCCAGATCCACAGATGCACAAATCACCTAACCTGAATTAATATGATCTAGATCCAAATTTTGGCGTGGCCCATTAATATGTCAATCGAGATCCATCTGTTTTGCCTGATCATTTTTGGGCATGAGCCTAAAAGTGAAGCATATCTAATTATCAGGTGGGCCATATGATGGTGATTGACGATTAATTGACCATAAAAGTTTCTAATTACCCTTATGTTGGTTTTATCCCTTCAGCCAAATTTACGTCACCTTATCAACAGCTTTGATGGGTTACTGAAGTTTTTAATGGTAGGGCGTTCAATCACAAGTCCTACAGTCTGGTCAGCTTGGGATTTGAATCTTTTTAATTTTTTGAGTTCAAGCCTTAAATTATGATATGCAAAACAAATGGAGAGCATGGATATAAAATACATACATCAAGGTGGGTCCCATCATCTTGGGTGATGCTAGGCGCACCGAACATACTCTCATGTAAAGTACGGCATCGGGTCCTTACTCTTGCCCGGCTGGTAGACTCTGAGGAGTTTCAACTCCTGGTCAAGGGTTCGAGTACCCATAGGTAGTGAAATTCCACCAGCATGAGTGTGTGGGGGTGTGTGTGTGTTAAAAGAAAAAAAAAAGAAAAAAAGAGTAAAGTACGGCATCTGATTTTGTTTCCTTTTCTGCGGGAGAAGCGTTCTTCATCTGATAAAGGGCAAGCATTGATAAAAACATACAGCTGGACTACTTTTAAAGTGGGACGCATAGGCTCATTTTATTTTTATTTGGTTTGCGTGGGCACTCACATCGCAATGGGATTTCTCCTCTGACTCTTGTTGAAACCGTTGCAAATTAATCTGCCCACTAAGGCATGAGTAAAGTACGTTTATATGATGTCTAACATTTTCAAAAGGTTGACCCATTAATGCGTGTATATATACGGAAATGGTACCATGGCCCATGGGAACTTACAATGAGATCGAGCTGTATGGGCTCCATCGTGATGTGTGTCCAACCCATGCATTTGATAGGTCCCTTTTAAGTTATAGGATATCCCCAAAATCAGTCGCATATGGAACTCCAGTGGGCTATACCATTTAAAATAACGTGAAAACATGCCTAAAACATATAAAAGCACTTGGCGGGGCTCACCTGAGTTTTGGATGCAGCTGGAACTTACTCCGACCCTTCATTCAAGTGGGACACATACAATGGATGGGTTAGATTTGTGAACCACATATAAGTGAGCCCAATAAATAAGACCGGATATGCACCTCGGGTTCCTTGAAATGAGATTCGTACCAGGAACAGGGAAACTGTTAAACATGGTACAGGGTTTGGGCACCCTGCAAAACCTTCAAATGCTGAGCCAGTCCACGTGGGTTTCCTGCAAAGCTTTTCGCACTAAATTCCTGCTATGGAATGCTATGTGGGACCCACGGTGATGTTTGGGATAATTAAATTCATCTGTCCATCGGTTTTGTTAAATTATTATACAAAATGAAACAAAAATTAGTCAAATCTAGCACTTACCTGCGTCCTATCCAAATTGTCTACCGATTTGGCCAGCTCCTCTTAAGCTTTGAACAAAAAATAAAACTAACCTAAAGATCAAGTGGACCACACTGCAAAAAGTAGTGGGGATCTAACGTCTACCATTGAAACCCTTTTTGGGGGTCATAGAAGTTTTGGATTAATTGATATTTGGTTTTCAATTCACTCAGGTTTGTTTAACCTCATGAACAAATTGAATGGAAAATAAACGTAATGATGGCCCTATAAATGTTTTAATGGTGAGAATCATTATCCCACTACTAATTATGGTATGGTCCATTTAAGGATTGAATATGACTCATTTTTTGGATACATTCTCTAGAATGATCTCTCTAAATGGATGAACCATGTGGATATAATAAATATATCATTGTGAGGCTCATATAACTTTGATTTCCTTTAAACCACACGAACAACTCCAACTCCGAGGAGTGTCAACGCGGGTATTGGCACCACACGTACCATACACTAACAAGGTGGGTGTTGTGTGGTACACCTGACGTCGCCAAGTTCTGCGGGTCCCATGATGAGGTATGAGTCATATCCAAACTATACATAAACTTAGTGAGCTCGTGGTAATGCTTGAGCTGAAAATTAAGTCGAATTCGAAATCAAGTGAACTACACTGTATAAAGTAGTGGAGGATTGAATGCCTACTGTTGAAACCCTTTAGAGGGTCATAGAAATTTTGGAGCAATATAATATCCTTTTTTCTCCTCATCCAGGTCAGTGAAAATCATCATCCCATTGATATTTGTGGTGTGGTCCACTTGAGCCTTGGAAATTATTTTTTTGAGAATGAGATGTAAATGATCTACCAATGGTTAAAGGTGTTGAGATATGATAAATGCATCATTGTAGGCTATGTAGGTTTGATATCTTTTGGACCGTTCGTACAACTCTGGACCTCGAGGAGCGTAAGCACTCGTCTTTGCAGCCACACGTATCCGCATCAGGTAGGTTGCTGGTGTGTGGTACAACAGCCAATCCACTTCCTCAACTTGCATAGGTTGGTTGGATTTCCTGCAAAAGCCTTTTCCAAGGTACTGTGCGGAAATGCTCCTTGGGGCCACCGTGATGTAAGTGTTTTATCCATGCCGTTCAAAGATTTTCTAAGATTATTTTAAGTTATTAACCAAAAAATGAGGCAGGTAAAAGTCTTAAGTGGACCACAAAGTGGGGATTGAATTTCCACCATTAAAAGCTTCTTGGGAGCCGGAGAAGTTTCTGATCAAGCTGATATTTGGGTTTTCACTTCATCCACGTCTACATGACCTTATGAATAGGTTGGATAGTAAAAAAAACCATCACGTTCGCCCTTAGAAAGGTTTCAACAGTGTGTGTCATTATCATTGCAGCATCCTTTGGTGTGGTCCACTGGAGCCGTGGACCTACCTCATTTTTAGGCCCATACCTTAAAATGATCTGAGAAAAGCGGTGAACAGCGTGGATAAAACACTTACATCACGGTGGCCCCCACAAAGCCCTGCCCGGCGGGGATAGGACCCAATCCGCGTCCATAGTGTGTGTGCGTGGATTGGCTGTTTGTACACACACCAGCAACCTACCTGATGCGGATACGTGTGGCTGCAAAGACGAGTGCTTACGCTCCTCGAGGTCCAGAGTTGTACGAAAGGTTCAAAA
>JAJHSJ010000017.1:4233486-4301072 GCA_021015155.1 Magnolia officinalis
CACCTTGATGCTCATGAGAAATCCGCTCCTCCATCTGCTTTATCAGCCCATTTAATGAGTTGAGACCAACTTGAAGCAGATCCAGATATCAGGTGGGCCTAAAATTGATGGATTAAGGGCTATCTGTCCGTTGGGCCTCTTCCGCAGCGATCCGGGAGCTGAAATTCAACATGTACGGTTCATTTATGGTCCTCAGGCCCTGTATGAAATTTCGGGCCAATCGGATGGTGAAAACCCTGTGATCTTGCATTCTGGCTGACTTTTAGGCCACTTGAGCTTCAGTTTCTCAATTTTCTTGGATATCTGACGTGTACATCCATTGATCTTGGTCCCCTGGAGTCCGTCCCTTGGTTTTGTGAAATCTGAGCATTAATTTTTGGCTTTTAGCATCTTTTTCAGTTCACGCTAGCAAATGTACCTTGCATCACAAACACGATTAAAATAGGGCATTAAATGGTATCATGTTTCGTAAATCCAAGCAATAGTTAGGGTATGGGTCTGATGCAATATTTGACTCTCAACACAACCCCCCACCAGCATTTTGCTAGTCCCGAGCAAAATATGCGAAAAATAAGTTGAGATTATAGGACATTTCTACGAACTCTAGTGATTTTTGAAAAACCACCCAGATACTAGAATTCTAAGGTTCATGATTGTTGAGCATCACTTTCTCTGGACTCAAGCCACGGTAAATTTTAATCAGTTCAAATATTAATCCATAAACTAGAATAATAAACATTGAATTCCATGGGTGTAGAGTGTAAATCCGACTTTCAACATTAATATTCAATTCTCTATTTCATGATAATGTTGGTAACCACAAGAGCATTCAGGACAACCAAATCTAAACTAAAAGGTCCCTCATAGATCATTCTTTTTTTTCTTTCTTTCAGCCTTTGATTCATTTTTTTTTTTTTTTTTTTTTTTTTTTTTTTTTTTTTTTTTTTTAAAGGTAACGCCAAGAAGGGGAGTCAAATCTTCACCTATAGGGAGCAACCTATGGTGAAGATCATACACCTAAACCTTTTTCATATCTCATCCATGGGGAATTAAGTCCACACCTATAGGGAGCAAACCTATGGTGAAGATTATTCGCCCACCCCTTTCCAAAGGCATTTGTATTTTCTTTTTCTTCAATTGATCATGACGAGCAATTTTTCAGGCCGGTTCCTTCCATGCTTAGTGATTACCAAGTCAACCCTTCAATACCAAATTGAAACCTTAATGTGAAAGTGAGATGTGACATGTGAGATCATGACTCAATCAATGTTTACAATTCTAATCATGGATTAATAATTCAAACTTAACTGTGAAATCTAACGAGCAACTGAATCAAGAGTAGTAAATCACCAACATTCCATATCTTGTAATTTAAATCAAAGATGGTCATCAAATCACATCGAATTCACTAGAAAGTCCAGAAAAAAAAAAAATTTAAAAATTTTCACAATTTTTGCTCAAGACTAAGAAAACACTGATTAGGTAACCTAATCTCCCACCCCCAACCTAAAATCTACATTGTCCTCAATGTAAAAGATATATGCATGCAATGCACATGGGACAACGAAAGTAATGTGAAGTTATGAAAGATAGTACCTGAATGATAAATGAGAGAGACTTTCCAAGAGATCGCAGTATGGAAGTCGGCTAGCATGAAGAGATATCAACACAAAAATAACAAAAATAAAATCCTACCTATACCACTTTCGCAGGTGCTCTCGATTGCATTTAGCGTATGCAACAAGCCTTTAAACCCCTAGGTTGCCCCTAGTGGACGAGTTGTAGTCTCGTGAGGGTTTGCAGTAATGTTACCCACAAACATTGGACTAAGAAAATGAAATGAAAAGCTGGGCTGCCTCCCAGGAGCGCTAAGTTTACCGTCTTCAGCCAGACAAATAAAACAACTACTCTAGTCCTAAGAAAGCGATAAACCTACCTATACCTCCATCAGACTAGGAGATCATTCCTGGTAAACAGGATCAGTCAGAGGCATGGACATGTCTCTGAATCAATTTTCTCGACAAATGGCTTTAAGCGATGTCCATTTACTTTAAATTCCTTGCCATTGTCGGGATCTCTTATCTCGACGGCCCCATGAGGATATGCAGTAACAACAATGTAAGGGCCGTCCAACGAGATCGAAGCTTACCCGGAAAGAGATGTAATCGAGAATTATACAAAAGGACTTTCTGACCTGGCGTGAATGATTTTCGTAGAATATGTTGGTCATGAAACGCCTTCATCCTGTCCTTGTAAATTCTTGAGTTCTCGTACGCGTCGTTCCGATTTCTTCAAGTTCATTTAATTGAAGTTTGCGTAGCGAGCCAGCGTTGTTCAGATTGAAATTCAGATTTTTGATTGCCCAGTAGGCTCTATGTTCCAACTCCACAGGCAAGTGACAAGCCTTCCCATAGACGAGTCTAAAGGGAGACATTCCAATAGGGGTTTTAAAAGCAGTACGGTAAGCCCACAAGGCATCGGTCAATCGGATTGACCAATCCTTACGGTCAGGGTTAACCGTTTTCTCCAAAATGTGTTTGATTTCCCTATTGGAAATCTCAGCTTGCCCACTTGTCTGTGGGTGGTATGGGGTGCTCACCTTATGAGAGATACCGTATTTCTTCATTAAACTCTCGAATGGCCTATTACAAAAGTGTGAGCCCCCATCACTAATGATGGCTCGAGGCGTTCCAAATCGGGACAGGATGTTTTCTTTTAAGAATTTAATGACCGTGCGATGGTCATTAGTTCGACATGGAATTGCTTCGACCCATTTAGTGACATAGTCTACGGCAAGCAATATATATAATTCCCGAAAGATTGGGGGAATGGTCCCATAAATCGATGCCCCAGCAATCAAATGCCTCTATGATAAGTGGGATTCAAGGGCATCATATTTCGACGGGACAATGCTCCCAATTTCTGACAACGCTCACAAGTTTTGCAAAACTCATGAGTGTCCCTGAACATAGTGGGCCAATAGAAGCCACACTGCAGAATTTTGGCCGTGGTCTTTTTAGCAGAAAAGTGACCACCACAGGCCTGTGAGTGACAAAAGGAGATGACACTCTGATGCTCATCGTCTGGTACACATCTCCTTAAGATCTGGTCTGGGCAATATTTAAACAGGTATGGATCATCCCAGAAAAATTTGCGTACCTCGGTAAAGAATTTCTTCTTATCTTGCGCAGTCCACTGTGTCGGTATGGAACCTGTAGCAAGATAATTAGCAATATCAGCGAACCAAGGTGAGTGGGAGACTCTGAACAGTTGTTCATCAGGGAACATGTCGTTGATATGGGTTGCCTCAAGGGAATCAGAGGTATTAAGGCGAGAAAGGTGATCGGCCACTACGTTCTCTACTCCTTTTTTATCTTTAATTTCCAAATCAAATTCTTGGAGTAGAAGGATCCATCGTATCAGGCGGGGCTTAGAATCATTCTTAGAAAGAAGATATTTAAGTGCCGCATGATCTGTATAGATAATGATCTTGGATCCAATCAAATAGGACCTAAATTTGTCCAAAGCGAACACTACGGCTAAGAGTTCTTTTTCCGTAGTTGAGTAGTTCACTTGGGCAGGATTTAAGGTTCTACTTGCGTAATGTATGACGTATGGCCTCTTATCTTTTCTCTGGCCTAGAACCGCTCCAAGAGCATAATCAGAAGCATCGCACATAAGCTCAAAAGGAAGGCTCCAGTCGGGTGGCTGCATGATGGGTGCAGTGGTTAACGTGCCCTTAAGCTTAGTGAACGCTTCCTGGCACTGCTCAGTCCACTCGTATGGAGCATCCTTTTGAAGAAGATTACATAAAGGACGAGAGAGAAGACTAAAGTCCTTTATGAATCTCCTGTAAAATCCTGCGTGTCCTAAGAAGGATCGCACGTCCCTGATGTTCTTGGGTGGAGGTAGGTTAGAGATAAGATCGATTTTTGCCTTATCTACCTCAATTCCCTTGGACGAGATGATATGTCCAAGGACAATCCCCTTATGAACCATGAAATGGCACTTCTCCCAATTAAGTACCAGATTCTTTTCTTCACATCTTTTCAGCACACATTTAAGATTCTCTAAGCACTCGCTGAAAGATGAACCGAAAACCGAGAAATCGTCCATAAAGACCTCTAGATATTTCCCTACCATGTCAGAAAAGATACTCAGCATACATCGCTGAAAGGTGGCAGGGGCATTACATAACCCGAATGGCATCCTTCT
Organism: Magnolia officinalis; assembly: GCA_021015155.1. Classification (NCBI taxonomy): domain Eukaryota; kingdom Viridiplantae; phylum Streptophyta; class Magnoliopsida; order Magnoliales; family Magnoliaceae; genus Magnolia; species Magnolia officinalis. Next base: position 4,237,702 of record JAJHSJ010000017.1, read on the forward strand.
GTAAGCAAAGGTGCCATAGGGGCAAGTAAATGTGGTCTTTTCCTGGTCCTCAGGAGCGATTTCAATTTGGTTATAGCCCGAATACCCGTCAAGGAAACTGTAATAGGAATGACCGGCTAACCTTTCCAGGATCTGATCAATGAATGGTAAAGGAAAGTGGTCTTTCCTCGTGACGGTATTCAATTTCCTGTAGTCAATGCACATTCTCCAACCAGTAGTGACTCTAGTCGGCACGAGTTCATTATTAGCATTGGCTACGATGGTGATTCCGGACTTCTTAGGAACCACCTGAGTTGGACTCACCCACTGACTATCAGATATAGGGTATATGATACCCACATCCAATAGTTTGAGAACCTCGGCCTTAACCACTTCCTTCATGTTTGGATTTAGTCTACGCTGTGGTTGCCGAGCGGTCTTCGCATTATCCTCAAGATATATGCGGTGAGTACAAATCGAGGGGTCGATTCCCTTGAGGTCCGCGATCGTCCATCCAAGGGCTCCCTTATGCTGAATGAGAGTAGCTATGAGCATACTCTCCTGTTCTTTCTCCAGGTGGGCAGAGATCACCACCGGGTATGTCTCATCTTGACCTAAATAAGCATATTTCAAATCAGAGGGCAAAGGTTTTAGGTCAAGCTTCGGTGCCTTGAGGTTAGACGGTAAAGGCACTACATCAGTTTATGGTAATTCTTCAAATTGTGGCCTCCACCGGTTAACTTCAAGTACCAGTGCAGTATCCAGCAAGACACACGTCTCCCTAATCATATCATCATCAAACTCATGGGAGTGGGCCAGGCACGTCTCGAGAGGGTCGGAGGATAAGGTCAGAGATGTCGTATCTTCCACGAAAGAGTCAATCATGTTAATGTCGTGGATATCGTCATCATCCTCTGAGTTGTTGCCGTTATTGAAAAAGATGTTTGACTCCAATGTCAAATTTTCAAAAGACATAGTCATGACACCATTCCTGCAATTGATAATTGCATTTGACGTAGCAAGGAATGGGCGACCAAGAATGACGGGAATCTGAGTGCTTATGTTATTGATGGGTTCGGTGTCCAAGATGATAAAATCTACAGGGTAGTAAAATCTATCAACTTGGACCAAAACATCCTCAATAATCTCTCTTGGTACACGAACAGAGCGATCGGCAAGTTGTAGTGTGGTTAAGGTGGGTTTTCAACTCACCCAAACCTAACTGTTTGTATACCGAGTAGGGAATCAGATTGACGCTCGCTCCTAAGTCAAGAAGTGCATGATCAATTCGATGGTTCCCGATTACACATGATATGGTTGGGCTACCGGGATCCTTGAATTTCTGCGGCACGTCTTGCTTCAGGATGGCACTCACTTTTTCAGTCAAGAAAATCTTCTTTTGAATACTCTGCCGTCTTTTGGTCGTACATAGGTCTTTCAGAATTTTGCATATGAAGGAATCTATTTTACGACATCAAGCAGAGGAATGTTGACTTTCACTTGTTTCAACACCTCCAGAATATCCTGAGAGTTAGAAAGACGTTTTGGTGCAACCAACCGTTGGGGAAACGGAGCAACTGGCTTCTCTAGAAGTTCCGGTTCTAATTTTGTGGAGTATCGCTAGATCCATCTTTATTGTCCTCTTCTGGTTCTTGAGGCTTTTCAGGCCTAACCGGAAGGGTTTTATCAATGATCTTCCCACTCCTAAGAGTGGTGATGGATTTAGCGTGCCCCATTTGATTTGAGGAGCAGGGATCATTTATCTCGTACTGCGGTTTAGGATTGGGGAGCGTTGTGCAGGAAGCATCCCCTTTTCTATAACCGTCATACGAGAATCTATCTTTTGCATAAATTCAGTAAATCCTCGCATCGCCTGAGCCAGCTCTTGTATGGAATTTTGAACCGGTTCTTCTTGAGGTTTCCCTTGATTTGGATTTTGATTGAGAAACCTTGGGGGGTAGCCGTTTGCCCATTTCTCCAACTAAAGTTTGGATGAGTTTTCCAACCAGGATTGTACGTGTTGGAGTTAGGTCCAGTAAAAGGTCTTTGATAGTTGTTTAAGGCATTGACTTGTTCATTCAACACTCCTCGAAAGGCAGATATTGTAGGGCAGTTTTCAGTTGTGTGAATATTGCAATCACAGATGCCGCAAACAATTTCATTGACCTTATCCTTCTTTTCTTCCATGGCCTCGACTCTTCTTATGAGATTAGTCACTTTAAAATTACATCATCCTCTTCTTTCAGGAGATATACTCCACCTTTCTCCTTAGATTGAGTTGGCCTAGACGTGGTATTTGATTTTGGGTAATGGTCCCAAGATTGTGCATTTTCGGCAAGTCTATCGAGATAATCCCATACCTCATCGACCTCTTTATTCATGAATTCTCCATTACACATTGTCTCGACTAGTTGGCGCATGGAAGATGTCAGTCCATCATAGAAAAATTTGTAATGCGCCACATTTCAAAACCGTGTTGTGGGCATGAACTGACAAGATCCTTGAACCTTTCCCAACATTGGTAGAATGTTTCATCTTCCTTTTGGGCGAAGTTCATGATTGCTTTTCTGAGGGTAATTGTTTTATGGTGTGGGAAAAATTTCTTTATGAATTCCCTCTGTAAATCATTCCATGTGCCAATGGATCTAGGACGCAGTGAATGTAACCACGTCTTTGCCTTCTCTTTCAAGGAAAAAGGAAAGAGTTTCAGCCTGATTGTATCCTCGGATACATTGGGAAAGTATAAGGTGGCTATAATCTCATCGAACTCTTTCAAATGTAAGTATGAGCTTTCTGATTCAAGCCCATGGAATTTAGGAAGGAGTTGGATAACTCCTGGCTTGATGTCCATCTGTCCTGTGTTTTCAGGAAAAATCATACATGAGGGCGTACTCACCCCCGCCGGTTGTAAATAATCTCGTAAAGTACGAGGCGGGGGTGCTTGATGCACCTCATTCTCATCATGTGTTTCCTCATCCCTGTGGTGAGGTAGTGCTTGAGGTTGATTTGCAGCCATAACCTCAATTAACTCAGGGGAATTCGAGCGGTGTCTAGTCCTGCGATGGACAGTTAACCCCTCAACTAATCCTCCTTCGTCAGAGACGTCGAGTGTTGTCACGGGCCCACTTGGGCATGAAACACTCACAGCCCTCAATCAAATTCTAAACCTAATCCTAAGAAAGAAAAATAAAAATCTAGAAAGAAAGAGAGGGTTGGAAGGAAGTTACCAAATTGGAGTCCCTAAGCTAAAGACCTGCAAAACAAAACAAAATAAGTTAGTTTCTAAAATAGGCCTAAGACTAGAAAATTCCTAAGAAGAAGAATAGCAATTACTGAGTTCTAAAAAGAGGAATCCTAAAAAAAAAAAGAAAGTAGGAACCTCTTAAACAAATTAGAAAAACTAGAAAGTAAGTGAGTTAATGAAAGAGATAAAAAGTAGAAGTCAGAAAGAGCTTACTGAGTTAGAAAACCTACAAAACAAGAGGGTTAGTTTCTAAATAGAAAATCTAAAAATAGGAAATTTTCTAAAATTCAAACCTTAATTCTAAAGATAGAAAGAAAGAAGATTTAAGAAGAAGCGTACCAATTTAGAAGGCTATCTCAGAAACCTATAAAGAGAAACGTTAGTAAAGTCCTAATCTTACTCTTAATTCTAAAACTAATTAATTTCAAATTACGTAGCCGTCAATCCCCGGCAACGGCGCCAAAAACTTGTTCACTCCCCAAGTATAGGGTTGTGATGTAGTAATAATCTCGGTAAGACCGAGGTCGAATCCACAGGGACTGAAACCTGTACGTAGTCTGAAACTAACTAGAACTAGAACTAGACTAAGATGAATTCTAAATCAAAGAACAATTGAGAAATAATTGTGGAATAATTAATCTAAAACTTAAGAAAATTCAGAGGAAGGAAAACTAGGGATTCAGAGGATCCACTTGTAGAGATCAGGGAGATCTTATGCATGTATCACAAATCATGGAAATTAAATGAACTGACATTGATATAATTTTCAAGAGATGAAAGGTATATGAATTAGAATGGATTCCATCACCAAACCATGCCCAGGGGACAAAGCAAACAACAGAATTAAACTAATTACCAACCAGTCAACATGTTTATGAAGGTTAGGAAGGGTACCGACATCCAACCATGCCCAGGAGACGATGGTGAACAACAGGGCTTCCTGACGTCATAAACATAACAAGGCAAAGGAAATACTCAAAGCCATTGCAAACCCATTGTAATTTCAGTCACAACAGACCATTAAAGACTAAAACAATATTCCCTTAATAATCAACCAAACAAATTTAGTTCATAAATTTAAATTAAAAGCATAAAATAGGGGCTCCCATCTCACTACAAGCTTCACCTCTTGGCCCTAGCCAAGAGGTTTAGCCCAAAAACATGGTCAGGCTAAAATATCTCAACAAACAAAAATTAAAATAAAATAACATAAAAAAAAGAGCTACTCTCCTGGTGTTCTACCAAAACCAAGCTGAGATGCTCCACGTCCAGCCACTGCCTCCCATTCCAGTCTCCACGTCCTAGCCAAGATCAGCCCAAAAAGAGATCCTCTCCTCTCTCTCTCTTCTTCTCTTTTATAAACAAAGGTGATTGTCGTGTCTCCCTCCTGGATTCGGAGAACTTACTCTCCTTTACAGTCCCGAGCAGAACCGGAATGCGGAAGCTGAGTCTGCGCAGGAAAACTCACCGACAGCTGCGTTTAATCTCAGATCACGAGAAGAAATCACCCATTGTAGTGATTCTGACTTCATAGGAAGGGTGAAAACCCCCTTCTCCGGCTTCTGGACGGATCGGATCATCTAACCGATCGTCCCTTTGATCATATAGTGGCCCACCGCAGCCGGGTTTCGCGGACGCACAAACAGGGCTGCTGCTCTTACGCTGAGATGATGGCGGAGCCCATTATCGAGGTCTGATGAGAAATCCAATCCGTCCACTCGATTGCCCTCGAAAAACCAGTCGGACCTGGTCAGTTTTGGATCAAAATCATGGTGTTTCACCTGTTGGATGTCTCGACCGTCTAATCTACGTTTGGACGGCCGGATTTCGATCCTCGATACCTTCTACAATTATACCACCTAGGCAGTGATGAGGCGCTCGCTGAGAGGTCATTGGACGGTTCGGATCTTCGAGAAAGATGACAAGTGAGGCCCACCATCGAGACCCGGCGTCGGTCAGAGCAGACGCTGTTGCGTCTCTGTTTTGAAAATAAAAATCGGGTCAGCGCCTGCTGACCGATTCGATTGGTTTGGTGCACTGAAAGTGCACGGCTAGTGTGCACTCCCACTCCTCAAAGTGGGTCCCACCTTGATGCTCATGAGAAATCCGCTCCATCCATCTGCTTTATCAGCCCATTTAATGAGTTGAGACCAACATTGAAGCAGATCCAGATATCAGGTGGGCCTAAAATTGATGGATTAAGGGCTGATCTGTCCGTTGGGCCTCTTCCGCAGCGATCCGGGAGCTGAAATTCAACATGTACGGTTCATTTATGGTCCTCAGGCCCTGTATGAAATTTCGGGCCAATCGGATGGTGAAAACCCTGTGATCTTGCATTCTGGCTGACTTTTAGGCCACTTGAGCTTCAGTTTCTCAATTTTCTTGGATATCTGACGTGTACATCCATTGATCTTGGTCCCCTGGAGTCCGTCCCTTGGTTTTGTGAAATCTGAGCATTAAATTTTGGCTTTTAGCATCTTTTTCAGTTCACGCTAGCAAATGTACCTTGCATCACAAACACGATTAAAATAGGGCATTAAATGGTATCATGTTCGTAAATCCAAGCAATAGTTAGGGTCTGATATGCAATATTTGACTCTCAACAGTACCGAGGGAGGAATGTTGTAGTTTCTGGTTGAAGAAATGAGATAGATCAATCGTAATATCATTTAAATTGTCACCCATTGTGAAATTCATGCCGTTGGTTTCCTTATTAAACTTCTCTTTTCCTGGCCTGCCAACGAGAATGGGCCTGGTAGATTCCCGATTGTGGAATTTCTTATGTTGCTGCAGGGGTGAACAGCCCACCGATCTAGCTTTGTTGCGTCTCAGGAAGCATCCGAGAGAAGAGGGCAGGACTCCCAATATTGCTTGATCTGCTGTGGGAGATCCCAGAGTGGCTGAAACGGATGGCTCTTCTAAACACCTTGGATCCACGTTTGGTTTAGAGAAGTTGGGATAGTAGCAGGTATGGCAACTGATATGGGCTTGGGAGAAGGGTCTGAGTCCTGGGTAGGTGTTGAGAGGACAGAGGGATTAAAAGGGCTAGGGGGAGGCTATTTTAGGAATCCAATCAATAGCTTTGGCTACTCAGTTGGGGAGGGGCAGGGGGGGAAGGAATAGAGGGAGTTGAGGCGGAGGGGGTTACTTGCCTGGTGTACTCAATCAACAGTGGGGGCTGAGCCACTGGGAGATGGCATGGGAGGGAGTGAGATGGATTTAGTGGGTTAACAGGATGGGAATGTTGGAGGGGTTGAGAGTTGAGAAGGACGGGTAGGTTGGAGGGTGTGTCGCTGGGGCTGGCATTTTGTCGAACACCAACTGGGTGTTGTTGAGGGGGATGGCTGTGAGAGGGGAAGGAGTGAATAACCCACTCTTTTGTGGAATTCGATGGGTGAGAGTCCTTGTTCATCTCGAATTTCCTATCCTCAATGGATCCGAAGATAGGGAAGGCCTCCCCAAGCACCCACATGAAGCTTGGCCTGTGGATGTGGAGCATAGGAGTCGGCTGGATACGGATTCTAGCAAATCCTTGGAAAACTCCTAGCATGGTCAAACTGTCTATCTCCAGTACCTGCCCGAAACTATTAGCCACACTCTCAATAGCCTCTGGGAACCAGGCATGGGGAGGGATTCCAAACAGACGAATCCAAACCCCATAGTGGAGGGCAGCAGTTTCTGGTTTCCAATCGCCAATGGTTAAGATCTTCATACTCCTTTAAAGACTAAGATCAGTAGCGAACATCGATCTATCTTTCTGGATTGGAATTTCAGGAGGATCTATAGAGGGGCTACACTAGTAAAATCCACCTGGAGTCTAGTCAGGGGTGATACACGGAAGAGATCAATGAGGTGGAGGATATAAACCCCTTCATCCTCCATCGTCGCAATAAGGATGGAGGAGAGAGATTGAACGATTTTTTGCACCCTGCTTCCATCAGTTTGGACCATGAAAGGGTCAGGAGGCCCCATATCAGTTTGGGGAAATCTGGACGAATGAGCATCTGGCCCGTCTTCAGCCCGACTATGCAGATTCACCACATCCTTATATGATGCGACCCTATGGGGTTCTGCCCCACTATTAACTAAGGGTCTTCTAGCGATTGTTTCTCGGAGAGGGAACTCCTTGTTAGGATCTTCATGTCTCCGCAGGGATGACCTGTTGGGGTTGGAAGGGTCTCTTTCCCGAGGATTCTACTTCTGAGGGGGACCTCTACACTGATTTTTTGCCCAATCAATGTGCACTATCCTGCCATCAATCCTTCTATCATAGAGGCATTGAATGGCATTGGAAGCCTCTTGCTCATACACGAACTGTATGAAGGCGAATCCTCTGGAGTGGTTGAGGTTTCTGTTCCAGGGGATAAACACATCCGTCAACTTGCCATATCTACCGAAAATACAATGGAATCTCACAAATCCGATGTCGGCAACCCGAGTACCAGGTTGGTTGGCTAAAGTAGCTTCTCCTACCACAAAATTATATAAGGTCGAATAACTCATGATTCAAGTTTGCGAGATATGCCTATTTTAAGGTTCTGGCTGTTCTGATCACTTCCGCATCTGATCGGGCCTTCTCTGGTCCATCGTGGACATGAAAGTGTCATCGATCCGCTCTACATCAACCATCGCCCATTTATTGTGGGCCCACCAGATGTGCGGTTTGGATATTCAATTCAAAGAAATTCAAACAATAATAGATCAAAATGATAGAACTCGGCTAGTATACCTCGAAGCTTCAATCCAGCAATAGTAATCTAAATACGACAATCTCATGCAGCTGTTATTTCTATAGGATTTCAAAGAAACCTATGGCGCTTTTGGATCCTCAATCCAACTGAAACACAATAATCGGACGGATACAGAACAATTAGCTTAGTGGGAATGGCACCATTGCGATTCCATGGTTTCAAGATGGACCTGAAACAATAATCTAACCCGCAAATTGGGAGCTCTATTCGACTGAATTCAATTGAACATCCAAACGTGGCCTATATATAGAAACAAAAACTAAACAAGCCAAAGCTAATAAAACAAACAGTAATTTCCATGCCATTATCTGAATTGGAACATTCGGACGGTCCAGATCTCTCCATGATGATCATTATTACTTGTAACTTGCCCACAAAGTGCTCTTTTACCTTGGATTCATTGAAGTATTGTTTGGCACCTGAGAGATTTGACAAGCCGACGACGAAGACTCAGAGAAAGAAACCATGTTCTGATCTTCCATGAGAATCTGAAGCGATCTTGGTACCGGTGGCACATTCACTTCCAAAACACCCTCCAAAATTTGAACAATCTGCCCCATCGACGGCCTGTCATTCTCGTTGTCCTGAATGCACCAGCCGGCGACTCTGCAAGCTCGGCTTAGCTCTTCCATGTTCGCATTTCCCTCCAATCTGTAATCCAACAAGCAATAGATTTTGCCGCTGATGATTTTCCTCACAGCCCAAGTTGGGAAAAACGCCCTTTCCCCAACCGCCCATTCCTCTGTATTCCTCCTCCCTGATATGATCTCGAAAACCATCATTCCATAGCTGTAGACATCGGCTTTCGTCGTGATCGCCAGGCCTGAAATCCATTCAGGCGCAAGATAACCTATCGTTCCTCTCATGGTTGTTAAAACCCTGCTGAATTCCCGCCCAAAGAACTTTGCCATGCCAAAATCTGCAACCTTCGGGTAGAACCCAGCATCCAGAAGTATGTTTTCTGGCTTAATGTCGCAATGTATGATACGGTTTCGGCATTTCTCGTGAAGATAATCTATTCCTCTTGCTGTCCCAATCGCAATCTGGTACCTCGTCGGCCAATCCAGGATGTTGGAATTCTGACCAAACAGATGAGAATCCAAAGAACCATTCGGCATGTAATCGTAAACGAGCAGCCTTTCAGCCACCTCTGAGCAAAACCCACGAAGGTGGATGAGATTAACGTGCTGGATCATTCCAATCGTGCTCACCTCCATCCGGAACTGCTTCTCTCCTTGCTGAAGCCCTTCAAGCTTCTTTACTGCCACGGTTGTTAGATCAGTCAGAGTCCCTTTGAAAACAGAACCAAAACCTCCACAGCCTAATTTCTCCGAGAAATTCTTCGTTGCAATCTGCAGACTTCTGTAGTTAAATGCAATCAAGGAGTCTTGAACCACCTCCGAACGTTCTATATTCCGTCGCTGACGCCACCTCCAAATAAAAAACACAACAATACTCAATAGAAAAATAGCCCCTGCAACCGCACCTACAATGGCCCATGTAATGGTCCCCTTACGACCGTCCAAATTCTTCAGTTCAGACATCGCAAGGCGGAGATGAAGAGTCCTGCCTTCAACATTTCCATCAGACAGCTGCTGCAGATCCAACAAATCTCCATTCCATATCAAACACCTGCCCTGGAAAGCATAAGCAGTGCAAGAACAGTCATATAAGCAAGCCAATTCGCATTCTCGGGTAGTCCCAGCTGCCAACGAACGCAATCCGGCAGGAAGCTTCATGTCAGGCAAAGCCCAGAAGCCATTTTCCTTACCAGTAAACGATCCATTCTGCCCGCACACCAAATGGGTTTTCCTCATGCAACCCCCTGACCAGGTCCCCAAATTCCAGTCCTTTAGAGACTTAGGCTCAAAACCAGGCAAGCACGTACAGAATGGCGATCTCTTCCCGTTGCAGCTCCCGAAGGGCCCGCAGAGAGCATAAACCTCGCATTGAGATATCGGCTGCGACCAGAACAGATTCCATATATGGAAGTCTTTCAACCATGTAAGCTGCTTGATCTGGCCTGAAAGATCCATAACGAATCTTGAAAGTATAGAATCATTTTTCATTGAGTAAGTGAAATATTTCCTCCGTTCATCTTCGATGAAGCTGAAATCGAACATATAGTTCACTCCCATTTCAGGGACTTTGCTGAAAATCACCCCATCCCAAATCCCACTAGTCCAGTACTTTCAGTCCCATTCCACATGATAAAATACTGGATGCTCCCGCCTGGGTCTATCTCAAGAGAGAACTGCCCAGGGGCCGGATCTTCTGAGTTCTTCCATGAAGTAAGCTGTTGCTTTTCACCTGTAGCCTTGTTTAATCCGAGCCAACCTCCAGGCAGCCATGTATGAGTTGGGTGATCAAAGCTCTGCCAGTGCACGATGGATGGATCAAACCGATCTCTCATAACGAGATTTCCAGTTTCTAGGAGGACCACAACCGTTGAATTCAGCGGCTTGGATGTTAAATTGGTGGACCAGATTGGCAAATTTTTGGGGCTGAGGAGGACTAAATTGCCATCTTCTGCGATTTTTAAGATTGAATTAGAGGGAGTTGGGAGGGGTTGTTCTCTGTTGGCTACCCAGACAACTGTTTGTTCTGAGACTTGTTTGTACCAGATGCCTATGTAGTAGTTTTTGGACTTGCCAGGTGTGAAGAAACCCAATTCAAATGTCCCACCTTGGGAGGTTAGGTTGTGGGGCCAACTAAGAGGTTGAGTTGGGTTGATGGAATCCGAACCATTGGAGATGTGGGCCTTGAGAGAGAGGATCAAGAAGAAGAGGAGAGAAGGAAATGGCGTGCTTCTTCTGGTATCCATGCCTACTGAAATATGGATGGATATGCAAGATACATGTAGGAACGAGAAGATATAATGAGGTTTGTTGGAAGGAGGTTGCACCGAATTAAAATGCAAAGTTAAAATTACTAAAATACCCCATGGTTCCCAAGGGTTGATTGGTGCTTTTAAGTTGAAATTTTGTGGCTGAAAACCCCTTCTAAACAGGGTCCGAATGTCGAGTGTCTCGTCGTACTGTGTTCGTGTCAAAGTTCAAAAACCAGGAAAGATGACTCAGTTTGCTGTCCGGTCACACCGAGTCGACTCAAAGATTCAATGCGGTCCTTACATGCATAGTTATAGAACTCGCTAACTCTTCTCTAAATTCATCTGGGTCAACTCAACTTGGTGAGATTTCAAGCTGAGTCATGGGGAATCCAAGGAATATTGATTGGTGAATTTAAGCTGAAATTACGTGGCGTAAAAAATCTGGCTAATCATGTTCTAAATTTCCGAGCTTGTATCGAAGTTCGAAAATGTGAAAGCTCAAACTTGGTTCACTGTCCACTCGTATCGAGTCTACTTGAATATTCGATGGAGTCCTTGCATGCATAGTTTTAAAACTCGCCTGGGTCAACTCGACTCAGTGATACTTCGAGCAAAGTGGGTAAAAAACTTAAACTTGGAAGTGCCTCAATACTCACTCAGGAAGAATCATCAAGTCTTCTTGACACATACACCCTGATACATAGCTCAAGTGGTAGACTGAGTGAAAGATACCTCGTTTTAACAATGAGGTCTTGGTATCTATCCCTAGTGGGGGTGGCTAACAGTGAAGTGTGAACCGACAGTGAGTGTACTAACAAGCTAACAAAAAAAAAAAAAAAATGGTCTACTTGACACAACTGGAACAGGACAAGGGAATCGGACCATGGTGTGCTACAATTAGATTAGCTATTGTTTTACTTTTACATTATTTCTAACTATTTTAAATGTCAATAGCCATTGCTGCTGCTACTATTTTATAGTCATCAAATGAGGGGAGTAGGTGTTATATCTTTACTGCGAAAGATATATTGAGAAATTGACGGATCATCTATGCATTACTAATGGAGATTCAACACAATAATCTTAAGGCATGTCTGATTGGTAAGACATTCTCGATGCCTTGGTGTCGCCGACGGGAATCTTGATCTTCCAGACTTCACATCGCTGACGGGAAGTGAGATTTTTTCTCTTATGTGGGTGAGGAGACCAAGACATTTATTCATACGAAAGATTGTTAGAGAAGCTTACCCATCACACTTCTCTCCTCTAGGGTTTCCACACTGTAGGTTTCCATAATTGGTTTAATAATCGTCTATAGGGACCACAGTTCAAGCGTTCAACCCCAAACCCATTTACAATAATCACAGCCATAGTGGGGCCCATTGAATCACTCAATTTGAATAATCCAACGGTCAAATGTAAAACAATAATCATGTGTAGCCCACTTGATTAGAGTCTTACATTCTCCCGCTTAGCATACACTAACCTCCAAAAGAAAACAAAACATTTTATTTTAATTGTGAAAATAATTTTGTAAAATGCATTTGCTTTTGAAAGTTCGTAACAAGCGTCCTACTGAATTTCAAACAATACCGTTGGATAATTATGAGTAACACTTGTTAGATCCAGTCCATCATGACTATTGATACTGGATCCTGGTAGTCAACACAACATTTATATTTTTCGAAGTGCAACAAATCACAGTTACAAATACCTATAGCCTTAATGACATGGATCAAGGATATGGGGTGTGGTATGAAGATTATACGTTTAATATGATCACACGTGCCATCTTTAAGTGGTCCATCTGAACGTATCACCAAAACACAAACCAAACTCTTACTTTTCAAAACTAAAAGTGCACACTGAAGGAGAATCAAGATATAAACTGAATAATAGAATAATTAATGCATATAAAAGAGATCTTTAAAATGTCTTTACATAATCGGATCAAAACTAATTTTTTTTTTAAAAAAAAAAAAAAATTAAAAAAAATCTCACTATTCAAATACATCATTGGGATCTACAACTCCCATAAACATCACGTGTTCCTTAAAGAGCATGATACGAAGGCCTTTATTAGGAGAATCTGCTATCATTTGCCTCATGTCAATGAATTCTACAGACACTTGACGATTCTGAACTCTCTCCTTCACAACAAAATGCTTAATATCAATATGCTTTGACATCGATGAATGCTTGTTGTTATCGGAGAAGTTAACTGTAGCTGAACTATCACAATAATTTTCAATAATTTCAAGATCATCTACACAACCCGTAAACTAGAGACAAAGCTCTAAAGCTAGATCGCCTGACTTGTGGCTTCATGATATGCTACATACTCTGTTTCATGCTTTCTATAATACGGCTCCACCAACCGTCATAAATACATAGCCTGAGGTGGACTTCTTACTATCGAGACAGCCTGCAAAATCTACATCTGTATATCTAAGCAGCTCCAAACAGTCGGATCTCTTGTTCGTGAGTGTGAAGTCATTTGTTCTTTACAAGTAGCACAACACTTTCTTAACAACTATCAAATGATTCATCCATGGATTGCTAAGGTACCTGCCCAACTTTCCAATTACAAAAGCAATATCCGGGTGTGTATAAACCTGAGCATATATGATGCTCCCTACTGCTAATGTATACGACATATCTTTCCTCTTGTCCTTTTCTAGGTCATTCTTAAGCCATTGAAATGGGCCAAACATGTCACCTTTTATAATAGGTGCTAGGCCAGGAGTACAACATTGCATGTTAAATCTTTCGAGAATCCTAGGAACGTAGGCTATCTGCAACAAGCTAAGCAGTCCACGTGATTTGTCCCATTTAATCTGAATGTCGATAACAAATGATGTATCACCAAGATCTTTCTTCTCAGTGTTTTGATAAACTTCTTAGTCTCACGCAACAATCCAATATCACTACTATCCGACAAAATGTCGTTAACATACAAGACTAAAATAATAAACTTACACCCAATAACTTTCATATATATACACTCATCCACGGTATTTTTAATGAAATCATATGAGGAAATGACTTCATGAAACTTTAAGTACCATTATCGTGATGCTTGCTTCAACCAGTAAATAGACTTCTTGAGCTTACAAATCATATATTATGAGTTCATGACTTTGAAACCTTCTAATTGTAACATATATACATTCTCACTTAAGTGTCTATTGAAAAACACAATTTTCACTTCCATTTGATGTAGCTCTAAAACCAAATGAGCCACAAGAGCCATAATGATCCTAAAGGAGTCGTTCTTGGACACAGGTGAGAAAATATTATTAAAGTCAATACCCCCATGCTGACTGAAACCCTTTGCAATTATTCTGGATTTATACCTTTCGATATTGCCCTTAGAGTCCTATTTAGTTTTCAATACACACTTACAATTAATCAGCCTAATCCATTCCGACAATTCAATAAGGTCCCAGACTTTGTTATTCCTCATGAATTTTAATTAATCCTTCATGGCATCGAACCAATGAGAAGAATTCGTACTTTGTTCGACTTGTGAAAAAGATACATAATCATTTTTAGCCCTAGTGTCAAATTCATGTTCCTAAAATAGACGATATAATTGTCTGAAATTGTAGATTTTCTCTCTTTAAGTGATCGTCTTAAATGCTCATTATTATGAATTGGGTTTTTTATCTCATCATCAATGGATTGTATTTGAGGCTCTACATGGTCATCCATGGGAATCTCAGGGTCCGTTGCTGGATGAACGACTATGCTTCTCTGAATGATTGTGGTAGGAATCATAATCCACTCTTCCTTAAACACAATATTTCTTAAGTTTGTGCTCTCATTATCTTTAGTATTCTCAATAAATCTAGCATTCGCAGACTCAATGATTGTCATGGAATAGGATTGACAATAAAATCGTAATCCTTTGAATCTTTATGAGTATACAATAAAGAAGCAACTAACCGTTCTATGGTCAAGTTTTCTTTCTTGCGGGTTGTATAGTTTGACTTCTACTAGACAACCCCATACATCTAAGTATCATAAACTAGGCTTTCGCCCTATCCACAATTCATATGGATTTTTTTATTACAGCCTTACTTGGGACTCTATTTAAAATATACACAGTTGTTTTCAACACATCACCTTACAAAGATATTAACAACGTTAAACTAGTAATCATAAACTGCACCATGTCCTTTAGGGTGGGATTATGCCTTTCCGTTACATTATTCTGCTCTGGAATATCAGGCATGGTATACTGGGTAATGATACCACAATCTTATAGGTATTTAGAGAATGACCCTGGATTATGCCCATATTCGTCATACCTTCTATAATACTCACCACCTGGTCTGATCTGATCACTTTGATCTTTCTATCGAGTCAATTCTCGACTTCATCCTTATAGATCTAAAATGTATCAAAGGCATCTGATTTAACATTAATAAGGTATAAGTACCCATAACAAGAGTAGTCATCTATGAAAGTGATAAAATACTTCTGTCTATTCCAAGATCTTGTAAGGAATGGTCTGTAGATGTTTGTATGAATCACTTTCATGAGACCTACACTCATAATGACACCCTTTCACTTGGTTCTAGTATGTTTACATTGAATGCAATCTATGAAAACTCCAAAGTCTGAGAAGTCTAGAGAGTGAAGAATTCTTTCACGCACAAGTCTCTCCAATCTCTCACAAGAGATGTGACCTAATCACTTATGCCACCACATAGAGGAATTTTTACAATCCAAATGATGCCTTTAGTGTTTCCATGCGAGGAGTTATTGTTGTAGACATGTGAAACATTCAAATTTAGTTGATAAAGGTTATTAACTAAAGTGTTAAAACCAATCACAACTAAATTATAGAAAATACTCAATTTTTCATTTCCAAATTTAAACTCATAACCATCTTTGTCTAAACAAGAAATGAAATCCAAATTCTGTCTTATAAAAGGAACACAAATAGTATCTAGTAGATCAAGAAAGTGTCCAGATGATATCCTAAGCCTAAAAACTCTAGTAGCTTCCACATCTGCATCAGTTGGTGTCTGACTTTGGAACATATCCTACATTGAATTACATATGTGAATAGTTGCACTAAAATCTATCCACCAGGAGTCTGCAGACATATCTACTAAAATAGATTTAAAACAGACTAAATTTTGATTCTTGCCCTTAGAAACGAGTCATTCTTTAAATTGTGTGCAATCCATCTTTTGATGACCAGGCTTCTTGTACAAGAACCAGCCATCTTTAGGACATCATTTTTTCTACTTTGTTTTCCCTCATAGTTAGGATGATTGCCACCCATAGGACCCATAAAATACTTTCCTGAATTGTGCTTACTTTTCTTATTTTCCTTTCGTCCTTGAGTAGATGTCACTAGGTGTGCACTCTGTCTTGCTCAACCTTCTGGGTCTCTCTTTCTCCTGAACACACTGAGATATCAGTTCATTTAAGGTCCACTTTTCTTTTTTGGCATTATAGCTTATTTTGAATTGATTAAACTATAGGGGTAGTGAGTTCAGAACTAAGAAAATCAAGAGTTCATCCTCAATCTTAAGGCCCAATATGTGGATTTTGACCACCACATGAGACAACCCACTGATGTACTCCCTGATATTTCCTTAACCATTATAGGTGGCTTGAGTCAGCTTATGCAGAAGCGAACTCAGCTCAGCTTTATTGGACTTCATGAATCGGTGCTCTATTTTGGTCAAGAACTCTTTAGCTTTCTCAGTGTTGGGCATGACAACCTACATGGTCTAAAAAATTGAGATCTTTATGATCTTGAGGTACATCTTGTTCAACTTGGTCTAGGCCTTATAGTAAGCCTTTTCTGAATCCGTACTAAAGTTAGATAGAATGGGGGGCTCAACTTCTTCCAAGGCTAGATCCAAGTCCATGCAACCTACGACTATTTCAATAGACGAATTCTATTTTTTTTTTAGTTGGACCCAGTAAGGAAAGGAATGAAGTTGAATTAGTTTGAAACATTAGAAACAGTCACAGCTGGATAGACAAAGCATAACAATCAAATTAATTAATAAACAAGTTCCACAAAATATTATATGAATGTAAACCATAAACATTATGTATGTATAAACATTTGATTTATTTGGGCCTTCAATCAAATGACCCAGAATGAAGATGGGTTATAATTATCAAATTCTGGTAAAAGTCCAGTGTATCATAGCGACTCCTTTTGGTGAAATTATGACATGTAGGAGACTCTACTAAACATGAACCTGACCAGTGCTAGTGAAATAAATTTAGGACATTCATCACCTTTGGGCAAAACGAATCTCTCAAACTTATATCATCATCACCAATTACTTCACTCCACTCATATCCTGTCAAGCAACGATACCTCTTTGTTAATTTTGACCACCACCCGCTATGGATACAAACTCAAGTGAATGCAATCCTATGATGGATGATCAATGATTTCCATATCCTGAAGTCTAAAAGCAAAACTTTCTTAGTCAAGGTCACTTTGGTGGCTGACACAACCAGGTCCAATTCCACTCCCAGACTCAAGGATTGAAATATGGTCCTACCTACAACAGACCATTCTGTAATACTTCTAATTCAGTACAAAATAAGGCTAATGTTGACCGTCCATAGGCTCAAACATATTCTACAATGATGATTGGATGAAATTCTTAATGGTCAACTACTTAATATCAGCCTCAAATAGATGGGTAATTATCATATTTCGGGTTAAATTAGAACTAAATGATATATTTGATCATAATTATTAAATTATCAAGGAAGGACAAGAAGTTACACATTTGATGATTGAAGACATGGTGTAGATTATTGTATTTGATGTCTTAAATCGAGTCAGATACAGGGCTTGTCAATGTCATCGACAAATTGTTCGATGCTACCCTCGATGGCATCGAACAGTGCTCGATCCCACCGGGATTTTTCAGATTTTCTCTAGTTGGTTGCTGGATATATTGGTATCATTTTTCGATGTCATTGTGGAGTGTTTGATGCCATCGAAGTCAAGTTTGATGTCATCGAAGCTAAGTCGATACGATCGAAGGAATCTGAAATTTCATGTGTTGTCTCTAGACTATTTTAACATTAGTGTCTTCGATGCCATCAAAGGTTTAGTGTCAATGACATCGAAGGGTATTCGATGTCATTGATCAGATCGCACCAAATTTCGCAGATTTGCTAATCTGCATAATTTTGTTTCCGATTTCGTTTGGGATTCTTCTCATGGCTATATATATGCGCGTAAACGGGATTAGGAGATATTACTAGGGTTTCAAATTTGTCCAAAGGGTTTCAAGTTGTGTAGCAAGGGTGCGATTCGAGGTTGTTCGAATCAGGTAAGCTCTCTCTTTGTAATTTTTATTTTTTCATAGTGTTCAACTGTTTGTTTATGCTGTGCTTTTTTCCCACAAGAGTTTTTTCACGTAAAAATTTGTGTTCTCTTGTTGCCTGGTTTGTGCAATTGGATTACTCTCATAGATTCATCTCTGTGGGTGCCCGTGGGCCCCCAACACAAACCAAAATTTGAAACTTGCTTTTAATAAATTTCAATCTTGTTGGCATTTTATGCCTATTTGAATGTCAGCCGGATGCAGACCCACCGCTCTAAGTGGGAATAAGATGATAATGGTCGAACTTATCATCATTGGATTCTTAAATTTGGATCTAATTTGTAGGATTGTTTAGTGCCAAATTTTGTTCTAGACAATTTTTCTGTAAAAGAATTTCTCATAAGGTTCTTAGATTTTGAAGTTTTGTTAATGTTATTATTCAAAAATATTGCAGAAAATAAAACATGAAACTTCTTGATGCTAAAATCTAGTTCACCCTTGCCAGGCTCTAAGCACCTGCACAAGAGAAGAACAAAGGAAACCCTGGATAGAGCAGGGGACCCTCCGATGCCAAAGTCAGGCTAGGAATTTGGGTCTAGTAGTGTAGAGGGGTTTCGGGTGAGAGATTTTGCGTACCTGTCCCAATGGGTGGGTTCCTCATTTATAATGTTCATAGGACGTTGTGGCCCATCATTATAGGCACGATCTCAACCATTAGGCAAGACGTGTGTGACCGGTGATGTCGTCGGTTACACTAAGATCGTGTACCGGATGTTATTCATGTCATGCATTACTGGAGTTGATTTAGCTTCGCTAGTCGGTTGAGGACTACCCAAGCCCAACTTACCTCTAAGTTGGTGAGGATGGCCGGAATCAAGCTTGTCTACACTGAGCCTCATTGGTTGTCTGAGGACGGCATATTCAGACCTTGACATGGTGAGATGAGCGAAATCTTCAATTCGGACGTGGTTCTATGTCTAGATTGCTCATCTAGGCAGCTTCTTAATTCTGATGAGCCACTTTTCTTTTGATGAATGATTCCAAGCAAGGGCTCAGTATTATGTATTGTTTGGAACTGTTCTTGAGCGGTTGGATACCAGCTGTACATTACGTTATATTGTTGAGCTGAGCTGATAGTGGTCAGACTACATTTCCTATGATAGAAGCCCCCTACTCCTTGAGTCTACAACGCGAACTCAAGGAGTAAATGCATGGATAAGTAGTCTGTCACGCTTCTCGTGACAGTTAGTGCTGGCAACGGGATTAAAGAGGATTCACAGTTATGGCCTGATGCTATTGAAGCATCATACTCTATGGCGGCAGCTTCTCGACTACAAACCTATGGTGGACGGACGTGTGACAAATGTTAGGAACATGTAATGTCGGGGTGAGTGGGGAGCTGTCGCTTGTAAAGTTGTAATGCCCCAGTTTTCAGAACTCGAGTGTACAACTCGTTCCCTGAAAACCTGGGTGTTAATGATCCAATTGGTGGCAATAACAGTAAAATCAAAGCGCGATGGTGAAATTAAGCATGGATAAAGCCATATAACCAAATAGTAATATCTTGGTCCACTCAGCTGGGGACCTAAATACAAAACCGATAAGTTCAACTATGCCAACAAACAAACTAAATACAAAAGTTACTAATTCAATCCAAAATACTCTGCCACTTCTTGATGTAGCTCTTTCTCATTGAACTCTTCCTCCGCTGTGGCTGCATCGACTCTAGGATCCGTGTCGTAGTCGTCCATGCTCACACCTACATTCTATGTACGGTTGAACATTGGATGAATGAGTGGCTAGCTTAATGTGAATTCCCCACAAGATTACACACCGCCGCCTTATAGAAGTATAACATGAAAAGCAGTAAGGCATACAAAATATAACAAAATCCAGTCTTATTATGCGCATGGATGCGTAAATGCATCATCGACCTATGGATGCTCATCTAGTCAGACTTGGGCTCGTCACCCATGCAAAAAGGCTGGTCATCAGCACAACACATCACGTGCGAACATCACGTACCGCATAATGACCAAGTCATCATACATCACATACGTAAGTCGATAGTTGGTGGTTTGGGAGCTAGCGAAACGATACCCCAGTAAACCTAAGGGCATGTGCTATGACATCAAGAAATAACCACCCGTCATCGTCAATATGTCATGTATGCATGATTAGCCAGGCCATTATTAGTCCAATTACAGTCAGTCGGTTTAATGAAGCTCAATGTCGCTACGGGGGGCTCATCACCCAGTGTAGGCCAATGACTGGGGCATAGTGTCTCATACCACCATCCCCAGCCCACGAGTCTACCGCCTAAGGGTGTTGATAGAACCTGTCAACATGTGGCCAATCAACTCTCAATGTATGGAAATGCTATAATCATATATTTGAGTGGGGACAAAATATCAAAATCTCCAGGTTAAATCAAACAATTAAAATGAGTCAACATGTATGCTTCACACATGATAAAACGACAGCAATAGAAAAGGTTAGATGGCTCATCTCATAGTCAGGTAGGTGGAATCACCCATAGATGGTAATTCCCATGAACAACTTGCCACTAGCATAATCTCCATGTTGAGGGCATATTCTTAGCATAACCAATCTTATTACACACTAAGCGCGGACTCTCTTTCATAGGTAGAGGTTCCCCTATTTCTCTAGAGAGATTTCGATTCCATGTGTTTTGCAAACAGTTCAATTCGCATGTGAAAATGGCATAGAGATCAGGTAACGAATCATCCTAAGTGACTAGGATACCTGTTGAGATGTGGAGCCACATCTGGGCACTGCACGACCGGTTGTGGCCCCTGTTTGACCGGTCGTGGGGTCTGCTCGACCAGTCACGAGCAGTCGTAGACTGGCTCGACTCAAAGTATAGTGAGCATCAACTTTTGGGGTCCGAGATTCTCGACCGATCATGGGTCATGCTCGACCGGTCGTGGAGTCCTCTCGACCGATCATGCAGCCTACACAACCAGTCGAGATTACGTAGATTCGTTTCCAAATTTGATGCAGACTGCGGAAATTTGAGTTGGTTTCGCAAGAGTGCGAAAGGGAAGTTGCCTAAACTATAAATAGGTGTCCTTAGGGTTTTTCTAGGGGATGGGAAATAATTATAAGGTGTGGTCAAAGGGTTTTCTATGTACTTCCAAGGGAGAGGTTAGTATATTGCCTTGTAATCTTCTTTCTTCTTCATAGTGGAAGTTTGCATCCGTGGTTTGTTTGGAATGCTTTAATTCTTTTCTAGTTTATATTTCTTCTTGTTTATCCTTTCGTGGGTGAGACCTGAGATTGGATCTCGGTTCACTGTGTTGTTGGCATGCTGCACAACAATTGGTATCAGAGTCATTGGTTTAGTTCTATTGGGAGCAATGACAAAAGAAGGGAAGACTAGAATTGAGAAGTTTGATAGTTCAAACTTTACCTTCTGAAAGATGCAGATGGAGAATTATCTGTATCAGAAGGACCTCTATATTCCTCTAGGAGGAAAAGAGAAGAAACCAGAAAAGATGACAGATGACGAATGGTTTTTACTGGATATGAAGGCTTTATGAACGATTCGACTCTCTTTGTCTAAGAGCGTCGCCTTCAATATATCCAAGATGAAAACCACAAAAGAATTAAGGGAAGCCCTAGCCACCATGTATGAAAAATCCTCAGTGTCCAACAAGGTTCATCTTATGAAACAACTATTCAACATGAAGATGTCAGATGGTGGGAGTGTGACTGAATATCTAAACGAGTTCAATACAGTCACGAGCCAGTTAAAATCCGTTGGCATTATTTTTTAGGATGAGGTCAGGGCGTTATTGATCTTGTCCAATTTGTCAGACAGTTGGGATGGTTTGGTGATTGTTGTGAGTAATTCTTCAGGGTCGACAAAGCTGAAATTTGATGATGTGGCTAGTCTAATTCTCAACAACGAATAAGAAGAAAGGCATCAAGAGTTTCAGGGGATTCAGGAAATGCTCTAAACATTAAAGGAAGAGGAAGATCGTTGAACAAATGAGGCAATAAACACGGGCGTTCTAAGTTGAGGAAGAAGTCCAAGGGACCGAAAGAGAAAGATGGGTATTGGCATTGCGGCAAGAAGGGGTACATGAAATGCGATTGCAGGGCACTTAAGAAACAAGAATGAAGCTTTCAAGGCGGGAAGGATTCAATGAATCTATCTGAGGAAAGTGACACAGAGGCGTTGATCTTATCTCTTTATGTGAGGAATGAGTCTTGGGTTATAGACTCGAGTGTTTCGTTTCATGCCACTTCATGTAAGGAAGTTCTGTGGAATTATGTATTAGGTGACTTCGGGAGAGTCTACCTAAGTGATGATGAGTCATGCAGTATTGTTCGAAAGGGGGACGTTCATGTAAATCAGAAAGACGGAACAACTTTGAAATTAAAGGATGTTAGACATGTACCGAGTTTGAAACGTAACTTGATCTCAGTGGGGCAGTTGGCCGATACCGGTTATGTGACGACATTCACCAGTGATTCCTAGAAGATCACAAATGGTGACTTGGTGATATCTCGAGGCAAGAAGGAAGGTACTTTGTATGTGACTTCAGGATCGTATAGTTCACTCACAGTCGCGTCAACTGGAGTGAATGGGCAGTTATGGCATCAGAGGTTGGGACATATGAGTGAGAAAGGGATGAAAGTGCTATTGTCAAAAGGGAAGCTACCAGGGTTGAAGTCTATTGACTTGGAATTCTGCGAGGACTACATGTATGATAAGGAGAAGAGGGTAAGCTTGAAGAAGACAGGACGCACTCTAAAGACGCATCTGTTGGAGCTTTTACACATTGATGTGTGGGGATCGGCACAGGTATTATCTCTTAGTGGCTCACATTATTTTGTTTCCTTTATTGATGATGCTAGTAGAAAACTGTGGGTCTATTTCTTAAAACATAAATCTAATGTATTTGATGTATTTAAGAAGTGAAAAGTTATGGTAGAAAACGAGACAGGTAAAACAGTAAAATTCTCACATCTGATAATGGGGGAGAGTACTGTGATAATAGATTTAAGGAGTATTGTGCAGCAAATAGAATCAAACATCAGAAAATGATTCCAGGGACACTGCAGCAGAATGGTGTGGCTGAGCGCATTAACAGGACCATACTTGAGCATGCAAGGAGCATGAGGTTACATGAAGGGTTGTCCAAGACCTTTTGGGTAGATGCTGTGAATACTACCGCATATCTCATCAATAGAAGTATCTCAGTACCATTGGATGGTGGGATACCAGAAGAAACATGGACTGGAAAAGAAGTGAACCTTGCACATCTCAGAGTGTTTGGTTGCACTTCATATGTTCACATTAATGTAGAGCACAGAAACAAGCTGGATGCAAAGTCCAGGAGGTGCATGTTTATAGGCAACGGGCAGCATGATTTTGGCTACCGGTTTTGAGATGCAGAAAATAGAAAAATCATCAGAAGCAAGGACGTAGTCTTCAATGAAAAAGCGATGTATAAGGACAGTGTGCAAGAAAATAAGGCCGAAAAGAAAGAATTTGTAGAGTTGAAAGAGTTACCGGACACGAATGTTACAGTGCCACAGGATGATCATGCACAGGAGCATTATAAAGTAGAGCCGCATACACCGGTTGTGAGGAGGTCTACTCGGGAGAGGAGACCCACGGTCTGATACTCACCCTCCTTACATTATTTACTGCTGACAGATAATGGCGAACCAGAGTGTTTTGAAGAGGCATTATAGTCGGATATACGGGTTAAGTGAGAGCAGGCCATGGGTGATGAGATGGACTCTCTTGAGTCTAATCTTACATGGGAGCTAGTCACTTTAGCCAAGGGTAAGAAAGCTCTTCATAACAAGTGAGTTTACAGATTGAAGGAGGAGCACGATGGTTCGAAACGGTACAAGGCTAGATTGGTTGTGAAAGGGTTTCAACAAAAGGCAGGTATCGATTTCACCGAAATATTTTCACCTGTGGTGAAAATGTCTACGATTCGTATGGTCTTGAGTATAGTGGCTATAGAGGACTTACATCTAGAGCAGCTAGATGTTAAGACAATCTTTCTTCATGAGGACCTTGAAGAAGAGATATATATGCATTAGCCGACAGTATACGTGGCACCAGGAAAGAAGAACAAGGTGTGCAGACTGAAGAAGAGTCTATATGGCCTGAAGCAGGCCCCGAGGCAGTGGTACAAGAAGTTCGACAGTTTCATGTCAGGAAACGGTTTTAAGAGATGTCATGCAGACCACTGTTGTTATTTGAAGAAGTTTGATACGACATATATCATTCTTCTTCTATACGTTGATGATATGCTTGTGGCTGGTTAAAGCATGAAGGACATCTCAGATCTTAAAAGACAACTGTCTAAAGAATTTTCCATGAAGGATTTAGGAGCTGCAAAATAAATCTTCGGCATGAGGATAAAGCGTGATAGGAAAAATAAGAAATTGGTTTTGTCACAGGCAGAGTACATAGCCAAGGTACTTGATCGATTCAATATGGGAGGTGTTAAGCCGGTTAGCACTCCATTAGCCAACCACTTCAAGCTATCTAAGGAGTAAGGTACAAAGACGCAGGAGGAACGAGACTACATGGCTAAAGCCCATACACGTCAGTTATTGGGAGTCTCATGTATGCTATGGTGAGCACGAGGCCAGAAATTGCTCAAGCAGTGGGAGTTATTAGCAGGTTCATGAACAACCCTGGGAAGAAACATTGGGAAGCTGTGAAGTGGATTCTTAGATACCTGGTAGGTACTAAGGATGTAGGGTTATGCTATGGTGGATCAGAAATTAAGCTACAAGGCTACGTAGATTCAGACTTGGCAGGAGATATCGACAGCAGAAGAAGCACTACAGGTTATATCTTTACTCTGAGTAGTACTGCAGTCAATTGGGTCTCTCAGTTACAGAAGATAGTATCTATTAGTACGATAGAAGCAGAATATGTTACGTCTGCAGAAGCGTGTAAGAAGATGGTGTGGATGCAAGGTTTTATGGAAGAGTTAGGTAAGAAGCGAGCAGATTGCAAGTTGTACAGTGACAGTCAAAGTACAATACAATTGGTTAAGAATTCAGCCTTTCATTCAAGAACCAAACATATTGCCATCATATATCACTTTATACGTTTGTTACTAGAAGATGGATCGACTCATACAAGTGAGAACCTTGCGGATATGTTGACCAAGGTGGCCATACGGGAGAAGCCGAAGCTTTGTTCAGCTTTGATTAGTCTTCAGGCTTGAAGATGGGGAGGCGATGCACTTCGGATGAAGAAGACAAAGGTTTATGGCGATGTGTCTCCAAGTGGGAGATTGTTGAGATGTGGAGCCACATCTAGGTGTCGCACGACCGGTTGTGGCCCCTGCTCGACCGGTCGTGGGGTTCGCTCGACCAGTCGTGAGCAGTCGTGGACTGGCTCAACTCAAAGTCCGGCGAGCATCAACTTTTGGGGTCTGAGGTTCTCGACCGGTCATGGGTCATGCTCAACCGGTTGTGGGGTCCTCTCGACCGGTCGTGGAGCCTGCACGACCAATCGAGGTTATGCAGATTTGTTTCCAGATTTTATATGGACTATAAAAATTTGAGTCGGTTTTCGCAAAGGTGCAAAAGGGAAGTTGCCTAAATTATAAATAGGTGTCCCTAGGGCTTTTCTAGGGGATGAGAAATAATTATAAGGTGTGAACAAAGGGTTTTCTATGTACTTCCAAAGGAGAGGTTAGTATATTGCCTTGTAATCTTCGTTCTTCTTCATAGTGAAAGTTTGCATCCGTGGTTTTTTTACCCTTGTTGGGGTTTTTCCACATATATCTTTGTCTTGTGGTTTGTTTGGAATGCTTTAATTCTTTTCTAGTTTATATTTTTTCTTGTTTATCATTTTATGGATGAGACCTGAGATTGGATCTCGGTTCACTGCGTTGTTGGCGTGCTGCACAACAATATCATTCTAATAATTAAAGTAAAACTTAAGTACACATGTAAATATAATTCTAAAGTTATTTAATGAATCAAGATCTAGCATTTGAATTTGATATTCATGATCATGGATTACCAATTCTCAAACATATATTCAGGTAAGCTAATCAAATAATTAATCAAGCTCTAAGACATCATTTATAGTTAATGTAAGAGCTATCCTTGATCTAACTTAGAGATGGAAAGCCCAAGGGGAGAAGTTATCACCTTTAGGGGTCGTAGTCCCTTCCTCGATTCAAATTTACGTGATTAACTTGCGGTCCAATATCACATGATTAGTTACCTAGAGTCATTCTCAATTCAATAGTTTGTATTAGATAAGAGTTCTTCAAGACTTTTAACTGTCTGAACCATTGTAAATAGGTGGGGTTTGTAAGGAACCATTAATGTGGAAATTGGGCGTGCAACTAGGTGATCAAGCCCATTAGTTGTGGCCCAACACGGTGGCCCAAACTAGGCCTAAAATTGCCCAATACTAAGGCCCGAACTGGGCCTAGTTTGGCTTAGCCTGTGTTATACAATCAAGGCCCAGAAACTGGGCTGGGCTATGGGCTAGGCTGTTCCTGGCCCAGCAACAGTGGTAATTACACAGCCCAAGAGATGGCTGGCTGGGATGGGCTCGTCCTAGCCCAGCGCCAATTGTGTTTACACAACCCATAAGATGGCTAGCTAGGTTGGGCTCGTCCTAGCCCAGCACCAATTGTGTTTACACAGTCCAAGAGATGGTTGGCTGAGCTGGGCTGGTCCTGGCCCAACAGCAGCACCTCAGTACTGTCCAAGGGTTGGTCTTATTTTAGCCCATCTCTGGGCTAATTTCGGCCCAGCTATGCAACTCAATCATAGCCCAGCCTCGCTGCTCAGTAGCGGTCCAGAAAACCGGGCTGGGTTGGATTTATTTCCAGCCTAGCAGCCACTATTTATCGCTAGTCCAAAGACTGGCTATTTGTGCCTGCTGACAGGCTCAAGCCTAGGCCCATGAGGTGAACGGTTTGGGCTTCATTCCTCTTCACAGTGGGGCCTAGAAAATGTCTAAATGATGGCTGCCTAGGAACTGGGCTGGACTTAGTCCGGCCTGGCCCAACAATTGTTGTCTAATGCTTGGCCTCTCTTGTCCTAGCTTGGTTGTTTCAAAACACTTGGGACCCACTGTATTCATCGACTGGCCCAACTATTAGCCTTAAGTGCGGCCCACTGCATTTGTGCAAGGTGTGGCCCACTGCATCTGGACGGGAGTGCGGCCCACTGAGTTTCAATTCAGGTGCGGCCCATTGTGTTACTTGGTGTGGTCCACTGAGTTTTCACCCAGGTACAGCCCACTATATTCATGGTGTGGCCCACTGAGCTCCATCTCAGGTGCGGCCCACTGTGTATATGGTGTGGCCCACTAAACTCCATCTCTGGTGCGGCCCGCTATGTATACGGTGTGGAGCACTGAGCTCCATCTCAGGTGCGGCCCACTATGTATATGGTGTGGCCCACTGATTTGTTTAACTCAGTCGTGGCCCACTGTGTGAGCATGGTGTGGCCCACTGAGTCGTTTAACTAAGTCGTGGTCCACGGTGTGAGCATGGTGTGGCCCACTGAGTTGTTTAACTCAGTCGTGGCCCACGGTGTGAGCATGGTGTGGCCCACTGAGTTGTTTAACTCAGTTGTGGCCCAAAAACCGGCTTAACTTCAATGAGGTCCACTGCTGATATGGCCCGCAGTGGCTCAACAACTTCCATTCGCAATCAAGGACTCGGCCCACTACTGTTAGTGTCGGCCCAGCCTTGCTGCCACCCTAGTAGCTCGGCCCATTGAGTTCAACCAGTTGTTGAGTCACTGGGTAGGTCTTACCTTGCAGGTGGCGACAGTTGGGCGCGTCCAACGGTTATGATCAAGTCTGGCTTGCACTGGGCTTAGAGAGTCTCCAAGAAGGCCATCACTAACCCGACTCAACCCAAGGTAGCTGGGTTGACTTAGTGCAGTGAGTCACGGAGCCACACACACACTCTCTCTCTCTCTCTCTCTCTCTCTCTCTCTCTCTCTCTCTCTCTCTCTCTCTCTCTCTCTCAGCTCTGGCGTAAATCTCGAGAGCAAGTATTGGCTTTTATAGACATGGGAAGTGTAACACCCCGTACTTTCCAGTACTCGAGTGTTACTATGCAATTTAATTTAATAAAAATACAAGCATAGCTTAAGCGAACGTTCTCGTTCATTCTGGCCTAGATCCAATCATAAAAAAAAACCCTCATCCGTATACCAAGTTATCCATCCATTGATGTTCAAGACGAACCATCACATCATCAGCACAACCCGTTGTTAGGACTTCGAAGACCTCGATAGATGAATCAAACCATCCAGTAGTCCAAGATGTCTGGTCAGAACCCAGGATCATTGAATAATTTGTTTGTGAAAATATCTGACTGACAAATCTTCATAGGTCATTAAAATAACCATAAGTTTAGAAAGTTTCACCAATCTAAGCATAAGATCTACCTCATCTCTGGGCGGGTCTACTATGAAAACCCATAAAACCTCTTAGTTAGTGTTGAGCATCGCAAATCAGAACCAATACTCGATTTAACGGGTCCACCTATCCATTGATCATCTTTGACTCAACCTAGTGACCAAATCTACTGTTGATTCATTTGGCTAGACCTAGGGACCCCTATTAATGTAGATAACTGGAACTAGCGAAATTGGATCATTAACTTGGCGAGAATCTCGAAAGAAAGGCTAAAATCACCTGATGTAGCCCACTTAGGTTCAGGGTCCGCATGACTTCTATTCAGGGGCCCAAGGTGGGGCCTCATGATCGAGTGAACGACATGGATTTATCACAAACATCATGGTGGAACCCACACAAATGCGTGAAGTGCACTGGACAGATCAGCCGATTTGATAAGCCTGTATGTACATAGTATGAACGGAAGCTCCTTGGCCCAGACTCCTTTCGCTTTCTTAAGTTTGGTCTTAAGATGGTTCTTTATTATCTTATTAATTATCTCCATCTGCCCTTTTAACTAAGGGTGCCGAGGTGACAAATAGGCATTCCGAATGTCAAGCCTCTCGCACATGCCATGGAACCTATCATTGTCAAACTACCTCCCGTTGTCTGTTACGATGGTATACGGGATACCGAATTGTCGGACAATATTTTCCACAGGAAGTCGATCACCTTCTGCTTGGTGATCTATCTGGACCACGGGCTTAGCCTCCGCCCACCTAGTGAAGTAATCAACTGCTACGATTACATACCGAGCTTGTCCTTTGCCTTGAGGTAATGGTTCAATAATGGCAATCCCCCACCGAGTGAATGGTCATGGTCCGCTCACAGGGGTTAGCTCCACTGCGGCCTGCCAGGGGATGGCTGCAAATCTTTGGTACTTATCGAATCTTTGAGCTAAACTCTTGGAATCCTCCTGGAGAGTCGGCCAAAAGTATCATTGTCGGATGACCTTATGAGCCATGGCTTGGCCACCAGAATGGTTGTCAAAGATGCCTTCATGAATTTCTCACAAGATGTAGTCCACCTCTTCTGGCCGATGACATCTTAGGTAGGGCAAGGAGAATCTTTTCTTGTACAGGGTGCCTTTGATGATCACATACCGAGCTGATCTAAGTCTCAGTCGTCGTGCTTCTAATTTATCCTCGTGGAGTTTTCCTTCTTGGATGTTTCTGCAATTGGGTCCATCTAGCTTGGGGTCGCATGCACGGGCGGACGACTTCATGGCTGATTTGATCAATGCTCAACTTGGCGAGAAATTCTATCAAGACGATCCTCGGAAGGTCTCCGTCAGTCGTGGAAGCTAGCTTTGCGAGGGCATCCACCCATGAATTTTCTGCCCTTGGAATCTGGTTAATATTGCCTTTCTGGAATTTACTAATCAACTTCCGAGCTTCGTTCAGATATGCAATCATTCGAGCTTCCTTCGCCTGGTATTCTATAGATATTTGGTTGACGACGAGCTGTGAATCGCAACGGACGTCGAGTGCTCGAAATCCCATGGCAACTGTCAACTTGAGCCCTACCAACAGTGCTTCATACTCAACTACGTTGTTCGAAGTGCAGAAGTCGAGCCTTATGGCATATTGGATGGTTGTCAGGTCAAGAGCTAGGATGACCATTCCTACTCTACCGTGCTTCAAATTGGATGACCCGTCCACATACAGTGTCCAGTTACTTGGATCCACCCTTTTTGGCTTGGAATCTTCTACCGGCCGAGTAGATTGGAGGACCCTGACGTCTTGATTGGATGTTTCCATGGGATCGGAAGATTTTACCGGGCCGGCTGCGATGGCTTCATTGTTCTAAGCGAAAGATTACACAATGAAATCTGTCACTACTTGGCCCTTAATGGCGCTCCTAGACTGATATTTGATGTCGAATTTACTATGCTCGATTGCCATTTAGTTAGTCGTCCTGATACCTCTAGCCTCTGAAGCACTTGGCGAAGAGGCTGGTCGGTAAGGACTAGTATGTCGTGGGCCTGAAAGTAGGGATAGAGACATTGGAAGGAACTTATCAGAGCTAGAGAGAGCTTCTCTATGCTCGGATAGCGAGTTTCGACAAGGATCAGTGCTTTGCTAACATAGTATACAGGGTGCTGCTTCCCTTTGGATTCTTGAACAAGGGCTGAGATTACTGCTAAAGTGGATACCACCAAGTAGAGCAGCAGCGATTCCCCTTCCTCTAGCTTTGATAGTAATGGGGGTAACCCCAAATACTATTTTAACTGTTAGAACGCTCGTTCACAGTCCATGGTCCACTCTACCTTCTTATTACCCTTAATTCAAATGTTAGAAGAAGGGGAGGAGCTTGTCAGTTGATCTGGAGATGAAGCTACTGAGGGCGGCTACTCTCCCAGTGAGGCATTGGATCTCTTCCACAATCCTAGGAGACCCATGTCCAGAAGGGCTTTAATCTTATCGGGGTTCGCTTTGATCCCTCTCTGGGAAAATCAAGGAATTCACTTGAGCTAACGTTGAACGCGCACTTGGTCGGATTTAACTTCATTTGGTATTTCCTCAGGATGGAGAAGGTCTCACCGAGGTCAGTGAGGTAGTCGGCCCTGACGCTTTTTACCAGCATGTCGTCGACGTAAACCTCCATTGTACGACCGATTTGCTGAGTGAATATCTTGATCACTAGCCACTGATATGTTGCCCCTGCGTTCTACAGTCCGAAGGGCATGACCTTGTAACTGTAAAGACTTTTATCTCTGACAAAGGTCGACTTTCGCTTAGATTGCATATGTAGATGTGGCCTAAGGGAGATTCTTCTTTCTTCCTTTCACCATTGCTCTCTCTTGGTGAAGCAAGAACGGCCTTGATGTCGCTTCCCACAGACGGCACTAAAATGTTAATGCAAAAATCTGGTTCACCCTAGCTGAGCTCCGAGTACCTGTACAGGATGAAAGTACACCTACTTGTGCCCTGGTTTGTCAAGTTACGTGAAAGGTAAGTCAGACTGGCTACAGAACTTGATAGGAAGATTATTTCAAGCGTCTGCCTCGATTGAATGTGTGGAAGCTCGCAACAGGTAAATCATAGCCCACATCCTATGTCCCAAAACGCCAGGTTATTAAAATCCTTAAAACAAGATAGACAACTTAGGATTTTTAAGGAGAGAAAACTTTTTGCAAAATATAAAAATCTCTAAGTTTTTCTCGCCTTGTCAATTTTATCGAAGCACCCTCGATATGATCGACCTACACTGTCAATGTCTTCGATACCTTAACGATATTATCGATAAGAGGACCAAAAATGTCCAGCAACTAAATATTCATTTGGACGTATTTATCGATGTATCGATACACCTATCGATATCATCGATAAAAGCACTAAATATGTCCAGCAACTTCACAACATATCTGGACGAATTATCGATGTATCGATACACATATCGATATCATCGATATTCAAATCTCGAGACCATCGAGAGTGGCTCGATAAGATCGACAGGCAGATTTTCAGCGCCCCTGTTTTTTAAATGAAAATCTTAAAATTCTTCAATATATCGATGACCGTCCGATATGATCTGAATTCAAATATCGATAAGATTGGAGGTCCATCAATGATATCGATAGTGGGCGCGCATTTCTTACAACAGATATTTCAGGTTATTTTTTAACTATGATCGGGGGCCCTTCGATCTAATTGATATTCAAATATCGATGATATTGACACCAAATCGATTGCATCGAACAAAGCAATAAACTGTCCAGCAAGTTCAAAGATAAATCAGCTGGATTTATCAATGCCTCGACTCTGATCTCGATATCATCGACATTCAAATTCCGATGATCTTAACGGTTCCCCCGATCATTTATGAAACCTGAAATATCTCAAAGTCAAGTCTCTCTCATTTTTCAAGTGTCGATGGATCGAACCTGTCATCGATGGAATCAGAGTTTGAAATTCGATGACATCGACAATATCTTCGATTCATCAACCAATTGGCAAAGAGTTTCAAAAGCGTATGACATCGAGTCTGAGTCATCGAGCAGACCATCGATGCTATCGAGAGTATACGCTCGATGATATCGAACCTGCTCGATGATATCAAACTCTATCATAAATGTGACCGTTTTATATCCGTTGGAACTTTTTGCCTATATATATAGAGGACTTGTCTTTTGTTGCTGTAAGAGAGAATAGAGAGAGCTTTTGTGTGTATCAACTTACATCTTATACCCTAAGCCCTTTCTCTCGAGGGAGTTCATCCTCCAATCCACCCTCACCATTGATATTTCAATAGAGTGGATTGGAGAATGAACTTCCGCATTCAAGGATCCTTCAGCTACTACCTTAATGGAAAATCATTAAGCTGGGATACCTTGAATGCATAAGATTGGAATCGCTCTACATTCCTGATAGAAAAATATTTTGAGAGTAGGATTCCATCTTCACCTTGACCCAACCCTAAGCCTAGTCTTGGTATATCTTTTGTGTTGCAGATCAAGGAAGCAGAAGACTCTTCGTCAACAAGGAGGAGGAGATCTTTGGCGTTGTGCTTAAACGGGACTCATCAACTTATCTGTATGTATCTAGAGTCCAAGAGGACACTTACGATCATTCCTTTCTAGGATTGGGTCTGAAGTGGTTCTC
The DNA here is from genome assembly GCA_021015155.1 of Magnolia officinalis. NCBI lineage: Eukaryota > Viridiplantae > Streptophyta > Magnoliopsida > Magnoliales > Magnoliaceae > Magnolia > Magnolia officinalis. The sequence goes on from JAJHSJ010000017.1 coordinate 4,270,891, forward strand.
ACCCTTTGAAGTCCTCAAGGAGGCCTCCGGCGGGAGTGTACGTTGTGGGTGTGTTGTGTGGACCCTTGCTATGTGGAGAGCATAAACATCTAGTTAGGAGTGAACCAGTTAAACTCCAGGGTTAGAGGTGAACCGAGTAGAAACCTCTAGGTGCGTTGTGTGGACCCTTGCTCTATGGAGAGCATAAACATTTGGTTATGAGTGAACCAGTGAAACTCCAGGGTTAGAGGTGAACCGAGTAGAAACCTCCGTGTAAAGGTTGAAGGTGAACCTGATTTAAAACCTTAGGTTAGAGGTGAACCTTGGGAAACCCCCTTAGTGAAATCCGGTACATTCAAGGGTTGAGTGCGACAGCCGGGAGTGGAGTAGACTTATCGTCGAACCACTATAAAATGACTGTGTTTGTGATTGTTTTTCTATATGTGTGATTCATGACAATGCATTCATATTCATATATCTGATCACATCTCACACACCTACATAGTCACATCCAACATAGACTAAGTTGCATATTGCTATATCTTAATTAGTTTGTGATTGGATCCTCTACCTGGCTTGGAAGTTAATAGAGTTACATTTGAGTAATCCTGAAAATTGCATACATGATAGAATTAGAGTGAGAGAATTTTTAATATAACTCATAAATCTTTAAAAAGTCCTATTCACCCCCCTCTAGGAGATATTGGCATATTCCGACTTTAACTCAAGCGGTCCTCACCGCTATTTCACAGGAGTATAACAAAGGAGACCCTTGCCAGAATAGGGGACCCTCCGATGCCAAAGTCGGGCTATGAATCTGGGTCTAGTAGCGTAGAGGGATTTCGAGTGAGAGATTTTGTGTACCTATCCTAATGGGTGGGCTCCTCATTTATAATGTTCATAGGACATTGTGGCCCGTTATTATAGGCACGATCTCAGCCATTAGGCGAGACGTGTGCGATTGGTGATGTCAACGGTTACACTAAGATCATGCGCTAGGTGTTATTACTGTCATGCGTTACTGGAGTTGATTTAGCTTCACTGGTCAGCTGAGGACTATCCGAGCCTAACTTACCTCTAAGCTGTCGAGGATGGCCTGAATCAAGTTTGTCTAAACCGAGCCTCATTGGTTGTCTGAGGACAGCATATTTCGACCTAGACGGGGTGAGACAAGCAGAATCTTCAGTTCAGACGTAATTCTCTGTCTAGACTGCTCGTCCAAGTAGCTTCTTAATTCTGACGAGCCACTTTGCTTTTGACAGATGATTCCAAGCAGGGGCTGCGTATTATGGATTGTTCGAAACTATTCTTAATGGGTCGGATACCGGCCGTACATTACTTCCACGCGTAGTAATATTGCCGAGCCAAGCTGATAGTGGTCGGACTACATTTCCCGTAACAAAACTCGTGTTTTACATCACAGCAAAAATTTCAAATCTACGACTCAGTCAATTTGCCATGTTTTAATATTTCTTCTGACACTATGGGACTATCTAAGCCATTGCATTAGCTGTTAGAAAAATTGACCAAAAAAAAAACTCAAATCCTGTGATTTTATTAGGCATGGTCTGGCCACACTGGTCAACAGATGAACGGCTCTGATTGCCCTGTGCATGATCCATGTATAAGGTGGAGATGACTCCCCACCTTCTCTTTTCTTGAGATCAATTGGACAAAAAAAAAAAAAAAACTATTTTCACTCATTTTCATTAATCTATCTTGTGATGAGAAATTCAAATTTACATCAATAGAGACGTCGAGCCCATGGATGAATGGTTAGGATCATTGTATCTCTGCTTCTTTTTTTTTTTTTTTGGCCGAAGGCATTTTTTTTTTTAAATGGATGAACTTTCATTGCACAAAGAAAGAGGCTATACAGGCACTCCACCATCAAGGTAGACCCCATACAAAAAAAACGAAGGCCTGAACAAAAATAGTGAAGGGGAGCAGAAATTTACAAGCCACACCAAAAGGAAAACAAAAGAAAACAGAGGAATTAATCCTTCGATCTAAGAGCGCCTAATCCGACCCTATCCAAAAAGATTCTACCACGGACGATAGTAGGAAGGCACCTGGATTGGAGGTAGATTGAGGACTGTTGATGAAGACTCCCTTCCTAAGCTAAGCCATCCGTCGGCTCGTTGCCTTCTCTAAGAATGTGCGTGAAAACAAAGCTACCCAGGCTACATAGGCATTTAATATGAGACAGCCATGGATCCCACTTCCATGGGGTGTTAGCCTGATTAGTGAGGTTATGAATAGCCAATTTTGAATCCAATTCCACCACAACCCTATTGAAGCCATTTTCCAAGCATATAATCATCCCATCGTGAATCGCACGAAGCTCCGCCATATTATTAGAGCCAACCTCGTATCCCATGGAGAAGCCGAATAGAAAAGCCCCATTATCATTCCTACAAATGCCTCCCCCACCCGACGGACCCAGATTACCCATCGCTGATCCATCAACATTTAATTTTACCCAACCCGAGGAGGGTTGCCTCCATTTCACCAGAAGAACTTCTTTTCGGTTATGATGAATAACCGATTTCCTGAATTTCAACTCGTGGATCCCGCTGACCGCTTCCATTAAATCTGCCCCTAGGACCAATTTTGTCCACCACCTGATCCGGGCCACTGAAATTCTCAAGATCATTGGAGTATTGTCGTAGACTACTATGTTTCTGGCTTGCCAGATTTCCCAAAGAATGATGATGGGTAGCAAAAATTTGATCGAGCGATGCGCTGCGCCAGGAGCCACAGCATTTCGCCAATGGCACAACTTGCCTACAATGGAATTGTGTATCAACGGGGAAATGCCACATATCGAGCCGAATAATGCCCAAAGGGCCTGCGAATGGTGACCAAAAATAAAAAGGTGGGGGAGAGATTCCTGCTGTGGAGACGGATTCAAGCCTTACACAACATTTACATGAAGAAGCCATAGCCATGCCTTTCTCTTGGACCCTGGAATCAACGGGTAATGCATTATGGAGAACCCTCCACATGAATATAGAGAATTTTGGAGGGAGGAGACAAAGCCATATCCATTTAGCCCACTGATTGGGAGGGGAGGAGGATCGAAGCACAGTCCAGGCTGAGCAAATGGAAAATCTGCCTGAGGATTCGTACAGCCATACGCACATAGGAGGTTCCTCAGAAATAGAAAATTTGTCATTAATAATATCGTCGATTAGGTGATGGTATGAAAAGACCCGAGATGGAGGGAAGGGTCCGGAACGACCCAGTACATCTCGCACTTTCAGCTGCTGAAGCTCAGAGGGGACTGGGCAATCGATAAGGCGCTGGATAGGGCCCCTGCCCATCCAGTTATGAGACCAGAAATTGAGCTCCCCATTGCCGACTGACCACTGAATATGCTCTGAAAGAATAGGGAAGAGCGCTCTAACTTGCTTCCAAAGAGGAGAAGCATTTGGAGAGGCCGGCGTTTGACCCGAAGCGTGGAAGTCCCTGGCGTGAAGGTTGTTCATGAGTTTCGCCCAAGGACTGGGAGGATTCCCATAATTGACGGTCCACGCGAATTTGAGGCGGTGAGCATTCAAGACATCTTTCAACCTTCTGATACCCAGGCCACCCTCCTCGGTGGGTCTGGCAATCTTTTTCCAAGCCAGTCAATGCAGTTTTTTGTTTCCATCTGCCCAGCCCTAAAAGAAATTTGCAAACTTTCTTTCCAATTTATTAAGCACCTGACGGAGAATATGCATTGCTGCCATGATATGGATTGGAAGGCTGCTAAGAATATGACGAATCACCGTTAATCTGCTTGCTTGGGAAATCAACCTTCCCGCCCAGCCTGAAGTTTTCCTGTCCACTTTGTTCAACAAGAACTGAAAGTCTGCAGTTCTAATTCTTCCTTTACATAGGGGGGCACCCAAATAGAGGAGATCATCCGTGGCTTTTTAAAATCCAAGGGTTCTTTTAGTAGTTCTAATCATGGCTGGCGTAAGAGCTCTTGAGCATATGAATCGACTCTTCTGACGACTGATTTTTGGCTTGTAACTGCCTGGAATATAAGAAGAAATTGATTTAGCTGAAGGAGTGAGTCCTTTTTTCCGTTGGTGAAGAGGAGAATGTCGTCAGCGAAGAGAAGATGGGACGGGCTGGGAAGACCACGACGGATGGAATACTGTTGGCAACTTCCGCTCGAGAGCATCAAATTGAAATTCACAGAGAAAGACTCCATCGCAATGATGAAAGGGCTGGGGACAGAGGATCCCCTTGCCTCAGGCCTCTGTGAGATCTGAAGAAACCTGTCGGTTCCCCGTTGATAAAGATGGAAAACCAGTTGTTGCCCCAGCAGTTTTCCATGATCCTGACCCATCGTTGACTGAACCTGTACCTGAGGAGAACTTGCTTCAGATAGTCACAACTTACCCTATCATAAGCTTTTTCAAGGTTCAATTTGAGAATGAGGTTGCCTCTCCTGACTTTCCTGTTGATATGACGAATCATCTCCTGGGCTAGCGTAATATTATCAGCTATTGATCTCCCTTTCACGAAGGCATCCTGTTCCTGAGAAATCATCTTCGGCAATAAAGAGCTTAGTCTGTTAGCAAGAAGCTTAGCAAAAATTTTATAGATAACATTACAGAGGCTCATGGCGCGAAATTCGGCAAAGCATGCCACTGAAGGGGACTTTGGGATAAGGCAGATGAGATTCGAAGTGAATGCTCTAGGGAAGACAGTTCCAGTAATGAGGTCCTTTGTAGCATTAAGGATGTCTTCACCAATAATGCCCCAACATGAAGCATAGAAGGCCGCCGAGAAGCCATCCGGACCTGCGGCTCCGTCTTGAGGTATCGAGAAGGTAGCGGCTTTAACCTCGCCCATCGAAGGAGAGGCTGTTGAGAAGTGGAGCCACATCTGGGGCCGCCCACGACCAGTCGAGGTTGCGCGGATTTCGTGTCGCAAGTCCTTTCACAACTGGGATGCGAAAGGAGTTTCGCGGATTTCGTGTTGCAAGTCCTTTCGCAACTGGGATGCGAAAGGAGTTTCGCGGATTTCGTGTCGCAAGTCCTTTCGCAACTGGGATGCGGAAAGGGAAGTTGTCAAAACTATAAATTGGGGTCCCTAGGGCTATTCTAGGTTAAGGTGAATTTTAGAAAATTATTTTGAGGTGTGGGCAAAGGATTTTCTCTGTACTTCCAAGGGAGAGGTTAGCATATTGCCTTGTAATCTTCGTTTCTCTTCATAGTGGAATTTTGCATCCGTGGTTTTTTACCCTAGTTTGGGGTTTTTCCACGTATATCTTGTCTTGTGGTTTATTTTGGATTGCTTTGATCTATTTCTAGTTTATATTTCTTCCTGTCTATCGTTTGTAGGTGAGGCCTTAGATTGGATCTAGGCTCACTGCGTTGTTGGCGTGTTGCGCAACAGAGGCAAGCAACGCACCATTGTCTAGAGGAGTAATAACCTGGGGAATAGCCTGGAGAAACTCTGCATTGGGACTGGTTTGGTCAACTTGAAAAAGATTTTCGAAATAACTAATTGCTTCATTTTTAATTCATTGACTCTCCATTAGTCAAATGTCATCCTTTTGGTTAACCGGACATGGTTAATCTTTTTGCCACCATGTCCGGTGACCCAACACTAGCCAGCTAGCTGATGTCAAATCTATATGGGCCATTATGTTTTATGTGTTTTATCCACACCGTTCATCCATTTTGCCGGCTCATCTTCAGCTCTTGAGCCTAAAAATGAGGCAGATTCAAAGATCAAGTGAACAGCACCTTAGAAAACCGTGGGAATTGTACGCTTGCCATTGAAAAGTTAATGGGGCCCGAATTTCTTTCATCCAGGTCTATGCGTCCTTATGAATAGGTTAGATGACAAATAAACATTATTGTAAGCCCTAGGAAGGTTTCACGGATGGACATATTCTCTCTGCTGTTTCCTATGGTGTGGTCCACTTGAACTTTAGAGCCCTAAAAAAATAAACTGGCTAAATAGATGGACGGTGTGGATAAAACACATGCATCATGGTGGGACCCATAGAGATTTGACACCAGCTCACGAGCCAAACCTCGTCCCAGTCAACCTGTACCACTAGTGGCCCCTTCTGTCGCTGTGCCACTCGTGGAAGAGCTAGACCATTTAAGCTTTCCTAGGTCTCAGTTCACGTTAAAAATGGGAAAAGTCTAAACGAATGTTACGTTTAACCCATGGTTGTAGCTTTATTAATTGCCATGGCTTATCCAGAGTAAAGACAGCGAGATCAGATGGTTGGCTGTGATTGGCAAGGTTCCTGATGATCAGAAGAGATCTTAACTTGGGTTGACTGGGTCAAAAGTGATATTTAATGAAAGAAGGAGAGCAATTTCATCGTTTCAGGAAATGTACACCTCTACTGGTGAAATTATATTATAGGAGGCTTGCATCTTTGCGCACCATACATGGGTTTTAAATTATGATAGGTGCACTGCACCATACATTAGAAACAAATATCAGCTTGATACAAAACTTTTCTGGTGCATCAAAACTATTTAATAGTCAATCATCACTTTTTTCCTTTGATGTGGTCCACCTGAGATTTGGATCTGCTTCATTTTTGGACTCATAGCCTAAAATGAGCTGAAAATCATGAACGATGTGGATATACAAAATATATATCAAGGAGGGCACCACAGTCAGGGTCGCACTGTGTGTTGTGAGGCCGGGGCTGTACCTAATCCGAATGAAACATGCCCTTCCTAAGAGCAATCATACAGTAGGAAACAGGCGTATTTGTGTGGTATTCGGATTTTTCATTTCTGACTAGTAAGATTACTAATTAGTTAATCTAGGCCACTGAAAGATTGAAATTAACATCGAATTGAATATTACCTAAAGAATTCTCAATAAAACAATCTTAACAATTCGAATTGTGGCATAAGCTTATTATTTTGTCAGTGAAAATGTATTCCAGTATTGGAGGTTTCTATCATTTTGTCAGGAAGATATTTTGGAAATAATCAATCTGCTTCCTTACACATAAAATCATCAGTGTAGATTATCCAACTATGGGCCTTATTTGATACACAGATTGCCTGGTGACCTGCTGTGGGGTAAGATTTGATTGGACCTGGTAGTGACCACTTGTCAAAGTTCTATATATGCATTTTATCCACACCATTCAATCATTTTTGCCATCTCATTTTAGGGCACGATCCAGAAACCAAAGCTGATCCAGAGCTTACTCAGTGGGACAGTGGTGCCTATTGTTAAAACCTTCCTAAGGCCCACTGCAATGTTTATTTGCAATCCAACCTGTTTATAAAGTCACGTAAACCTTGATGAAGTGAAAATATGAAAAATAGCTTAATCCAAAACTTTTGTAGCCCACGAAAAGTTTTCAACAATGGAATTAAATCCCTGCTATTTTCTGTGGTGTGGTCTACTCGAGCTTTGGATATACGCTCATTTTTTAGCCCATTCTCTGAAGCAAGATGGAAAAGTTAATGGACATCATGGATAAAACAAATACATGTGGTGGGGTACATAGAGCTTTGACCAGTACCAGTAACTACCAAGTTCGATCGGTAATGGAGGGCTCACCACCCAATCCATCTACCATTTCATTACCCAATTGTTAAGATGGAGCTACAAAGCATGTTTGAAAGTTATTTTGTAACCGACACCCTGATCCATGGCTCAAGTGGTAGACTGAGTGAAAGATACTTCATTTCAACAATGAAGTCTTGGAAATTTCATGAAAAGTTTGATCTTACTCCATTGTTTGGATTATCCATTAGGGAGTGTGCAAATATTTGTTAATAATGCTAGAAATGAGCTAAACAGTTTTTGGATGATTCATAAATTTCCCAATGGATCACCAAGTTGCAGTTCTTATTGGAGTTTTCTCGGTAAGTTAAGTTTTTTTTTTTTTTTTTACTTTTTTTCTTTTTTCTTTTGGAAAAACAGATTGCCTTCCATAGATTGCCTTCCACAGATTAGCTGTTAGAAAAATGGACCCAAAAACAAAAACTCAAATCTTGTGATTTTATTAGGCATGGTCTGGCCACACTGGTCAACAGATGAACGGCTCTGATTGCCCTGTGCATGATCCATGTATAAGGTGGAGATGACTCCCTACCTTCTCTTTTATCGAGATCAATTGGAAAAAAAAAACTATTTTCATTCATTTTCATCAATCTATCTTGTGACGAGAAATTCAAAGTTACATCAATATCCTGCTTTTTTGGGCCAAGGCATGATATGTGCCACTAAGCACAGGTCAAGATGAGCTAGTCTTTATTCATTGACCGGGCATGGTTAATGGTTTTGCCACCATGTCCGGTGACCCCAACACCAGCCAACTAGTTGGTGTCAAATCTCTATGGGCCCACCATGTTTTATGTGTTTTATCCACACTGTTCATCCATTTTGTCAACTCATCTTTAGATCCTGGGCCAAAAAATGAGGCAGATTCAAAGATCAAGTGAACAGCACCATATGAATTGTACGCTTGCCATTGAAAACTTAATTGGGCCCGAATTCCCTTCATCCAGGTCTCCGTGACCTTATGAACAGGTTGATGACAAATAAACATCATTGTGAGCCGTAGTAAGGTTTCAACTATGGACATCATTCTCTTCCTGTGGTGTGGTCCACTTGAGCTTGTGAGCTTTAAAAATGAGCTAGAAAATAGATAGACGGTGTGGATAAACACGTGCATCATGGTGGGGCCATAGAGATTTGACACCAGCTAGCTGGCTGGTGTTGGGATCACCAGCCAAACCTAGTCCCAGTCAACCCGTACCCCTAGTGGGCCCTACTGTCGCTGTGCCACACGTGGAACAGCTAGACTATTTAAGCTTTCCTAGGTCTCAGTTCACGTTAAAAATGGGAAAAGTCTAAACGAATGTTACGTTTGACCAATGGTTGTAGCTTTATTGCCATGGGTTATCCAGAGTAAAGACAGCAAGATGGACGGTACCGATCCAATGATCGTACATCCATATGACCGGCTGTGATTGGCAAGGTTCCTGATTATCAGAAGAGATCTTAACTTGGGTTGACTGGGTCAAAAGTGATATTAAGTGAAAGGAGGAGCAATTTCATCATTTCAGGAAATGTACACGTCTACTGGTGGAATTATATGATAGAGGACTGCATCTTTTTCCGCCACACATGGGTTTTAAATTATGATAGGTGCACTGCATCAGGTTGATACAATACTTTTGTGGCGCATCAGGACTATTTAATAGTCAATCACCACTTTTTCCTTTGATGTGGTCCACCTGAGATTTGGATCTGCTTCATTTTTGGGCTCGTAGCCTAAAATGAGCTGAAAAACATGAACAGTGTGGATATACAAAACATAAATGAAGGTGGGCCCCATAGTTAGGGTCGCACCGTATGTTGTGAGGCCCGGGCTGCACCTAATCCGAATGAAACATGCCCTTCCCAAAAGCAATCATACAGTAGGAAACGATCTGATTTGTGTGGTATCCCGGGTTTTTCATTTCTGACTAGTGAGATTACTAATTAGTTAATCCCGGGTTTGAAAGATTGAAAATAACATCGAATTGAATATTACCTAAAGAAATTCTCAATAAAACAATCTTAACAATTCGAATTGTGGCATAAGCTTATTATTTTGTCAGCGAAAATGTTTTCCAGTATTGGAGGTTTCTATCATTTTGTCAAGAAGATATTTTGGAAATATTCAATCTGCTTCCTTACACATAAAATCATCGGTGTAGATTATCTAACTGTGGGCCTTATTTGATACACGGATTGCCTGGTGACCCGGTCGCCACTATATCATCAACAGTGACCAGATGTAGCAAGATTTTATTGGACCTAGAAGTGACCACTTCAATTCTGATTCGAGACTTGTCAAAGTTCTACATATGCATTTTATCAACACCATATGTTCATTTTGCCATCTCATTTTATCAACACCATATGTTTATAGCATGAGCCAAAAACCAAAGTTGATCAAGAGCTTAAGTAGACTACACCATAGGAAGGAAGCAGTGGGATGGTAATGCCTATTGTTGAAACCTTCTTAAGACCCATTGGAATGTTTATTTGCAATCCAACTTATTCATAAAGTCTCGTAAACCTTGATGAAGTGAAGATATGAAAATCGGCTTGTTCCAAAACTTTTGTAGCCCACAAAAAGTTTTCAACAGTGGCATTTAATCCCCACTATTTCCTGTAGTGTGTGATGGGATTTCCTCCTAGGCTTGACCGGTCGAGGGTGGTGCTTGACCAGTCGAGCCCTGGCTCGACTCAAAGTCAAGCAACTTTGGAAGTCAAGCAACTTTGGCTTTATTTTTCCCGTGGTGCTTGACCAGTTGAAGGAGGTGCTCAACCGGTCGAGGACTCGGCTCGACCAGTCGAGGTTACACAGAGTCAAGTCCAGATCTTGTGCGAACTGTGTAAATCTGAGGCAGTTTCGCAAGAGGTGTGAAAGGAATTTTCCTAAACTATAAATAGGGGTGCTTAGGGCCTTTCTAGGCAATGGAAGATGGTTTCTTAAAGCTTTGCAAGGGTTTGTCAAAGGGTTTAGGGCTATTAAAGGTGAGAGAGAGAGAGAGAGAGAGAGAGAGAGAGAGAGAGGAAGCTTGTGGAAGGGAGTCGATGTCTCAGCACTTCTATGTCCTTGTAATCAGTAAGATTTTCCGTTTTTTTTTACTCTCTTATTGTTTATCCACTCCTACATGAGTGAAGAATGTTTGATCCAAGCGGTGTGTGCTTGTGATTGGTTGTAACATTCTACTTCATAGTGGATTGTTGATCTGGATGAGGTCCCATGGTTTTTACCTCTTTGAGGGTTTTCCGCGTAAAAATCTCTTATACCGTGTGATTTATGCTTTGATTTATTTCATTGCTTTATTATCCCATAATTCTGGTGTTATTGGGAAGCTAGATCTTAAGGTTTTGTGCAAGGCCTCAAATAAAGTGGTATCAGAGCCAAGTTCATTGAACGGAGAAGGATCGGTTTTGAATTATGGAGGGTGGCTCATCAAAGATGATCAGCCTCAATGGTTCTAACTGGACCATATGGAAAGTTAAGATGGAAGACTTACTTTATTGCAAGGACCTGTATTCTCCAATTTTAGGCATATCAGCAAAATCCAAGAATGTGTCGGATGATGATTGGAAGAAGTTGGACTGGAAAGCGGTGGGGTTTATTAGACAATGGCTAGATGATTCCCTATTCCACCATGTATCTACGGAGACCTCAGCCGCTAGCCTGTGACTGAAAGTATAATAGTTATATGAGAGGAAGACCGTCGGTAATAAAATCTTCCTGATAAGACGACTTGTGAATCTCAAGTTCAAATATGGTGGTTCTATGGCTAAGCACATGAATAAAGTCAACAATATTGTGAACTAGCTCTCTGCTATAAAGATGGTTCTAGATGATGAATTACAGGTTTTGTTATTGCTTATTTCATTGCCTGACAGTTGAGAGACATTGGTGATGTCTATAAGTAACTCTACGTCAGACAGAAAGGAATCTATGTAATAGATAACTAGCTGTCTCTTCAATAAGGAGACAAGGAGGAAGTCTCAGGGGTCCACTCAACAAGAGGCCCTTGTGACACAAGAATGGGGGAAAGGAAAGAACAAAAAAGGTGGGAAGGCCCGAGATAAATCAAGAGGCAAGTTAAGCACCAGTAAAGATATTGAATGCTGGAATCGTGGCAAGAAGGACCATTATAAGCATGAATGTCGTAAGAATAAGAATGATAAGAAAGGAAAAGAAAATGAGAAAGAATCCGAATCTGATTCCACTGCGGTCGTTTCAGATGGCGACGTTGTAGTTATTCTTTCAGCAAATCATAATGTATGTCTCACGGCTACGAGTCAGGACACCGACTGAGTAATAGACTCAAGAGCCTCGTTTTATGCGACTCCACGTAGGGATTTCTTCACATGCTACAAGTCAGGTGACTATGGGACCGTAAAGATGGAAAATTCTGGCATATCGAAGATCGTAGGGGTCAGTGATATTTGTGTGAAGACTAATGTGAGCTTCACATTTGTTCTAAAGGATGTGAGGCATATCCTAAACCTTCACCTCAACTTGATGTCCACATCAGCCAGCTTCATAGTGGATTGTTGATCTAGATTGTTGATTTAGACGAGGTCCCGTGGTTTTTACCTCTTTGAAGGTTTTTCACGTAAAAATCTCTTATGTTATATGGTTTATGTTTTGATTTATCTCATTGCTTTATTATCCCATAATTCTTCTGGTGTTTTTAAGAGGCTAGATCCTAAGATTTTGTGCAAGGACCCAATAGTGTGGTCTACTTTAGCTTTGGATACTCATTTTTTAGCCCATTCTCGAAAGCAAGATGAAAAAATTAATGGACATCATAGATAAAACAAATTCACATTGTGGGATACATAGACCTTTGACCCGGTAACTACCAAGCTCCGTATTGGAGGGGTTACTACCCAATCCATGTCCCATTCGATTACCCAATTGTCAGAGATAGGCCACCAAGCATGTTTGAAAATTATTTTGTACTCACTTGACTTATTGTTTACGGTGATCACGTGGTTCAATTAAATTCTACCACGGCAAGTCACAGGGACCTGTGTGGGGTGATGACTTTCAAACGTCTGCCTAGACTAGTATCAATCAAGACCTTTCTTGGTAGACTTAAAATGAACGATAAAGCAAAAACGTTTAATTTTACATAGGATGATACTTGTACCTTTTGTAATGTGGTTGTTAGAATTTATTGAGCAGTTTTTTTTTTTTTTTTTTTTTTTTTTTTTTTTTTTAAAAAAAAAAAAAAAAAAACGCTCTTTCCTTTTCACAGTAAGTTTGATCTTACTTCATTGTTTGGGTTTTCCATTAGGGAGTGTGCGAATCTTTGTTAATAACGCTAGAAATGAGCTAAACAATTTTTGGATGATTCATAATATTGGATCACCAAGTTGCACGGTAAGTCTGTTTCTTTTTTCTTTTTTCTTTTGGAAAAACAGATAGTCTTCAATAAATTTTCCCATGTGGATTGCCTAAGTTGTGCCCTCCATAGAGCTTTTTCGAACAAACCATTTTTTTTTTTTTTTGTGAAAACTCACAAAAAATAGTCATTAATAAATAAAAAATTCTCAAATCATCTAACTGCAGTCCCGAAGGGGTTGATAGTAATCGGTCTAAAAGATTTATTTGGAAGCACTCTTTTATTACCTGCTGACCTTCGTTGGTAGGCTTAAGATGAAAAATGGATTAAAAAGATTTTAATATCATATCATATAAAATTATATTTTTTATAATTTGGGGTTAGAATCTATAGAGGTTTTTTTTTTTTTTTTTTTTTTTTAAAAAAAAAAAAGAAAAAAAAAAACTATTATTTCCGCATTATAGAATTAAATCAAGTAATGACTCTTCAAAACTTCAATGAGTTGAGCAGATTCATTTAGATTTTGAGCTTAGCCTGCTAAAGATGTGCGTCCACTCATATATTAGGTCGATAGGTTGGGGTGTGACCTAAAATTTTATCCTATATTATTTATGGGGCTGGGTTTGGGCTCCATCTGAGACCAATCAGCCTGTCCCATTTAAGGTTATTTCATGGACATATTGTCATATGGTGGGGCACACTTCATGCACAAACAGGCGTAGGCGTAGTGATAAATGCTTGTTCTTGGTGACTTTTGGGCAGAGAAATTTCTCGCGAGATTTTTAAATTTTAAAGCTTTTCCCGTGATATTATGGGGAAATTTTGGCCTAAAATAAAGTATTTAAAAATATTTATTGTGAATAAAAATAAATTTATATAATTAATTCTTTATTATATTTAACTATTTTTGCGAGATCATTGTGATAATATTATTTAGTGTATTTTTCATGATATTATTGTGAGAATTTCAAGATCTCAGTGATGGTCGGCACATTGCAGCCAGGATCTTGCAGCACTTTGGGTGGCTGGGATCAGGCTCAGGCGTATTTTAGTTTGGCCCGTCATGGCCCAGGCAAGCTGGACATGGCTTATTGACCAGCTCGACCCTGGCTTATTGACAATCCTGGAACTTATCCAAAGCAAGGTGGGCATGGGCTACCTCGCCCAGCTGAGGCAGATCACTGCCGCAGCCATCCTGCTGGAAAATGAACTTGCTGATTATTATTGGAGTTGAAATTCTAGAAATGCTAATGTTCAAGCACCAGCAAAGAAGCACAAGCGTTGGTTCTAATACAAGAAGATGGCACATGACCCATCCATTTTGGGCCCAATATATAAAAGGTCCAGAATAAGTACATGAGATCTGTGGTCAGTGCTCTATGGGCCCCACCATGATGTATGTGTTTCATCCCTTCTGTTCATTCATTTTTACAGATCATTTTAGTGATTGATTCCAAAAATGAGAGGAATATAAATCTCAGGTGGACCACACCACAAGATAAAATAGTGATTGGATATCCACCATTAAAATCCTCCTAAGGTCCACCGTACTGTTTATTTGACATCTAATTTGTTGATTAGGTCATACAAGCCAATATGAAGGGAAAAAACAAAGATCAGCTTGATCCAAAACTTTTATTTCCCCCAAAAGGTTTTTAAATGGTCGACCCTCATTCAACACTGTTTGTTTCCTGTAATGTGGTCCAATTATAATTGTGATATATCTCATTTTTGGTCTCATACTATTAAATGATCTCGAAAAATAGATGGACGGAATGGATGAAACACATACATCATTGTAGAGCCCACAGAGCACCGATTACCAGCCATTGGCTGGTGGCAGGGGAGTTGCCAATCCGTTTCCGATTCTGTGATGAGCTGATAAACCTTCCTGACATTCTACACGTGTCAAGTGGGTGAATGAGGAAGTACTAGTCAGGCAGGTTGGGTCAGGTTAAGGGTCAACCAGAGCCCAACCTTACCTCAAGAGGACCCAACCATGCAAACCGGGCCGAATTTCAAGCCAAGGTTCCCAACCCAAACTTCTTCACGTACCCTCAACATCAACTGGCCCAACCCAACACAAACTCATGTGATTTTCCCTAACCCAGCCTGAATTTGATTGACCCGAACCCAATTCCCAGACCTGGACAACCCGGCCCAACCTAGCTGGAACTCAGGTTGGGTCAATCGGTTTGGGGTCAACCCGAACTCAAGTTGCATCCTTGCTCCGGCTCATGCTGTAGACTTAAAAACACTAGTGCTGGGATTTTAGAGAGCCACGATACGCCAACTACCACCTCACAACGTGCTTCTGGTGGGCCCCACCAAGAGGATGACCTGGTGCAAAAAACATGGTGGTCCACTCATCATGATGTAGAGCGGGTCGCGGACAATTACATGGCAAAGATGGATCAGAAAAGGCCTGATCGGCGACAGAAGTGATCTGGACCATCAGACCTTAAATCAGGCGTATCTCGCAATCCGGGATGAGTTAGCCGACGAAAAATATATGATTTTGGGGTAGAACGAGCTACTTTAGCCAACCAACCCAGCTACCCCTGATTTGACGATCGTTTCCTGTTTCAATTTCGTTTTTACTATAAATAGTAAGTTTTAGTTTGCTTATAACTCTTCATCTGTCGGGCTTTAGGAGTTGCGCCCAACGTGAAAAGAGCTTAGAATAATTAAGAGAATGGGTTGGTGAAGCCAAATAGGACACTTACTATTTTTGGCCGAAAACCTTGCGCACTAGTAGACATCACGACCGTCTACTATTTATAGTAAGTCGCGAATTCTAGGAGTCCTAGTTGTAGTTCGATTCTGATTTCTTTCCCATTGCTTAGTACCCTTATTTAAAGGGTTGTGAACTCGTTTTTGTTCATTCATTAATCTATTTCGAATTTATTTAGAATTTATTTCTATTTTCTGCTCTCTTTTCTCGTGGATTCGAGAAGTCTCTGTGAGGAGTCCAGAGAAGTTCCGTGGATTCGGAATAGTTATCCTCTTGAGGAAGACGGTGCTCGACCTCACATCCTCCCCTGCGTCACATCAGATGTACCATGCTTCCATATTCAATGTATAGAGTGGACCGGCCTGCTTTAGGGCCAGATTATCAAAACAGTGGGTCCCACCTACTGAAGGCTCAGATGTCCCACATGGGTAGGAAATGGATTGGCTACTCCCCCTTCCACTTGCCCGTGGCTGGTGGTCGGTGCTTTGTGGGCCCCACCATCATGTATGTGTTTCATTCATTCCGTTCATCAATTTTTATAGATCATTTTATGGCTTGATCCAAAAATGAGAGGGATATAAATCTCAGGTACACCACACCACACAGGAAAACAATAGCGATTGGATATCCACCATTAAAATCCTCCTAAGGCCCACTGTACTGTTTATTTGACATCCACTATGTTGATTAAGTCATAAAGACCTAGGTTAAGGGAAAAAACAAAGACCAGCTTAATCCAAAACTTTTATGGCCCCCTAAAAATTTTTATGGTAGGCATTCATTCAACACTGTTTCCGATAATGTGGTCCATCTGAGATTGACATATACTTCATTCTTGGTATCATAGCCTAAAATGATCTAGAAACATAGATGGACGGCATGGATGAAAAACATACA
The DNA here is from genome assembly GCA_021015155.1 of Magnolia officinalis. NCBI lineage: Eukaryota > Viridiplantae > Streptophyta > Magnoliopsida > Magnoliales > Magnoliaceae > Magnolia > Magnolia officinalis. Next base: position 4,287,376 of record JAJHSJ010000017.1, read on the forward strand.
TCATGGTGGGGTCCACAGAGCACCGAACATCAGCCATTGGCCCGTGGCAGTGGGAGTATCCAATCCGTTTCCTCTATAATCGCACTCATCAAGCAATACTGAAAATCCAATTAATAGCTGTCAGATGTATCGTTAAGAGTAAGTGACTGGTTGATGAGTGCATCTGAGCTTTCAGCAGGTAGGACCTAGGTGCCAACTGTTACCCATGTGAATACGGATCCTCTCCTTGCGTATAGCAGGAAGTTGTAATCTAAGGGCCTGTTTGGCCGGGCTGATTGGATGGGATTGGAAGGAATCGGAAGGTAGATCCTAGGAGTAGCCAGCGTGTCAAATAGACATGGATGATCCCCGGCTATAGCGGACGCGGATTGCGTCCTACCCCCGTCCGGACGGTAATCCGTCCGGGCAGGGCTCTGTGGAGCCCACCGTGATGTAACTGTTCTATCCCGCCATCCAACCAATTTTTCAGAAAATTTTAATAAGTGAACCAAAAAATGAGGCAGGTCCAAGCCTTGAGTGGACCACACCAAAGGAACCTGCACTGATATGACACCCACCGTTGAAACCTTTCTAAGGGCCCACGTGATGTTTTTTTTTACCATAAAACCTATTCATAAGGTCACGTAGAAGTGGATGAAGTGAAAACACAAATATCAGCTTGATCCGAAACTTCTCTGGCTCCCCAGAAGCTTTTAATGGTGGACGTTCAATCCCCACTTTGTGGTCCACTCAAGGCTTGGACCTACCTCATTTTTTAGTTCACTTACTAAAATTTTCTGAAAAAATGGTTGGACGGCGGGATAAAACAGTTACATCACGGTGGGCTCCACAGAGCCCTGCCCGGACGGATTACCGTCCGGGCGGGGGTAGGACGCAATCCCCATCCGGCTATAGCACTCCCAGGGATCTGACAATCCACTGACATCACCATCATTATCTTTAAATCCCATCTAATCCACCCTAATCCCTTCAAAATTGCATGGGACATGTTGGTTTGAGGGATTGAAAGGGATTGGAAGGTTTAATCCCGGTGTTGGCCGGGCATGTCAAATAGATCAGATATAGCAATCCCATAGATCTTACACCAATTTATTGGCGTAGCTATCATTACCTTGAAATCTGTGCAATCCACTCTAATACCATCCAATCCCATCTAATCTGCCTGGCCAAACAGGTCCTAATTGGACTGTGTGACTGTGATTCCACTCTAATACCATCCAATCCCATCCAATTTGCCTGGCCAAATGGGTCCTAATTAGACCGTGTGACTGTGGAATGCATTGAATTTGCATCACTGACTGAGACGGACCAATCACCATATAGCAAAGGAGGAAAAAAGCAGGAAAGTTGTAGTTTTGGCAAACAGAGGACCCAGACTCGATTAGAATATAGATACCCTCTATCCAAAATGGGACCCACAATTTGGATGGTCCAGATAGTTGTACATCAGTGCCAGTTGTTAGGGGGATGAGACACATCGTTTAAACTCTGCAAAAAAAACTAACACAATCCCAACTGCCCACCAGATGTGCAATCTGGATTTTCAATTCAAAGAAACTCAAACAAGAAGAGATCAAAATGATAAAACTCCAATAGTAATATAAAACACGGCAGTATCATGTAACTGTTATAACCACAGGATTTCAAAGAAACCTATGGCGAGTAAGAAACGATAAAATGATGTGTTGTGCTCTCTGCCTTAAATGGATGACGAGAGATGGTATATATAGAGTAAACTGTTTTACACGATAGAATCAGTTACAGATTTGATATTCATAAAATGATAAACATTATCTCCTATAAACTTGGGCTTGAGGCGTTGGTATCCGAAGACTTTGGGATAGAGCTGGAAGCTTTGGAAACTTTGAATCTGAGTTGGTCTTATCCTTATCACGCCCCTGCAAGTTCAACGGGGGAGGTCGCATGTTGAGCTTGTCTCACAGATGGGAGAAACACCCAGAAACCAGTGGTTTAGTGAGGACATCGGCAATTTGATCCTTACTGGATAGGAACCGAACCTCCAATGATTTATTATGAACTTTTTCACGAACAAAATGATAATCTATTTCCACGTGCTTTGTACGAGCATGAAAGATGGGATTAGCCGCCAAGTAAGTCGCGCCGATATTGTCACACCATAATACCGGGCGAGAATGAATAAAAATCTGAAGTTCACGAAGCAAGGATAATAACCATAAAGTCTTGGCAGTAGCATGGGCAACAGCGCGGTATTCGGCCTCGGTGCTTGAACGAGCGACGGTGGGCTGCTTTTTGGAGCTCCATGAAATAAGGTTGAAACCATAGTAGATGTAGTAGCCAGAGGTGGATTTACGATCATCAGGTGAGCCAGCCCAGTCCGCATCAGAATAGATTGAAAGTTGTGTGGAGGGGTTGGGTTTGAGGAGTAAACCAAAATCAATGGAAAATTTAAGGTACCTCAGTATCCGTTTAACAGCAGTCCAGTGGATGTCCGTAGGCTTGTGCATGAATTGGCACACCTTGTTCACTGCAAAGGAAATGTCCGGGCGAGTGAGCGATAGGTACTGAAGGGCTCCCACCACGCTGCGGAATAAAGTTTCATCAGGACACGGGTTGCCATCAAGGAGTGATAACTGCCGTGAGGAGGACATGGGAGAGGACACTGGCTTAGCCTCTAGCATGTTGGTACGTTTCAAGAGATTGAGAATGTATTGTCTCTGAGAAAGAAGAAGACCCCCTGATACTGAGATAACCTCCACGCTTAAAAAGTAGTTTAATGACCCCAAGTCTTTCACTGCAAAGTCACAGTTGAGCTGAGCAACGAGATTAGTGATGGCACCTGGATTTGAACCGGTGATTAAAATGTCATCGACATACACCAGTACATACATTGTGAGTGAGTCCAAGGCATAGACAAAAAGAGAATTGTCTGACTATGAGTTAATAAACCCAAGAGCCACCAGTTTGTCACTAAGACGTGAGAACCAAGCTCGTGAGGCTTGTTTTAATCCGTATAACGCCTTGTTCAACTTACAAACGTGAGTGGGATACTGGGGATGAACATAACCCATTGGCTGTTGCATGTGGACAACTTCGGATAGAAAACCATAGAGAAAAGCATTGCTGATGTCTATCTGATGAACAGACCAGGAACGAGACACGGCGTGACTGAGAACCATCCGAATGGTTGTAGGCTTGATGACCGGACTGAAAGTATCATCATAATCTAGCCCTTGTTGTTGGTGATAGCCCTTCGCAACTAGACGGGCCTTTCGTCATTCAGACATACCGTCGGAGTTGATTTTTGTTTTGTAAACCCATTTATTACCAACTAAGTTCATGCCAGCTGCATAAGGGACCAAGGACCATGTACCTTGCTTCATGAGAGTAGAAAATTTTGCATCCATGGGCTCATGCCATTCTGGGAATTTATTGGCCTCAGAGAAGTATGTGGGATTAGTGGAAATGTTAGAAATGGCAAGGAGAGCAGTGGGTAGAGGGTACCTGGTAGTGCCATCAAGGTATTGTTTGGGCTTCACAATATTGTTCTGTGAGCGGGTGATCATCGGGTGGGACGGAGGCAGTTCAGAAGGCAAGGCAACTTCGGATGGAGCTGGAACCAGAGATTCTGTCGGCGTTGATGATGGGGAAGACAAAAACAGGGGAGACGAGGTTGTTGACGCAACAGGGGAAGAGGATAAGTGAGACGCCGAAGTTTCAGTGTGATCCGAGCGCGACGTCATACCAGGGATGGATAAAGTATCACGAACGGCAGGAGCAGATCTGTCATTTAAAGAGACGAAAAGAGGAAGGAAAGTGGACGACGCTGTAGGAGGTATTTCGGCATGGACTGAAGATGATGCGGTTGATGAGAATGGAAACAGAGACTCATCAAAAATTACATGCCGAGACACAAACACTTTACCAGAGTCAGGATCAAGACATTAATTTGTAACCTTTGTGGAGATTACTTATGCCAATGAAGACGCATTGTTTGGATCTAAAATCCAACTTGTGTTGGTTGAATGGTCGAAGAAAAAGATAGCAAGCACAACGGAAAATCTTCATGGTAAAAAAATCGGGTGCTTTGTGAAATGATTTTTCAAATGGGGAGATGCCAAGAGGAGCAGTTGGGAGGCGGTTAATGAGATAGGCTGCCATGAGGAAAGCATCATCCCAAAAACAATGAGGAATAGAACTTTGGGATAGTAAGGATAATCCCGTTTCAACAACATGAAGGTGTTTTCTTTCAACCGAGCCATTTTGTTGAGAGGTGTGAGGGCAAGAAACACGATATTGAATTCCCACTTTGTGATAATACCGATTAAGTGTTTGAAATTCACCACCCCAGTCTTTTTGGACACATTTTATTTGGCGATTAAATTGACGTTCAACCATTTTTTGAAATGTAGTAAAAATAGTCAATACATCAGATTTATTTGCAAGAGGATAGAGCCAAACAAATTTGCTAAAATGATCGACAAAGGAAACATAATATTTATTGCCTTTGGTAGATAAACTAGGGGATGGAGCCCATACATCAGAAAAAATTAAATCGAGAGGATAATCTGAAATAGATTGAGAAACTGGGAAGGGTAGACGATGGCTCTTCCCTTGCTGACATGCGGAACAAACACTCGGAATTTTATTTGAGGAGACTGGAAGAGAAAATTTAGACACTAGATGCTTGACTGTTTGATAGGTGGGATGTCCCAAACGGCGATGCCACACTTCCAAAGAAACACGTTGACATAAAAAAGACCGAGTAGATGATGAAGACGAGACGAAAGAAGGGAAGGGATAGAGTCCATCTTTAGGCATGCCTTGCAGAAGAACCTTCTTCGTGACCTTGTCCTTGACAAAAAAATGAGATGAGAGAAATTCAATAAATACATTATTGTCCTTGGTAAATTGGCTCACAGAAATTAGGTTCTTTTTAATTTGTGGGACATGTAAAATATTGTGAAGGTGAAAAGCAGATTTTGAGGACTTAATCTTGGATGAACCAATATGAGTTATAGCCAAACTTGCCCCGTCTCCTACTTGAATTTGATCCATGCCATTATAGGGCTCGGCATGGAGATTCAAGTTCTGAATATCTTTGGTAAGATGATTGGTGGAGCCGGTGTCGGGATACCAATTGGTATCAACTGGAGCATGGTGTGCAGTGAAAAAGGCAGACATGTTGTTTGGCATGGTTTGATAAGCTTGATCAAACCGGTGGAAACACTGACGGCGAGATGACCAGCTTTGCCACAGATCTGGCACGTTGGGTGATTACCAGCAGGATAGCCATGACGACCACCGCGGCCCTACCACGACCACGTAAACCAGAGTAGGAAGGAGCATGACTTGAATGAGTTGGCTTACCAGGTGGACGATGAGGTTGATCCGTGCGAGTTGCAACATTAGCGGAACCGATGGTAGCCTCAACGACTTGAGTATGTTGCTGCAAGCGTAACTCAAAATTGAGAAGGTGGTCAAAAATATCTTCAAGCTCCATGGGATCATCCCTTGTTTGAATGGACGCAACAATGGGATCATAGGGGGAATCTAGGCCACCAAGCAGGTATGAATCAATTTCTGCATCAAGAAGTGGATGACCGATGGCTGTAAGAGTATTAGCCAGAGACTTTACCGTCTGAAAATAATCTGAAATTGACATACCACCCTTCATGACAGTGGAAAGTTGATGGCGAGTTGTTGAGAGGCGAGCTCTCGAGTGAGAGGAAAACGTTTTTTCAAGTGCAGACCATACTTCGCGGGACGTGGTAACGCCAACCACTTTGGCAAGGATGCTTTCCGATAAGGAAGACATGAGAATACTAAAGACAATCTGGTCTTGATCAAACTAGTGAGTAAACTCTAGGTTGGGAAGCAGAGGAGGAACTGTAGTTGACGTAGCAGCCTCTGGGTTGGGAATATGGTGGGCGGGTTGATGACGACTTCCATCGACATAGCCAAAAAGGCGTGCAGTGATTTGAGCTCTCCATAACAAGTAGTTTTCACTACTCAATTTGATAGTAACCAGGCTGTGGATGCTAGAAGGAGTAACGGGTGTGTTTGAGAGAGAAGTTGAGGAGGAAGCAGAAGAGGATGTCATTGACGTTAGTCACATAGGCCCTGATACCAAATAAGAAACGATAAAATGTTGTGTTGTGCTCTCTGCCTTGAATGGCTGACGAGAGATGGTATATATAGAGTAAACTGTTTTACACGATAGAATCAATTACAGATTTGATATTCATAAAATGATAAATACTATCTCCTATAAATTTGGGCTTGAGGCGTTGGTATCCGAAGACTTTGGGATAGAGCTGGAAGCTTTGGAAACTTTGAATCTGAATTGGTCTTATCCTTATCATGGCATGTTTGGATCCTCAATTCAACTGAAACATGATAATCGGTCGATACAGAACAAGTAACCTAGTTCCATGATTTCAAGTTGGACCTAAAACAATCTAAACCACAAATAGGGAACCAACATCTGCCCTGTTCAACTGAAATATCGCGATTGAATTCAATTGAACCATCCAAACGTGGCCTATATACAGACAGAAACTGAAGAAGACAGAGCTACTATAAGAAACTAATTTCTACGCCATGATTTGAATTGGAATTTGAGATGTTGAGATCTCTCCATGACAATCTCTACTCCTTGGAACTTGCTGACGACACGCTTTCGGACCGTGAATTCGTTGATGAATTGCTCGGCAGTTCAGAGGTTTGAGAAGCCGCCGGTGAAGAGTTGGAGAAGAAAACCACGTTCTGATTTTCTGCAAGAATCTGAAGCGATCTCGGTACCGGTGGGACGTTTGCTTCCAAAACACCCTCCAAGATTTGAATAACCTGCCCCATAGACGGCCTGTCATTCTCGTCGTCTTGAATGCACCAGCCTGCAACTCTGCAAGCTCGACCAAGCTCTTCCATGTTCGCATTTCCCTCCAATCTGTAATCCAACAAGCAATGGATTTCACCATCCATGATTTTTCTCAGAGCCCAAATCGGGAAAAAGACTGTTTCCCCTACTGCCGATTGCTCTGTATTCCTCCGCCCTGAAATGATCTCGAAAACCATCATCCCATAGCTGTAGACATCAGCTTTTGGCGTGATTGCCAGGCCTGAAATCCATTCAGGAGCAAGATAGCCCCTTGTTCCTCTCATGGTTGTTAAAACCCGACTGAATTCCCGCCCAACAAGCTTTGCCAGACCAAAATCTGCCACCTTGGGACAGAACCCACCATCCAGAAGTATGTTTTCTGGCTTAATATCGCAATGTATGATGCAGTCTCTGCATTTCTCATGAAGATAAGATATTCCTCTTGCCGTCCCAATCGCAATCTGATACCTCGTTGGCCAATCCAGGACATTGGAATTCTTACCAAACAGATGAGAATCCAAAGACCTATTTGGCATGTAATCATAGACAAGCAGCCTTTTAGCCATTTCCGAGCAAAACCCACGAAGGCGGATGAGATTAACGTGTTGGATCGTACCGATTGTGCTCACTTCCGTCCGGAACTGCTTTTCTCCTTGCCGAAGCCCTTCAAGCTTCTTCACTGCCACTGTTATTTGATCAGGTAAAGTCCCTTTGAAAACAGAACCGAAACCTCCACCGCCTAATTTCTCTGAGAAGTTCTTCGTTGCCATCTGCAGACTTCGGTAGCTAAATGCAGTCAAAGAGCCTTGAACTGCATCCGAACATACCATATTCCGTTGCCACCGTCGCCTCCAAATAAAAAACAGAACAATACCCAATAGAAAAACAGCTCCTGCAACTGCGCCTACAACAGCCCATGTAATAGTTCCCTTCCTACTGACCGAAAACTTCATTTCAGAGGGATCAAGACGGAGATGAAGAGTGCCTTCGTCAACATTTCCACCAGACAACTGCTTCAGATCTAACAATTCTCCATTCCATATCAAACACCTGCTCTTGAAAGCATAAGCAGTGCAAGAACAGTCATTTAAGCAAGCCAATTCACATTCTCTGTCACTCCCAACTGCCAAAGATCGAGAGCGGTCCGGCAGCTTCATGCCGGACAAAGCCCAAAACCTGTCTTTCTCACCATCAAAAGACACATTCTGCCCACACCTCAAAGGAGTTTTCCTCCTGCACCCACCTGACCAACTATTCAAATTCCAATCATTCGGAGACTTTGGCTCGAAACCATGCAAGCACGTACAGGACGACAAGCTCTCCTCTTTGCAGCTCCCAAAGGCCCCACAAATAGCATAAACATCACATCGAGATCTTGGCTGAGACCAGAACAGATTCCATGAATGTGAGTCTTTCCGCCATAAAAACTGATTAATTTGGCCTGAAGAACCCATCACGAATCTCGTAAGGATGGAATCATTTTTCACCGAATAAGTGAAAAACTTCCTCTCTTTGGTTTCATTGAAATTGAAATTGAACATATGATTCCATATCATTTCGGGGACTTTGCTGAAAATATTTCCATCCCAATCCCCACTAGTCCAGTAATTTCGAGTCCCATTCCACGTCATAAAATACTGCGTGCTTCGGTTCAGGTCTATTGAGAGAGAGAATGGCCCAGGGGCCGGATCTTCGGAGTTCTTCCATGAAGTAAGCCAGTTGATTTCCTTCGTCACCTTGTTCAAACCAAGCCACCCTCCAGGCAGCCATGTATGAGTTGGGTGATCAAAGCTCTCCCAGTGCAGGACAGACGGATCGAACCGGTCTCTCAGAACTAGATTTCCATTATCTAGGAGGACCGCAACAGTCGAGTTCAACGGCTTGGATGTTAGATTGGTGGACCAGATTGGAAATTTTGAGTCGCCGAGGAGGACTAGATTGCCATCTTCTGCAATTGTTAGGATTGAATTGGAGGGATTTGGGAGGGGCTTTTCTCTGTTAGCTACCCAGACAACTGTTTGTTCTGAGATCTGTTTGTACCAGATGCCTATGTAGTAGTTTTGGGATTTGCGTGGTGTGAAGAAACCCAGTTCAAATATCCCGCGTTGGGAGGTTAGGTTATGGGGCCAAGTAAGATGTTGAGTTGGGTGATGGAATCTAAACCATTGGATTGGTGGGCCTTGAGGGAAAGTATGAAGAATAGGAGGAGAGAGAGAGATGGCATGCTTCTTCTGGTATCCATGCCTACTGAAACATGCATGGACATGCAAGATATATGTAGGGAGGAGAAGATACGATGAGGTGCTTGGAAGGAGGTTTCCTGGTATTTAAGTGCGAAGTTAAAATTACTTAAATACCCCTTGGTTACCATGGTTGACTGGTTCTTCGAAGTTCAAATTTTGCGTCTGAAACACCCTTCTAGACATATATGGTCAATGTGGAGTTTGTCTTGCCGTGTTGTGCCCTTGTCAAAGTTCTAAAACTCGCTTACTCGACTCTGAACTCGTCTGAGTCAGCTTGACTCGGTGAGATTTCAATCCGAATCACTGGAAGACAAGGATTAATGGGTGGTTTTAAGCTGGAAAAAAAAAAAAATCCTTCTAATCATGTTACAAAATACCGAAAATGTCTTATCATGCGTTGCATGCATCAAAGTTAAAAAATAGTTATATGTATCAAAATTAAAAAATAGTTATATGTATCAAAGTTGAAAATTACTGGAAAATTCAATCTTGAGTCCTTGCATGCATAGTTTTTAAACTCACTGACTGGACTCAAAACTCGTTTAGGTCAACTCAACTCAGTGAGAATTTGAGCTGAGTCGCTAGAAAACTCAGTATCGATTCGCTAGAAAACTCAGTCGCGTGTGGATGTGACTTGTGATGGTATATCAATGTATACCAAGGGACTTTAACACTCACGTGTACGAGGTGGAGCTCGGCTAGGCGAGGGTGGGTGCAGGGACACTCACAGCAGGCTTGATTTCCCAATTCCTTAGCTGGACTTAATTTTCTTTGTCCCCCAGGGGAGATTTGAAAACCTAACTTTCTCCTCTAGTACCATCTCAACTAACTATTTGCTCCAAAAGCATTAGAGAATGGTATATATATATATATATATCAAGGGTTTTCAACATGACTCAACACTAAGCCCAGAAGACTCATTGAGTCGACTTGATAGAATTGGAACCGAACAAGGGAATCAAACCAACTATCCATACCTTAGGTAAAATGCACTTAAACAGTGCCTTATGTAGTGTGCTACTATTAAATTTAAGGTTGTTAGTGTATCTAATTTATAGTATTTGATATTGAGTCAACATAGGTCGAGTCTCATATTTTGCAACCATCTTACATGACACAAGGGATATTTAATAATTAAATAAAAAAATTATGAATTGTAATAAATATTAAAAATAAAAAAAGGTTTTTCTTACTTCCCTACCTTCTTGGGGATCGTTCCAGACCTTTTAAACGGCACAAGGGGTGACATATCATCGACCTGAACTATCCATTCATTCACACGACTAAGAGCTAGCCATGGCATCGGAATCACGCCTTTCAGATTGACAGAATAATAAAGTTTTGTTTGGTGCTAAGCTAAAGTAGCTTATTAACATAAAAATAAAGTTTTGTTTGGTGCTAAGCTAAAGTAGCTGATTAACATAATAATAAAGTTTTGTTTGGTGCTAAGCTAAAGTAGCTTGATCCTCATAGGAGAGGTTGACTGTTGGAATATCTCCATTAGTTTAAATTTCATGAAAAAAGATTGAATGTAATTGATGGTAAATGGATGCACATGGGTAGAAAAGGGGCATTTGGTTGTCGGTAAATTAATAGTAGCAATTGTAACCAAGGCGAAATGAAATCCAACAAAATCATGTAAATTGAAATCCTGTAAAAGGTCTAATGTTAGTAGTTGGATTATAAAAGGCGGGCCACATTTATGGTCCACCCAAGACTTAGAATTTTTTATTTTTTTGCTGAAGTATATATTTAGTGGGTTTATTACAATTATTACATTAAATGTCACATAAACTAATTTAGGAGTATTAAAATAGATTTACTTAATGTATTCTAATTCCAGGCATCCAAACATATGTTGTATTTGATGTCTTAAATCTAATTAGATTCTGCGCAGATTTTTTCGCAAAATTGCGAAATTGCGGAATTTGTTTCCAATTTCGTTTAAGATTCTTTCCAAGGCTATATATATGGGTGTAAACGGGATTGTGATGCATTCCAAGGGTTTCTAAATAATTCTAGGGTTTCAAAAGGGTGTAGCAAGGGTGAGATTTGAGGTTGTTCGAATCGGGTAACCTTCTCTCTTTGTAATTTATACTTTCATAGTAAGTTTTTGTCGCGTTGTGCCGTGGTTTTTTCCCGAAAGGATTTTTCACGTTAAATCGTTGTGTTTTCCTTCCTTTTTGCTTAGTGCTTTTGGATTGCTATCCTAGATTCATCTCTGTGTGATTCTCCCGTTTCTCCAACAAGTGGTGTCAGATCAATCGTTGGGGTGCGGGCCTGAATATAAAGAATTAGTATTAATGGGAAACACTAGGTATGACATTGAGAAGCACTCAGGTAAAAATAACTTTGAGTTATGAAAGATCAAGATGATCGGTTCTTTAACTAAACAAGGTGAAGATGGTGCTCTTGATGAGCGAAAGTCAACTATGAGTGATGATAATTAGAATACGCTTAATAAAAAGGCTTTATTCTCGATCCGTTTGTGTCTCACGGATGAGGTTCTCTATAATGTTTTGAGGGAGAAAACTGCAGTTGGTTTATGGGCGAAGTTAGAAGATATTTATACGAAAAAAATCCACTAAAAATTGCCTACACTTGAAGCTACAGTTTTTCACCTTCAAGATGGTAGAAGGTGGAGATGTGGAGGCCCACATAATTTATTTCAATAAATTAATTTGCAAGTTACTGGATATGGAGGAAGTGGTCAAAGACGAAGATCAGGCATGCATGTTGTTGAATTCTCTACCAGCAACGTATGAGTCATTCAGAGACTCAGTGTACACAACAAATAAATCCCTAAGTGTGGACACCATTATCTTACCCCTTCAAGGAAAGGTCATAAGAAACATAAATGTTGGCGTAGGTGAAATTGTGGTAAGGACCGCTATAGTAGAAGTAAGAATAAGTCAAAGTGTCTTAGAGGGGGGGTGAATATGACTTTATAAAATTTTATGTCTTATTTTAAATCTTATTACCTTAATCTTGATTTAATATGCAACAATTAAGATATCACCAATTTAACTCTAACGGTTTCCAAGCCACGTAGAGGATCCAATCACAAGACTATTCAATATTTAGCATGATACAACAACTAGTTTAAGATGGATGAGAAAAGTGACTGTGTGAGAGATGTGTTCAAATCAAAACATTCATATTATCAAGCTTGCATATAAAAGATAAACATAATGAAAGATCAAGCAAGATCAATCCCAAACACTGTCATTTATAAGATTAGGGGCTATGTTCTACTCTACTCCCGACAGACCACTCATCCCATAGTGTTACCGGATTTCACTAACGGAGGTTCAAATCAGATTCACCTCAAACCATTACAACTTACACAGGTTGACTCTAGGACTACACAAGGTACCTAAGTGTGCCTACAAGAACAATTTTATACCTTACACAAGAACAAAGGTCAATACGAAGCACCTAAGTTTTATGCCCTACATAAGAGCAAATGGTTCACACAAGGAACCTAAGTTTTATGCCCTACACAAGAGCAGAGGATCCACACAAGGAACCTAGGTTTTAGGCTACACATGCGAAGGATCTACACAAGGAACCTGGTTTCGACCACACAAGTCAAGGATCCACACTTGAACCCTAGTTTAGCCACATAGGCCAAGGACCTAAACTTTATACCCTACACAGAGCAAGGGTCAACACACAACACCCAAACGTACTCTCCCTCCCGTTGGAGGCCTCCTATGAGGACTTAAAGGGGTGAGAAGCACCTACGACCCAATCCTACATAAGGAATTATCAACAGGGTCTCCTGGACTTTAATGACTTACAGATAAGTAGTGAGCACCATTTTACACGATGATGAAGATATACTCCCTTGATGATGGAGATTCTTCAACTCCCTTGATCTGTGATGCTTGATGATGTTCTAATAAGGCGACGGGTTGGGTCAAGGTTATGTTGAAATCCTACTCTAATAAATGTTTTCCTATTTTAGAAAATGAGTGATTCCAAGTATTCAAGGTATCTCAGCTCAATGATTTGCCATTAAGATAGTAGTTGGGTGATCCTTGAATGAGGAAGTTCATTCGCCAATCCACTCTATTTAATATCAATGATGAGGGTGTATTGAGGATTGAACTCCCATGAGAAAAAGAGCTTGGGAAAGGTGATATGCAATTACTCTCTCAAGGCTCTCACTTTTTTCTCAATACAGCAACCAAGAACAAGCTCTCCTTATAAAGGCAATGTAGACACCCCACCCAAGCACATCTTGATTTTGTTTAAACAATCCGAGAACCATGATCATATCCTAAAACCTAACCCTAATCTTAACCTGAGCTAATCATTCAATCCAGACCATGTCCAGAACCGATCCATTTCTTGAATCACTTTCGGTAACAATCGAGCCAAATTCAAACCATTCTGAGCCAAATATCCAAACGAACTTTTTTCACTCTAAGGATGCAAAAAAGGACTCACCAGATGAATTTCGAGGGAAACCGTACCGAGGTGGTAATCGGATTACGCCGGCGGTAGTCGGATTACCGCTTCCTCCCAGAAAACACACACGGAGCCAGTCACACGAGTCCCGGACTCAACCAGGTCCGGGCGGTAGTCCG
>JAJHSJ010000017.1:4301172-4306172 GCA_021015155.1 Magnolia officinalis
AACTGAGTCAATGCATGCTAGGTGTATAATTTCGTAGCGCCTTTGTATCAACTGTTGCACCTGCCAGAGTAACAAGTCACTCCCACTACAGATTCTCTGCCCCGCTCTCACTTTTTCGTTTGACCGTGCCATACCAACAAGTTAAGACCACCACCAGCCCATGATGCTCGATCCCCTTAGTGCCAGTCATCAAGTGGGCCACCACACTCGTGCCATACCAACAAGAGAAGAATGTTAGTCTTTGTTGAAAGAAATCAATTCAAAAGTCCACAATGGTCCATTCAAACGTTTGTAGTAATGCCAACAGCTATCATGACTAATACTTCCTAATGTCCGTCTATTTACGGACGTCATCAAATGGACCACACGTGATGACCATATAACAAAACATCGACTTCAGGAAGTCCACACCAACCCATTTATACGTGTCAGTCATCATGAATAAAGTCCACACGTTTTTGCACTATGAGTAAGATCTAGTGGCTAATGAGCCATGCCGGATTCAAGTGCAAGTCGCTATAACTGTTTGCTTTTTGATTGGATGGTTGTGAGATGTCGGGACCACCCACACCCAATCCATCTAAGGTGTTGAGCCCGACTCACCTGAAAAATGGACGTTTACCGTCTACAGTCCGTGTATCCCTGTCTATAATTTAAAGAGCAATACTGATATCACATGGTATAAGGAATAGTGAGGGAAAATCTGTTAGTAGTTTTCTTATTTTATTGGTAGATAGTTCTAAAGCTGGCTTACTCAACCCAAAATTGAAGCAGGGGACGTGACGAGGCCGATCACTGTCTTCCTCAAGGTGATAGCTACTCCGAATCTATGGAGTTTCTTTGGACTCCTAGCAAGGATTCCTCAAATCCACAATGAAAAATAAGAACATAAAATTAAATTCAAAAAAAATTCAAAATTTTATTTATGATAAAAATGAATTTACAATCCTTTAAATATTGATACCAAACCTTGGAATAAGTTTTAGAATCAAACTTCAACTCAAACTCCCTAAAATTTGTGACTTACTATTTATAGTAAGTGTATTATTTGGGTAAATCACATTATTCTCGTAATTTTTCTAAGCACTTTTCATGTTGGACATAATTCTTATAAACCAAAGGATAGAGTTATGATGAAATTAAAATTCACTATAAATAGTAAAAATGAAACTAAAAAAGATTTTCAACTGTCAATCAGATGGATTCTCACAAATTCGGCATGGGCAACCCTGCTTAGCCGGGTCTGGTGGCTAAAGTAGTTTCTCCTGCATAAAAGTATATATGGTACGTCGAATAACTCATTCCGATTTGTGAGAAATGCATGTTGTAAGGTTTGTACAGTCCATATTGCTTATGCCTCCAAGTACAGGGCATTCTCTTGTCTATCTTGGACATGAAAGTGTCCGCAACCCGCTCTACACAAAAATTTCAGCCATTTCAACTTGACTCAGACGATTCCAAGCCAGGTTGCTCGAAAACTCAGTCTTGCCTATGACTTATCCCGACTCTGGTTGAGTCGTTCGAACATTCGAAAAGAGTCCTTGTGTCAATTCAACAATTCGGTCCACTTGACACAACTCATAGTGACTCGAACTGAGTCACTCAGTGAGTCACTGTGTCAATATAAGTAAAATGTAAAAGGAGAATAATGGGAATTTAACCCACTATCTCTAATAGTGCTAATACAAACTTACCTAGTATGCAATGCGTTGCTATCAAATTACTGTTTTTTTTTTTTTTTTTTTTTTTTCTTTTTTCTTTTTTTTTTTTTCTTTTTCTTACATGTGATTCTAACTAATTTAAATATCCTAATAATTTTAATTTATTATTATTTTATATCGAGTTGAGTCAGGTCAAGTCTTCTACTAAACCTAAACCAGCTGAATATTGAGTGAGTCAAGTTTTCGGTTTTTCAAACTATCGTGCATTTCCATAAATACACCCCACGCAGGTCCCCTATGAACGCTGATTAGGTGCGACCACAACTGTGGGGCCCACCTTAATGTATCTGTTCTATATCCTCGCCTTCCATCCTTCACAGGTGGACCACACGCCACAGGAAACAGTGGTCAATCAAATCTCACCGTTAAAAGCATACAAGTGTCCACCGTAATATTTATTTTCCATCCAACCTATTGATAAGGTCACATAGACCTGGTTGAAAGGAAACACAAATATCATATTGATACAAAAATTTTGTAGCCCCAAAAGCTTTTAGTGGTGGGAATTGAATCCCTACTGTGTGGTCCACCTGATATTTTTATCTCCTTAATTATTAAGACCATGGCCTAAAATGATCTGTTATAACTGATGGACGGCGTGGATATACAACACATACATCGAGGTGGGCCCAACGGTCAGGGCCGCACCTATTTGACTGGATTTGGGGTCGCATCTAGTCCGCGTCCGTGAATGCGTAGGAATCCTGCTAACCTGCGCATGGCGTGTAACTAACGTCTCATGGTTCATCACATGCCTCAATGGATAGCTTGTTTGCATCCGTAGACCCCACGGAAGAAATAAATACAGCAGCCCTTATTTTCTACACAAAATCCAAACGTTAAAATGAACAAAAGACAGATTCCTTGTATTTTCCTGAGTGACCCGTCTTTGCAGAATTCTGACAAGTGGCCCCCCGTGTCGGCAGTAATCCAGACCATTGGTATATTGGATCCTTCTGTGATCGAACTATGACAGCGAAGATAACTTCAATGTTTTGACTGGTCATCTGGTCATCTAAAGAAGTCCGAATTTTAGAGAAGGTAATCAACTGTCAACATTCATTCATGTGAGAGAAGCCCTGAGTTTAATCTCTAGGATCTTCGAGGCTGCGAGATTTTTTGGGCATGGTCAATCCGTGTGGTTAGACGTAACAGACCAATGGTCTGGATTAAGTGCGCCCCACTCTTGAGAATACAAAAGCATTGTATATGGCGATGTGGACGTTGCAAAGCCTGTTCATTCACGCGCATGAACATGGGTCAATCAAGACTTTGGAAAATTCGAACTTCCCAACGGGGCCACACTTGACACATTTTATGGCCTAAAAAAAAATTGTGAGGCATATTAATGTAGGTACGGATTCTTTGAGAATCCATGGTCAACCGTCAACTGACTATGTAATTTATGGTCGTCAGTGAGAAACTATGATAGACCTAACTCGCTATATAGTTCACAGCCAACCATGGTTGATCGTGGTGCGACCATTGAATTTTGTGATTTTACGCAAATCAAGATATTTAAGTCCATTTTTTAGATTAGGGTCTAAACCAATACAAGTGTTTTCTCTCAAAAGATTAGGGTTTGATAAGGGATAGATTTTTTTACACTTGTAAGGGGATTGGAAATGATTTCTCATAGGCGTTCAGGTGATGGCTACATATGCATCTCCTTGGGTGGAAGTAGATCAAAAGGTGTTACGGGATCATTAGACCCAGAAGAGCTTTGGGTAACCTTTCGACTTATATTTCTAAAATTGAATTCGTTAATCATGCTTATGTCACACCAGTATGTATATCAAGTTAGGTCTCTCGTTAGGCGTGCCAAAATACTATTGTCCCTTGGATGCAGAATTTGGTCACATATAATATTTGTAGGCATGTTAGAATAGACTGTGCGGCACGATTTCAACCGAACAACTTTGACCTCAAGCACCAAGATAGGCAGATATCTCAGGATTGAGCGTATATGACTGAGATTTGAGGAGACAGGTCGCCTATTCAGCTACTCATAAGATGTTATTTAAAATGATAAGGTGATTATCAAAGGGTAGGGATCATCCTTTGAAAATGCATGGGTCGCACATTGCCTTCCATATGAAAGGACTTTCAAATATAAAAGCAAAGAAAAAGGAAACACTTATAGTTAATGACAAGAGTAACTGTAAAAACACATTTTGAGAGAATAACCACTTGTATTGTGATGGAGATTGTCAAGCGTATGAGTGTAGATTTGGATTACATCTACTGGATTACCGCTACTCCTAAGACTGATTATGTTAAGGAACATAAAAGATACTTGAAAGATAGATTTGATTTGCTTGATTGGGTTGGTATGAGATACTCTGCTTTGTTGAAATCTTTTGCCATTTATAGATATCTTGTGATGGTCATCTAGATGCTTCTTCCCCCACATTCGATGGATGATAGCAATTGCTTTGGCAGCACTCCGGCCTTCCAGACTCTTCTTGGACACCTGTCACGGTAACCACCTTAACACCGCTTTTCTCTCAATGACGTCATTCATTCGAGCTTCTCGGTGACGCTCTATATATTGATGATGCGTAGCACTCTCATCAGTGCCAATTGTAATTTCCTAACACGTACTCGAAATATCCACAAAGATCTTGGACGTGCATTATACTTTTCATACAATGACACATGTCCCTTTCTAATTGGTTATTCAAAGAACGTTAAAAAATATGGTACAAAAATTCTATCGAGAATTCTTCTAGTTAATACTCAGTCCAATGTTACTCAAGTTAGCCATGGCGTTAACTAATTAGTGGCTAATCATTGGCCTTGCTAGTCAGAAATGAAAACCCATGCACGCTAGCCAAGTACGTAGTTTTCATACTTGGTTGTATTCGGGGTTGGGTATGGTCCTTACTGTGGGGCCGACCTTGATCTATGTATTCTATTTCCATGACGTCCATCAAATTATTATTATTATTTTTTCAGATTGTTTTAAGCAAGAGCCCAAAAATGAAGCCGATTTAGTTCTTAGTTGGACCAAACCATAGGAAACCATGGTGATTGTCCATTAATGGGCCACAAAAGTTTTAAATCAACATTATTATAAGGAAAATCAAATTGATCCCTCACACAAGAAGAACGACCGTCTAACTATAAGAGATGTGTCTCCGAGCTAGGGTAACCAAAGGTCCAAGTACAAGAACCATCGACAGGTTATTGAGCCGAGCAGTTAGAGCACAAGGTTCAGAGACAGGACAAGCCGTTCCTCTGATGCGGAGACAAGGCTCCTCGAGATAAGCCATCCAA
>JAJHSJ010000017.1:4308672-4485000 GCA_021015155.1 Magnolia officinalis
CTTTTCCACATGGATATAGAACGTTTCTATATTTCTCTTCTAAACCGTCATTTATAGAACAATAAGGTTTTCAAATTGATGATATTTTGAAACAAAGTTCATTATAAAATCATACCAACGGTTTGGATTTATGATTAGTGAGCTCTATCTATCATAATTTAAAACTCATATATGGTGCAGAAAGATACGGGCCTCCTTTCATATGATTTAAAACTCATATATAGTGCAGAAAGATGCGGGTCTCCGATCCTATCGTATGATTTCACCACGTAAGGTGCGCATCTCATGAAATGACAAAAATGCCCTTTTATTTATACCCGCTCAAACTGAAGCGGAGATGCCTACCGATCATGCTGTGGCACTAACCGTGGGGCCCACCTTGATGTATTTCTTGTATATCTAAACCATCCATCTGTTTTTACATATCGGTTTAGAACAAAAAATGAAGTTGATCAAATCTCAGGTGAACCACACTGTACAAAACAGTGGTGATTGATCATTAAAAACTTCCCGTGGGCCACGAAATTTTTAGATCAAGCTGATATTTGTTTTTCTCCTTCATTCATGCCTTTTTGACCTTATCAACAGGTTGGATGGTAAATAAAATTTACGGTGGGCCCTAGCATGCTTTTTTTATGGTGACACTCCAATCACCACTGCTTCATATGGTGTGGTCCACCTGAGATTTGGATCTACTTCATTTTTGGTCACCCCCAAAAATGAGCTGGAAAAGTGGATGGATTGAGTGGATATGCAGGACATGCATCAAGGTGGGCCCCAAGATCAGGGCCGCACCTAATCTGCTCCTGATCATCAGGAAACTTGCCAATCACAACTGGTCATGCGGATCTATCATCAGTAGATCGGACCGTCCATCTTGTGGGCTTTACCGAGGATAAGCCACGGTAATAATAATAATAATAAAGGAAGAAGAAGATTCAACGTGGACTTTTCCATTGGTTAAACCTTAGACTTCGTACTGACTTTTCCCATTTTGAACGTGGACCGATGGCTAGCTGTTCAAGGAGTGGGACATCTACAACAGGGCCCACCAGACGGAGGATATGGACTCACCAACAGGACAACCATTTGAACGGTGGAGAGTCAATGAACAAAGACTAGTTCATCTTGACCTGTGCTCAGTGACAGTTATTATGCCTTCGGCCAAAAAACTAAGAGATGCGATGAGTCGTAACCATATTCATCTATGGCCCCACATCTTTTATTGATGTGAATTTGAATTTCTCTTCAGGTCTCTCGAGATATATTGGTGAAAATTAGTCAAAATCATTTTCTCCTATCCCTTAAAGAGAAGATAGGGAGGCATCTCCACCTTATATATGGATCATGTAGAATGCAATCAGAACCGTTGATCTGTTAGGCCACCGTTTGGACAGACCATGCCCAATAAAATCGCAAGATTAAATTATCTGTCTATTTTTCTAACATCTAATGCAATGGCTAAGTGGTATAGCTGTAATTTTATTTTTTATCCATAGCCTCATTTACATTATGGCCCACTTTCAACCGTTTTATTAGGCAACAATATGTTTTCTAATTGTATTTTTTTCTCCAATTAAGGATTTGATTTTCTCCATTGAAAGAATATGCAATAGAGAAAATCAATCAATTTTATTTTAAAAAAATTTTCATGGTATCAGATCATTTTATATAGAGTTTTATTTTATAGCTAAGTTGGTATTAAGTATGCGATTGATAAGATAAGTGGAACACATTCTCCTAGAAAAGATAGTAGAAGAGGTGAGCCCGGAATTTCGGGCCACCTCAAGAAGATATCTATGTTTACATTCAGCGTGTCGTTTTGTTGAGGTGTCTCAACACAGGTATGCTGATGAATGATTTGCACGTACGTTCATGAAAAATAGATTACAATTTTTTAAGAAAGAAATTTAATTCCATTACAACTGAAAAATACATTGTTGCCTAATACGTTTTGATTGTCCAAAAGCATCAAGAGATGTAGTGCTGACTGGCATGCGTTCATCTCCCTAATCAATCTGCTCTGTTGAATATTTTAATGTTGCAATTTGACTCATTTGTAGAGTTGGGAATTTTAGTGTCACTTGAAACACAAGTGTCCTGTTTTATTTTCAGCCAGATTTTTTTTATCCTGCACAATAACACTTGAAAAACTTCTCAACATGAGAATCATCTCAGAAGTTCCCAAACAGAGAAATTGCCAACAAGAAATTTTGTCACTAAACACTCCCACATGCAAAATCAGCTCCAAATTTGAGAATTCAATGATGATAGGCCGGATAGATATCATCTCATTCTTACTAAGGGCTTGATTGGATGCTTGTAATTGGAATACAGTGACATCTAAATTACATGGTGAATGGAATTAATGTGAATTTAGTTGAATTTGGATGCTTGCAATTAGACTACACTGGAATTTAAAAGTTGTTTTTGGATGCCTGTAATTGGAATAGGTTAAGTAAATCTGTTTTAATACTCTCAAATTAGTTTATGTGACATTTAAACTAATAATTATAATAAGCTCACTGAAATATATACTTAGCAAAAAACTAAAGAAATTCTAAGCCTTGGGTGAGCCATAAAAGTGGCCCACTTTTTAAAATCCAACTAATATTAATATTTTCATTCGTATCTCAGCCCTTTTAGAGGATTTCAATTTACATGATTTTGTTGGATTTCATTTCACCTTGGTTCCGATTGCCACTGTTTACCAATAACCAAATGCCCCTTTTCATCCATGTGCATCCATTTACCACCAATTACATTCAAACTTTCTTTTGAATGAAATTTAAAGCTGATGGGAGATATTCCACTAGGCAACCTCTCCTAGGAGGATCAAGCTACTTTAGCTTAGCACCAAACAAAACTTTATAATTACATTAATCCGATATAGGTGTGATTCTGTTACCATGGCTTGCTCCTACTTTAGCTTACCATGGCTTGCTCCTAGTTATGTACAGCCATTCACCTCTGGCCCAGCTGCCCCTTGGTCTATGTCTCCTATTTTTTTGGTTTCCCCTTGTTTAGCTTGTTCATCTTCTATATGATAAGTGCGGCCCTGGTCTTTTGTTTGTAGGGGCTCACCTGAATGGCTGTACATCTCAAGTTTCATCAATACAATCTCTAATTTTATTTTTATCTTTAAAAAAAAAAAAAAAAGATCGATGATTAATCATCTCTTGTGCCATTTAAAAGGTTTGGAACATCCTCAAGAAGGTGGGGAAGTAAGCAAAACCTTTTTTTTTTTCTAATATTTATTACCATTCATAATTTTTTATTTAATTCTTAAATATCCCTTGTGTCATGTAAGATGGTTCCAAAAATTGAGACTCGACCGGAGTTGACTCAATATCTAATAACTATAAATTAGAAATACTAACAACGTTAAATCTAATAGTAGCACACTACATAAGGCAGTGTTTAAGTGCATTTTACCTCTGGTAGGGATAGTTGGTTTGCTTCCCACGTTCGTACCAGTTCTATCAAGTCGACTCAATGAGTCTTCTTGACTTAGTGTTGAGTCATCTTAAGGTTCCTTGATATGTATTGATATATCACTGTCTACCAGCTTGAGCTTTTAGAGCGCAAATGGTTCTTTGAGATGATATTAGAGGAGAAAGTTAGGTTTTCGAATCTCCTATGAGGGACCAAGAAAATTAAGTCCAGCTAAAGGATTGAGAAATCAAGCATGGCGTTGGTGTCCTTCCACCCACCTTCGCCTCCAACGAATCAGTACTGAGTTTTCTAATGACTCAACTCAAATTCTACTGAGTTGAGTTGACCTAGACGAGTTTCGAGTCGAGCCAATGAATATAAAAACTATGCATGCAAGGGCTCAAGATTGAATTTTCGGGTATTTTATAACTTTGGTACACGCAAAGCTCGATAAGCCATTCTCGGTATTTTGTAACATGATTAGAAGGATTTTTTTTTTTTTTTTTCAGCTACCAAATTTCAGCTTAAAACCACCCATTAATCCTTGGATTCCAGTCACTCGGCTTGAAATCTCACTGAGTCAAGCTGACTCAGGCGAGTTCAGTTCTAGTCAGCGAGTTTTAGAACTTTGACACGGGCACAACACGGCAAGTTTAAACTTGACATAGACCATGTTTCAGCCACGGAATTTGAACTTTGAGTCAACCATGGTAACCAAGGGTATTTAAGTAATTTTAACTTTGCATTTTAATACCTAGCAACGACATTTCAACCAACCTCTTCATATCTTCTCCTCCCTACATATATCTTGCATGTCGATGCATGTTTCAGTAGGCATGGATACCGGAAGAAACATGCCATCTCTCTTTCTCCTCCTCTTCTTCATCCTTTCACTCAATGCCCACCTCTCCAATGGTTTAGATTCAATCACCCCAACTCAACATCTTAGTTGGCCCCATAACCTAACCTCCCAAGATGGGATATTTGAACTGGGTTTCTTCACACCAGGCAAATCCCGAAACTACTACATAGGTATCTGGTACAAACAAGTCTCAGAACAAACAGTTGTCTGGGTAGCTAACAGAGAAAAGCCCCTCCCAAATCCCTCCAATTCAATCCTGACAATTGCAGAAGATGGCAATCTAGTCCTCCTCAGCACCTCAAGATTTCCAATCTGGTCCACCAATCTAACATCCAAGCCGTTGAACTCGACTGTTGCGGTCCTCCAAGACAATGGAAATCTGGTTCTGAGAGACCGGTCTGATCCGTCTGTCCTGCACTGGCAGAGCTTTGATCACCCAACTCATACATGGCTGCCTGGAGGGTGGCTTGGTTTGAACAAGGTGACGAGGGAAAACCAACGGCTTACTTCATGGAAGAACTCCGAAGATCCAGCTCCTGGGCCATTCTCTCTCTCAATAGACCCGGACAGAAGCACGCAGTATTTTATAACGTGGAATGGGACTAAGAATTACTGGACTAGTGGAGATTGGGATGAAGGTATTTTCCGCTTAGTACCCGAAATGAGATTGAATTATATATACAATTTCAACTTCACTGAAACCAAAGAGAGGAAGTTTTTCACTTATTCGGTGAAAGATGATTCCATCCTTTCAAGATTCGTGATGGGTTTTTCAGGCCAAATCCATCAGCTTTCATGGCTGAAAAACTCGCATTCATGGAATCTGTTCTGGTCGCAGCCAAGATCTCAATGTGAGGTTTATGCTCTTTGTGGGGCCTTTGGGAGCTGCAAAGAGGAGAGCTCGTCGTTCTGTACGTGCTTGCATGGTTTCGAGCCAAAGTCTCCGAATGACTGGAATTTGAGTAGTTGGTCAGGTGGGTGCAGGAGGAAAACTCCTTTGAGGTGTGGGCAGAATGTGTCTTTTGATGGTGAGAAAGACAGGTTTTGGGCTTTGTCCGGCATGAATCTGCCAAACCACTCTCGATCTTTGGCAGTTGGGAGTGACAGAGAATGTGAATTGGCTTGCTTAAATGACTGTTCTTGCACTGCTTATGCTTTCAAGAGCAGGTGTTTGATATGGAATGGAGAATTGTTAGATCTGAAGCAGTTGTCTGGTGGAAATGTTGACGAAGGCACTATTCATCTTCGTCTTGATCCCTCTGAAATGAAGTTTTCGGTCAGTAGGAAGGGAACCATTACATGGGCTGTTGTAGGCGCAGTCGCAGGAGCTGTTTTTCTATCGGGTATTGTTCTGTTTTTTATTTGGAGGCGACGGTGGCAACGGAATATGGTATGTTCGGATGCAGTTCAAGGCTCTTTGACTGCATTTAGATACCGAAGTCTGCAGATGGCAACAAAGAACTTCTCAGAGAAATTAGGCGGTGGAGGTTTCGGTTCTGTTTTCAAAGGGACTTTACCTGATCAAACAACAGTGGCAGTGAAGAAGCTTGAAGGGCTTCGGCAAGGAGAAAAGCAGTTCCGGACGGAGGTGAGCACAATCGGTACGATCCAACACGTTAATCTCATCCGCCTTCGTGGGTTTTGCTCGGAAATGGCTAAAAGGCTGCTTGTCTATGATTACATGCCAAATGGGTCTCTGGATTCTCATCTGTTTGGTAAGAATTCCAATGTCCTGGATTGGCCAACGAGGTATCAGATTGCGATTGGGACGGCAAGAGGAATATCTTATCTTCATGAGAAATGCAGAGACTGTATCATACATTGCGATATTAAGCCAGAAAACATACTTCTGGATGGTGGGTTCTGTCCCAAGGTGGCTGATTTTGGTCTGGCAAAGCTTGTTGGGCGGGAATTCAGTCGGGTTTTAACAACCATGAGAGGAACAAGAGGCTATCTTGCTCCTGAATGGATTTCAGGCCTTGCGATCACGCCAAAAGCTGATGTCTACAGCTATGGGATGATGGTTTTCGAGATCATTTCAGGGCGGAGGAATACAGAGCAATCGGCGGTTGGGGAAACAGTCTTTTTCCCGATTTGGGCTCTGAGAAAAATCATGGATGGTGAAATCCATTGCTTGTTGGATTACAGATTGGAGGGAAATGCAAACATGGAAGAACTCAGTCGAGCTTGCAGAGTCGCTGGCTGGTGCATTCAGGACGACGAGAACGACAGGCCGTCCATGGGGCAGGTTATTCAAATTTTGGAGGGTGTTTTGGAGGCAAACGTCCCACCAGTACCGAGATCACTTCAGATTCTTGCAGAAAATCAGAACGTGGTTTTCTTCTCCAACTCTTCACCGGCGGCTTCTCAAAGCTCTGAACTGCCGAGCAATTCATCAACGAATTCACGGTCCAAAAGCGTGTCGTCAGCAAGTTCCAAGGACTAGAGATTGTCATGGAGAGATCTCGACATCCCAAATTCCAATTCAAATCATGGAGTAGAAATTAGTTTCTTATAGTAGCTCTGTCTTCTTCAGTTTCTCTCTGTATATAGGCCACGTTTGGATGTTCAATTGAATTCAATCGAATTCAATCGTGATATTTCAGTTGAACAGAGCAGATGTTGGTTCCCTATTTGTGGTTTAGATTGTTCTAGGTCCAACTTGAAATCATGGAACTAAGTTACTTGTTCTGTATCGACTGATTATCACGTTTCAGTTGAATTGAGTATCCAAACGCGCTATAGGTTTCTTTGAAATCCTCTGGTTATAACAGCAACACGAGATTGTCGTGTTTTATATTACGATTGGGGTTCTATTATTTTGATCTCTTCTTGTTTGAGTTTCTTTGTATTGAAAATCAGACTGCACATCTGGTGGGCCCACGATAAATGACGATCCTAACATTTGAATTTAGGATGAGAAATTTAATTTAAAATAAAATAAAATAAAATAAAATCTACTTAGCATTTTTGGCCATGTTATGATGTAGCAGTTGGGATTGTGTTAGGTTTTTGCAGAGTTTAAAAGATGTGTCTCATCCCCTTCACAACTGGCACTGATGTACAGTTATCTGGACCATCCAAATTGTGGGTCCCATGGATGGAGGGTATCTATAATCCCACTCATCAACCTATCCTAACAATCCAATTTATTATTGCTGTCAGATGTATGGTTAAGGGTAAGATAGTGACTGGTTGATGAGTGCATCTAAGCTTTCAGCAGGTGGGATCCACGTGCCAACTGTTACCCATGTGGGACATCTGAGCCTTCAATAGGTGGGACCCACTGTTTTGATAATCTGGCCCTAAAGCAGGCCGGTCCACTTTATACATTGAATATGGAAGCATGGTACATCTCATCAGTTGACCAACCTGGTTTTTTGCACCAGGTCTTCCTCGTGGTGGGTCCCACCAGAGGCACGTTGTGAGGTGGTAGTTGGCGTATCATGGCTCTCTAAAATCTTAGCACTGAAGTGTTTTCAAGTCCATAGCATGAGCCGGGGCAAGGATGCAACTTGAGTTCGGGTTGACCCAAACCTGATTGACCCAACGATGGGTTGGGCCGGGTTGTCAAGGTCTGTGAATTGGGTTCAGGTCAATCAAATTTAGGCCGGGTAAAGGAAAATCACACTGTTTGTGTTAGGTTGGGCCAGTTTATGTCAGAGGGTGGAGAAGTTTGGGTTGGTGATGCAGGGATGAACACAATGAGGTCGATCACTGTCTTCCTCAAGGACAGCTATTCCGAATTAATGGAGTTTCTTGGATTTCTCACATAAACTTATCAAATTCAAGAGGAAAAATCAAGAAAAAAAAAAATTCTAAAATTTTTGTAAATTGATTAATGATTGAATAAATGAGTTTACACCCTTTAAATAGGTATACTAAGAAGAAGTTTCAGAATCAAAATACAACTAAAACTCATAGAAATCGTGACTTACTATAACTAGTAAACTAAATGGTTGTGATTACTACTAGTGCTCAAGATTTTCAGCAAAAAATAGTGTCCTAATTGGCTTCACCATACTGTTCACCTAATTATTCTAGTCACTTTTTATGTTGGGCGCAACTTCTTAAGCCGAAGGGATGAAAAGTTATAATCAAACTAAAACTTACTATAAATAGTAAAAATGGAATTAAAACAAGGATTCGTCCACCGATCTGATGGTATTTTGCAAATCCGGTGTGCGCAACCAGGCGCAACGTGCTTGGGTGGCTAAAGTAACTCATCCTACCCCAAAATCATATATGGTGAGTTCGATAACTCATTTCGCTTTGAGAGATACGTCCGTTTTAAGGCCGTGACGGTCCAGATCACTTCCACCTACGAATGCGCTTTTTCTCATTCACCTTTCCCATGAAACTGCTGGCGACCTGCTCTACATCAATTGAGAACCTCGGCTATGGTTGGGTCCTCTTGAGGTAGGGTTGGGCTGAGGTTGACCCTTTACCTGACCCAACCTGCCTGACTAGTACGCCCCCAATTCACCCACTTGACACGGGTAGAATGTCAGGGAGGTTTATCAGCTGAACACAGGAGAATCAGGCAGTCCGGTCACGCCATCGAGTTAGAAGTAAATTGGCTAGACTAGCGACCCCTGACCAGTACTTGTCCTAGAATCTCATCGGTTTCTTTTGGGAGAAGCATAAGCACTTGCCCTTTCGCTTCAGTTTTGTAACCGAAGCCTCCCTCTCATGTACTTATTCTGGACCATTCATATGGTGGGCCCAAAATGGATGGGTGATGGAAGACCCAGCCCTCGTGCTTCTTTGCTAGTGCTTGAACATTTGTATTTCTAGAATTTCAACTCCAGTTATAATAAGCAAGTCCATTTTCCAGCAGGATGGCTGCGGCAGTGATCCACCTCAGCTGGGCCAGGTAGCCCATGTCTGGATAATTGAAAGATATTTATCTTATTAAAATATCTATTTTACTAGTATACTTTTCTACATGGATATAGAACGTTTCGATATTTCTCTTCTAAACTGTCATTTATAGAAACAATAAAGTTTTCAAATTGATGATATTTTAAAATAGAGTTCATTATAAAATCATACCAACGGTGTGGATTTATGACTAGTGAGCTTCATTTATCATAATTTAAAACTCATATATGGTGCAGAAAGATACAGGCCTCCTATCATATGATTTAAAACTCATGGAGAAATTTAGGACCATGGGCCCCACCTTTTATCCAGCTGTTTTTACGAAAGAATACAAACTTTGTTTTGCAACTTAGACCTGCTTGTACGGACAGTGAATTTGAGGATGAAAATACCCCTCCATTCCTTTCGAGGACGAGCGCTGACGCTCCTCCAACCAAGGGTTGTACGAACGGCTCAAAAGAGATGAAAGTTACATGGCCCCACAACTATGTATTTATTATATCCATAACGTTCATCCATATTCCGAGGACATTTCGGAGCATTATCCAAAAAGAAAAATCATATCCAAAGATTAACTGGACCACACCACAAAGAGCAGCGGGAAAATTGACTTTCACCGTTAAAAATTTTGTAGGGCCCACCATAACATTTATTTTCCATCCGATCTATTCATAAGGTCAAGGTCACAAAGGCCTGGATGAAGAGGAAAAATAAATTTCATAATGATCCAAAACTTCTGTAACACCTACAAGGGTTTCAATGGTAGACGTTCAATTCCCCACTGCCTTTTACAGTGTGGTCCACTTGATAGTTAAATCTATCTTATTTTTCGTCTCAAGCATTAATATGAGCTCACCAAATAGATGGACAGTTTGGATATAACACAGACCTCATGATGGGACCCACAAAAGCAACAAAGCAAAAAAAAGAAGCCATGGCACCGCCTTCACGCAATCTGGCTACGGTTATAGCTACGGTTACAATCCGTAGTCATAGTGTATCCAAAATTGCAGTACTTTTTAGGCAAACTTGCTGGACAGTTTCTAGACTTTTTCGATAATATCGAAAGACTTTCGATATCGAAAGTTATGGTGATGGTTATAATCCGTAGCTATATGATCCCTTACAAGGAGAACTTTTTATCCCTTACATTTTTCTCTAATACATAATTACGTAAATATGTAAATATAAATATATAAAAATATTTTTCTATCTTTTAATTCATTTCTTTGCCTATTTATTTAACAAGCATATCTCCTAAATTAGAATGATTTACTTAACGTACCACATATAATTTTGGGGTATGAGAAGTTAATTTAGCTAACCAACCTGGTTGTTTTCCAAGATTCCATCGGGTCGATGGTGGAAAATCCATTTCATTCACTTCGTGGTCAATTTCAATCACTTCGCGGTCAAATTAAAAATTGAGCGGGACAAACTGAAAATTGAGTGGGGCATACATGAAATTGAGCGGGGCAAACTAGAAATTCAGCGGGGCAAACATGAATTTCAGCAGGGCAAACAAGAAATTGAGCGGGGCAAACTAGAAATTTAGCAGAGAAAACATGAAA
Organism: Magnolia officinalis; assembly: GCA_021015155.1. NCBI lineage: Eukaryota > Viridiplantae > Streptophyta > Magnoliopsida > Magnoliales > Magnoliaceae > Magnolia > Magnolia officinalis. The sequence continues at coordinate 4,319,425 of JAJHSJ010000017.1, forward strand.
TTGAGTGGGGCAAGCATGAAATAAAAGCCTTAAAAGACTTAGAACAACATAGGGGTTAAAAGTCTGAAAACCTGGTTTCAAAATGCAAAATTTTCTAAGTTTTCAGCTAAGTTCGATATCATCGATTCTTGGTCGATACAATCGAACACTCAGTCTTGATGAATCAAATTGGACTCAATAACATCGAATTGAGTCCTTTTTATGTCCAGCAACCGCAAAGTATTTTGGACAAATATTCGATCAATCGAAAGTACCTTTGATAACATTGAATTTCAAATATCGATGATATCGAAGGACTTAGAGTACTGTCCATTAAACTTCCTTGGAAAATATTCTGACATTACTCGAGGAATCGAATCATCCTCGATATCATCGGAATTTAAACTTCAATAACATCAAGAGATGATCGATGATATCAAATCTGGACAGATTGTGTCCAGCAAGCTTGACAAGAAAATCAAATGGAAATGATCGAGGAATCAATACAACATCGATAACATCGATATTCAAATTTCGATAATATCGAGAAAGTCTTGATGATATCGAATCTAGACAGATTGTGTCCAGTGAGCTTTAAAGGAATGAATTCCAAAAAGATCAAGGAATCAAAATTGGTTTCGATGATATCGGAATTTGAATTTTGATGACATCGAAATAGTATCGATATCATTGTAGTCAGGTTTTAAAAAGTCCAGCAAGCTCTTATGTTTATAAAGTCGAGGAATCGAACTGTGATTCGATAACATCGAAATTTAAATCTCGATGACATCGAATAGGGTTTGATGACATTAATCTTTTCTCAAAAGTTTCGGGAATGTTTTTCAGTTGAGTTCGTATCATCGAACTAATATTCGATGGCATCGAAAGTATACGTTCGATGACATCGAATCAGGTTCAATGACATCGAATTAGGTTCGATGATATCGAACTTAGTCAGAATCTGACAATTTTATGTCCGTTGGAGCTTTTGCCTTTATAAGGAGAGTTTGTTCTTGGTTGCTGTATTGAGAAAAAAGTGAGAGCCTTGAGAGAGTAATTGCATATCACCTTCCCCAAGCTCTTTTTCTCATGGGAGTTCATTCCTCAATCCACCCTCATCATTGATATTCAATAGAGTGGATTGGCGAATGAACTTCCTCATTCAAGGATCACCCAGCTACTATCTTAATGACAAATCATTGAGTTGGGATACCTTGAATGCTTAGAATCACTCATTTTCTAAAATAGAAAAACATTTATTAGAGTAGGATTCCAACATAACCTTGACCCAACTCGTCGCCTTATTAGAACATCATCAAGCATTGCGGATCAAGGGAGCTGAAGAATCTCCATCATCAAGGGAGTATATCTTCATCATCGTGTAGAATGGTGTTCATCTACTTATCTGTAAGTCATTAGAGTTCAAATACCATGTTGATCATTCCTTGTTTAGGATTGGGTCGCAGGTGCTTCTCACCCCTTCAAGTCCTCATAGGGGGCTTCTAACGGGAGAGTATGTTTGAGTGTTGTGTGTTGACCCTTGCTCTTGTGTAGGGCATAAAGTTTAGGTCATTTGTGTAGGTCCTTGGCTTGTGTGGCCTAAACTAGGGTTCTAGTGTGAATCTTTGACCTGTGTGGTCTAAACCAGGTTCCTTGTGTAGATCCTTCGCATATGTGGCCTAAAACCTAGGTTCCTTGTGTGGATCATCTACTCTTGTTTAGGGCATAAAACTTAGGTTCCTTGTGTGGACCCTTTGCTCTTGTGTAGGGCATAAAACTTAGGTGCTTCGTGTTGACCTTTGCTCTTGTGTAAGGTATAAACTTGTGTCTTGTGTAGGCACGTCTTAGGTACCTTGTGTAGGTCATAGAGTCAACCTTGTGTAGGTTGTAACGGTTTGAGGTGAACCTGATTTGAAACCTTCATTAGTGAAATCCGGTACACTCATGGGATGAGTGCGTCTGCCGGGAGTGGAGTAGGCACATAGCCGAATCACTATAAATGACTGTGTTTGGGATTGATCACTACCAAAAAATAGGGCAACGCCGACGGCTAAAAGCCGTCGGCAATGACCTTCCCCGACGGCTTTTAGCCGTCGCCAGGTCCGTCGGTAAAGGGTGCGTCGGCGATGCTCGCCGACGGATAAAAACCGTCGGCGTTGTCGGCGGCTCAAATCCGTCGGTGTTGTCGGCGGCTAAAATCCGTCGGCATTATCGGCGGCTAAAATCCGTCGACGTTATCGGCGGCTAAAAACCGTCGGCGATTCTCATTAATTTTAAAAAAAAATAAGAATTTGGATGATATATTTTATTTTGATTTCTTCTTTTGTGTACACTTTTCCTTCTCAAATAAATTGGTTCATTGCTTTGGAGAAATTGATATATTTAGTTATGGATGTGTATTAATCAATGCACACATCCAAAACTAGATATACCCATTTCTCCAAAGATCTGAACGAACCAACCTATTTGAGAAGGTAAAGTCTACACAATAATAGAAAAGGAAGAAATCAAAATCAAATATATCATCCAAATTCTAAATATTTGGATTGGATATATGCTTTAAAAAAAAATAAAAAAAAAAGGACCAAGAGAAGTTTAACAAAATTGCATTATTTTAATCCCTTTGGACTTTCCACCAAATATTAGTGCTGCAACCAAACATGGCCAAAACTCCTAATGTAAACAACCATGGCATTTGCTTCCTTTGCATGTTGCAGCATCTGTTTTAGGTCCTCTGCTTTGGTAAGGATATCTAGACCACCCTTGGCAGCTTCTTCTTTGACCTTTTCTGCTTCTTTCTCCTTAAGCTCCACCTCTCTCACCATACCGAGTACTGATTCCATGGGTAATAACAAGGTTCTCTGCACCATTGGTAGAAAAAATAGAAAAAAAGTTCTACAAAGTTGAGCAGCCTGTAAAGTGCAATGCTATGCAATGTGGGTCTAGGGATCATACAGTTTGTATGAAGACTTTGAAAGATGACACGGTCTACAATATACTCTTCTTTTTTCCCTTTTTTGACACTTTCGATATAGAACATCTGGAGACATGAAATTGACATGAGTTCACAAGCCAATAATATTCCATCAGATGGGCCATCTGATTGGATCTGTGGGCCCCACAGTCCAATCAAACGATTGACTTAAGATGGATCCACCACACCATTGATTTTCTCCAGATATTCGATAAGTGGAATCTGGACCATTGATACGGTCCAGACCATCAATATGCATGGTTGAATGGGCAAAATATATATGCATGATTATGAAACAATGCTCATCCAAAAATGCTAAACTGAAAAAATTTTCCTGCAATGGATAACCCATTGAAAGCACAATGGGATAACCTTCTAAAGCCCTCGATTTTTAAATAAGGTAACTTGCAAACCCAGCAAAACTTAGAAGCTATCTTTGACTTGAATTTACAAAGAAACTAATTTAAACAGATCTTGGAACTCTAGATTGGAAAATTTCTGCCCTTTTTTATGGTACTTTATGCTATTGATTGAAGGAGTAGAAAAGAAAAATAAATAGTAACAACCTAGATCAGAAAACATCATTGTAACAAAATAGCAAAGTCTTTCAAAAAATATCTTACCCAACTTAGCAATCATCTCAATATTTTCCGCCTCTTCTCATGAAGCTAAACACCATCCTCAGATCGTTGCTCAGATTGGTGCAGCAGGAATTCAAGAACGGTAGGAGTATGTGAAAGAAGCTGTTTGAGAATCAAAGGTTGCCTTATGAGTAGAAGAATACATACATCTATGAAGAAAAAAATAAATATAGCAAGATGATCATGCAGCATCAGAATAAATATAACAAGATTATCATGCAACATGCACAAGGGGAACAGAAAGGAACAGCCATGATTCTTCAAAAATAACTTAGAACAAAATCAAGAAAGAGTACTATAATAATGATTGTATAAATTCTCAAACCTCTCAACCATACTGGCATCTACGATCCGAATTGATGTTACAATCAGTATTTTGATCCTCAATGACTTCCTCTGGAAGAACAGTAAGCATCTCTAAAACAACAATATTACCATTATTATTGTGGGTTTGTAGTCGGTCAAGACTAGAAAATAGCTGCTCAATGGGCTTGTGTTCTACTGCATGAATGACAAGTGCTGATAATGTGAGACAGACTTGCGTTAAGAGTTATTACATGTGGAAATGAAAAGCTCAATCAATACCTCAGGCACTTGGTTCTTATTTAATTTCAGAAGGAATAAAGGTTGCCCCTTCAAATTGGCTAGAAATTTCTTTCTTTTTTTCAAGTAGGAAACATGGTTCCCACTTTAATTTGACTAAAGACCTGGTTCTTTTGGCAATTTCAAGAAGGTGACTATTAAACAAGCCAAACCAAGAGAAAAATACAAGGGATTTATATTTAAAAAAGGGCTGGGGCACTCTCACTAGATTAGAGCTCCTAGAACACAAGGTGTTACATTGCTTGCACATGCCTCACTAGATGACTTGAGTCCCTTTATATAGATAGGAATTACAGCCCACATTCCTACAAGTATCTGATTGGGACTAAAGTCACAAGATAACAAACATAATATACAACACAATAACCCCCCTCCCCTTAAATAAAATAAAAAATTAAAAAAATCAACATAGTGGGTTCAAGGTTTTCAATTGCAATGTTACCGTGCAATGTATCCAACACTCCCCTTTTATAAATTCTTAATGTATCATGCGTATATCAATATTGAGTGTGATGTCGAATGGGATAAAAGGAAACTGATATTGTTTTGTTTGGAAAATCGTTAAAAAATAACAAATTTAAAAAAAAAATTCTACAAAAAAAATTCTTCCTATACATTGTAAGGTGATTTCGACCAATCCACTCTAGTTTTTTTGGAAGAAAATCTTTGAAATTTCTTTGAAATTGCGATAGGAAGCTTCTTGGGGCTGGATTCGAAACGGTGCGTTTTTTAGGCAATATTTGGGTAGAACGGTTTTCAAAGCAATCCACTAGCAAAAAACAAACATTGAAACTTGCATCTGACCTCTTGAGTTGGCAGATCTGCCCATGTCCTTGTAATAGTTGCAACCTGGAGTCTCATTTGGCCTTCAGGATTCTGATAACTGCAATAAATAACAACAAGTTCTAATTAAATAAGAAAAAAAAAATGAAGGAAAGATGAGAAGCAACCTCTAGAAAAAGAATAGGAAAAACAGTACAGATAAAAGAAAATTGTAGATGAAAGCAGTACCATACTTTGGCTGCGTCACCAAAAAGAAATAGGGAAAGATTCAAGTGGAAGCCATTGTTGATGAACCTCATTGAAATTAAAGGCCTCAAACAAAATTAGGATGTAATACTCTGAAACCTTGAACAGGTTAATAAAGCTAAAAAATAGTTTAAAATGATAAATTGCATAAAGAAAAACCAATATCAAGTCACAAAAATAGGTTGTAATACTCTGAAACCTTGAACAAGTTGATAAAGCCAAAAAATAGTTAAAAATGATAAATTGCATAAAGAAAAACCAATTTCAAGTCACAGAAAGGGCATCTCTAAGCCTCTAACAATGAACTTGCAGACGGATTGTGAAAGCTTTTACTACTTGCATTAAGAATCAAGAAATCATTTAGAGAACAAAGTAAATAAAGTTACAAAACATTAAAAAATAATAATAATAATAATACAAGTGGTTAAAAAATAACTCTTATAGAACATTCCTCCATTCATCTTTAAAGAGAGAACCAAGAGCATCAGAGGCTATACTCATGAACACTTGTAAACATGTTCCAAAAAGATTAATTCAAAAGGTAAATGCATATTGCTAATTAATTTAGGTCTAATACTATTAGTTTTCTAAGGCACAACTGCGGTAGGTTATCCCACCATGAAGCTCAAAAATCAACTCAATTCAACCATTAAATGTCCCCTATATGAATGTAGTGCTTTTAGGGTGGTTGTTTGTTGTTTTCTATTGTGTACCCCACTTTCTATTGTGTACCCCACTTGATAGTTGGATCCACCTGATTTTTTGGGCATCCCATTTTCATAATGGGAGAACCTTAGCATATAGGCGAGATGTCATATATATACCATGGTGTTCCCCACATGCCAAATAGTTGGACATACAACTTAAATGGCATACATAAGTGTTTACAGAAAATTTTGAGCCTTCTCTCACTTAACAAAGCTAGTTTTTATCAGGTGTTCACCAAGTAACGGGTGAGAACAATCTAAATGCTACTTTTATAAATATATAAAAATTAAAAAAAAAAAAAAACCTTATATATATTTTTTATTTTTATCATAGTTCAGTTGCCATTGGGAGCATGAAATGGATGGTTTTTTGATGTCATGCTTATGTTCTTTGTGTTCAGAATAACATCAAGAATTTCAACACTCGGTCAAGGGTTTGAGTGCCCACAGGTGGTAAAATCCCACTACGGCGTGAGTGTGTGGGGGTGTGTACATGTGTAAAAAAAAAAACTATTTTTAGTCGGAACTAAACTGGCTGAGGCCGGGAAATACCACCTGCACCTGCACCAATCAAATATAGCTTTTGGGGAACCATCATATCCACTGAATCCGCATCCGTTTGAAGGTGGTTCGAAGTAGTACGTCACAAGGTGCTCATCCATTACCTCAAGGATGGGCTGTACCAATGGGAGCCCTCCTAGTCAGACCTCAACAAACTCGACATGGGGCCAGTATAAACATCATGATTGGTCCACCAATCAAATAGGCTTCATTTTTCAGCTCATGGCTAAAAATGGATAGAAGGCGTCCATCATACAGCAATGGGTGTTACAGAGCTTTCAACAGTAGATGATAAAACAAGGTGGACACCATTCATTCATTTTTCCAGATCATTTTAAGGCATGAGCCTAAAAATGCACAGAAATGTTCACGGTGATCAGGTAATGCATCTCTCACAAAAATGCCACGTTAGTGCTTATGCAGCAAGGCCACTCCATCACCAACACGTGCAAGTCTCATTCACATTCCTCGATGGAACATACAAACAGTAAAGAGAACTTGACACTTCACAACATAGAATGAATTGAAAGCCCAACATTCAATCCCATAAATAGCCATTGCGGCCATTACAATTGTGGAGTAAAGTCTTCCATTCAAACATCATAATTGTGTGTTGTGTTCACAAGATAAGGAAATGAAGAATTAAAAACAGGGGCTGAACCCCTGCCTCAACACCCATCTGGTATTTCAAGTAACATTTTCTGGAACACGTTAAAGGCCCATTTGGTAGATGCCTAAAAATGGGATCATCTCATTTTAGTTAAACAGTAATTACACATTATGGTACTGGTGAGAGGATCCATGACAACTTGCACTACCAAATTGATTCTACCGCTAGTAACTATCAGATGAAAATGGAATCAACCAAAAAAAAAAAAATGCTTATTGCATGAAGAACCTCTAACAGTAGCGGATCCTTTAATTTTCGCATTAGAACATTAACTCTGCTGCATGTAAACCAAGAAACATAGAAAATTGAAATAAAGATATCAGGAACAATAGATCTGCTATTTACACCCACCCTGATAGATTAAAACACCCTTCTTTTTCTACTTCTGGTAATACAACAATACAACCGAATGTACAGATAAAGGATGCTCTTGTAAACCTAGAAACAGGATGGATGTAAATATCAATTCCTGATACCAATTCTATTGCTTGTATACCAAGAAGCAGAAAATTAAGGAAGCCACTATCTACGCCCACCCCTTTTCTTAGATACACGCCCTTTCTTTACTTTTGGTAATGTAGCAATACAGCTCTGTGCTATGGTGTTGCCAAAATGAGAAACACGGGCTATCTATCAATCAAGAAGCTGTATATATCAGTTCCTAAAATTGAAAAAATCAAGAACAACGGAGCAACCATTTTAGACCCTCCATGACTGATAAGACACTCCCTTCACTAACTAAGAAAATACAACAGTACTTACAAAAAGCATAAACAAGGGGCTCCACTGTCAATCAGGATGGATGTAAATATCAATCCCAAAGGCCAACAAACCAAGAAACATAAAACTAAGCATCCACTATTTACACCCGCCCTGATTGATGAATGCACCCTCTCTTTTCCTCTTTCAATGATACATTGTACTATTGTATTACCAAAAGTAGAAACAAAGGTTGCTGCCACTAATCAGGCTGGGCCTAAATATCAATTCACAAGCATCAAACTAACTGAATTTTAATGCCTAGAAACAGATAATCAACTGACCCACCATTTACACCCACCCTTTTTTGACAGATACATCCATTTTCCACTTTCAGTAACATAACAGCACAAATACGTATTACCGTATTACCATAATGAGAAAATGGGGGTGTTTATCAATCAGGGCGGGTGCAAATCTCAAGAAACAGGTAGAAACACCCCTTTTTTCTATTTTCAATAACATAACAATCGAAGCTATTATGTATCAAAATGAGAAAAAAGGGTGCATCTATCAATAAGGATGGGTGTAAAATTCAAATCCAAAGCATTAACTCCACTGTAAATAAACCAAGAAATAGAAAATAAGGAAACCAAAATTCATACCTACCCTTTTGATGTATACACCCTTTTCTACTTTCAGTAATATTACACCTCCCCACCATTGTATGACCAAGATGAGAAAAAATGGTGTACCTTTCAATCAAGGTGGATGTAAATTACAAATCCGAAGCATCAATTCTCCTGCATATAAACCAATAAACAGAAAACAAGAGAGCAAAAATTTACACCCATACCTTTATGCATACACCCTTCTTCTAATTTCAGTAACATAACATATCCACCTCTCCACTATTGTATTACCAAAATGAGGAAAAAAAAAAAAAAGGTGTATCTATCAATCAGGATGAGTGTAAATTTCAAATCCCCAAACATCATAACTAGAAAATTAGGGGACCCACAATTTACGATCACCCTTTTTTGATAGAGACAGTTAGAAAACTTAGCCGTACATTTTTTTTAGTAAACAGTGGCCCACCTGACCAGTGGACCTACCTGTTTCTTGGGCCAGGGCATCTACACAGCGGTACACCTCAGATGGATGGATTGGATCTATGTGCCATGGTGGCACGTGTGACTGGCAAGATGTACATGAGCTACTTTATCCACTCATGGCAAGGCAAATTTTCTGTTGAATGATTCAATCGATATTTTGAATCCAAACTGTCTGCCTAGCCCCTTGAAAATGGATGGTTAGAAACAAAAATGATCAACGGCCCACCAAACTTCCTCATTCGCCAGACAGAAAAACTATATGCTGGTTGGTTAAGATCATGCAATCCGTGTGGTTGCGGGTCTGGATCATCCATAATTAGCATCTGATGGATGGCTGGGATCATCATGGGATCATCACCAGGTGAAATCTACGGTAGATTTTGGTGTGCAAGACCGATTACTTAAAACTCTTCATGGTAAAATTCGCACATATATTTACAGTTCCCAGCAAGAAATGCAGTGGCTTCTGAGATTTCAAATCCTACCCTCCCCAATACGTGAAAATGTGTCACGTGTCCTAGATCCGAGATCTGGGCCGGGATCCATTACAATACAACTTTGTACTACTGTATTACCAAAACGAGATGTAAATCTCAATTACTAAAACAGAAGAGAAGTATAAAACAAAGTGGGAAAATCAACGTAAAAAAAAAAAAAACAAACATGAAAAAGGAAAATTCGATTCGTGAAGCAAGCACCTGGAAGAAGAAGACGCCGCTGCACGTTCAACCTGAACCCCAACACCCTATCGCAACAATGGAAGATTGATGGAAGAAGACGCCGCTCGAAGGAAGAAAATTGAAAATGGGAAAAGAGAGGAAACGGCGCTCTCGTTATTTTAGAAACCCTCTTCTGAATAATATAAAATTTTCAAATCCGAAACAGTGTGTGTTTACCACTGTTTATAACATAAACTCTATTAACAATCGTACATGCAAGAGGGATATTTTCTGGATGGTTAAGATTTTATTATATAAAAGAAAATTATAAATATTAAACATTTACAACTAGATGGATTATTTCAATGGTCTGGATAAGTCTATATCATTGACACGATTTTCATGAACTAGTCACCACTATTTTACATTATGTATAAAACTCCGAGTTTTTTAACAGAACAATAAAATGGTAAACATAGCTTTGGAAATGGGAGGGCTCTATGGGCCCCACCATGATGGATATTTTTCATCCACGCCGCCCATCCAGTTCTCCACATCATTTTGGGATTGATCCCCAAAATTGAGCCCTAATTAAGTCCTAAGTCGACCACAAAATGAGAACATGTTGGACGGTTGGACGTCCACCATTCAAAACCTGGGCAGGGGCGACGGATTATTGGGTTTCGCCGACGGATTTTAGCCGTAGCTAAAGCCACCCCTAGTCCGTCGGCTTTGCCCAATTTTTTGGTAGTGGATTCTTGCTTGATCTTTCATTATGTTTATCTTTTATATGCAAGCTTGATAATGTGAATGTTTTGATTTGAATCACATCTCACACGCAGTCACTTTTCTCATCCATCTTAGACTAGTTGTTGTATCATGCTAAATATTGAATAGTCTTGTGATTGGATCCTCTACTTAGCTTGGAAACCGTTAGAGTTAAATTGGTGATATCTTGATTGTTGCATATTAAATCAAGATTAAGGTAATAGGATTTAAAATAAGGCATAAAATTTTATAAAGTCATATTCACCCTCCTCTATGACACTTTGACCTATTCCTACTTCTACTATAGTGGTCCTCACCACAATTTCACATACGCCAACATTTATGTTTCTTATGACCTTTCCTTGAAGGGCTGAGATAATAGTGTCCACACTTAGGGATTTATTTATTGTGCACAATGAGTCTCTGAATGACTCATACGATGCTGGAAAAGAATTCAACAACACGCATGCCTGATCTTCATCTTTGACCACTTCCTCCATATCCAGCAACTTGCAAATCAATTTATTAAAATAAATGATGTGGGCCTCCACATCTCCACCTTCTACCATCTTGAAGGTGAACAACTGTAGCTTCAAGTGTAGGCAATATTTAGTGGATTTTTTTCATATAAATATCTTCTAACTTCGCCCATAAACCAGCTGCAGTTTTCTCCCTCAAAACATTATAGAGAACCTCATCCATGAGACACAAACGGATCGAGGATAAAGCTTTTTTATTAAGCGCATTCCAATTATCATCACTTATAGTCGACTTTCGCTCATCAAGAGCACCATCTTCACCTTGTTTCGTTAAAGAACTGATCATCTTGATCTTTCATAACTCAAAGTTATTTTTACCTGAGTGTTTCTCAATATCATACCTAGTGTTTCCCATTAATACTAATCCTTTATATTCAGGCCCACGCCCCAAACGATTGATCTGATACCACTTGTTGGAGAAACGGGAGAATCACATAGAGATGAATCTAGGATAACAATCCAAAGCACTACGCAAAAAGGAAGGAAAACACAACGATTTAACATGGAAAATCCTTTCGAGAAAAAAACCACTGCACAAAGCGACAAAAATTTACTATGAAAGTAGAAATTACAAAGAGAGAAGTCTTACCCGATTCGAACAACCTCGAATCTCACCCTTGCTACACCCTTTTGAAACCCAAGAATTATTTAGAAACCCTTGGAATGCATCACAATCCCGTTTACACCTATATATATATAGCCTTGGAAAGAATCTTAAACGAAATTGGAAACAAATTCCGCAATTTCGCAATTTTGCGAAAAAATCTGCGCAGAATCTGATTAGATTTAAGACATCAAAAACAACATATGTTTGGATGCCTGGAATTAGAATACATTAAGTAAATCTATTTTAATACTCCTAAATTAGTTTGTGACATTTAATGTAATAATTGTAATAAACCCACTAAAATATATACTTCAGCAAAAAAATAAAAAATTTCTAAGTCTTGGGTGGAACATAAATGTGGCCCGCTTTTTATAATCCAACTGCGAACATTAGGCCTTTTACAGGATTTTAATTTACATGGTTTTGTTGGATTTCATTTCACCTTGGTTCCAATTGCCACTATTAATTTTCCAACAACCAAATGCCCCTTTTCTACCCATGTGCATCCATTTACCATCAATTACATTCAATCTTCTTCTTCTTTTTTATTTATTTATTTTATTTATTTATTTTTTATTTTTATGAAATTTAAACTACTGGAGATATTCCAACAGTCAACCTCTCCTATGAGGATCAAGTTACTTTAGCTTAGCACCAAACAAAACTTTATTATTATGTTAATAAGCTACTTTAGCTTAGCACCAAACAAAACTTTATTATTATGTTAATCTGAAAGGCGTGATTCTGATGCCTAGGCTAGCTCTTAGTCGTGTGAATGAATGGATAGTTCAGGTCGATGATATGTCACCCCTTGTGCCGTTTAAAAGGTCTGGAACAATCCCCAAGAAAAGGAAGTAAGAAAAACCTTTTTTTATTTTTAATATTTATTACAATTCATAATTTATTTATTTAATTATTAAATATCCCTTGTGTCATGTAAGATGGTTCCAAGATTTGAGACTCGACCTATGTTGACTTAATATCTAATACTATAAATTAGATACACTAACAACGTTAAATCTAATAGTAGCACACTACATAAGGCACTGTTTAAGTGCATTTTACCTAAGGTATGGATAGTTGGTTTGATTCCCTTGTTCGGTTCCAATTCTATCAAGTCGACTCAATGAGTCTTCTTGGCTTAGTGTTGAGTCATGTTGAAAACCCTTGATATATATATTAATATACCATTCTCTAATGCTTTTGGAGCAAATAGTTAGTTGAGATGGTACTAGTGGAGAAAGTTAGGTTTTCGAATCTCCCCTGCGGCACAAAGAAAATTAAGTCCAGCTAAGGAATTCGGAAATCAAGCCTGCTGTGAGTGTCCCTATACCCACCCTCGCCTAGCCGAGCTCCACCTCGTACACGTGAGTGTTAAAGTCCCACAGGTCACATCCACACGCGACTGAGTTTTCTAGCGAATCGATACTGAGTTTTCCAGCGACTCAGCTCAAATTCTCACTGAGTTGAGTTGACCTAAACGAGTTTTGAGACCAGTCAGTGAGTTTAAAAACTATGCATGCAAGGACTTGAGATTGAATTTTCCAGTATTTTTTAAAACTTTGACACATATAACTATTTTCTAACTTTGATGCATGCAACGCATGATAAGACATTTTCGGTATTTTGTAACATGATTAGAAGGATATTTTTTATTATTATTATTTTTTCAGCTTAAAACCACCTATTAATCCTTGTCTTCCAGTGATTCGGATTGAAATCTCACCGAGTCAAGCTGACTCAGACGAGTTCAGAGTCGAGTCAGCGAGTTTTAGAACTTTGACAAGGGCACAACACGGCAAGACAAACTCCGCATTGATCATAAGGGCGTGTTTGGACGGGCCCATCCCATGGGATTAGATTGTATTAGGGTGGATGGCAGGTAATGATGGCTGCATCAGTGGATTGCTGGCAATCCCATAGGATTGCTCCCATTCAGGCAGAAGTTCAACGTGCCTGTTTGGCACGCCCGGCCAATCCCGGGATTGCTCCTTCCAATCCCTTTCAATACAATCTAATCCCATCCAGTCTGCCTGGCCAAACAGGCCCTAAATGTCTAGAAGGGTGTTTCAGCCGCAAAATTTGAACTTTGAAGAACCAGTCAACCATGGTAACCAAGGGGTATTTAAGTAATTTTAACTTCGCACTTTAATACCGGGAAACCTCCTTCCAAGCACCTCATCGTATCTTCTCCTCCCTACATATATCTTGCATGTCCATGCATGTTTCAGTAGGCATGGATACCAGAAGAAGCATGCCATCTCTCTCTCTCCTCCTCTTCTTCATCATTTCTCTCAAGGCCCACCTCTCCAATGCTTTAGATTCCATCACCCCAACTCAACATCTTAGTTGGCCCCATAACCTAACTTCCCAACGTGGGATATTTGAACTGGGTTTCTTCACACCAGGCAAATCCCAGAACTACTACATAGGCATCTGGTACAAACAGATCTCAGAACAAACAGTTGTCTGGGTAGCTAACAGAGAAAAGCCCCTCCCAAATCCCTCCAATTCAATCCTAACAATTGCAGAAGATGGCAATCTAGTCCTCCTCAGCGCCTCAAAATTTCCAATCTGGTCCACCAATCTAACATCCAAGCTGTTGAACTCGACCGTTGCGGTCCTCCTAGATAATGGAAATCTAGTTCTGAGAGACCGGTCCGATCCGTCTGTCCTGCACTGGCAGAGCTTTGATCACCCAACTCATACATGGCTGCCTGGAGGGTGGCTTGGTTTGAACAAGGTGACGAAGGAAAACAACCAGCTTACTTCATGGAAGAACTCTGAAGATCCAGCCCCTGGGCCATTCTCTCTCTCAATAGACCCGAGCCGAAGCACGCAGTATGTTATGACGTGGAATGGGACTCAAAATTACTGGACTAGTGGGGATTGGGATGGAAATATTTTCAGCAAAGTCCCCGAAATGATATGGAATTACATATTCAATTTCAATTTCAATGAAACCAAAGAGAGGAAGTTTTTCACTTATTCTGTGAAAAATGATTCCATCCTTACGAGATTCGTGATGGGTTCTTCAGGCCAAATGAATTCGTTTTTATGGCGGAAAGACTCACATTCATGGAATCTGTTCTGGTCTCAGCCAAGATCTAAATGTGAGGTTTATGCTATTTGTGGGGCCTTTGGGAGCTGCAAAGAGGAGAGCTTGTCGTCCTGTACGTGCTTGCATGGTTTCGAGCCAAAGTCTCCGAATGACTGGAATTTGAGTAGTTGGTCAGGTGGGTGCAGGAGGAAAACTCCTTTGAGGTGTGGGCAGAATGTGTCTTTTGATGGTGAGAAAGACAGGTTTTGGGCTTTGTCCGGCATGAAGCTGCCGGACCGCTCTCGATCTTTGGCAGTTGGGAGTGACAGAGAATGTGAATTGGCTTGCTTAAATGACTGTTCTTGCACTGCTTATGCTTTCAAGAGCAGGTGTTTGATATGGAATGGAGAATTGTTAGATCTGAAGCAGTTGTCTGGTGGAAATGTTGACGAAGGCACTCTTCATCTCCGTCTTGATCCCTCTGAAATGAAGTTTTCGGTCAGTAGGAAGGGAACTATTACATGGGCTGTTGTAGGCGCAGTTGCAGGAGCTGTTTTTCTATTGGGTATTGTTCTGTTTTTTATTTGGAGGCGACGGTGGCAACGGAATATGGTATGTTCGGATGCAGTTCAAGGCTCTTTGACTGCATTTAGCTACCGAAGTCTGCAGATGGCAACGAAGAACTTCTCAGAGAAATTAGGCGGTGGAGGTTTCGGTTCTGTTTTCAAAGGGACTTTACCTGATCAAATAACAGTGGCAGTGAAGAAGCTTGAAGGGCTTCGGCAAGGAGAAAAGCAGTTCCGGACGGAGGTTAGCACAATCGGGACGATCCAACACGTTAATCTCATCCGCCTTCGTGGGTTTTGCTCGGAAATGGCTAAAAGGCTGCTTGTCTATGATTACATGCCAAATGGGTCTTTGGATTCTCATCTGTTTGGTAAGAATTCCAATGTCCTGGATTGGCCAACGAGGTATCAGATTGCGATTGGGACGGCAAGAGGAATATCTTATCTTCATGAGAAATGCAGAGACTGTATCATACATTGCGATATTAAGCCAGAAAACATACTTCTGGATGGTGGGTTCTGTCCCAAGGTGGCTGATTTTGGTCTGGCAAAGCTTGTTGGGCGGGAATTCAGTCGGGTTTTAACAACCATGAGAGGAACAAGAGGCTATCTTGCTCCTGAATGGATTTCAGGCCTTGCAATCACGCCAAAAGCTGATGTCTACAGCTATGGGATGATGGTTTTCGAGATCATTTCAGGGCGGAGGAATACAGAGCAATCGGCGGTTGGGGAAACAGTCTTTTTCCCGATTTGGGCTCTGAGAAAAATCATGGATGGTGAAATCCCTTCCTTGTTGGATTACAGATTGGAGGGAAATGCAAACATGGAAGAACTCAGTCGAGCTTGCAGAGTCGCTGGCTGGTGCATTCAGGACGACGAGAACGACAGGCCGTCCATGGGGCAGGTTATTCAAATCTTGGAGGGTGTTTTGGAAGCAAACGTCCCACCGGTACCGAGATCGCTTCAGATTCTTGCAGAAAATCAGAACGTGGTTTTCTTCTCCAACTCTTCACCGGCGGCTTCTCAAAGCTCTGAACTACCGAGCAATTCATCAGCGAATTCACGGTCCAAAAGTGTGTCGTCAGCAAGTTCCAAGGGGTAGAGATTGTCATGGAGATATCTCAGCATCCCAAATTCCAATTCAAATCATGGCGTAGATATTAGTTTCTTATAGTAGCTCTGTCTTCTTCAGTTTCTGTCTGTATATAGGACACGTTTGGATGGTTCAATTGAATTCAATCGCGATATTTCAGTTGAACAGAGCAGATGTTGGTTCCCTATTTGTGGTTTAGATTGTTTTAGGTCCATCTTGAAATCATGGAACTAGGTTACTTGTTCTGTATCGACCGATTATCGTGTTTCAGTTGAATTGAGGATCCAAACGTGCCATGATAAGGATAAGACCAACTCAGATTCAAAGTTTCCAAAGCTTCCAGCTCTATCCCAAAGTCTTCGGATACCAACGCCTCAAGCCCAAATTTATAGGAGATAGTATTTATCATTTTATGAATATCAAATCTGTAACTGATTCTATCGTGTAAAACAGTTTACTCTATATATACCATCTCTCGTCAGCCATTCAAGGCAGAGAGCACAACACAACATTTTATCGTTTCTTATTTGGTATCAGGGCCTACGTGACTAACGTCAATGACATCCTCTTCTGCTTCCTCCTCAACTTCTCTCTCAAACACACCCGTTACTCCTAGCATCCACAGCCTGGTTACTATCAAATTGAGTAGTGAAAACTACTTGTTATAAAGAGCTCAAATCACTCCACGCCTTTTTGGCTATGTCGATGGAAGTCGTCATCAACCCGCCCACCATATTCCCAACCCAGAGGCTGCTACGTCAACTACAGTTCCTCCTCTGCTTCCCAACCTAGAGTTTACTCACTAGTTTGATCAAGACCAGATTGTCTTGAGTATTCTCATGTCTTCCTTATCGGAAAGCATCCTTGCCAAAGTGGTTGGCGTTACCACGTCCCGCGAAGTATGGTCTGCACTTGAAAAAATGTATTCCTCTCACTCGAGAGCTCGCCTCTCAACAACTCGCCATCAACTTTCCACTGTCATGAAGGGTGGTATGTCAATTTCAGATTATTTTCAGACGGTAAAGTCTCTGGCTAATACTCTTACAGCCATCGGTCATCCACTTCTTGATGCAGAAATTGTTTCATACCTGCTTGGTGGCCTAGATTCCCCCTATGATCCCATTGTTGCGTCCATTCAAACAAGGGATGATCCCATGGAGCTTGAAGATATTTTTGGCCACCTTCTCAATTTTGAGTTACGCTTGCAGCAACATACTCAAGTCGTTGAGGCTACCATCGGTTCCGCTAATGTTGCAACTCGCACGGATCAACCTCGTCGTCCACCTGGTAAGCCAACTCATTCAAGTCATGCTCCTTCCTACTCCGGTTTACGTGGTCGTGGTAGGGGCCGCGGTGGTCGTCATGGCTATCCTGCTGGTAATCACCCAACGTGCCAGATCTGTGGCAAAGCTGGTCATCTCGCCGTCAAGTGTTTCCACCGGTTTGATCAAGCTTATCAAACCATGCCAAACAACATGTCTGCCTTTTTCACTGCACACCATGCTCCAGTTGATACCAATTGGTATCCCGACACCGGCTCCCCCAATCATCTTACCAAAGATATTCAGAACTTGAATCTCCATGCCGAGCCCTATAATGGCGTGGATCAAATTCAAGTAGGAGACGGGGCAGGTTTGGCTATAACTCATATTGGTTCATCCAAGATTAAGTCCTCAAAATCTGCTTTTCACCTTCACAATATTTTACATGTCCCACAAATTAAAAAGAACCTAATTTCTGTGAGCCAATTTACCAAGGACAATAATGTATTTATTGAATTTCACTCATCTCATTTTTTTGTGAAGGACAAGGTCACGAAGAAGGTTCTTCTGCAAGGCATGCCTAAAGATGGACTCTATCCCTTCCCTTCTTTCGTCTCGTCTTCATCATCTACTCAGTCTTTTTTATGTCAACGTGTTTCTTTGGAAGTGTGGCATCGCCGTTTGGGACATCCCACCTATCAAACAGTCAAGCATCTAGTGTCTAAATTTTCTCTTCCAGTCTCCTCAAATAAAATTCCGAGTGTTTGTTCCGCATGTTAGCAAGGGAAGAGCCATCGTCTTCCCTTCCCAGTTTCTCAATCTATTTCAGATTATCCTCTCGATTTAATTTTTTCTAATGTATGGGGTCCATCCCCTAGTTTATCTACCAAAGGCAATAAATATTATGTTTCCTTTGTCGATCATTTTAGCAAATTTGTTTGGCTCTATCGTCTTGCAAATAAATCTGATGTATTGACTATTTTTACTACATTTCAAAAAATGGTTGAACGTCAATTTAATCGCCAAATAAAATGTGTCCAAAAAGACTGGGGTGGTGAATTTCAAACACTTAATCGGTATTATCACAAAGTGGGAATTCAATATCGTGTTTCTTGCCCTCACACCTCTCAACAAAATGGCTCGGTTGAAAGAAAACACCGTCATGTTGTTGAAACGGGATTATCCTTACTATCCCAAAGTTCTATTCCTCATTGTTTTTGGGATGATGCTTTCCTCATGGCAGCCTATCTCATTAACCGCCTCCCAACTGCTCCTCTTGGCATCTCCCCATTTGAAAAATCATTTCACAAAGCACCCGATTTTTTTACCATGAAGATTTTCCGTTGTGCTTGCTATCTTTTTCTTCGACCATTCAACCAACACAAGTTGGATTTTAGATCCAAACAATGCATCTTCATTGGCATAAGTAATCTCCACAAAGGTTACAAATTAATGTCTTGATCCTGACTCTGGTAAAGTGTTTGTGTCTCGGCATGTAATTTTTGATGAGTCTCTGTTTCCATTCTCATCAACCGCATCATCTTCAGTCCATGCCGAAATACCTCCTACAGCGTCGTCCACTTTCCTTCCTCTTTTCGTCTCTTTAAATGACAGATCTGCTCCTGCCGTTCGTGATACTTTATCCATCCCTGGTATGACGTCGCGCTCGGATCACACTGAAACTTCAGCGTCTCACTTATCCTCTTCCCCTGTTGCGTCAACAACCTCGTCTCCCCTGTTTTCGTCTTCCCCATCATCAACGCCGACAGAATCTCTGGTTCCAGCTCCATCCGAAGTTGCCTTGCCTTCTGAACTGCCTCCGTCTCACCCGATGATCACCCGCTCACAGAACAATATTGTGAAGCCCAAACAATACCTTGATGGCACTACCAGGTACCCTCTACCCACTGCTCTCCTTGCCATTTCTACCATTTCCACTAATCCCACATGCTTCTCTGAGGCCAATAAATTCCCAGAATGGCATGAGCCCATGGATGCAGAATTTTCTACTCTCATGAAGCAAGGTACGTGGTCCTTGGTCCCTTATGCAGCTGGCATGAACTTAGTTGGTAGTAAATGGGTTTACAAAACAAAAATCAACTCCGACGGTATGCCTGAATGACGGAAGGCCCGTCTAGTTGCGAAGGGCTATCACCAACAACAAGGGCTAGATTATGATGATACTTTCAGTCCGGTCATCAAGCCTACAACCATTCGGATGGTTCTCAGTCACGCCGTGTCTCGTTCCCGGTCTGTTCATCAGATAGACATCAGCAATGCTTTTCTCTATGGTTTTCTATCCGAAGTTGTCCACATGCAACAGCCAACGGGTTATGTTCATCCCCAGTATCCCACTCACGTTTGTAAGTTGAACAAGGCGTTATACGGATTAAAACAAGCCTCACGGGCTTGGTTCTCACGTCTTAGTGACAAACTGGTGGCTCTTGGGTTTATTAACTCATAGTCAGACAATTCTCTTTTTGTCTATGCCTTGGACTCACTCACAATGTATGTACTAGTGTATGTTGATGACATTTTAATCACCGGTTCAAATCCAGGTGCCATCACTAATCTCGTTGCTCAGCTCAACTGTGACTTTGCAGTGAAAGACTTGGGGTCATTAAACTACTTTTTAGGCGTGGAGGTTATCTCAGTATCAGGGGGTCTTCTTCTTTCTCAGAGACAATACATTCTCAATCTCTTGAAACGTACCAACACGCTAGAGGCTAAGCCAGTGTCCTCTCCCATGTCCTCCTCACGGCAGTTATCACTCCTTGATGGCAACCCGTGTCCTGATAAAACTTTATTCCGCAGCGTGGTGGGAGCCCTTCAGTACTTATCGCTCACTCGCTCGGACATTTCCTTTGCAGTGAACAAGGTGTGCCAATTCATGCACAAGCCTACGGACATCCACTGGACTGCTGTTAAACGGATACTGAGGTACCTTAAATTTTCCATTGATTTTGGTTTACTCCTCAAACCCAGCCCCTCCACACAACTTTCAATCTATTCTGATGCGGACTGGGCTGGCTCACCTGATGATCGTAAATCCACCTCTGGCTACTGCATCTACTATGGTCACAACCTTATTTCATGGAGCTCCAAAAAGCAGTCCACCGTCGCTCGTTCAAGCACCGAGGCCGAATACCGCGCTGTTGCCCATGCTACTGCCAAGACTTTATGGTTATTATCCTTGCTTCGTGAACTTCAGATTTTTATTCATTCTCGCCCGGTATTATGGTGTGACAATATCGGCGCAACTTACTTGGCGGCTAATCCCATCTTTCATGCTCGTACAAAGCACGTGGAAATAGGTTATCATTTTGTTCGCGAAAAAGTTCATAATAAATCATTGGAGGTTCGGTTCCTATCCAGTAAGGATCAAATTGCCGATGTCCTCACTAAACCACTGGTTTTTGGGTGTTTCTCCCATCTGCGAGACAAGCTCAACATGCGACCTCCCCCGTTGAACTTGCAGGGGCGTGATAAGGATAAGACCAACTCAGATTCAAAGTTTCCAAAGCTTCCAGCTCTATCCCAAAGTCTTCGGATACCAACGCCTCAAGCCCAAGTTTATAGGAGATAATGTTTATCATTTTATGAATATCAAATCTGTAACTGATTCTATCATGTAAAACAGTTTACTCTATATATACCATCTCTCGTCATCCATTCAAGGCAGAGAGCACAACACATCATTTTATCGTTTCTTATTCGCCATAGGTTTCTTTGAAATCCTGTGGTTATAACAGTTACATGATACTGCCGTGTTTTATATTACTATTGGAGTTTTATCATTTTGATCTCTTCTTGTTTGAGTTTCTTTGAATTGAAAATCCAGATTGCACATCTGGTGGGCAGTTGAGATTGTGTTAGTTTTTTTGCAGAGTTTAAAAGATGTGTCTCATCCCCCTAACAACTGGCACTGATGTACAACTATCTGGACCATCCAAATTGTGGGTCCCATTTTGGATGGAGGGTATCTATATTCTAATCAAGTCCGGGTCCTCTGTTTGCCAAAACTACAACTTTCCTGCTTTTTTCCTCCTTTGCTATATGGTGATTGGTTCGTCTCAGTCAGCGATGCAAATTCAATGCATTCCACAGTCACACGGTCTAATTAGGACCCATTTGGCCAGGCAAATTGGATGGGATTGGATGGTATTAGAGTGGAATCACAGTCACATAGTCCAATTAGGACCTGTTTGGCCAGGCAGATTAGATGGGATTGGATGGTATTAGAGTGGATTGCACGGATTTCAAGGTAATGATAGCTACACCAATAAATTGGTGCAAGATCTATGGGATTGCTATATCTGATCTATTTGACATGCCCGGCCAACACCGGGATTAAACCTTCCAATCCCTTTCAATCCCTCAAACCAACATGTCCCATGCATTTTTGAAGGGATTAGGGTGGATTAGATGGGATTTAAAGATAATGATGGTGATGTCAGTGGATTGTCAGATCCCTGGGAGTGCTATAGCCGGACGCGGATTGCGTCCTACCCCCGCCCGGACGATAATCCGTCCGGGCAGGGCTCTGTGGAGCCCACCGTGATGTAACTGTTTTATCCCGCCGTCCAACCATTTTTTCAGAAAATTTTAATAAGTGAACCAAAAAATGAGGCAGGTCCAAGCCTTGAGTGTACCACAAAGTGGGGATTGAACGTCCACCATTAAAAGCTTCTGGGGAGCCAGAGAAGTTTCGGATCAAGCTGATATTTGTGTTTTCACTTCATCCACTTCTACGTGACCTTATGAATAGGTTTTATGGTAAAAAAAAACATCACGTGGGCCCTTAGAAAGGTTTCAACGGTGGGTGTCATATCAGTGCAGGTTCCTTTGGTGTGGTCCACTCAAGGCTTGGACCTGCCTCATTTATTGGTTCACTTATTAAAATTTTCTGAAAAAATGGTTGGATGGCAGGATAGAACAGTTACATCACGGTGGGCTCCACAGAGCCCTGCCCGGACGGATTACCGACCGGACGGGGGTAGGACGCAATCCGCGTCCGCTATAGCCGGGGATCATCCATGTCTATTTGACACGCTAGCTACTCCTAGGATCTACCTTCCGATTCCTTCCAATCCCATCCAATCAGCCCGGCCAAACAGGCCCTTAGATTACAACTTCCTGCTATACGCAAGGAGAGGATCCGTATTCACATGGGTAACAGTTGGCACCTAGGTCCTACCTGCTGAAAGCTCAGATGCACTCATCAACCAGTCACTTACTCTTAACGATACATCTGACAGCTATTAATTGGATTTTCAGTATTGCTTGATGAGTGCGATTATAGAGGAAACGGATTGGATACTCCCACTGCCACGGGCCAATGGCTGATGGTCGGTGCTCTGTGGACCCCACCATGATGTATGTTTTTCATCCATGCCGTCCATCTATGTTTCTAGATCATTTTAGGCTATGATACCAAGAATGAGGTATATGTCAATCTCAGATGGACCACATTATCGGAAACAGTGTTGAATGAACGCCTACCATAAAAATTTTTAGGGGGCCATAAAAGTTTTGGATTAAGCTGGTCTTTGTTTTTTCCCTTAACCTAGGTCTTTATGACTTAATCAACATATTGGATGTCAAATAAACAGTACGGTGGGCCTTAGGAGGATTTTAATGGTGGATATCCAATCGCTATTGTTTTCCTGTGGTGTGGTGTACCTGAGATTTATATCCCTCTCATTTTTTGGATCAAGCCATAAAATGATCTATAAAAATTGATGAACGGAATGAATGAAACACATACATGATGGTGGGGCCCACAAAGCACCGACCACCAGCCACGGGCAAGTGGAAGGGGGAGTAGCCAATCCATTTCCTACCCATGTGGGACATCTGAGCCTTCAGTAGGTGGGACCCACTGTTTTGATAATCTGGCCCTAAAGCAGGCCGGTCCACTCTATACATTGAATATGGAAGCATGGTACATCTGATGTGACGCAGGGGAGGATGTGAGGTCGAGCACCGTCTTCCTCAAGAGGATAACTATTCCGAATCCACGGAACTTCTCTGGACTCCTCACAGAGACTTCTCGAATCCACGAGAAAAGAGAGCAGAAAATAGAAATAAATTCTAAATAAATTCGAAATAGATTAATGAATGAACAAAAACGAGTTCACAACCCTTTAAATAAGGGTACTAAGCAATGGGAAAGAAATCAGAATCGAACTACAACTAGGACTCCTAGAATTCGCGACTTACTATAAATAGTAGACGGTCGTGATGTCTACTAGTGCGCAAGGTTTTCGGCCAAAAATAGTAAGTGTCCTATTTGGCTTCACCAACCCATTCTCTTAATTATTCTAAGCTCTTTTCACGTTGGGCGCAACTCCTAAAGCCCGACTGATGAAGAGTTATAAGCAAACTAAAACTTACTATTTATAGTAAAAACGAAATTGAAACAGGAAACGATCGTCAAATCAGGGGTAGCTGGGTTGGTTGGCTAAAGTAGCTCGTTCTATCCCAAAATCATATATTTTTCGTCAGCTAACTCATCCCGGATTGCGAGATACGCCTGATTTAAGGTCTGATGGTCCAGATCACTTCTGTCGCCGATCAGGCCTTTTCTGATCCATCTTTGCCATGTAATTGTCCGCGACCCGCTCTACATCATGATGAGTGGACCACCATGTTTTTTGCACCAGGTCATCCTCTTGGTGGGGCCCACCAGAAGCACGTTGTGAGGTGGTAGTTGGCGTATCGTGGCTCTCTAAAATCCCAGCACTAGTGTTTTAAGTCTACAGCATGAGCCGGAGCAAGGATGCAACTTGAGTTCGGGTTGACCCCAAACCGATTGACCCAACCTGAGTTCCAGCTAGGTTGGGCCGGGTTGTCCAGGTCTGGGAATTGGGTTCGGGTCAATCAAATTCAGGCTGGGTTAGGGAAAATCACATGAGTTTGTGTTGGGTTGGGCCAGTTGATGTTGAGGGTACGTGAAGAAGTTTGGGTTGGGAACCTTGGCTTGAAATTCGGCCCGGTTTGCATGGTTGGGTCCTCTTGAGGTAAGGTTGGGCTCTGGTTGACCCTTAACCTGACCCAACCTGCCTGACTAGTACTTCCTCATTCACCCACTTGACACGTGTAGAATGTCAGGAAGGTTTATCAGCTCATCACGGAATCGGAAACGGATTGGCAACTCCCCTGCCACCAGCCAATGGCTGGTGATCGGTACTCTGTGGGCTCTACAATGATGTATGTGTTTCATCCATTCCGTCCATCTATTTTTCGAGATCATTTAATAGTATGAGACCAAAAATGAGATATATCACAATTATAATTGGACCACATTACAGGAAACAAACAGTGTTGAATGAGGGTCGACCATTTAAAAACCTTTTGGGGGAAATAAAAGTTTTGGATCAAGCTGATCTTTGTTTTTTCCCTTCATATTGGCTTGTATGACCTAATCAACAAATTAGATGTCAAATAAACAGTACGGTGGACCTTAGGAGGATTTTAATGGTGGATATCCAATCACTATTGTTATCTTGTGGTGTGGTCCACCTGAGATTTATATTCCTCTCATTTTTGGAATCAATAACTAAAATGATCTGTAAAAATGAATGAACAGAAGGGATGAAACACATACATCATGGTGGGGCCCATAGAGCACTGACCACAGATCTCATGTACTTATTCTGGACCTTTTATATATTGGGCCCAAAATGGATGGGTCATGTGCCATCTTCTTGTATTAGAACCAACGCTTGTGCTTCTTTGCTGGTGCTTAAACATTAGCATTTCTAGAATTTCAACTCCAATAATAATCAGCAAGTTGATTTTCCAGCAGGATGGCTGCGGCAGTGATCTGCCTCAGCTGGGCGAGGAAGCCCATGCCCAGCTTGCTTTGGATAAGTTCCAGGATTGTCAATAAGCCAGGGTCGAGCTGGTCAATAAGCCATGTCCAGCTTGCCTGGGCCATGACGGGCCAAACTAAAATACGCCTGAGCCTGATCCCAGCCACCCAAAGTGCTGCAAGATCCTGGCTGCAATGTGCCGACCATCACTGAGATCTTGAAATTCTCACAATAATATCATGAAAAATACACTAAATAATATTATCACAATGATCTCGCAAAAATAGTTAAATATAATAAAGAATTAATTATATAAATTTATTTTTATTCACAATAAATATTTTTAAATAATTTATTTTAGGCCAAAATTTCCCCATAATATCACGGGAAAAGCTTTAAAATTTAAAAATCTCGCGAGAAATTTCTCTGCCCAAAAGTCACCAAGAACAAGCATTTATCACTACGCCTACGCCTGTTTGTGCATGAAGTGTGCCCCACCATATGACAATATGTCCATGAAATAACCTTAAATGGGACAGGCTGATTGGTCTCAGATGGAGCCCAAACCCAGCCCCATAAATAATATAGGATAAAATTTTAGGTCACACCCCAACCTATCGACCTAATATATGAGTGGACGCACATCTTTAGCAGGCTAAGCTCAAAATCTAAATGAATCTGCTCAACTCATTGAAGTTTTGAAGAGTCATTACTTGATTTAATTCTACAATGCGGAAATCATAGTTTCTTTTTTTTTTTTCTTTAAAAAAAAAAAAAAAAAAAAAAAAAAAAAAAAAAAACTCTATAGATTCTAACCCCAAATTATAAAAAATATAATTTTTATATGATATGATATTAAAATCTTTTTAATCCATTTTTCATCTTAAGCCTACCAACGAAGGTCAACAGGTAATAAAAGAGTGCTTCCAAATAAATCTTTTAGACCGATTACTATCAACCCCTTCGGGACTGCAGTTAGATGATTTGAGAATTTTTTATTTATTAATGACTATTTTTGTGAGTTTTCAAAAAAAAAAAAATGGTTTGTTCGAAAAAGCTCTATGGAGGGCACAACTTAGGCAATCCACATGGGAAAATTTATTGAAGACTATCTGTTTTTCCAAAAGAAAAAAGAAAAAAGAAACAGACTTACCGTGCAACTTGGTGATCCAATATTATGAATCATCCAAAAATTGTTTAGCTCATTTCTAGCGTTATTAACAAAGATTCGCACACTCCCTAATGGAAAACCCAAACAATGAAGTAAGATCAAACTTACTGTGAAAAGGAAAGAGCGTTTTTTTTTTTTTAAAAAAAAAAAAAAAAAAAAAAAAAACTGCTCAATAAATTCTAACAACCACATTACAAAAGGTACAAGTATCATCCTATGTAAAATTAAACGTTTTTGCTTTATCGTTCATTTTAAGTCTACCAAGAAAGGTCTTGATTGATACTAGTCTAGGTAGACGTTTGAAAGTCATCACCCCACACAGGTCCCTGTGACTTGCCGTGGTAGAATTTAATTGAACCATGTGATCACCGTAAACAATAAGTCAAGTGAGTACAAAATAATTTTCAAACATGCTTGGTGGCCTATCTCTGACAATTGGGTAATCGAATGGGACATGGATTGGGTAGTAACCCCTCCAGTACGGAGCTTGGTAGTTACCGGGTCAAAGGTCTATGTATCACACAATGTGAATTTGTTTTATCTATGATGTCCATTAATTTTTTCATCTTGCTTTCGAGAATGGGCTAAAAAATGAGTATCCAAAGCTAAAGTAGACCACACTATTGGGTCCTTGCACAAAATCTTAGGATCTAGCCTCCTAAAAACACCAGAATTATGGGATAATAAAGCAATGAGATAAATCAAAACATAAACCACATGACACGAGATTTTTACGTGAAAAACCTTCAAAGAGGTAAAAACCACGGGACCTTGTCTAAATCAACAATCTAGATCAACAATCCACTATGAAGCTGGCTAATGTGGACATCAAGTTGAGGCGAAGGTCTAGGATATGCCTCACATCCTTTAGAACAAATGTGAAGCTCACATTAGTCTTCACACAAATATCACTGACCCCTACGATCTTTGATATGCCAGAATTTTCCATCTTCACGGTCCCATAGTCACCTGACTTGTAGCATGTGAAGAAATCCCTACGTGGAGTCGCATAAAACGAGACTCTTGAGTCTATTACCCAGTCGGTGTCTTGACTCGTAGCCGTGAGACATACATTATGATTTGCTGAAAGAATAACTACAACGTCGCCATCTGAAACGACCGCAGTGGAATCAGATTCGCATTCTTTCTCATTTTCTTTTCCTTTCTTATCATTCTTATTCTTACGACATTCATGCTTATAGTGGTCCTTCTTGCCACGATTCCAGCATTCAATATCTTTACTGGTGCTTAACTTGCCTCTTGATTTATCTCGGGCCTTCCCACCTTTTTTGTTCTTTCCTTTCCCCCATTCTTGTGTCACAAGGGCCTCTTGTTGAGTCACTACAAGAAAGTAGGCCTTTAGCCTCAATTTTTTAGCCTCAGTTCAAAAAAAGGAGGCTAAATATAGTTTTTAGCCTCGGTTGTAAAGGAACTGAGGTTAAAAATTCACTTTTTGCCTCGGTTGATGAAAAACCGAGGCCAAAACTCTGCCCTATTGCCTCAGTTAGTGAGAAACTAAGGCCAAAAGTCTGCCCTTTTGCCTCGGTTGGTGAGCAACTAAGGCTAAAAGTCTGCCCTTTTGCCTCGGTTATTGAGAACTGAGGCCAAAAGTCTGCCCTTTTGCCTCAGTTGGTGAGCAACTGAGGCCAAAAGTCTGCCCTTTTGCCTCGGTTGGTGAGCAACTGAGGCTAAAAGTCTGCCCTTTTGCCTCGGTTATTGAGAACTGAGGCCAAAGTCTGCCCTTTTGCCTCGGTTGGTGAGCAACTGAGGCCAAAAGTCTGTCCTTTTGCCTCGGTTGGTGATCAACTGAGGCTAAAAGTCTGCCCTTTTGCCTCGGTTGTTGAGAACTGAGGCCAAAAGTCTGCCCTTTTGCCTCGGTTGATGAAAAATTGAGGCCAAAAGTCTGCCCTTTTACCTCGGTTGGTGAGAAACTGAGGCCAAAAGTCTGCCCTTTTGCCTCGGTTGGTGAGCAACTGAGGCTAAAAGTCTGTCTTTTTGCCTCGGTTGTTGAGAAACTGAGGCTAAAAGTCTACCCTTTTGCCTCGGTTGGTGAGAAACTGAGGCTAAAAGTCTACTCTTTTGCCTCGGTTGTTTAGAACTGAAGCCAAAAGTCTGCCCTTTTGCCTCGGTTAATGAGCAACTGAGGTTAAAAGTTTGTCCTTTTGCCTCGGTTGGTGAGTAACTGAGGCCAAAAGTCTGTCATTTTGCCTCGGTTAGTTAGTAACCGAGGCTAAAAGTTTGTCCATCATTTTTGGAAACTCATTTATGGAAGTGGGCCGAAAAATTATTTCTTGAAGACATCTATCATTGAAGCCTTCTTGAGGCTACCGAACTCATCACGGTGGACCACGGTAAGATTTCAAAGGTAAATGGTCCCATTATCACTGATCCATACATTATGGCCCATTAGAGTGTTGAATCAGCCTACTATTTTGGGTCCCATTCTAAAATAATCTGTCATAAGAGATGGATGGAGCGGATGCCATGTCATGGTGGGCCCTACAGAGCTCTTTGCTTCACGGGCTATTACTACAAGGGATGATGTACCCGGCCAGGCCTTTTTGGGACACGAATTTCGGCTTTCGTAGGAAGTTCCTGCGCTGGAACCCAGGTGGGGCCCACTGTGATGATTTTAAGAAATCCTCTTCGTCCATCCGTTTTGTGAATTATTTTAGAACATGAGAACAAAAATGAACCCTACCTATTTCTCAAGTGGGCCGAAAATGCAAGAATTGAATTTCAACAGTTGAAATATTCGTGGGCCATAGAAGTTTTGAATCATTCTAATATTTGTTTTTTCAGTTCATCCCAGTATGAATGATGTTATTAACGGTATGGATGGCTTATAAACATCAGTGTAGAACCTAGGGAGGGACTGTATGAATTTCCCTAATTGCCTTTTCCTCTAGTATGGCCCACTTGAGTCGTGGATATTGGTGGGCCCCAACTGGGTTCACAGCGTAGGAACTTCACTGGTAGGAAAACCGCGTCTGCCTTTTTGCCTCGGTTATTGAAAACTGAGGCTAATATTAGAAAGTAGCAAGGGTACTTTCGACCTTTTAAATTATAGTGTTGTTTTCGTTATTTCCAGTAAAGCCCAGCTACAAAAGCAAGCTACCGTTCCTCTCACTCAGGCTTTTCGGGAAAAAGGTCTCTCAGCTCTGATTTCTGCTCATTTCTCCCAAAACCCTCATTTCTCTCGATTTCTGCTCTAAAATCGCCATTTCTTTCTTCAGTTCCAACCATTTCGTCGATTGATGGCGAAAGGAGCTTCGGAATTCTCGTTTCTCAGACGTGCAGGTCAGTATTGCTCTTGTTCCTGCATTTTCTCGTTAAATCTCGTCGAAGATCGGATGTTCTAGCTCTCAATTTCGTTTTTCTTGATATTTGTTTGGAATTTCTTTGTTGTTTTTCTGTTTTTTCTCGATCGAGAACCCTAGATCGTCTGTTTTTTCTTGATATTTTAAGAAAGCATCTCTCTCTCCTTAGCTGTAAAATACAAAATCCCCAATTTCATTTCATGTGCCGCTTGTCTCCCTCTTTTTCTCCCAATCCAACCTCTCCTGTCCGAAGATTCCAGATCTCATCAGCGCCCATGTTGGATTTCACCTCATACTCGACGCACAGGGGACAAGCTCGAGATTTTCGTACCTTTCATAGTCCGAAATAGCAGGACCGAGATAAGGAGATAGGGTTTGATTGATTCAATACAAGTCATAGATGGATTCTGTAAGGCATGATTTTTCCGAAGAAGGACGGAAAGGGAGGGGCGGTGGCAGCGGGGGATCGTCGGTTTCGTGCTCGATTTGCTTGGAATGTGTCGTTGATAGAGGGGAGAGATCGATTGCCAAGCTGCAATGCGTGGTGTGGGGTTAATTAATTTTTTTTCTCCTTTTTTGTATTGTTTCTTTCATTTGTTTTTGCATGAAGTTTTCTGATCAGATCTATCTTTGGTTTGACTATTTCGTTCTGCTACTTATCATCTATTTTCCAGGTGTACATTTCCATTCTGGTTATTTTATTTTATTAAGCATTGTAATTTTTTTTATTTATAAAAATCTTAGATTAAATGAACCGAGTATGCAGTATTTCCAGTGTTAGGCGTGGTAAAATATTGGCATGCTGTATGTGCCATGTTTGGAATTTCTTTGCTGTTTTTTTTTTTTTTTTTTGATATTTGTTTGAAATTGATATTGTACTCTATGATTATCCTACTTTTCCTGAAATTATGGAACGTTTGTACTATATTGATTGCCCTCTTGATTATATTGGTGCAGTCGTTTCAGTAAATTTGTCGAGATCCAATTTGATAAGCATGGAATGATATCGGGTGCAACCATCAGATAAGGTTAGAGTGCATTTTCTTTTCTTTTCCTTCTGTTCTTTTAATTTTAATTTTAATTTTTTAAAACTTTGGCTCCCCATTTTACTGCTGTTCATAGTTTTCTGGAAGGGAATGCATTCATATTTTTCTGGTGATGTTTAACCTCATGGATCGTTGGCCTCCATTTCATGCTTTCTTGCCCCGAATCGTTAATGCATTAACTGATTTCTCTTTTTCAAGGTCTATTGAAGCTCTGTTTTTTTCACAACAATTTAGATAGCTATCAAGAGCGAAATGAGTGTTCTCTTTTCACTGAGTGAGAGACTGGACCATTTTCAAGATTGTTATTCACCAGTCGTCAAGTACATTTTACAAAAGGCTTTCTTCACCATTCAAAGTGATCGACGCTCTGGTGAATGTGCATTATTTCGTTTATTTGCCTCTTGAACATGGTTTCTTTGTTGAATATTCTCACTTGTGTTCTTATGTAAAGTTACACTTGTTTCTCTTTAATTGGTGTAATTAGAATTGAACGTCCACTGTTGGAATATTATTAGGGCTATAGAAGTTCTAGATCAGGCTAATAATTTTGTGTTTTGAGTTCATCCAAATAAAAATAACCTGACCAACGGCATGGCTATTGAAGCCTTTTTCCTAAATTCTCTAAAGAAGAGACTGAAAGTTGGCAACTAAAGACTAGTACCAACTAGAATCCTCTCTATGTAGCCATTAGGTATTGCTATACCACTATGCGTATATTATTGAACGGTTTTACATACAATCCCAAAAATAGCAATCAGCTGCTATTAAGGCCCCTCAACTTCATCCAATAAAGGACATTAAATACTAGAGACACCGAGAGCAAAAATGGAGTCTGCATATGGTGGCGGTAGACTGGAGACTTGCCCCAGTATAGAGCATTAGGTTTATGGAAAGGGTGCAAACAATGGAAGTAACATTCTCTGGATTGATTGTTCGTGGAGTTGGTGATTGATGGTGTATGAGATTCTAGGGGAACATGTAGATAGCTTTTGGTCAAGTTTATGCATGCTTACTCCAGGTGATACCTGGCAAAGATGCGATTGTGTCCAGTGCTATTAATTTATGGGCAATAAGGTGTGGTGTATATTCTGAAGTTTCAGAGGAAACATAATGATCAAAGTTGGAAACTCATTATCCTTATGGAGAAGTTGAATAGTTGACACTCATGTGCCAAAGAAATTAACGTGTGGAAGTGGAGTCCAGACAAGAAGGGGTCTTCTCAGTGGAATTAGTTTACTTTGCACTCATGGTGGGTCCCACCAAGCATGTGAACACTTCAATGGCATACATGTGGCACTGGCCTGCCTCGGGTGGTTGCTTTTGGTTGGGTAGTGGGGAAGGACTAATCTCACTATCAATCACTTGACTAGTAGGAACATTTTTGTTTTTTTGTTTTTGTTTTGTTTTGTTTTGTCTTCAAGATGAACAATCAATTGAACACTTGTTTCTGCCTTGCAATTATGTGAAGGGACGATACAGAAGTGAGTAACAATTTTAAAAAAGAGTTACGTATTGCTGATATATAATGGTAATGGCACCCACCTTGCATGACACGGGGTCGAGTAGTCCGTTTCCAAAAAAAAAAAAAAAATGGTTGTAACGGTGTATGGACCATACCAGCACCTTTACACTCCCAAGCCGTTACACATATATATGCTCCTTTTGAGGCCTCTTTTGCTGTTTTTCTCTTCTTCTTTTTCTCCTCCCTAACATGAAACCGACGATGGTCACATCTGGCTATAGTAATTCTTGTTTAATCTAATCATATGAGTGCTTGTATGATCTGATCATAATATTTAGATGTGCATTAACTGATTGCACATGTGACTTGGATAGAGGTACATTTTTGTGGGATATGATAAGGCAAGGAAAACTTAAGAAGGTGTAGCCATCTCTCTGGAGTACAAGTGGCAATATGATGCATTGTTCAGGTCCATCCATTTGCAATATGATACATATCATATTCCTTTGACCCTATCCAAGAAAGGAACTCATCTTATTTCTTTATTGGATAGATTACTAAAATTCCTTCCTTATATATATAATATTAACAGTCAATTACATTCTTTTCAATGGTGAGTAAACCAGGATTGAATCCATCGCTGTGATTTGTATAGCTGCCACATGTACACTTAGCTCACAATTATTTGGTTAACTCCAATCTCATTACATATATTATTTTCATATTGTGAAGGAAATGAAGATGTCGACCTCCGACCATCATCATTCGAGCTTTATTGACCCGGTCCCGACCACCAGCCAGGTTGGACAGAGTTCAGATAGTTCAGCACCGACTCCGGGTATGTAAATATATAATTTAAGTGAAGTGAAGTTAAGCTTGTAACTTTTATAGTTTTGTTCTGTTCTTGATTTAATTAAATGTAGATATTATAT
This sequence comes from Magnolia officinalis, assembly GCA_021015155.1. NCBI lineage: Eukaryota > Viridiplantae > Streptophyta > Magnoliopsida > Magnoliales > Magnoliaceae > Magnolia > Magnolia officinalis. The sequence continues at coordinate 4,352,685 of JAJHSJ010000017.1, forward strand.
TTCAATCATTTTGTTAGATCATTTCACAGCTTAAGCTCAAAAGTGAAGTAGATCAAAAGCTCAAATGAGCACATTACATGAGATAGTGAGAATTGAAGTGCTTACTGTTGAAAACTTCTTGCAGTCAGGTTCTCATGACCTCATGAACAAGCTGGATGGCAAATAAACATTGCAGGCTGTAAGAAGTTTCCAGTTTCATTATTTTCTTGAGGTGTTGTCTACTTACAGAGTTTTGAATCTATCGTAGTTTTAAGCTCTTGCCTCTTGCTATAAAATATGGATAGAACACCTGTTCCGTTGTCTTATGCACAACTTTTCCATGCTACCAGGTTGATGGGGTCACCAGCCCATCAGCATCTAGATGGGGATTGCCTCTGCTTCGGCACAGAAATATTCCTGAGCCTCTGTTGTCGGAATCTGTGTGGGGGCGGTAGAGATGTCTTTAAGACACAGGTGAGCCACACCAAATGATAGAGTGGAATTGACCATGATATATGCCATCCAAACCATTCATGGAATTATTGCCACAAATATCATCCTGGTACAAAACTTCTGTGTCCCCACAAGGTTCTAATGGTGAGCGTTCAATCCTTAGTATTTTGGATCTGTCTTATTTTTAGATCAACGTACAATTGGGGTATTGTGAGACTGATGGACAGAATGATTATGCAGAAGCTTGCTGCCATGCAACAGTTGGAACGTGAGCTTGAGGCCATCTCTGCCATTGATTACCGGGGAATTATGTTATTCCTGGTGAAGAAGTTCTTGCGGGTTTGTATTGATTTAGTTTAATTGCTTCATTGAGGTTGAGTTTAAATGTTGTTGGTGGTTATCTTCTTTTGGCAGGAACGTTTGGAGGACCTAGCAGGTAAAGATGCCCAAGAGAAACCCTTTTACAAGAGCTTCCAGATGAAAGAAATGTCAATAAAAGACCGGATGATTCAAAACAGATACAGGAAAAGTCAAAGAAAAAGAAAAGAGAGATTATAGAAGAGATAAGAATATAAATATTTGTGGAACCTAATGTTGTGTAACAGTTTGATTGAGTTTGTTTTGAAAACTTTAAGTAGACTGTTGTTAACTATTTTGTTGGTATTATGGCTTTCATGATTGATTGTTTCATGAGTGGATTGAATGAATGGATTAGTAGTTTAAATAAATATTAAAAAAATTTAAACATTTTTAGCCTCAATTTGTAACCGAGGCTTGGATTTGGCCTCGGTTGTTGAGAACCAAGGTTGAAATTCCTGTGGCTAAAGGCTTTAGCCTCGGTTGTTGAGAACCGAGGTTAAAAATAGATTTAGCTTCGGTTGGAGGCAATTGAGGCTAACATTTGGATTTAGTCTCAGTTGGAAACAATGGAGGCTAAAATTTTGATTTAGCCTCATTTTGTAAAAACCGAAGCTAAAAAGGTTCTTTTAGCCTCACTTGAAGAACCGAGGCTATAAAAGTCATTTTAGCCTCGGTTGCTAAAACTGATGCTAAAGCCTTTAGCCACGGGGGTTTCAACCTCGGTTTGGATAACTGAGGCAAAACTGAGGCTAAAGGCTTTAGCCTCAGTTTTTAACCTTTTTAGCCACTGTTTTGAACCGAGGCTAAAACCCCCTTTTCTTGTAATGAGTGGACCCCTGAGACTTCCTCCTTGTCTTCTTATTGAAGAGACAGCTAGTTACCTATTACATAGATTCCTTTCCGTCTGACGTGGAGTTACTTATAGACATCACCAATGTCTCTCAACTGTCAGGCAATGAAATAAGCAATAACAAAACCTGTAATTCATCATCCAGGACCATCTTTATAGCAGAGAGCTGGTTCACAATATTGTTGACTTTATTTATGTGCTTAGCCACAGAACCACCATATTTGAACTTGAGATTCACAAGTCGTCTTATCAGGAAGATTTTATTACCGACGGTCTTCCTCTCATACAACCATTATACTTGCAGTCATAGGCTAGCGGCTGAGGTCTCCGTAGATACATGGTGGAATACGGAATCATTTAGCCATTGTCTAATAAACCTCACCGCCTTCCGGTCCAACTTCTTCCAATCATCATCAGACACATCCTTGGATTTTGCTGATATGCCTAAAATTGGAGAATACAGGTCCTTGCAATAAAGTAAGTCTTCCATCTTAACCTTCCATATGGTCCAGTTAGAACCATTGAGGTTGATCATCTTTGATGAGCCACCCTCCATAATTCAAAACCGATCCTTCTCCGTTCAATGAACTTGACTCTGATACCACTTTATTTGAGGCCTTGCACAAAACCTTAAGATCTATAGCTTCCCAATAACACCAGAATTATGGGATAATAAAGCAATGAAATAAATCAAAGCATAAATCACACGATATAAGAGATTTTTATGCGGAAAACCCTTAAAGAGGTAAAAACCACGGGACCTCATTCAGATCAACAATCCACTATGAAGTAGAATGTTACAACCAATCACAAGCACACACTGCTTGGATCAAACATTCTTCACTCACGTAGGAGTGGATAAACAATAAGAGAGTAAAAAGAAAACGGAAAAATCTTACTGATTACAAGGACATAGAAGTGCTGAGACATCGACTCCCTTCCACAAGCTTCCTCTCTCTCTCTCTCTCTCTCTCTCTCTCTCTCTCTCTCTCTCTCTCTCACCTTTAATAGCCCTAAACCCTTTGACAAACCCTTGCAAAGCTTTAAGAAACCATCTTCCATTGCCTAGAAAGGCCCTAAGCACCCCTATTTATAGTTTAGGAAAATCCCTTTCACACCTCTTGCGAAACTGCCACAGATTTACACAGTTCGCACAAGATCTGGACTCGACTTTGTGTAACCTCGACTGGTCGAGCCGAGTCCTCGACCGGTTGAGCACCTCCTTCAACTGGTCAAGCACCACGGAAAAAATAAAGCTAAAGTTGCTTGGCTTTGAGTCAAGCCAGGGCTCGACTGGTCAAGCACCACCCTCGACCGGTCAAGCCTAGGAGGAAATCTCATCACACACTACAGGAAATAGTGGGGATTAAATGCCACTGGTGAAAACTTTTTGTGGGCTACAAAAGTTTTGGAACAAGCCGATTTTCATATTTTCACTTCATCAAGGTTTACGAGACTTTATGAATAAGTTGGATTGCAAATAAACATTCCAATGGGTCTTAAGAAGGTTTCAACAGTAGGCATTACCATCCCACCGCTTCCTTCCTATGGTGTAGTCTACTTAAGCTCTTGATCAACTTTGGTTTTTGGCTCATGCTATAAACATATGGTGTTGATAAAATGAGATGGCAAAATGAACATATGGTGTTGATAAAATGCATATGTAGAACTTTGACAAGTCTCGAATCAGAATTGAAGTGGTCACTTCTAGGTCCAATAAAATCTTGCTACATCTGGTCACTGGTGATGATATAGTGGCGACCGGGTCACCAGGCAATCCGTGTATCAAATAAGGCCCACAGTTAGATAATCTACACCGATGATTTTATGTGTAAGGAAGCAGATTGAATATTTCCAAAATATCTTCCTGACAAAATGATAGAAACCTCCAATACTGGAATACATTTTCGCTGACAAAATAATAAGCTTATGCCACAATTCGAATTGTTAAGATTGTTTTATTGAGAATTTCTTTAGGTAATATTCAATTCGATGTTATTTTCAATCTTTCAAACTCGGGATTAACTAATTAGTAATCTCACTAGTCAGAAATGAAAAACCCGGGATACCACACAAATCAGATCGTTTCCTACTGTATGACTGCTTTTGGGAAGGGCATGTTTCATTCGGATTAGGTGCAGCCCGGGCCTCACAACATACGGTGCGACCCTAACTATGGCGCCCACCTTCATTTATGTTTTGTATATCCACACTGTTCATGTTTTTCAGCTCATTTTAGGCTACAAGCCCAAAAATGAAGCAGATCCAAATCGCAAGTGGACCACATCAAAGGAAAAAGTGGTGATTGACTATTAAATAGTCCTGATGCGCCACAAAAGTATTGTATCAACCTGATGCAGTGCACCTATCATAATTTAAAACCCATGTGTGGCGGAAAAAGATGCAGTCCTCTATCATATAATTCCACCAGTAGACGTGTACATTTCCTGAAATGATGAAATTGCTCCTCCTTTCACTTAATATCACTTTTGACCCAGTCAACCCAAGTTAAGATCTCTTCTGATAATCAGGAACCTTGCCAATCACAGCCGGTCATATGGATGTACGATCATTGGATCGGTACCGTCCATCTTGCTGTCTTTACTCTGGATAACCCATGGCAATAAAGCTACAACCATTGGTCAAACGTAACATTCGTTTAGACTTTTCCCATTTTTAACGTGAACTGAGACCTAGGAAAGCTTAAATAGTCTAGCTGTTCCACGTGTGGCACAGCGACAGCAGGGCCCACTAGGGGTACGGGTTGACTGGGACTAGGTTTGGCTGGTGATCCCAACACCAGCCAGCTAGCTGGTGTCAAATCTCTATGGCCCCACCATGATGCACGTGTTTATCCACACCGTCTATCTATTTTCTAGCTCATTTTTAAAGCTCACAAGCTCAAGTGGACCACACCACAGGAAGAGAATGATGTCCATAGTTGAAACCTTACTACGGCTCACAATGATGTTTATTTGTCATCAACCTGTTCATAAGGTCACGGAGACCTGGATGAATGGAATTCGGGCCCAATTAAGTTTTCAATGGCAAGCGTACAATTCATATGGTGCTGTTCACTTGATCTTTGAATCTGCCTCATTTTTTGGCTCAGGATCTAAAGATGAGTTGACAAAATGGATGAACAGTGTGGATAAAACACATAAAACATGGTGGGCCCATAGAGATTTGACACCAACTAGTTGGCTGGTGTTGGGGTCACCGGACATGGTGGCAAAACCATTAACCATGCCCCGTCAATGAATAAAGACTAGCTCATCTTGACCTGTGCTTAGTGGCACATATCATGCCTTGGGCCCAAAAAAGCAGGATATTGATGTAACTTTGAATTTCTCGTCACAAGATAGATTGATGAAAATGAATGAAAATAGTTTTTTTTTTTTTTCCAATTGATCTCAATAAAAGAGAAGGTAGGGAGTCATCTCCACCTTATACATGGATCATGCACAGGGCAATCAGAGCCGTTCATCTGTTGACCAGTGTGGCCAGACCATGCCTAATAAAATCACAAGATTTGAGTTTTTGTTTTTGGGTCCATTTTTCTAACAGCTAATCTGTGGAAGGCAATCTATGGAAGGCAATCTGTTTTTCCAAAAGAAAAAAGAAAAAAGTAAAAAAAAAAAAAAAACTTAACTTATCGAGAAAACTCCAATAAGAACTGCAACTTGGTGATCCATTGGGAAATTTATGAATCATCCAAAAACTGTTTAGCTCATTTCTAGCATTATTAACAAATATTTGCACACTCCCTAATGGATAATCCAAACAATGGAGTAAGATCAAACTTTTCATGAAATTTCCAAGACTTCATTGTTGAAATGAAGTATCTTTCACTCAGTCTACCACTTGAGCCATGGATCAGGGTGTCAGTTACAAAATAACTTTCAAACATGCTTTGTGGCTCCATCTTAACAATTGGGTAATGAAATGGGAGATGGATTGGGTGGTGAGCCCTCCAGTACCGATCGAGCTTGGTAGTTACTGGTACTGGTCAAAGCTCTATGTACCCCACCACATGTATTTGTTTTATCCATGATGTCCATTAACTTTTCCATCTTGCTTCAGAGAATGGGCTAAAAAATGAGTGTATATCCAAAGCTCGAGTAGACCACACCACAGAAAATAGCAGGGATTTAATTCCATTGTTGAAAACTTTTCGTGGGCTACAAAAGTTTTGGATTAAGCTATTTTTCATATTTTCACTTCATCAAGGTTTACGTGACTTTATAAACAGGTTGGATTGCAAATAAACATTGCAGTGGGCCTTAGGAAGGTTTTAACAATAGGCACCACTGTTCCACCGAGTAAGCTCTGGATCAGCTTTGGTTTCTGGATCGTGCCCTAAAATGAGATGGCAAAAATGATTGAATGGTGTGGATAAAATGCATATATAGAACTTTGACAAGTGGTCACTACCAGGTCCAATCAAATCTTACCCCACAGCAGGTCACCAGGCAATCTGTGTATCAAATAAGGCCCATAGTTGGATAATCTACACTGATGATTTTATGTGTAAGGAAGCAGATTGATTATTTCCAAAATATCTTCCTGACAAAATGATAGAAACCTCCAATACTGGAATACATTTTCACTGACAAAATGATAAGCTTATGCCACAATTCGAATTGTTAAGATTGTTTTATTGAGAATTCTTTAGGTAATATTCAATTCGATGTTAATTTCAATCTTTCAGTGGCCTAGATTAACTAATTAGTAATCTTACTAGTCAGAAATGAAAAATCCGAATACCACACAAATACGCCTGTTTCCTACTGTATGATTGCTCTTAGGAAGGGCATGTTTCATTCGGATTAATTAGGTACAGCCCCGGCCTCACAACACACAGTGCGACCCTGACTGTGGTGCCCTCCTTGATATATATTTTGTATATCCACATCGTTCATGATTTTCAGCTCATTTTAGGCTATGAGTCCAAAAATGAAGCAGATCCAAATCTCAGGTGGACCACATCAAAGGAAAAAAGTGATGATTGACTATTAAATAGTTTTGATGCACCAGAAAAGTTTTGTATCAAGCTGATATTTGTTTCTAATGTATGTATGGTGCAGTGTACCTATCATAATTTAAAACCCATGTATGGTGCGCAAAGATGCAAGCCTCCTATAATATAATTTCACCAGTAGAGGTGTACATTTCCTGAAACGATGAAATTGCTCTCCTTCTTTCATTAAATATCACTTTTGACCCAGTCAACCCAAGTTAAGATCTCTTCTGATCATCAGGAACCTTGCCAATCACAGCCAACCATCTGATCTCGCTGTCTTTACTCTGGATAAGCCATGGCAATTAATAAAGCTACAACCTTGGGTTAAACGTAACATTCGTTTAGACTTTTCCCATTTTTAACGTGAACTGAGACCTAGGAAAGCTTAAATGGTTTAGCTCTTCCACGAGTGGCACAGCGACAGAAGGTGCCACTAGTGGTACAGGTTGACTGGGACAAGGTTTGGCTCGTGAGCTGGTGTCAAATCTCTATGGGTCCCACCATGATGCATGTGTTTTATCCACACCGTCCATCTATTTAGCCAGCTTATTTTTTTAGGGCTCTAAAGTTCAAGTGGACCACACCATAGGAAACAGTAGAGAGAATATGTCCATCGGTGAAACCTTCCTAGGGCTCACAATAATGTTTATTTGTCATCTAACCTGTTCATAACGACGCATAGACCTGGATGAAAGAAATTCGGGCCCATTAACTTTTCAATGGCAAGCGTAAAATTCCCACGGTTTTCTAAGGTGCTGTTCACTTGATCTTTGAATCTGCCTCAATTTTAGGCTCAAGAACTGAAGATGAGCCGGCAAAATGGATGAACGGTGTGGATAAAACACATAAAACATAGTGGCCCATATAGATTTGACATCAGCTAGCTGGCTAGTGTTGGGGTCACCGGACATGGTGGCAAAAAGATTAACCATGTCCGGTTAACCAGAAGGATGACCATTTGACTAATGGAGAGTCAATGAATTAAAAATGAAGCAATTAGTTATTTCGAAAATCTTTTTCAAGCTGACCAAACCAGTCCCAATGCAGAGTTTCTCCAGGCTATTCCCCAGGTTATTACTCCTCTAGACAATGATGCGTTGCTTGCCTCTGTTGCGTAACACACCAACAACGCAGTGAGCCTAGATCCAATCTAAGGCCTCACCTACAAACGATAGACAGGAAGAAATATAAACTAGAAATAGATCAAAGCCATCCAAAACAAACCACAAGACAAGATATACATGAAAAAACCCCAAACTAGGGTAAAAAACCACGGATGTAAAATTCCACTATGAAGAGAAACGAAGATTACAAGGCAATATACTAACCTCTCCCTTGGAAGTACAGATAAATTCTTTGCCCACACCTCAGAATAATTTTCTAAAATTCACCTTAACCTAAAATAGCCCTAGGGACCCCAATTTATAGTTTTGGCAACTTCCCTTTCCGCATCCCAATTGCGAAAGGACTTGCGACATGAAATCCGCGAAACTCCTTTCACATCCCAGTTGCAAAAGGACTTGCGACACGAAATCCGCGAAACTCCTTTCGCATCCCAGTTGCGAAAGGACTTGCGACACGAAATCCGCGCAACCTCGACTAGTCGTGGGCGGCCCCAGATGTGGCTCCACTTCTCAACAGCCTCTCCTTCGATGGGCGAGGTTAAAGCAGCTACCTTCTAGATACCTCAAGACGGAGCCGCAGGTCTGGATGGCTTCTCGGCGGCCTTCTATGCTTCATGTTGGGACATTATTGGTGAAGACATCCTTAATGCTACAAAGGACCTCATTACTGGAACTGTCTTCCCTAGAGCTTTCACTTCGAATCTCATCTGCCTTATCCCAAAGTCCCCTTCAGCGGCATGCTTTGCTGAATTTTGCGCCATGAGCCTCTGTAATGTTATCTATAAAATTTTTGCTAAGCTTCTTGCTAACAGACTAAGCTCTCTATTGCCCAAGATGATTTCTCAGGAACAGGATGCCTTCGTGAAAGGGAGATCAATAGCTGATAATATTACGCTAGCCCAGGAGATGATTCGTCATATCAACAGGAAAGTCAGGGGAGGCAACCTCATTCTCAAATTGAACCTTGAAAAAGCTTATGATAGGGTAAGTTGTGACTATCTGAAGCAAGTTCTCCTCAGGTATAGGTTCAGTCAACGATGGGTCAGGATCATGGAAAACTGCTGGGGCAACAACTGGTTTTCCATCTTTATCAATGGGGAACCGACGGGTTTCTTCAGATCTCACAGAGGCCTGAGGCAAGGGGATCCTCTGTCCCCAGCCCTTTTTAGCATTGCGATGGAGTCTTTCTCTGTGAATTACAATTTCATGCCCTCGAGCGGAAGTTGCCAACAGTATTCCATCCGTCGTGGTCTTCCCAGCCCGTCCCATCTTCTCTTCGCTGACGACATTGTAAGTGTTATGGTCTCATGCTCTTTTGGTTGTCAAATTTTGTGTGCCAAAAACATCTATCGGTGTTCTGTACTTGTATGATCATTTATTGGAATTCAAGACACCTCAAAAAAGCTACATGTTGAAGCCTCAAAGAAGCTACATGTTGAAGCCTCAAGAAGCTACATGTTGAAGCCTCAAGAAGCTACAATGTTGAAGTTCAAATCTGAAGAAACAACGTATGAAGTAGTTCTATATTGATCAAGATCTCAAGCCTGACAAGCCTGATATAATTCAATTTATCTACATTCGTTGAAAGGTTGAAGTTCAATGTCCATACGACATGGTTCAGGTTTGAATGACCTTAGGTTGACCCTTTAAGTAGGTCACTTTGGGTACATTATTCAAATATTTAAAATACACAAGGTTGGTCTATTCTACAACCAGTCCTAGCTCTTGTTCGACCAGTCCTAACATTGGTTCGACTAGTCCAAGAAATTCCACGACCAGTCCTAAGAAGTTGAAGATTTTTCGGAATTTTTGGTACGCCCACGACCAGTCCCGGAGGTCCTTCGACCGGTCGTAGGTGTGGCTTCGACTCGTCCACGACCAGTCGTGGAGCTACGACTTAAAGTCCAGCGACGAAATCACTGGTCCTACGACCAGTCGTAGATATCTACGACCAGTCGTAGGTGACCCACGACCAGTCGTAGGGTACTCACGACCAGTCGTAGAACGGCTTTCAAAGATCGCGCTTATTTTTTCAAAAATCTGTTAGAGCTACGACCAGTCGTAGGTTTCTAAGACCAGTCGTAGGAGCGATTTCTGCTTCTATAAATTGAACACGAAATTCAGAGTTTTCATAACTTCCACTCTCATTCAATTCAAGAATTTTCAAGTGATCACTCTGAGATAAGTTTGTGTTTATTTTAAGCTAGATTGTGCTTATTTAATATTCCTTTTTGCTAGCTTATTTAATTTGATTTTGTTTCTATATTCCAATCATATTTGAAAAGAGGAATTATCTTATTCCTTCTTCTTGGAATCAAAATCAAATTTAGCTACGCCCAACGAGTTAAATCTAAAATCAATTAGAACTTAGAACCTTATGAATGTGAGTATTGGAAATTGAACTTTGACATTCAAATCATCTACTCCGATTGGTTCTACCGGGCTGCTACGAAAAAGGAGAAATACAGGTATTTTACAATTCTGTAAAATTCATTTGCTTTTGGTTTTGTTTGAGGTTGAGCCAGAAAAATCTCATTGTATTGGTTGTCTGAGGAAAACCAGAAAACTCAGAAAAGAGGGGTTTTTGGATTGTGTAAGCCCAAGTGAAAAAGACACAATTGTAAAGGTTTTTGGTGAACCTGTGAAAACCTATTTGTTAGTGAACGCTAATATCCCCTGTGTGAGGATATTAGGAGTGGAGTAGCTTTTTGTGTGGCTGTTGGAAAACAGTTGGTGTACACACAAGCGAACCACTATAACTCTTTGACTTGTAATTTGAATGCTTGCTTAATTTTCATATCTTTTATCATTTGATCTTGTGGAATGTACAATGGGATGTGAATGTTGTAATTATTTACATTTCAAGCAAGTGTGGGGATTGTTGTAATAATTTAGATCTTACTTCTTCATTTAAATTCAATTCCTTGCTATTTCATTTACTTATATTAATATTGAGTTCTTGATCCAAAAGAGGTTCTAGAAATAAGGTTGTCCTACCATAAGCCCTTATTGATTCAAGTTGTAAGGTTGTTGGTTTATTTTATTTCCGCTGAATTTTATTTTAATTTGGCATAGTCCTATTCACCCCCCCCCCCTCTAGGACATATAGCTTGGCCTTTTCAGACATTCTCCTCTTCACCAACGGAAAAAAGGACTCACTCCTTCAGCTAAATCAAGTTTTGCTTATATTCCAGGCAGTTACAAGCCAAAAAATCAGTCGTCAGAAGAGTCGATTCATATGCTCAAGAGCTCTTACGCCAGCCATGATCAGAACTACTAAAAGAACCCTTGGATTTTAAAAAGCCACAGATGATCTCCTCTATTTGGGTGCCCCCCTATGTAAAGGAAGAATTAGAACTGCAGACTTTCAGTTCTTGTTGAACAAAGTGGACAGGAAAACTTCAGGCTGGGCGGGAAGGTTGATTTCCCAAGCAAGCAGATTAACGGTGATTCGTCATATTCTTAGCAGCCTTCCAATCCATATCATGGCAGCAATGCATATTCCCCGTCAGGTGCTTAATAAATTGGAAAGAAAGTTTACAAATTTCTTTTGGGGCTGGGCAGATGGAAATAAAAAACTGCATTGACTGGCTTGGAAAAAGATTGCCAGACCCACCGAGGAGGGTGGCCTGGGTATCAGAAGGTTGAAAGATGTCTTGAATGCTCACCGCCTCAAATTCGCGTGGACCGTCAATTATGGGAATCCTCCCAGTCCTTGGGCGAAACTCATGAACAACCTTCACGCCAGGGACTTCCACGCTTCGGGTCAAACGTCGGCCTCTCCAAATGCTTCTCCTCTTTGGAAGCAAGTTAGATCACTCTTCCCTATTCTTTCAGAGCATATTCAGTGGTCAGTTGTCAATGGGGAGCTCAATTTCTGGTCTCATAACTGGATGGGCAGGGGCCCTATCCAGCGCCTTATCGATTGCCCAGTCCTCTCTAAGCTCCAGCAGCTGAAAGTGCGAGATGTACTGGGTCGTTCCGGACCCTTCCCTCCATCTCGGGTCTTTTCATTTCTCCCCCATCACCTAATCGACGATATTATTAATGACAAATTTTCTATTTCTGAGGAACCTCCTATGTGCGTATGGTCGTACGAATCCTCAGGCAGATTTTCCATTTGCTTAGCCTGGACTATGCTTCGATCCTCCTCCCCTCCCAATCAGTGGGCTAAATGGATATGGCTTCGTCTCCTCCCTCCAAAATTCTCTATATTCATGTGAAGGGTTCTCCATAATGCATTACCCGTTGATTCCAGGGTTCAAGAGAAAGGCGTGGCTATGGCTTCTTCATGTAAATGTTGTGTAAGGCTTGAATCCGTCTCCACAACAGGAATCTCTCCCCCACCTTTTTATTTTTGGTCACCATTCGCAGGCCCTTTGGGCATTATTCGGCTTGATATGTGGCATTTCCCCGTTGATACACAATTCCATTGTAGGCAAGTTGTGCCATTGGTGAAATGCTGCGGCTCCTGGCGCAGCGCATCGCTCGATCAGATTTTTGCTACCCATCCTCATTCTTTGGGAAATCTGGCAAGCCAGAAACATAGTAGTCTACGACAATACTCCATTGATCTTGAGAATTTCAGTGGCCCGGATCAGGTGGTGGACAAAATTGGTCCTAGGGGCAGATTTAATGGAAGCGGTCAGCAGGATCCACGAGTTGAAATTCAGGAAATCGGTTATTCATCATAACCGAAAAGAAGTTCTTTTGGTGAAATGGAGGCAACCCTCCTCGGGTTAGGTAAAATTAAATGTTGATGGATCAGCGATGGGTAATCCGGGTCCGTCGGGTGGGGGAGGCATTTGTAGGAATGATAATGGGGCTTTTCTATTCGGCTTCTCCATGGGATACGAGGTTGGCTCTAATAATATGGCAGAGCTTCGTGCGATTCACGATGGGATGATTATATGCTTGGAAAATGGCTTCAATAGGGTTGTGGTGGAATTGGATTCAAAATTGGCTATTCATAACCTCACTAATCAGGATAACACCCCATGGAAGTGGGATCCATGGCTGTCTCGTATTAAATGTCTACGTAGCCTGGGTAGCTTTGTTTTCACGCACATTCTTAGAGAAGGCAACGAGCCGACTGATGGCTTAGCTCAGGAAGGGAGTCTTCATCAACAGTCCTCAATCTACCTCCAATCCAGGTGCCTTCCTACTATCGTCCGTGGTAGAATCTTTTTGGATAGGGTCAGATTAGGCGGTCTTAGATCGAAGGATTAATTCCCCTGTTTTCTTTTGTTTTCCTTTTGGTGCGGCTTGTAAATTTCTGCTCCCCTTCACTATTTTTGTTCAGGCCTTCGTTTTTTTTGTATGGGGTCTACCTTGATGGTGGAGCGCCTGTATAGCCTCTTTCTTTGTGCAATGAAAGTTCATCCATTTAAAAAAAAAAAAAATGCCTTCGGCCAAAAAAAAAAAAAAAAAAAAGAAGCAGAGATACAATGATCCTAACCATTCATCCATGCGCTCGACGTCTCTATTGATGTAAATTTGAATTTCTCATCACAAGATAGATTAATGAAAATGAGTGAAAATAGTTTTTTTTTTTTTTTTGTCCAATTGATCTCAAGAAAAGAGAAGGTGGGGAGTCATCTCCACCTTATACATGGATCATGCACAGGGCAATCAGAGCCGTTCATCTGTTGACTAGTGTGGCCAGACCATGCCTAATAAAATCACAGGATTTGAGTTTTTTTTTGGTCAATTTTTCTAACAGCTAATGCAATGGCTTAGATAGTCCCATAGTGTCAGAAGAAATATTAAAACATGGCAAATTGATTGAGTCGTAGATTTGAAATTTTTGCTGTGATGTAAAACACGAGTTTTGTTACGGGAAATGTAGTCCGACCACTATCAGCTTGGCTCAGCAATATTACTACGCGTGCAAGTAATGCACGGCCGGTATCCGACCCGTTAAGAATAGTTCCGAACAATACTGTAACGCCCTGAAAATCGGGGGCCGAGCATAAACTCAACTCCCGAGTTCTAGAACATCACTTATGCAACAAAATGAATGATGATTGAATGTTGACTGTATTCGTGCATTGAACATGAGTGAGATTAAGCCCAAACAGCATATCATACTCCAGAGACAGTTAAATTGTAAGTGGAAGACTATGATAGATAGATAAAATATATAAACTATGATGAGTCTCCAGAGTGTGATATCATTACCAGGTTAAATAATTACAAGTACGGTTCTAAAATATACCAAATGTGAGGAAGTGTAATGTCTCCTATCCCAAGTACCATAGCCCCGTCAATACAATATCAGGTCTTCATTGACCTGCTAGAGAGATGCAGATAGGAGAACTCCTCCTATCATCATAGAAGTAGTCCGGCTCTGCTTCACAAGCATCGCCATCACCTGAAACTCAACAAATCTGGTTGGTGTGTACAACACCATCCCGTAACATGGGAGTGAGTGATCAACTCAGTGGAACAGTAAAGCATAGGTTAACGTGTTATCAACTCAATCAAGCAGTAATGATAAAGCAGTACAATCAAACAAGTTTAACTACTCTTATTAAATGCAAGTATAAAATGACATGATGATGTATGCCCTTGCCAAACTACCCTCTTGCGACATCATCTTACTTTCGCGAATGCATACCTCCCTCAGTGCTCCACATCTACTAGGCACATGCGGTGCGATGATGAGCATGATTACCGAGTTGTTATTAGTCCATTTAAAACAGCAGTATTGGGAAACTAAGGTACCTCCCTTGTATCATTCCCAAACATGATCCATTCTAGGGTCGTCAATCCTAGTTAATCTCATACGGTATTATGGTTCGAGAGGTATCGCGAAGGCATCGTAAAGGGCTCGTCACCCGTCAGTACGGATACAGATCTCACCGTATGCGGCTCAATTGCTGACCGTCAGCTCGAGTACAGGTCTCACCGTACTCGGCTCAATCGCTGGCCGTCAGCTCGAATACAGGTCTCACCGTACTCGGCTCAACTCATACTCTAGTTGCTGTGACGGGCTCGTCGCCAATCACAGACCTTGGAGTATACTCGAAGATACTACAGAGGACTCGTCGCCCGTTAGCACGAGTACAGGTCTCACCGTACTCGGCTCTCGCCGTAAGTATCGACAGCTCGAATACAGTGTCCCATACCACCGTATTCGGCTCACGAGTTTGGGTTGCTCAATGGTCACTATGGGGAGGCACGTGGCCCCAGCATAGGCCGACAGCTCGACCACGGTGTCCCATACCACCATGCCTGGCTCATGAGTCTTAGCGGATCGAGGTACCATGGTTAAAAGGGATTTCACTGGTAAGTTTGGTACCCTAGGTTCAAGCAGTAGCGTCCAAACATGGTGAACATACATAAGACAGATTGGGTTACTTGACGAGCTCGGCTAGCTCGAGCGCACAACAAGTTGAACGACATAAAGTGCATAAGCACTTCGCGTGGCCAACCACTATCGTCAACCGAAGTACGACTCGGGTTCGTCGAACACATCTCACGTGGCAAATGAATCACAGCCACGAATGCAATTCTGGTACCGATTGTCTGGACTATAATCATAGCCCCAAACACAATCAAGTGCAGATAGATAAGCAGTAGTGGATCAAGATTCAACTCATACAATCAAGGTCTGATATTATCCGTTTAGGGCTGCCAGGGCTGTTGCACGCACTCGTTGCTCCACTCCCCCATCACCCATGATGGATCATACAACGTAAATATAAATTTAAACATATGCATTACATAGTTAAAATCATAAAGCAGTTAAGCATGTTATGAAGCACAACACAAGCATGAGTTTGTACATGTTCAATTCCTAATCACACAACTATCCAAGGAGATCATACGCATAGTTAAAAGAGGTTGAGAATCATATCTCAACACCCTTATACATTACAATTTGCTAACTACTACTCGTTCAGACATTTCAAGAAACACTTAAACAAACATACATCAACATACATGACATATGTCGATCACATAGGCATTAGGCCAAATCCTTTCACTAGGGAGTTGCCCCAATCATAACACGCGTACACCCACGACGGATAGTCATGGCAAGCAGGAATCCAAGTTCCATATTCATTCAGTCATTTCCACAAACACTTGGGCCATATATTTTAGCATATATAGTGTATATTGGCCGTGGCGTGATTTAGGGTAAATCCTTTCGTCAAAGGGGTATCGCCAATACAACAATCACAAATGAGAATTCTATACTCATTCAGTCATTTTCACAAACACTTAGAATACACTATTACAACATACGTGGTGTATGTTAGCAAAACATGTATTAGGGTTATCCTTTAGCCAAGCGAGTATTTTATCCATGTATAATATATCACTACAACAAATAATCATGATAAATACATCTCCAAAATTTATATGTATACAGTATTTTCTAGAATATGCAATTTCAACATACATAGTATATATAAGTAAAACATGTATTTAGGCGAATCCTTTTGCCAAATAAGTATTTTATCCGTATATTGTATATCCATACAACAAATAAACATGTCAAACATATTTCCAAAAAATATACGTATACCGTACTTTCTACAAATACCTAGAATATGTAGAATTCCATATTTTTCATCTTTAATCGAAACGGAAAACAGACAGCACTTTATACATGTGCAATTGCATGCAGATCATGAATCTATCATTATCTGACATTGAAAGCGTTGAAAACCATAACCTATACACCTTTTGTCGTAGAATCGTAACGAAGTCGATAGGTTTGCTAAGCTTCCGTATTCGGCAGTTTGGCAACCTATAGAACGAAATAGGTTAGCTATCAACCTACAATAGTCTAAACCCCAAAAAAGATTAGGGTTAGGGTTTCGTACCTAGAAATGACGCCGGAAACGTCGGAAAAGTGATGAGAATCAGGCGGTGGAGCCTGAACAGCGGCAAAGAAGAGTGGCAGGGAGATTCTCCCACTGCTCCCACACTTTCTCTCTCTTTTCTCTCTCTTTTCTCTCTCTCAATCTCAAATTCGTATGGCTGCCATAAGAGAGGGTTTAAGGTCCTTATATAGCCTAAAAATTCACCGAAATAGACTTATGTTCAAGGTATACTTACATTATAACCAAATCGGCATTGTTTCAGCTCAAAAGAGGGTTTCTGGCGGCCCTCCTTGAGCCAAAGGTCGAACTTAAGCTCACTAGCGTTGGATCTACGTTCTATTAAGTTTTTCGTTTCGGTCGGGATTCCAGATCACTCGTGGTGGACCAGTTTCAGTTCAACGGTCAGCGGATCTCGATCGGAGATTCCGAGTACATGTAAATGTGTATGAAATTTCTCCTGATCCGAGGGTGTAATTTGGTCTGATTCTGACGATCTGGTTGCTTAATACTGATCCGCAAGCGAGAGGTGCCAGATTACTATTCAAGATATTTTATTTTGAAATTATTTCACATTTCTCACACTCTTCACTCCGAGCTCAAGCGAATAGCGCTGGGACACTATCTGGATTTGATTTCCGAGATGGTTGTCAAGCCTAGAAAGGCGGTCCTAGTTCCTTAACTTCGTGTTAATCGGACTTCCGACGTGCGGTCCAGATCTGATACGGAGTTTCGAGATGCTCCCGAGAGCAGCCGGGTAATGAGATTGATCCTAGATTTTAGGGTAACCTAGCGTCAATGATTCTACAAGTTTTGGGTCTTGCAGATCGTATTTAAAGTGATTGATGCTAATTTCACAGGCACTCTAGTTTAACACTAGCTAAATCTCACTTAATTTCTAAAGGGTTTAGTCCTGTAAGATTTCTGTCTGAGGTGGTACCTGGGCCTTTGTAGTTTATATATAAAGTGATCTAAGGTATACTACTTAGCTAGTTTAAGATAGTGTCTAGGGTGAAAGTACTTTGAAATTTTAAAGACAGAGGTGGTGAAGGGTGGAATTTGTGAAGAAAATGGTTAAGGAGCGATTTTAGACTACGGGATTTAGTTCTGACAAGTTAATAAGGTGTTAGGATCGACCCATCGCCTAAGGACGTCTAATCCCAGGTTGACAAAAATCCGGGATGTTACAAATACATAATATGCAGCCCCTGCTTGGAATCATCTGTCAAAAGCAAAGTGGCTCGTCAGAATTAAGAAGCTACTTGGACGAGCAGTCTAGACAGAGAATTACGTCTGAACTGAAGATTCTGCTCGTCTCACCCCGTCTAGGTCGGAATATGCTGTCCTCAGACAACCAATGAGGCTCGGTTTAGACAAGCTTGATTCAGGACATCCTCGACAGCTTAGAGATAAGTTGGGCTCGGATAGTCCTCAGCTGACCAGCGAAGCTAAATCAACTCCAGTAGCGCATGACAGTGCATGACAGTAATAACACCCAGCGCATGATCTTAGTGTAACCGTTGACATCACCAATCACACACGTCTCGCCTAATGGCTGAGATCGTGCCTATAATAACTGGCCACAATGTCCTATGAACATTATAAATGAGGAGCCCACCCATTAGGATAGGTACACAAAATCTCTCACCCGAAATCCCTCTACACTACTAGACCCAGATTCATAGCCCAACTTTGACAACGGAGGGTCCCCTATTTTGGCAAGGGTCTCCTTTGTTATACTCTTGTGAAATAATGGTGAGGACCGCTTGAGTTAAAGTCGGAATATGCCAATATCTCCTAGAGGGGGGTGAATAGGACTTTTTAAAGATTTATGAGTTATATTAAAAATTCTATCACTCTAATCCTATCATGTATGCAATTTTCAGGATTACTCAAATGTAACTCTACTAGCTTCCAAGCTAGGTAGAGGATCCAATCACAAACTAATTAAGATATAGCAATATGCAACTTAGTCTATGTTGGATGTGACTGCGTAGGTGTATGAGATGTGATCAGATATATGAATATGAATGCATTGTCATGAATCACACATATAGAAAACAATCACAAACACAGTCATTTTATAGTGGTTCGACGATAAGTCTACTCCACTCCCGGCTGTTGCACTCAACCCTTGAGTGTACCGGATTTCACTAAGGAGGTTTCCCAAGGTTCACCTCTAACCTAAGGTTTTAAATCAGGTTCACCTTCAACTTTTACACGGAGGTTTCTACTCGGTTCACCTCTAACCCTAGAGTTTCACTGGTTCACTCCTAACCAAATGTTTATGCTCTCCATAGAGCAAGGGTTCACACAACGCACCTAGAGGTTTCTACTCGGTTCACCTCTAACCCTGGAGTTTAACTGGTTCACTCATAACCAGATGTTTATGCTCTCCACATAGCAAGGGTCCACACAACGCACCCACAGCGTACACTCCCGCCGGAGGCCTCCTTGAGGACTTCAAAGGGTGAGAACCACTTCAGACCCAATCCTAGAAAGGAATGATTGTAAGTGTCCTCTTGGACTCTAGATACATACAGATAAGTTGATGAGTCCCGTTTAAGCACAACGTCAAAGATCTCCTCCTCCTTGTTGACGAAGAGTCTTCTGCTTCCTTGATCTGCAACACAAAAGATATACTAAGACTAGGCTTAGGGTTGGGTCAAGGTGAAGATGGAATCCTACTCTCAAAATATTTTTCTATCAGGAATGTAGAGCGATTCCAATCTTATGCATTCAAGGTATCCCAGCTTAATGATTTTCCATTAAGGTAGTAGCTGAAGGATCCTTGAATGCGGAAGTTCATTCTCCAATCCACTCTATTGAAATATCAATGGTGAGGGTGGATTGGAGGATGAACTCCCTCGAGAGAAAGGGCTTAGGGTATAAGATGTAAGTTGAAAGACACAAAAGCTCTCTCTATTCTCTCTTATAGCAACAAAAGACAAGTCCTCTATATATATAGGCAAAAAGTTCCAACGGATATAAAGCGGTCACATTTATGATAGAGTTCGATATCATCGAGCAGGTTCGATATCATCGAGTGTATACTCTCGATAGCATCGATGGTCTGCTCGATGACTCAGACTCGATGTCATACGCTTTTGAAACTCTTTGCCAATTGGTCGATGAATCGAAGATATTGTCGATGTCATCGGATTTCGAACTCTGATTCCATCGATGACAGGTTCGATCCATCGACACTTGAAAAATGAGAGAGACTTGACTTTGAGATATTTCAGGTTTCATGAATGATCGGGGGAACCGTCAAGATCATCGGAATTTGAATGTCGATGATATCGAGATCAGAGTCGAGGCATTGATAAATCCAGCTGATTTATCTTTGAACTTGCTGGACAGTTTATTGCTTTGTTCGATGCAATCGATCTAGTGTCAATATCATCGATATTTGAATATCAATTAGATGGAAGGGCTCCCGATCATAGTTAAAAAATAACCTAAAATATCTGTTGTAAGAAATGCGCGCCCACTATCGATATCATTGATGGACCTCCAATCTTATCGATATTTGAATTCAGATCATATTGGACGGTCATCGATATATCAAAGAATTTTGAGATTTTCATTTAAAAAACAGGGGCGCCGAAAATCTGCCTGTCGATCTTATCGAGCCACTCTTGATGGTCTCGAGATTTGAATATTGATAATATCGATATGTGTATCGATACATCGATAATTCGTCCAGATATGTTGTGAAGTTGCTGGACATATTTAGTGCTTTTATCGATGATATCGATAGGTGTATCGATACATCGATAAATATGTCCAGATGAATATTTAGTTGCTGGACATTTTTGGTCCTCTTATCGATAATATCGTTAAGGTATCGAGGACATCGACAGTGTAGGTCGATCATATCGAGGGTGCTTCGATAAAATTGACAAGGCGAGAAAAACTTAGAGATTTTTCTATTTTGCAAAAGTTTTCTCCTTAAAAACCCTAAGTTGTCTATCTTGTTTTAAGGATTTTAATCACCTGGTGTTTTGGGACATAGGATGTGGGCTATGATTTACCTGTTGCGAGCTTCCACACATCCAATCGAGGTAGACGCTTGAAATAATCTTCCTATCAAGTTCTGTAGCCAGTCTGACTTACCTTTCACGTAACTTGACAAACCAGGGCACAAGTAGGTGTACTTTCATCCTGTACAGGTACTCGGAGCTCAGCTAGGGTGAACCAGATTTTTGCATCAACATTTTGGCGCCGTTTGTGGGAAGCGACATCAAGGCCGTTCTTACTTCACCAAGAGAGAGCAATGGTGAAAGGAAGAAAGAAGAATCTCCCTTAGGCCACATCTACATATGCAATCTAAGCGAAAGTCGACCTTTGTCAGAGATAAAAGTCTTTACAGTTACAAGGTCATGCCCTTCGGACTGCAGAACGCAGGGGCAACATATCAGTGGCTAGTGATCAAGATATTCACTCAGCAAATCGGTCGTACAATGGAGGTTTACGTCGACGACATGCTAGTAAAAAGCGTCAGGGCCGACTACCTCACTGACCTCGGTGAGACCTTCTCCATCCTGAGGAAATACCAAATGAAGTTAAATCCGACCAAGTGCGCGTTCAACGTCAGCTCAAGTGAATTCCTTGATTTTCCCAGAGAGGGATCAAAGCGAATCCCGATAAGATTAAAGCCCTTCTAGACATGGCTCTCCTAGGATTGTGGAAGAGATCCAAAGCCTCACTGGGAGAGTAGCCGCCCTCAGTAGCTTCATCTCTAGATCAATTGACAAGCTCCTCCCCTTCTTTTAACATCTGAATTAAGGGTAATAAGAAGGTAGAGTGGACCATGGACTGTGAACGAGCGTTCTAACAGTTAAAATAGTATTTGGGGTTGCCCCCATTACTGTCAAAGCTAGAGGAAGGGGAATCGCTGCTGCTCTACTTGGTGGTATCCACTTTAGCAGTAATCTCAGCCCTTGTTCAAGAATCCAAAGGGAAGCAACACCCTGTATACTATGTTAACAAAGCACTGATCCTTGTCGAAACTCGCTATCCGAGCATAGAGAAACTCTCTCTAGGTCTGATAATTTCCTTCCAATGTCGCTATCCCTACTTTCAGGCCCACGACATACTAGTCCTTACCGACCAGCCTCTTCGCCAAGTGCTTCAGAGGCTAGAGGTATCAGGACGGCTAACTAAATGGCAATCGAGCATAGTAAATTCGACATCAAATATCAGTCCAGGAGAGCCATTAAGGGCCAAGCAGTGACAGATTTCATTGTGTAATCTTTCGCTTAGAACAATGAAGCCATCGCAGCCGGCCCGGTAAAATCTTCCGATCCCATGGAAACATCCAATCAAGACGTCAGGGTCCTCCAATCTACTCGGCCGGTAGAAGATTCCAAGCCAAAAAGGGTGGATCCAAGTAACTGGATGCTGTATGTGGACGGGTCATCCAATTTGAAGCACGGTAGAGTAGGAATGGTCATCCTAGCTCTTGACCTGATAACCATCCAATATGCCATAAGGCTCGACTTCCACACTTCGAACAACGTAGTTGAGTATGAAGCACTGTTGGTAGGGCTCAAGTTGACAGTTGCCATGGGATTTCGAGCACTCGAGGTCCGTTGCGATTCACAGCTCGTCGTCAACCAAATATCTATAGAATACCAGGCGAAGGAAGCTCGAATGATTGCATATCTGAACGAAGCTCGGAAGTTGATTAGTAAATTCCAGAAATGCAATATTAACCAGATTCCAAGGGCAGAAAATTCATGGGTGGACGCCCTCGCAAAGCTAGCTTCCACGACGGACGGAGACCTTCCGAGGATCGTCCTGATAGAATTTCTCGCCAAGTTGAGCATTGATCAAATCAGCCATGAAGTCGTCCGCCCGTGCATGCAACCCCAAGCTAGATGGACCTAATCGTAGAATACATCCAAGAAGGAAAACTCCACGAGGATAAATTAGAAGCACGACGACTGAGACTTAGATCAGCTCGGTATGTGATCATCAAAGGCACCCTGTACAAGAAAAGATTCTCCTTGCCCTACCTAAGATGTCATCGGCCAGAAGAGGTGGACTACATCTTGTGAGAAATTCATGAAGGCATCTTTGACAACCATTCTGGTGGCCAAGCCCTGGCTCATAAGGTCATCCGACAACGATACTTTTGGCCGACTCTCCAGGAGGATTCCAAGAGTTTCGCTCAAAGATTCGATAAGTACCAAAGATTTGCAGCCATCCCCTGGCAGGCCGCAGTGGAGCTAACCCCTGTGAGCGGACCATGGCCATTCACTCGGTGGGGGATTGCCATTATTGAACCATTACCTCAAGGTAAAGGACAAGCTCAGTATGTAATCGTAGCAGTTGATTACTTCACTAGGTGGGCGGAGGCTAAGCCCGTGGTCCAGATAGATCACCAAGCAGAAGGTGACCGACTTCGTGTGGAAAATGTTGTCCGACGATTCGGTATCCCGCATACCATCGTAACAGACAATGGGAGGTAGTTTGACAATGATAGGTTCCATGGCATGTGCAAGAGGCTTGACATTCGGAACGCCTATTTGTCACCTCGGCACCCTTAGTTAAAAGGACAGATCGAGATAATTAATAAGATAATAAAGAACCATCTTAAGACCAAACTTAAGAAAGCGAAAGGAGCCTGGGCCAAGGAGCTTCCGTTCGTACTATGTACATACAGGCTGATCAAACCGGCTAATCTGTCCAGTGCACTTCACGCATTTGTGTGGGGTCCACCGTGATGTTTGTGATAAATCCATGTCGCTCACTCGATCATGAGGCCCCACCTTGGGCCCCTGAATAGAAGTCATGTGGACCCTGAACCTAAGTGGGCTACATCAGGTGATTTTAGCCTTTCTTTCAAGATTCTCACCAAGTTAACGATCCAATTTCGCTAGTTCCAGTTATCTACAGTAATAGGGGTCCCTAGGTCTAGCCAAATGGATCAACAGTAGATTTGGTCACTAGGTTGAGTCAAAGATGATCGATGGATAGGTGGACCCGTTAAATCGAGTATTGGTTCTGATTTGCGAAGCTCAACACTAACTAAGAGGTTTTATGGGTTTTCATAGTAGACCCGCCCAGAGATGAGGCAGATCTTATGCTTAGATTGGTGAAACTTTCTAAACTTATGGTTATTTTAATGACCTATAAAGATTTGTCAGTCAGATATTTTCATAAACAAATTATTCAATGATCCTGGGTTCTGACCAGACATCATGGACTACTGGATGGTTTGATTCATCTATCGAGGTCATCGAAGTCCTAACAACGGGTTGTGCTGATGATGTGATGGTTCATCTTGAACATCAATGGATGGATAACTTGGTATACGGATGAGGGTTGTTTTCTATGATTGGATCTAGGCCAGAATGAATGAGAACGTTCGCTTAAGCTATGATTGTATTTATATTAAATTAAATTGCATAGTAACACTCGAGTACTGGAAAGTACGGGGTGTTACACTTCCCATGTCTATAAAAGCCAATACTTGCTCTTGAGATTTACACCAAAGCTGAGAGAGAGAGAGAGAGAGAGAGAGAGAGAGAGAGTGGCTCCGTGACTCATTGCACTAAGTCAACCCAGCTACCTTGGGTTGAGTCGGGTTAGTGATGGCCTTCTTGGAGACTCTCTAAGCCCAGTGCAAGCCAGACTTGATCATAACTGTTGGACGTGCCCAACTGTCGCCACCTGCAAGGTAAGACCTACCCAGTGACTCAACAACTGGTTGAACTCAATGGGCCGAGCTACTAGGCTGGCAGCAAGGCTGGGCCGACACTAAAAGTAGTGGGCCAAGTCCTTGATTGTGAATGGAAGTTGTCGAGCCACTGCGGGCCATATCGGCAGTGGACCTCACTGAAGTTAAGCCGGTTTTTGGGCCACAACTGAGTTAAACAACTCAGTGGGCCACACCATGCTCACACAGTGGGCCACGGCTGAGTTAAACAAATCAGTGGGCCACACCATATACATAGTGGGCCGCACCTGAGATGGAGCTTAGTGCTCCACACCGTATACATAGCGGGCCGCACCTGAGATGGAGCTTAGTGGGCCACACCATATACACAGTGGGCCGCACCTGAGATTGAGCTCAGTGGGCCACACCATGAATACAGTGGGCTGTACCTGGGTGAAAACTCAGTGGACAACACCAAGTAACACGATGGGCCGCACTTGAATTGAAACTCAGTGGGCTGCACTCCTGTCCAGATGCAGTGGGCCACACCCTGCACAAATGCAGTGGGCCGCACTTAAGGCTAATAGTTGGGCCAGTCGATGAATACAGTGGGTCCCAAGTGTTTTGAAACAACCAAGCTAGGACAAGAGAGGCCAAGCATTAGATAATAGTTGTTGGGCCAGGCCGGACTAAGTCCAGCCCAGTTCCTAGGCAGCCATCGTTTAAACATTTTCTAGGCCCCACTGTGAAGAGGAATGAAGCCCAAACCGTTCACCTCATGGGCCTAGGCTTGAGCCTGTCAGCAAGCACAAATAGACAGTCTTTGGACTAGCGATAAATAGTGGCTGCTGGGCTGGAAATAAATTCAACCCAGCTGGTTTTCTGGACTGCTACTGAGCAGTGAGGCTGGGCTATGATTGAGTTGCATAGCTGGGCCGAAATTAGCCCAGAGATGGGCTAAAATAAGACCAACCCTTGGACAGTATGGAGGTGCTGCTGTTGGGCCAGGACCAGCCCAGTTCAGCCAGCCATCTCTTGGACTGTGTAAACACAATTGGTGCTGGGCCAGGACGAGCCCAGCCTAGCCAGCCATCTTATGGGTTGTGTAAACATAATTGGCGCTGGGCTAGGACGAGACCATCCCAGCCAGCCATCTCTTAGGCTGTGTAATTACCACTGTTGCTGGGCCAGGAACAGCCTAGCCCATAGCCCAGCCCAGTTTCTGGGCCTTGATTGTATAACACAGGCTGAGCCAAACTAGGCCCAGTTCGGGCCTCAGTATTGGGCAATTTCAGGCCCAATTTGGGCCACCGTGTTGGGCCACAACTAATGGGCCTGATCACCTAGTTGCACGCCCAATTTCCACATTAATGATTGTAAGTGTTATATTTTATATCCCTGTTTGTTGTCAAATTTGTGGTGCCAAAATCACTGTTTTATATCTTGCATAAGTGAAGCTCTCTTAAATATCAACATTCATGAACAAGCTAAGCTCACAAGTATAAAGATCAAATTTGAATGCAAGAACTACTCACAAGACATGACTCAAGCTTCAAGACTTCAAGAAGAGTATAAGGCAGTTCATAAATTAAGAACTCAAGACATGTACAAGGCAGTTCATAAAGAATTCAAGACACTTTCAAGATTGATCTACATCAAGACTTCAAGGCTCATACTTCAAGGTCACTAGTTCCTAATATTTCAATGTCCTTACTTCATGGTTGAGGTTTGACTGACCTTAGGTTGACCTTAGAAGTAGGTCACTTTGGATACATAAATCGATTGTTTATTTTACATAAGTTTGGTCTGTTCTTCGACTAGTCCTAGGCCTTCTTCGACTAGTGCTAAAGTTGCTTCGACCAGTCTAAGAAAATCCTCAATCAGTCGTAAGTTTGTTACAAAAATCGGATAAATTTTGTTAGTCTTCGACTAGTCCAGGAATCTGTTCGACCGGTCGAAGGAACAGTGTCGACTGGTTCTTTGACCAGTTGAAATTCTTCGACACAAAGTCCAGTGATAAATTCACAAGGTCTTCGACCAGTCGAAGGTGACCTACGACCAGTCGAAGGAGGTCTTCGACCAGTCGTAGAACGGTTAAAGCTTATCGCGCCCGATTTTTTTCAAATCTGTTATTTCTTCGACTAGTCGAAGAGTTCCTTAGACCAGTCGAAGATGCGATCCGCTCACTTATAAATAGAGCACGAATCTCAGAAGAGATCATCGAATTAATTAATCCATTCAAGCCAATCTTCGTCGAACTTCTGAGAGATATTTCTGTGCTCCATCTAAGCTAAGTGTGCTTATTTAATATTCTCTTTCCTTAACTTTATTTAATTGATTTTGTTTCTGCTATTCCAATTTAATTTGATAAGAGGAATCGCTATTCCCTTTCTTTGGAATCAAAATCAATTAAGGCAAGCCCTACTTGGTTAAATTTAAAATCTATTAGAATTAGAATCATTGTAATTGAGTACTAGACATTGAACTTGGACATTCAATCATCTACTCTAACTTAGTTCTACTGGGCTGCTACTTCGAAGGAGATATTCAGGTATTTTACATTTAATTGTAAATTCCTTTCTGTTTTGGTTTCTTCCAAGATTTGCCAGAAAAATCTTGTTGTATTGGTTATTTGAGGAGAGCCAGGAAAACTCAGAAGTGTGGTTTTTTTTTTTATGTAAGCCCACAGACAAAGACACAATTGTAAAGGTTTTTGGTGAACCTGGGAAAACCTATTTTGTTAGTGAACGCTAATATCTCCTGTGTGAGGATATTAGGAGTGGAGTAGGATTTTGTGTGGCTGTTATTTAACAGTTGGTGAACACACAGGCGAACCACTATAATCCCTAGTGTTATGGTTGAATGATTTACATTTCTAATCTTTAATTATTCTTTTGTGGGATGTATGAATGTGGTGAATGTTGTAATCATTTAATTCAAGCTTTGTGAGAATTTTGTAATAATTTAGAATTTACTTTATGCTATTCCTTTATCTACTTGAATTTAAATTTTCTTTAAAGTTGTTCCAGCAAGGTTGCCCTGCCATTTTTATGGTGTATGGCTGTCCCTAGAACAATACATTTGTGATTACAATTTATTTCAATTCAGTTTGTATTTATTTCCTTATTCCTCTTTGGTTTAAGATTTGATACAAAGATCTTTCTAGAAATAAGGTTGTCCTACCATAAACTCTGGTTTTTGGTGAAAGGTTGTCCTTAGAACAACATTTGTATCAACCTCTCAAGATCTAATTTTTGAGGTTGTTTTACTTTCTTGCATTGTAATTTAATTTGGCTATCATATTCTTCTTAATTCCGCTGTTATAAGTTTTATTTGGTATTGTCTTATTCACCCCCCCTCTAGGACATATAGCTAGGCCTTTTCAAGTGGTATCAAAGCCTAATAGCTCGTTCTTATTGCTATTTATTTGGATTTATTTCCTGAGCTAATGATCTAAGCTATTTAAAAAGATGTCAAATTTTGATAGCCTTTCAGTCACGAGACCTCCACCATTTGATGGCTCCAACTATGCCTATTGGAAAGCCAGAATGAGGATCTTCCTCAAGTCAATGGATGAAAATGTGTGGCAAGCCACAGTAACTGAATGGAAACCTCCTGTCATGGAAGTTACTGGGGTTGATGGTTCAAAATCTATGAAAGTCACACCATATTACCAATGGACCACTCTTCAGAAAGTGAGAGTAATGCTAATGCTAAAGCACTAAATGCAATTACTTGCGCACTATCACCGGATGAGTTCAAAAGAATCATTTCCTGTGATACTGCAAAGCAAGCTTGGGATATATTAGAAATGACACACGAGGGTACTACAATTGTCAAAAAATCTAAAGTCCAACTCCTCACAACCAGATTTGAAGAAATTCATATGGAGGAAAATGAATGTTTATGGACTTTTACACTAGATTGAATGACATTGTAAACTCAATGTGAGGTCTTGGCGATAAAATCCCAGAAAGTAAAGTGTGTGTAAAGATATTACGCTCACTTCCTAAACGGTTCAATTCTAAGGTAACCGCGATCAAGGAACTTTGTGATACGGAGCTCTTAAAATCTAACTCTATAGGTCATTCTTACAACTATAAACATATGAAGACCAACTATGTTCCTAAACCTAAAACAGTTATGAAATGGGTTCCAAAAGTCACCTGCTTGGTTGCTCACATTGCTTTCAAAGCAACAAGTCATTCAAAATGGTACCTAGACAGTGGATGCTCTAGGCATATGACAGGGGACAAAGCTTTATTCACAGATCTGAAAGATATGACTGATGGTTCAGTCACATTTGGTGATGGTAGCAACTGCAAGATTATAGGACAAGGTACGGTTCAACTTTTTAATCTTCCTGTGTTTAAAAATGTTTTATATGTTGAAGGCTTAAAACATAACTTGTTTAGTATATCTCAAATATGTGATAATAAACATAGTGTTCGGTTTTCTAATCAAAGCTGTGAAATACTAAACAATAAGGGTTCTGTAATATTAACTGGACGTAGAACATCTGAAAATTGCTACATTATTAGCGAATCTAGCTCATCTAATCAAACATGTCACATGGTCCATACAGACGAGACTGATTTATGGAACAAACGTCTTGGACATGTACATTATCGAAATTTATATAGATTGAGCAAACGAGAACTTATAAGAGGTTTACCCAAACTTCAGTAATTAGATAAAATATATGGTGAGTGCCAGATAGGCAAACAAACAAGGAACTCACACAAAAAGGTGAATTCAAATACCACATCAAGACCACTCGAACTCCTCCACATGGATCTGATAGGACCTACCAGAACGGAAAGTCGTGGTGGAAAAAAGTATATCTTGGTAATAGTTGATGACTTTACTAGATTTACATGGGTAGTCTTCTTAAGGGATAAATCTGAAACCCTTGAAGAAGTAAGTAAAGTTCTCAGAAGGATTCAAACTGAAAAATGTTCTCAAATCAGTAAGATTCGTAGTAATCATGGATCTGAATTCGAGAATAGCAATTTTGAGAAGTTTTGTACTGACCAAGGAATATTACATGAATTCTCTGCTCCCAAAACTCCACAACAAAATGGAATTGTTGAAAGAAAGAATAGAGTACTTCAAGAAATGGCTAATGTCATGTTGAATAGCATGAAGCTTTCTAAAAATCTTTGGGCTGAAGTAGTCAACACAGCTTGCTATATTATTAACTGAGTCTACACTAGCAAAGATAATAATAAAACGGCTTACGAATTGTAGTTCAATAAAAAGCCTACTATTAAATACTTTCGAGTTTTTGTCAACAAATGCTATATTTTACGTGATCGTGAAATTTGGGAAAATTTGATACAAAGAGTGATGAAGGGATTTTTCTAGGATATTCCTTAAACAGTCGTGCTTATAGGGTTCTGAACAAAAGGACTGGTGTGATTCAAGAATCCATCAATGTTGTCATTGATGATCACTTAGATAAGCCTATCTCTAATTCAGATAATGATGAAGTTTTAATCATTGATAAACCCGATACTTCATCAAATCAGACTGAATCTAAATTGAGGACTGTTAAAGATCGTCCAACCACTCAAATTCTTGGAAACCCTCTCACTGGTGTTCGCACCCGTAGACAACTTGAGAATTTATGTAATTATGTATGTTTTACATCCTAAATAGAACCATCCAATGTAAAAGAAGCTCTTGCTGATGAGAACTGGATGGTTGCGATGCAAGAAGAACTTAACCAATTCATAAGAAATGATGTTTGGTATCTCGTACCAAGACCTAAAGATAAACACATCATTGGAATAAAATGGATTTTCAAAAATAAGTCTGACGAATGTGGAAATATAATTAGAAACAAGGCTAGACTAGTGGTACAAGGTTATACTCAAATTGAAGGAATTGATTTCGATGAAACTTTTGCACCAGTAGCTTGTCTTGAATCTATCAGACTATTTATATCCATTGCATGTTTTAGAAAGATAAAGATCTATCAGATGGATGTGAAAAGTGCTTTTCTAAATGGCGATTTACATGAAGAAGTCTATGTTGAACAACCAATGGGTTTTGAAGATCCCAAAAATAATGATCATGTGTATCGGCTTAAAAAGGCACTTTATGGATTAAAACAAGCACCTAGGGCATGGTATGAGAAACTAATAAAATTTCTTTTAAGTCACAATTTTCAAATGGGATCTGTTGATAAAACTCTATTTGTTAAAAAACATAATGATCATATCTTAATAGTACAGATTTATGTTGATGATATCATCTATGGTTCAACTTGTACTACTTGACTACTGAGTTTGCAGACTTGATGAAATCACAGTTTGAAATGAGCATGGTTGGGGAATTGACTTATTTCCTTGGTTTGCAAGTTAAGCAGCAACCTGAAGGAATATTCATCTCTCAATCTAAGTATGCTTTGAATCTAATCAAGAGATTTGGATTTGAGAATGGCAAGAATTTCGATACTCCTATGAGTACTACCCTGAAACTCTCAAAAGACTATAATGGTAAAAATGTTGATTCAAAACTTTATCGGAGTATGATTGGTAGTTTGTTATATTTAACTGCTAGTAGACCTGATATTTCTCTACGTGTTGGTATTTGCGCAAGATATCAATCTGATCCTAAAGAATCACACTTGATTGCTGTCAAGCAAATTATTAGATATGTCGCAAGTACTGTAAATCTCGGTCTCTGGTATCCTCATGAGACTAGTGTCCAATTAGCTGGGTACTCGGATGCTGACTGGGCTGGTAATCTAGATGATAGAAAATCAACCAGTGGTGGTTGTTTTTACATTGAAAATTATCTAGTTTCCTGGTTTAGTAAGAAATAAAATTCTATATCACTTTCAACAGCTGAAGCTGAGTATATCACAGCTGGTAATGCATGTACACAGCTTGTTTGGATGCAACGAATGCTGAGTGATTATGGAATTAAACAGGATTCTATGTTATTGCATTGTGATAATTCCAGTGCAATAAATATTTCAAAAAATCCTATTCAGCATTCTCGTACTAAGCACATTGACATTAGATTTCATTATATTAGGGAATTGGTAGAAGAAAAAGTTATATCTCTGGAATATATTCCTACTGAAGATCAGAGAGCTGATATTTTCACAAAACCTCTTGATAAAATTAGGTTTAATAAGATGAAATTTGATCTTAGGATGTGCATTTTAAAATGATTATTTATGCCTACATGTATCATAGTGTATATATTTGCTAGGTTTAATTTCATTTTCTTTCAAAATTGCAAGAAATATGCTTTTTTTTTTTTGGGACTTCCTTCGACCTGTCGTGAGTGTACTCGACCAGTCGTCCTACGACCGGTCGTAGATACCTACGACCAGTCGTAGATCTCGGAAATCACTTAAATTTGGGAATTTTTGCTTTCTTCCTCATTTCCTTTTTTCTCTCAAAGGAGCCGAGCTTCAACTTGTCGAACCCACCATTTTTGTTCTTCAAGGTTAGTGTTCCATTTACGTTTTTATTGCAAATCAGTGTCTAGATTGCTATCTTGTCTATCTTGAAGCTTTCTATTTTTTATTTCATTGAGATTTGGGGTTTGATTTTTGAAGAAACCCACTTCTCAATCCTTTGCAACTTCTTAATTTCTTGATATCCTTGTTGCAAATGGCTTCTAGAGGTAAAAAATCTACTTCCCGTGGTCCTTCTACTTCCTCTAGATTGACCAAACGTCATCTTCTTGAGCCTACTAATGATCCTTCTTATGTTATATGTAAGTGTTATGGTCTCATGCTCCTTTGGTTGTCAAATTTTGTTGTGTCAAAACATCTATCTGTGTCTTGTGTTTGTATGGTGATTTATATGTATTCAAGACACTGCATAAAACACTTCATGACATTGGATGTCTTTAAGAAATACAAAATGTACTTCATCATCCTATCAATGTTTAAAGCTACAATGTTGAAGTTCAAGTCTCAAGAAACAACTTCAAGACTCAAGAATGACTTCAAGACTCATAAACAACGCATGAAGTAGTTTTCACGCTGATAAAGATCTCAAGATTAAAGCTACAACAAGTTCAAGATCTCAAGCTTGATATGGTTCAAATATCTACATTCGTTGAATGGTTGAAGTTCAATGTCCATACGACATGTTTCAGGTTTGACTGACCTTAGGTTGACCTTATAAGTAGGTCACTTTGGATACATAAATCAAATGTTTATTTTACATAAGTTTGGTCTATTCTACGACCAGTCCTAGCTCCTGTTCGACCAGTCCTAGCATTGGTTCGACTAGTCCAAGAAATTCCACGACCAGTCCTAAGTTGTTGAAGATTTTTGAAATTTTTTGGTACACCCACGACCAGTCCTGGAGGTCCTTCGACCGGTCGTAGGAGTGGCTTCGACTCGTTCTCGACCAGTCGTAGCGCTACAACTCAAAGTCCAGCAAGCTAATCTATGGTCCTACGACCAGTCGTAGAGAGCTACGACCAGTCGTAGGTGACCCACGACCAGTCGTAGGCTTCCCACGACCAGTCATGGAATGACTTTCAAAGATCGCGCTCAATATTTCAAATATCCGTTAGAGCTACGACCAGTCGAAGGTTTCTAAGACCAGTCGTAGATGCGATTTTTGTTTCTATAAATTGAACACGAAATTCAGAGTTTTTACGATTCAACTCGATTCAATTCAAGAATTTTCAAGTGATCACTCTGAGATAAGTCTGTGTTTATTTTAAGCTACGTTGTGCTTATTTAATATTCCTTTTTGCTAGCTTATTTAATTTGATTTTGTTTCTGTATTTCAATCTTATTTGAAAAGAGGAATTGCCTTATTCCTTCTTCTTGGAATCAAAATCAAATATAGCTATGCCCAACTAGTTAAAATCTAAAATCTATTAGAATTTAGAACCATATTAAAGTGAGTATTGGAAATTGAACTTTGACATTCAATCATCTACTCCGATTGGTTCTACCGGGCTGCTACGAAAGGAGAAATCCAGGTATTTTACAATTCTGTAAAATTTCATTTCTTTTGGTTTTTTTTGAGGTTAAGCCAGAAAAATCTCATTGTATTGGTTTTGTTTGAGGTTAAGCCAGAAAAATCTCATTGTATGGTTATCTGAGGAGAGCCATAAAACTCAGAAAAGAGGGGTTTTTGAATTGTGTAAGCCCGAGTGAAAAAGACACAATTGTAAAGGTTTTGGGTGAACCTGTGAAAACCTATTTGATAGTGAACGCTAATATCCCCTGTGTGAGGATATTAGGAGTGGAGTAGCATTCTGTGTGGCTGTTGAAAAATATTTGGTGTACACACAGGCGAACCACTATAACTCTTTGTCTTGTGGATTGAATGCTTGCTTAATTTTCATATTTTTATCATTCAATTGTGTGGAATGTACAAGTGGATGTGAATGTTGTAACTATTTACATTTCAAGCAAGTGTGGGGATTGTTGTAATAATTTAGATCTATATTTCTGCATTTAATTTCAATTCCTTGCTATTCATTTATTTCTATTAAAATTGAGTTCCTTGATCCAAAAGATGTTCTAGAAATAAGGTTGTCCTACCATAAGCCCTTGTTTATTATGGTGTAAGGTTGTCCTTAGAACTGAATTTGTATCAATCTCTCAATACTTATTTATCAAGGTGATTTGATTTCAACATTGTGAATTGATTTATAATTGTAAGGCTATTGGTTTATTTTATTTCCGCTGATTTTATTTTAATTTGGCATAGTCCTATTCACCCCCCCCCCCCCTCTAGGACATATAGCTTGGCCTTTTCAAGTGGTATCAGAGCCTAATAGCTCATTTTTGTTGCTTTTTATTTGGATTTATTTCCTGAGCTAACGATCTAAGCTATATAAAAAGATGTCAAATTTTGATAGCCTTTCAGTTACTAGGCCTCCACCCTTTGATGGCTCCAACTATGCCTATTGGAAAGCCAGAATGAGGATCTTCCTCAAATCAATGGATGAAAGTGTGTGGCAAGCCACAGTGACTGAATGGAATCCTCCTATCATGGAAGTAACTGGTGTTGATGGTTCAAAATCTATGAAAATTACACCGTATTTCCAATGGACCACACTTCAGAAAAATGAGAGTAGTGCAAATGCTAAAGCACTAAATGCAATCACTTGCGCACTATCACCGGATGAGTTCAAAAGAATCATATCCTGTGATACTGCAAAGCAAGCCTGGGATATATTAGAAATGACACACGAAGGTACATCAATTGTCAAGAAATCTAAAGTCCAACTCCTCACAACTAAATTTGAAGAAATTCATATGAAGGAAAATGAAATGTTTATGGACTTTTACACTAGATTGAATGACATTGTAAACTCAATGTGGGGTCTTGGCGATAAGATCCCAGAAAGTAAAGTGTGTGCAAAAATACTACGCTCTCTTCCTGAACGGTTCAATTCTAAGGTAACCGCAATCCAGGAACTTCGTGATACGGATAATATGAGGGTAGAAGAATTAGTTGGTTCTTTACAAACCTATGAATTAAGTTTTAAAGCTCCTAAAGGTAAATCTATTGCTTTGAAGTCATCTAAAGGTATTACTCAAGAAAATTCAGATTCAAAAAATTCTGAAGATGATATGGCCCTTTTGGCGAAAAAGTTTTATAAGATTTTCAAAAGTAAGAAAAGAGTCGACTTTCAAAAGGAAAATGAAAAGAAACGTTCTAAACATAAGTCTAAAACTTGGAAGTCTTTGAAAGATAGTCAATGTTACAACTGTCAAGAATATGGGCATTTAGCAAACAAATGTCCTAAAAAGGACAGATCCAAAAGGAAGGGTATGTTGGCTACTTGGGATGAATCGTCTGATTCTGAAGCCTCTTCTGAATCAGAAAATTCAGAAACCGAGTCGGGCAGTGAACTTAAGGCCCTTATGACTCTAGCCAAGTTTACTTTTTCAGATCACGATGATTCAACAAGTGAAGAAAATTTGGATAGTGATCATGAAAATGATGAAGATCTTCAAGATGCTTACAATGCCTTATATAAGGAAAGTTGTAAAATTGTTGTCAAACTTAAACTTCAAAAAGAAAAGTTTTTTAAACTCAAAGAATGTTTTGAAACCCTTGTTTTAGAAAAATCCCAAATTTCAGATTGTTTTGAAAAATCAAAGTGTGATCTGGAATTCAAAACCTCCCTGATTGAAAATTTGAAATCTGAAAATGAGAAACTTAAAAATGAAGTATCTTCTCTTCTGAGTTTGAAGGACACATGGAGATATGCCCAAGGTGATCCAAAATTAGAAAAATTATTATCCGGATCAAGAAAATGTGGCGATCGATCCGGGTTGGGCTATGATAAAAACACGTCTCCTAAACAGAAGAATACTCATTCCAATTTTGTGAAAGGAGAGACTTCTAACTCAAAAGGAAAAGGTACTAGTCAAGTTTTTTCTAAAAATACAAAAACTTTTCAAAAACCCAAAAGCAGCTATATAAATTTCAAAAATCAGATTCGAAACCCACTAGCTGAAAAAATTGTTGATTTACTTAAGGAGCTATTAAAATCTAACTCAGTAGGTCACTCTTACAACTGTAAACAAAAGAAGACCAACTATTCTCCTAAACCCAAAACAGTTCTGAAATGGGTTCCTAAGGTTGCCTGTTTGGTTGCTCACACTGCTTTCAAAGCTACATGCCATTCGAAATGGTACCTAGATAGTGGATGCTCCAGACATATGACAGGCGACAAGGCGCTATTCAGAGTTCTTAAAGATATGACTGATGGGTCAGTCACATTTGGTGATGGTAGCAACTGCAAGATAATTGGCAAAGGTACGGTCCAACTCTATAACCTTCCCTTATTTAAAAATGTTTTATATGTTGAGGGCTTAAAACACAACCTGTTGAGCATATCTCAAATATGTGATAACAACCATAATGTTAAATTTTCTAATCAAGGTTGTGAAATTATAAACGAAAAGGGTTCTGTAATATTAACTGGTCGTCGAACTTCTGAAAACTGCTATATAGTAAGCGATGGTAGCTCATCTAAACAAACGTGCTACATGGTCCATACCGATGAGAC
Source organism: Magnolia officinalis (assembly GCA_021015155.1). Taxonomy (NCBI): domain Eukaryota; kingdom Viridiplantae; phylum Streptophyta; class Magnoliopsida; order Magnoliales; family Magnoliaceae; genus Magnolia; species Magnolia officinalis. The sequence continues at coordinate 4,389,001 of JAJHSJ010000017.1, forward strand.
AGAATTATGGCATAAACGCCTCGGACATGTACATTACCGAAATTTATACAGATTGAGCAAAGGAGAACTAATTAGAGGTCTACCTAAGATGCAAAATGTAGACAAGATTTGTGGTGAATGCCAGTATGGTAAACAAACTAGGAGCTCTCACAAAAAGGTGAACTCCAATACTACCACAAGACCACTCGAGCTTCTCCACATGGATCTTATAGAACCAACAAGAACGGAAAGTCGAGGTGGCAAAAAATACATCTTAGTTATCGTAGATGATTATACAAGATACACTTGGGTTTCATTCTTGAGGGACAAATCAGAAACCCTTGATGAAGTGAAAAAAATTATAAAACGGATTCAAACTGAAAAATGTTCTCAAGTCAACAAGATCCGTAGTGATCATGGATCCGAATTTGAAAATAGCGGTTTTGAGAAATTCTGTAGCGATCAGGGAATATCGCATGAATTCTCTGCACCTAAGACTCCTCAACAAAATGGAATTGTCGAGAGGAAAAATAGAGTGCTTCAAGAAATGGGAAATGTTATGTTAAATAGCATGAAGCTCCCAAGGAATCTCTGGGCTGAAGCAGTGAATACTGCCTGCTACATTATTAACCGTGTTTATATTTGCAAATCTAATAATAAAACGGCTTATGAAATGTGGTTTGAGAAAAAGCCTTCTGTCAAATACTTTCGAGTTTTTGGCAGCAAGTACTATATTTTGCGTGACCGTGAAAATTTAGGAAAGTTCAATACTAAAAGTGATGAAGGGATCTTTTTAGGATATTCTTTAAACAGTCGTGCATATCGTGTTCTGAACAACATGACCGATGTGATTCAAGAGTCAATAAATGTTGTGATTGACGATCATTTGAATACACCTGTCCCTAGTTCAGATAATGATGAAGTTCTTATACTTGAAAAACAAGAAACTTCATCAAGTGAAACTAATTCTGAATTAAGGACTGTTAAAGATCATCCAACTTCTCAAATACTTGGAAACCTTCTCACTGGTGTGCGCACTCGTAGACAATTAGAGGACATATGTAACTACGTATGCTTTACATCCCAGATAGAACCGGTTAACGTGAAAGAAGCACTTTGGATGAAAACTGGATAGTTGCGATGCAGGAAGAACTTAATCAGTTTGTCAGAAATGATGTCTGGTACCTTGTTCCTAGACCTAAAGATAAACATATTATTGGAACAAAATGGATTTTCAAAAACAAATCTGATGAACTTGGAAATATTATTCGAAATAAAGCAAGGCTAGTTGTACAGGGGTATACACAAATTGAAGGTATTGACTATAATGAAACATTTGCCCCTGTAGCTCGTCTTAAATCAATCAGACTTTTTATCTCCATTGCTTGTTTTAGGAAGATTAAAATTTACCAAATGGATGTAAAAAGTGCCTTTTTGAATGGTGATTTACATGAAGAGGTATATGTTGAACAACCTACAGGGTTTGAAGATCCTAAATTTACTGATCATGTGTATCGTCTTAAGAAGCTCTCTATGGTCTGAAACAAGCTCCCAGAGCATGGTACGAAAAACTGACTAAGTTTTTACTGAGTCATAATTTTCAGATGGGATGTGTTGATAAGACGCTCTTTGTTAAGAAACATAACGATGATATTCTAATGGTTCAAATATATGTTGACGATATTATTTATGGATCAACCTGTACTAACATGACTGTTGAGTTTGCAGATTTAATGAAGTCTAAATTCGAAATGAGCATGGTTGGAGAATTAAATTATTTCCTAGGGTTGCAAGTAAAACAACAACCTGATGGAATTTTTATCTCTCAAACCAAATATGCTCTGAACTTAATTAAGAAATTTGGATTTGAGAATGGTAAAAATTTTGATACTCCTATGAGTACAACTTTGAGACTCTCAAAAGACTCTACAGGTAATGATGTGGATCCTAAATTGTATCGTAGTTTGATTGGTAGTTTGCTTTATTTGACTGCAAGTAGACCAGATATCGCTTTGAGTGTTGGTATTTGTGCTCGTTATCAGTCAAATCCTAAAGAATCTCACTTAACTGCTGTTAAGCGGATTATGCGATATGTCGCAAGTTCTGCTAAACTGGGTCTCTGGTATCCACATGAGACTAGGTGTTCAATTAGCCGGGTACTCAGATGCTGACTGGGCTGGAAACATTATGATAGGAAATCAACCAGTGGTGGTTGTTTCTACATTGGAAATTGTCTTGTTTCTTGGTTTAGCAAGAAGCAAAGTTCTATATCGCTATCAACAGCTGAGGCTGAATACATTGCTGCTGGAAATGCATGTACTCAGCTTGTTTGGATGAAACGTATGTTAAGCGATTATGGAATTACACAGGATTCTATGATTTTATTTTGTGATAATTCCAATGCAATAAATATCTCAAAAAATCCAGTTCAGCATTCACGTACTAAGCATATTGACATTAGATTTCATTACATTCATGAATTAGTGGAAGAAAAATTAATATATTTGGATTACATTCCAACCGAGACTCAACTTGCGGACATTTTCACTAAACCGCTCGACAAAAGCAGGTTTAATAAATTAAAGTTTGATCTCGGTATGTGCAATTTAAATTGAATTTGCATGCTTTGGTGTATCATAATGTACATATATTTGATGTTTTATTTACTTAAATTTGGAAATCATTTGAAAAATTGTAAATTTTAGTCGGTACTCGACCAGTCGTGAGTGTACACGACCGGTCGTGATACGACCGGTCGAACACATCCACGACCGGTCGTGAAACTCGTGAATTCACTTTATTTTGGGAATTTGGCTCTTCTTCATTTCCTTTTGTCTCTTCAACGAGCCTAGCCTCGACCGGTCGAACCCACCTTCATGATACTTCAAGGTTAGTGGTTCTTTTACAATTTTCTTACAGATTCTTGTTATTGGTGTTTCAAATTTCACTCTTGTAGAATCTATTTGCTCTTTCATTGCAAGTTTGGGGTTTTCTCTTGAAAAATCTGTTCTATCAAAACCCCACTTCTTCTTTCTTGCATCTTATAGTTTCCTTGATTCCTCCTTTGAAAATGGATGCTAGGGGTAAAAAGAAAACTACACGTGGTCCCTCTTCATCTAGATCAGCATCTATTACGCAACGTCTTCTTCGCTCTCCCGAAAATGATCCTTCAGATGCACGGGATTTGCGTATGCGCAATATTATTGTTGAGCGTCCTGTTAATGTTAATCACATTGCTTCCTTTGGTATCCTTCCTCTGTTGGAATCTGTGGGATGGGATAACATCTTACATTGGGGTGGAGCTGCATACCAGTCCATTGCCCAATCCATGTTTGCATGTATTTGTGATTCTTCTCTTGAGAATTTAACCTTTAAAGTTGATACTCAAGAAGGCTTATTTTCAGTGGATCGACATTTGATTGCTCACCTTATGGAAATACCTGTCAATGATGAGGGCATTCTGATTCATATTTTACATGACAAACTCTCAGAATCTGAACGAAAAATACTTACTAGAGATTTGTGTAATTTGGATGTTCACTGGACTCATAAAGGTCATGCACTTCCCTTAAGGTACTTGTTACCCAGACACAGAATGCTTCACAGGATTTTCATCTCAAATCTATATCCGCGTTCTGGTAATAAAACCGAACTCACTGCATTCATGGTTCGTGTTTTGCATTCTGTCATCTCTGGTGAAAAATCTGTCTACCTTCGTTAATTTGTCATTCCATTATTTTGTCTCGTCACCATCCAGGTCATAGTGATATTCCCTTTGGTTATTTGATGACTATGCTCGCAAATCATATACTCGTGGCTATGCCTGTTAGAGAAAAACCCATCCATCATCTCCCTTTTAATAATTCCAATCTTAACAAGATGAATTTAGAATTGGTTCCTGGCCAAGTGGATGCTGGTAGCAGTGGTGCTGAAGCAGGAAATGCAGATCAAGCTGGTGATCTTCTTAGAGATGTAAATATGAATGATTTATTTGAAGAACTTGAGTCAGACTCGGCTGATGATCCTGACTTTCAGTCTTCTGATTTTGATGAGAGGTTGAATTCTCTTCAAGAATAGGTGGCTCAAATTCGTGTTACCCAAGACACCCAATTTTCTTATTTACGCAAATATATGAGGTGGGTTGCGAGGGGTTTACACAAAATTAATCCATCTAATCCTGTTCCCTCTTCTGGTTCTGACTGAAATTTTATTGGGTCTGTAATAACTAATATTTTTCTTTGCTTTTGGTCTGAACTTTGCATGCTTACTGACTTTTTGTTGAATTATGCACTATGCTTTCTTGCATCTATATTCCATTTCCTATTTTCCTTATCCTTGCTGCCCTTCTTCCTTTGTCATTTTGTGTCAAAAAAGGGGAGAAGTTTTGGGAGGCTTTGGCTTTGGTTGGATTTAATGATTATGATTAGTTTCAATCATGTTTATTTAAATATGGATGTGCTGCTATTACTCAGGGGGAGTTAAGCTTCTCAGGGGGAGTTATGCTAGATATTGCTTATGATGTCTATATAACTGGTGCATGATTCTCTATTTGAACCTGTTGTGCCTGTACTTCTCTTATTTCTATTGGAAGTATTATTTATTTGGGTGTTTTGTCACAAATTTGACAAAGGGGCAGATTGTAAGTGCTATGGTCTCATGCTCCTTTGGTTGTCAAATTTTGTTGTGTCAAAACATCTATCTGTGTCTTGTGTTTGTATGGTGATTTATATGTATTCAAGACACTGCATAAAACACTTCAGGACATTGGATGTCTTTAAGAAATATAAAGTGTACTTCATCATCCTATCAATGTTTAAAACTACAATGTTGAAGTTCAAGTCTCAAGAAACAACTTCAAGACTCAAGAATGACTTCAAGACTCATAAGCAACGCATGAAGTAGTTTTCACGCTGATAAAGATCTCAAGATTAAAGCTACAACAAGTTCAAGATCTCAAGCTTGATATGGTTCAAATATCTACATTCGTTGAATGGTTGAAGTTCAATGTCCATATGACATGTTTCAGGTTTGACTGACCTTAGGTTGACCTTATAAGTAGGTCACTTTGGATACATAAATCAAATGTTTATTTTACATAAGTTTGGTCTATTCTACGACCAGTCCTAGCTCCTGTTCGACCAGTCCTAGCATTGGTTCGACTAGTCCAAGAAATTCCACGACCAATCCTAAGTTGTTGAAGATTTTCAGAATTTTTTGGTACACCCACGACCAGTCCTGGAGGTCCTTCGACCGGTCGTAGGAGTAGCTTCGACTCGTTCTCGACCAGTCGTAGAGCTACGACTCAAAGTCCAGCAAGCTAATCTATGGTCCTACGACCAGTCGTAGAGAGATACGACCAGTCGTAGGTGACCCACGACCAGTCGTCGAACGACTTTCAAAGATCGCGCTCAATATTTCAAATATCCGTTAGAGCTACGACCAGTCGAAGGTTTCTAAGACCAGTCGTAGATGCGATTTTTGTTTCTATAAATTGAACACGAAATTCAGAGTTTTTACAATTCAACTCGATTCAATTCAAGAAATTTTAAGTGATCACTCTGAGATAAGTCTGTGTATATTTTAAGCTACGTTGTGCTTATTTAATATTCCTTTTTGCTAGCTTATTTAATTTGATTTTGTTTCTGTATTTCAATCTTATTTGAAAAGAGGAATTACCTTATTCCTTCTTCTTGGAATCAAAATCAAATATAGTTACGCCCAACTAGTTAAAATCTAAAATCTATTAGAATTTAAAACCATATTAAAGTGAGTATTGGAAATTGAACTTTGACATTCAATCATCTACTCCGATTGGTTCTACCGGGCTGCTACGAAAAGGAGAAATCTAGGTATTTTACAATTCTGTAAAATTTCATTTCTTTTGGTTTTGTTTGAAGTTAAGCCAGAAAAATCTCATTGTAGTGGTTATCTGAGGAGAGCCAGAAAACTCAGAAAAGAGGGGTTTTTGAATTGTGTAAGCCCGAGTGAAAAAGACACAATTGTAAAGGTTTTGGGTGAACCTATGAAAACCTATTTGATAGTGAACGCTAATATCCCCTGTGTGAGGATATTAGGAGTGGAGTAGCATTCTTTGTGGCTGTTGAAAAATAGTTGGTGTACACACAGGCGAACCACTATAACTCTTTGTCTTGTGGATTGAATGCTTGCTTAATTTTCATATCTTTTTATCATTCAATTGTGTGGAATGTACAAGTGGATGTGAATGTTGTAACTATTGTTGTAATAATTTAGATCTATATTTCTGTATTTAATTTCAATTTCTTGCTATTCATTTATTTCTATTAAAATTGAGTTCTTGATCCAAAAGATGTTCTAGAAATAAGGTTGTCCTACCATAAGCCCTTGTTTATTATGGTGTAAGGTTGTCCTTAGAACTGAATTTGTATCAATCTCTCAATACTTATTTATCAAGCTGATTTGATTTCAGCATTGTGAATTGATTTATAATTGTAAGGCTATTGGTTTATTTTATTTCCGCTAATTTTATTTTAATTTGGCATAGTCCTATTCACCCCCCCCCCCTCTAGGACATATATACCTTGGCCTTTTCATTATAGACCTTAGAGCTCGTAATGTGATTGTTGAACATCCTATTGATATTAACCATATTGCACCTTTTGGTATCCTACCTTTGCTTGAAGCTGTAGGTTGGGCTAACTTATTGCATTGGGGTGGGCCTGCATACCGGTCCATTGCTCAATCCATGTTTACATGCATAAGTGACTTCTCACTGGATAGTTTAACTTTTAAAATATCTACTAGTGAAGGGCCATTTGAAATTGATCGACATTTAATTTCAGCCCTTATGGAGATTCCTGTAAATGATGAGGGTATTCCTATCCATAACCTAACTGATAAACCCTCAATTTCTAAAAAACGTATGCTCACTAGAGATTTGTGTAACATGGATGTTCAATGGACACGAAAAGGGAATGCGCTTCCCGCAAGGTTTTTGTTACCCAAATAAAGAGTGCTCCACAGAATCTTTGTGTCTAATCTGTATCCTCGGTCAGGTAATAAAACTGACTTGACCTCATTTATGGTACGTATTATTCATACTATTTCCAGTGGTACTCAGATTTGTCTGTCATCCTTAATCTGTCATTTCCTTCTTCAGTTTAGACTCCATCCTGGTCATAGTGACATCCCTTTTGGTTATTTAATGACTGTATTAGCCACACATATGTTGATCGATATGCCTGTTAATGAAGCACCTATTCATCATCTGATTTTCAACAACACTAATCTCAATAAGATGAAGCTGGAATTATTTCCTGAACAAGGTGGTAATGGTGGTGGTGCTGGTCATGAAGAAGCAGGGGATGACATTAATATGGATGATATCTTTGAGGAACTGGATTCTGATTCGACAAATGATATAGATTTTGTATCATCTGATTTTGATGCACGTCTGAGTGCATTGGAAGGTAAAGTTGAGAATTTGAATGAAAAATTAGAAAACATGTTTGTTACTCGTGATTCTCAATTCAAGTACATGCGGAAATATCTTCAGCGATTAAACAAAGGCATGCACCAACTTGATCCCTCTATTCCTGCTCCGTCTTCTAGTTCTAATTCTGACTAATCTTTATGGGATTTTCTGGTCTGTAATAACCTTATAATTTAACACTTGGTTGACTGAATTTTAGTTGGATACTATCACTGTTTTATGCTGGATATTTATTCTATATGAAGCTATGTAGAGTATCTCTATATTTGTTTTGCTATAATCTCATAACTCCTCATGTTTACTCTCATATATCTCTTTATTTAGTTCTCCTTTGTCATATAGTGACAAAAAGGGGGAGAATGGTTTGTTCTTAACTTAACGATGTGATTGTGAGAGGTGAAAGGAGTAGCATTGGTTATGTTACTCAGGGGGAGTTTGAATATTGAATATTGAATATTGAAGCAACAGGTGTGTTTTACTGGTGTTTTACTTTATGTTTATGTTTATCTTGGACTTTATGTTTATGTTTATCTTGGTTATGTGTTTTGTCACTAATTTGGCAAATGGGGAGATTGTAAGTGCTATATTTTATATCCCTGTTTGTTGTCAAATTTGTGGTGCCAAAATCATTGTTTTATATCTTACATAAGTGAAGCTCTTTCAAAGATCAACATTCATGAACAAGCTAAGCTCACAAGTATAAAGATTAAATTTGAATGCAAGAACTACTCACAAGACATGACTCAAGCTTCAAGACTTCAAGAAGAGTATAAGGCAGTTCATAAAGAACTCAAGACATGTACAAGGTAGTTCATAAAGAATTCAAGACACTTTCAAGATTGAGCTACATCAAGACTTCAAGGCTCATACTTCAAGGTCACTAGTTCCTAATATTTCAATGTCCTTACTTCATAGTTGAGGTTTGACTGACCTTAGGTTGACCTTAGAAGTAGGTCACTTTGGATACATAAATCGATTGTTTATTTTACATAAGTTTGGTTTGTTCTTCGACTAGTCCTAGGCCTTCTTCGACTAGTCCTAAAGTTGCTTCGACCAGTCTAAGAAAATCCTCAATCAGTCGTAAGTTTGCTATAAAAATCGGATAAATTCTATTAGTCTTCGACTAGTCCAGGGATCTGTTCGACCAGTTGAAGGAACAGTGTCGACTGGTTCTTCGACCAGTCGTAATTCTTCGACACAAATTCCAGCGATAAATTCATAAGGTCTACGACCAATCGAAGGAGACCTTCGACCAGTCGAAGGTGACCTACGACCAGTCGAAGGAGGTCTTCGACCAGTCGTAGAACGGTCAAAGCTTATCGCGCCCGATTTTTTTCAAATCTGTTATTTCTTCGACTAGTCGAAGGGTTCCTTAGACCAGTCGAAGATGGGATCTGCTAACCTATAAATAGAGCACGAATCTTAGAAGAGATAATCGAATTAATTAATCCATTCAAGCCAATCTTCGTCGAACTTCTGAGAGATATTTCTGTGCTCCATCTAAGCTAAGTGTGCTTATTTAATATTCTCTTTCTTTAGCTTTATTTAATTGATTTTGTTTCTGCTATTCCATTCTAATTTGATAAGAGGAATCGCTATTCCCTTTCTTTGGAATCAAAATCAATTAAGGCAAGCCCTACTTGGTCAAATTTAAAATCTATTAGAATTAGAACCATTGTAATTGAGTACTGGACATTGAACTTGGACATTCAATCATCTACTCTGACTTGGTTCTACCGGGCTGCTACATCGAAGGAGATATTCAGGTATTTTACATTTAATTATAAATTTCTTTCTGTTTTGGTTTTTTTCAAGATTTGCCAGAAAAATCTTGTTGTATTGGTTATCTGAGGAGAGCCAGGAAAACTCGGAAGTGGGGTTTTTTTTTTTTGTGTAAGCCCATAGACAAAGACACAATTGTAAAGGTTTTTGATAAACCTGGGAAAACCTATTTTGTTAGTGAATGCTAATATCTCCTGTGTGAGGATATTAGGAGTGGAGTAGCATTTTGTGTGGCTGTTGTTTAACAGTTGGTGAACACACAGGCGAACCACTATAATCCCTAGTGTTATGGTTGAATGATTTACATTTCTAGTATTTAATTATTCTTTTGTGGGATGTATGAATGTGGTGAATGTTGTAATCATTTAATTCAAGCTTTATGAGAATTTTGTAATAATTTATAGAATTTACTTTCTGCTATTCCTTTATCTACTTGAATTTAAATTTCCTTTAAAGTTGTTCCAGCAAGGTTGCCCTGCCATTTTTATGGTGTATGGCTGTCCCTAGAACAATACATTTGTGATTACAATTTATTTCAATTCAGTTTGTATTTATTTCCTTATTCCTCTTTGGTTTAAGATTTGATACAAAGATCTTTCTAGAAATAAGGTTGTCCTACCATAAACTCTGGTTTTTGGTGAAAGGTTGTCCTTAGAACAACATTTGTATCAACCTCTCAAGATCTAATTTTTGAGGTTGTTTTACTTTCTTGCATTGTAATTTAATTTGGCTATCATATTCTTCTTAATTCCGCTGTTATAAGTTTTATTTGGCATTGTCCTATTCACCCCCCCCCCCCCCCCCCCCTCTAGGACATATAGCTAGGCCTTTTCAATGGTTCCTTACAAACCCCACCTATTTACAATGGTTCAGACAGTTAAAAGTCTTGAAGAACTCTTATCTAATACAAACTATTGAATTGGGAATGACTTTAGGTAACTAATCATGTGATATTGGACCGCAAGTTAATCACGTAAATTTGAATCGAGGAAGGGACTACGACCCCTAAAGGTGATAACTTCTCCCCTTAGGCTTTCCATCTCTAAGTTAGATCAAGGATAGCTCTTACATTGACTATAAATGATGTCTTAGAGCTTGATTAATTATTTAATTAGCTTACCAAAATATATGTTTGAGAATTGGTAATCCATGATCATGAATATCAAATTCAAATGCAAGATCTTGATTCATTAAATAACTCTAGAATTATATTTACATGTGTACTTAAGTTTTACTTTAATTATTAGAATGGTATTGTTGTGTAGCACGCCAACAACGCAGTGAACCGAGATCCAATCTCAGGTCTCATCCATAAAATGATAAACAAGAAAAAATATAAACTAGAAAAGAATTAAAACATTCCAAACAAACCACAAGACAAAGATATATGTGGAAAAACCCCAACAAGGGTAAAAAAATCACGGATACAAACTTTCACTATGAAGAAGAACGAAGATTACAAGGCAATATACTAACCTCTCCCTTGGAAGTACATAGAAAACCCTTTGTTCACACCTTATAATTATTTCTCATCCCTTAAAAAAGCCCTAGGGACACCTATTTATAATTTAGGCAACTTCCCTTTTGCACCTTTGCAAAAACCGACTCAAATTTTTATAGTCCATATAAAATCCGGAAACAAATCTGCGTAACCTCGATTGGTCGTACAGGCTGCACGACCGGTCGAGAGGACCCCACAATCGGTTGAGCATGACCCATGACCGGTCGAGAACCTCAGACCCCAAAAGTTGATGCTCGCTGGACTTTGAGTTGAGCCAGTCCACGACTGCTCACGACTGGTCGAGCGAACCCCACGACCGGTCGAGCAGGGGCCACAACTGGTCGTGCGACACCCAGATGTGGCTCCACATCTCAACAATCTCCCACTTGGAGACACATCACCATAAACCTTTGTCTTCTTCATCCGAAGTGCATCGCCTCCCCATCTTCAAGCCTGAAGACTAATCAAAGCTGAACAAAGCTTCGGCTTCTCCCGTATGACCACCTTGGTCAACATATCCGCAAGATTCTCACTTGTATGAGTCGATCCATCTTCTAGTAACGAACGTATAAAGTGATATATGATGGCAATATGTTTGGTTCTTGAATGAAAGGCTGAATTCTTAACCAATTGTATTGCACTTTGACTGTCACTGTATAACTTGCAATCTGCTCGCTTCTTACCTAACTCTTCCATAAAACCTTGCATCCACACCATCTTCTTACATGCTTCTGCAGCCGCAACATATTCTGCTTCTATCGTACTGGTAGATACTATCTTCTGTAACTGAGAGACCCAATTGACTGTAGTACTACCCAGAGTAAAGAAATAACCTGTAGTGCTTCTTCTGCTGTTGATATCTCCTGCCAAGTTTGAATCTACGTAGCCTTGTAGCTTAATTTCTGATCCACCATAGCATAACCCTACATCCTTAGTACCTATCAGGTATCTAAGAATCCACTTCATAGCTTCCCAATGTTTCTTCCCAGGGTTGTTCATGAACCTGCTAACAACTCCCACTGCTTGAGCAATGTCTGGCCTCGTGCTCACCATAGCATACATAAGACTCCCAATAGCTGACGCGTATGGGCTTTAGCCATGTAGTCTCATTCCTCCTGCGTCTTTGTACCTTACTCCTTAGATAGATTGAAGTGGTTGGCTAATGGAGTGCTAACCGGCTTAACACCTCCCATATTGAATCGATCAAGTACCTTGGCTATGTACTCTGGCTGTGACAAAACCAATTTCTTGTTTTTCCTATTACGCTTTATCCTCATGCCTAAGATTTATTTTGCAGCTCCTAAATCCTTCATGGAAAATTCTCTAGACAGTTGTCTTTTAAGATCTGAGATGTCCTTCATGCTTTAACCGGCCACAAGCATATCATCAACGTACAGAAGAAGAATGATATATGACGTATCAAACTTCTTCAAATAACAACAGTGGTCTGCATGACATCTCCTAAAACCGTTTCCTGACATGAAACTGTCGAACTTCTTGTACCACTGCCTCGGGGCCTGCTTCAGGCCATATAGACTCTTCTTCAGTCTGCACACGTTGTTCTTCTTTCCTGGTGCCACGTATACTATCGGCTAATGCATATATATCTCTTCTTTAAGGTCCTCATGAAGAAAGATTGTCTTAACATCTAGCTGCTCTAGATGTAAGTCCTCTGTAGCCACTATACTCAAGACCATATGAATCGTAGACATTTTCACCACAGGTGAAAATATTTCGGTGAAATCGATACCTGCCTTTTGTTGAAACCCTTTCACAACCAATCTAACCTTGTACTGTTTCGAACCATCGTGCTCCTCCTTCAATCTATAAACTCACTTGTTATGAAGAGCTTTCTTACCCTTGGCTAAAGTGATTAGCTCCCATGTAAGATTAGACTCAAGAGAGTCCATCTCATCACCCATGGCCTGCTCCCACTTAACCCGTATATCCGACTATAATGCCTCTTCAAAACACTCTGGTTCACCATTATCTGTCAGCAGTAAATAATGTAAGGAGGGTGAGTATCAGACCGTGGGTCTCCTCTCCCGAGTAGACCTCCTCACAACCGGTGTATGCGGCTCTACCTTATAATGCTCCTGTGCATGATCATCCTGTGGAACTGTAACATTCGTGTCCGGTAACTCTTTCAACTCTACAAATTCTTTCTTTTCGGCCTTATTTTCTTGCACACTATCCTTATGCATCGCTTTTTCATTGAAGACTACGTCCTTGCTTCTGATGATTTTTCTATTTTCTGCATCTCAAAACCGGTAGCTAAAATCATGCTACCCGTTGCCTATAAACATGCACCTCCTGGACTTTGCATCCAGCTTGTTTCTGTACTCTACATTAATGTGAACATATGAAGTGTAACCAAACACTTTGAGATGTGCAATGTTCACTTCTTTCCCAGTCCACGTTTCTTCTGGTAGCCCACCATCCAATGGTACTGAGATACTTCTATTGATGAGATATGCGGTAGTATTCACAGCATCTACCCAAAAGGTCTTGGACAACCCTTCATGTAACCTCATGCTCCTTGCGTGCTCAAGTATGGTCCTGTTAATGCTCTCAGCCACACCATTCTACTGCAGTGTTCCTGGAATTATTTTCTGATGTTTGATTCTATTTGCTGCACAATACTCCTTAAATCTCTTATCACAGTACTCTCCCCCATTATCAGATCTGAGACATTTTACTGTTTTACCTGTCTCATTTTCTACCATAACTTTTCACTTCTTAAATACATCAAATACATTAGATTTATGTTTTAAGAAATAGACCCACAGTTTTCTACTAGCATCATCAATAAAGGAAACAAAATAATGTGAGCCATTAAGAGATAATACCTGTACCGGTCCCCACACATCAATGTGTACAAGCTCCAACAGATGCGTCTTTAGAGTGTGTCCTGTCTTCTTCAAGCTTACCCTCTTCTCCTTATCATACATGTAGTCCTCGCAGAATTCCAAGTCAATAGACTTCAACCCTGGTAGCTTCCCTTTTGACAATAGCACTTTCATCCCTTTCTCACTCATATGTCCTAACCTCTGATGCCATAACTGCCCATTCACTCCAGTTGACGCGACTGCGAGTGAACTATACGATCCTGAAGTCACATACAAAGTACCTTCCTTCTTGCCTCGAGATATCACCAAGTCACCATTTGTAATCTTCCAGGAATCACTGGTGAATGTCGTCACATAACCAGTATCGGCCAACTGCCCCACTGAAATCAAGTTACGTTTCAAACTCGGTACATGTCTAACATCCTTTAATTTTAAAGTCGTTCCCTCTTTTTGATTTACATGAACGTCCCCCTTTCGAACAGTACTGCATGACTCATCATCACCTAGGTAGACTCTCCCGAAGTCACCTAATACATAATTTCACAGAACTTCCTTACATGAAGTGGCATGAAACGAAACACTCGAGTCTATAACCCAAGGCTCATTCCTCACATAAAGAGATAAGATCAACGCCTCTGTGTCACTTTCCTCAGATAGATTCATTGAATCCTTCCCGCCTTGAAAGCTTCCTTCTTGTTTCTTAAATGCCCTGCAATCACGTTTCATGTACCCCTTCTTGCCGCAATGTCAATACCCATATTTCTCTTTCGGTCCCTTAGACTTCTTCCTCAACTTAGAATGCCCGTGTTTATTGCCTCCTTTGTTCATCGATCTTCCTCTTCCTTTAATGTTTAGAGCATTCCCTGAATCTCCTGAAACTTTTGATGCCTTTCTTCTATATTCGTTATTGAGAATTAGACTAGCCACATCATCAAATTTTAGCTTTGTCGACCCTGAAGAATTACTCACAACAATCACCAAACCATCCCAACTGTTTGACAAATTGGACATGATCAATAACGCCCTGACCTCATCCCTCATCCTAAAAAATAATGCCAACGGATTTTAACTGGCTCGTGACTGTATTGAACTCGTTTAGATATTCAGTCACACTCCCACCATCTGACATCTTCATGTTGAATAGCTGTTTCATAAGATGAACCTTGTTGGACACTGAGGGTTTTTTATACATGGTGGCTAGGGCTTCCCTTAATTCTTTTGTGGTTTTCATCTTGGATATATTGAAGGCGACGCTCTTAGACAAAGATAGTCGAATCGTTCATAAAGCCTTCATATCCAGTAAAAATCATTCGTTATCTGTCATCTTTTCTGGTTTCTTCTCTTTTCCTCCTAAAGGAATATAGAGGTCCTTCTGATACAGATAATTCTCCATCTGCATCTTTCAGAAGGTAAAGTTTGAACCATCAAACTTCTCAATTCTAGTCTTCCCTTCTTTTGTCATTGCTCCCAATAGAACTAAACAAATGACTCTGATACCAATTGTTGTGCAGCACGCCAACAATGTAGTGAACAGAGATCCAATCTCAGGTCTAATCCACGAAAGGATAAACAAGAACAAATATAAACTAGAAAAGAATTAAAGCATTCCAAACAAACCACAGATGCAAACTTCCACTATGAAGAAGAAAGAAGATTACAAGGCAATATACTAACCTCTCCCTTGGAAGTACATAGAAAACCCTTTGACCACACCTTAGAATTATTTTCCATCCCCTAGAAAAGCCCTAGGGACACCTATTTATAGTTTAGGCAACTTCCCTTTCGCACTCTTGCGAAACCAACTCAAATTTCCGCAGTCTGCATCAAATTTGGAAACGAATCTATGTAATCTCGACTGGTTGTGTAGGCTACATGACCGGTAGAGAGGACTCCACGACCGGTCGAGCATGACCCATGATCGGTCGAGAATCTCGGACTCCAAAAGTTGATGCTCACTATACTTTGAGTCGAGCCAGTCTACGACTGCTCGTGATTGGTCGAGCGAACCCCACGACTGGTCGAACAGGGGCCACAACCAGTCATGCAGTGCCCAGATGTGGCTCCACATCTCAACAGGTATCCTAGTCACTTAGGATGATTCGTTACCTGATCTCTATGCCATTTTCACATGCGAATTGAACTGTTTGCAAAACACATGGAATCAAAATCTCTCTAGAGAAATAGGGGAACCTCTACTTATGAAAGAGAGTCCGCGCTTAGTGTGTAATAAGATTGGTTATGCTAAGAATATGCCCTCAACATGGAGGTTATGCTAGTGGCAAGTTGTTCATGGGAATTACCATCTATGAGTGATTCCACCTACCTGACTATGGGATGAGCCATCTAATGTTTTCTATTGTTGTCGTTTTATCATGTGTGAAGCATACATGTTGACTCATTTTAATCGTTTGATTTAACCTAGAGATTTTGATATTTTGTCCCCACTCAAATATATGATGATAGCATTTCCATACATTGAGAGTTGATTGGCCACATGTTGACAGGTTCTATCAACACCCTTAGGCGGTAGACTCGTGGGCTGGGGATGGTGGTATGAGACACTATGCCCCAGTCATTGGCCTACACTGGGTGATGAGCCCCCCGTAGTGACCTTGAGCTTCATTAAACCGACTGACTGTAATTGGACTAATAATGGCCTGGCTAATCATGCATACATGACATATTGACAATGACGGGTGGTTATTTCTTGATGTTGTAGCACATGCCCTTAGGTTTACTGGGGTATCGTTTCGCTAGCTCCCAAACCACCAACTATCGACTTACGTATGTGATGTATGATGACTTGGTCATTATGCAGTATGTGATGTTCGCACATGATGTGTTGTGCTGATGACCAGCCTTTTTGCATGGGTGACGAGCCCAAGTCCGACTAGATGAGCATCCATAGGTCGATGATGCATTTACGCATCCATGCGCATAATAAGACTGCATTTTGTTATATTTTGTATGCCTTACTGCTTTTCATGTTATACTTCTATAAGGCGGCGGTGTGTAATCTTGTGGGAAATTCACATTAAGCTGGCCACTCATTCATCCAATGTTCAACCGTACATAGAATGTAGGTGTGAGCATGGATGACTACGGCACGGATCCTGAAGTCGATGTAGCCACAGCGGAGGAAGAGTTCTATGAGAAAGAGCTACATCAAGAAGCGGCAGAGTATTTTGGATTGAATTAGTAACTTTTGTATTTAGTTTGTTTGTTGGCACAGTTGAACTTATTGGTTTTGTATTTAGGTCCCCAGCTGAGTGGACCAAGATATTACTATTCAGTTATATGGCTTTATCCATGCTTAATTTCACCATCGCGCTTTGATTTTACTGTTATTGCCACTAATTGGATCATTAACACCCAGGTTTTCAGGGAACAAGTTGTACACTCGAGTTCTGAAAACTGGGGCATTACAACTTTACAAGCGACAGCTCCCCACTCACCCCGACATTACATGTTCCTAACATTTGTCACACGTCCGTCCACCATAGGTTTGTAGTCGAGAAGCTGCCGCCATAGAGTATGATGCTTCAATAGCATTAGGCCATAACTGTGAATCCTCTTTAATCCCATTGCCAGCACTAACTGTCACGAGAAGCGTGACAGACTATTTATCCATGCATTTACTCCTTGAGTTCGCGTTGTAGACTCAAGGAGTAGGGGGCTTCTATCATAGGAAATGTAGTCTGACCACTATCAGCTCAGCTCAACAATATAACGTAATGTACAGCTGGTATCCAACCGCTCAAGAACAGTTCCGAACAATACATAATACTGAGCCCTTGCTTGGAATCATTCATCAAAAGAAAAGTGGCACATCAGAATTAAGAAGCTGCCTAAATGAGCAATCTAGACATAGAACCACGTCCGAATTGAAGATTTCGCTCATCTCACCATGTCAAGGTCTGAATATGCCGTCCTTAGACAACCAATGAGGCTCAGTGTAGACAAGCTTGATTCCGGCCATCCTCACCAACTTAGAGGTAAGTTGGGCTTGGGTAGTCCTCAGCCGACCAGCGAAGCTAAATCAACTCCAGTAATGCATGACATGAATAACATCCGGTACACGATCTTAGTGTAACCGACGACATCACCGGTCACACACGTCTTGCCTAATGGTTGAGATCGTGCCTATAATGATGGGCCACAACGTCCTATGAACATTATAAATGAGGAACCCTCTCATTAGGATAGGTACGCAAAATCTCTCACCCGAAACCCCTCTACACTACTAAACCTAGATTCCTAGCCTGACTTTGGCATCGGAGGGTCCCCTGCTCTATCCAAGGTCTCCTTTGTTCTTCTCTTGTGTAGGTGCTTAGAGCCTGGCGAGGGTGAACTAGATTTTAGCATCAAGAAGTTTCATGTTTTATTTTCTGCAATATTTTTGAATAATAACATTAACAAAACTTCAAAATCTAAGAACCTTCTGAGAAATTCTTTTACAGAAAAATTGTCTATAACACAATTTGGCACTAAACAATCCTATAAATTAGATTCAAATTTAAGAATCCAATGATGATAAGTTCGACCATTATCATCTTATTCCCACTTAGAGTGGTGGGTCTGCATCCGGCTGACATTCAAATAGGCATAAAATGCCAACAAGATTGGAATTTATTAAAAGCAAGTTTCAAATTTTGGTTTGTGTTGGGGGCCCACGAGCGCCCACAGAGATGAATCTATGAGAGTAATCCAATTGCACAAACTAGGCAACAAGAGAACACAAATTTTTACGTGAAAAAACTCTTGTGGGAAAAAAGCACAGCATAAACAAACAGTTGAACACTATGAAAAAATAAAAATTACAAAGAGAGAGCTTACCTGATTCGAACAACCTCGAATCGCACCCTTGCTACACAACTTGAAACCCTTTGGACAAATTTGAAACCCTAGTAATATCTCCCAATCCCGTTTACGTGTATATATATATAGCCATGAGAAGAATCCCAAACGAAATCGGAAACAAAATTATGCAAATTCGCAAATCTGTGAAATTTGGTGCGATCTGATCAATGGTATTGAATACCCTTTGATGTCATTGACACTAAACCTTTGATGGCATCAAAGACACTAATGCTAAAATAGTCTAGAGACAACACATGAAATTTCAGATTCCTTTGATCGTATCAACTCAGCTTCGATGACATCAAACTTGACTTCGATGGCATCAAACACTCCACGATGACATCGAAAAATGATACCAATATATCCAGCAACCAACTAGAGAAAATCTGAAAAATTCCGGTGGGATCGAGCACTGTTCGATGCCATCGAAGGTAGCATCGAACAATTTGTCGATGACATTGACAAGCCCTCTATCTGACTCGATTTAAGACATCAAATACAATAATCTACACCATGTCTTCAATCATCAAATGTGTAACTTCTTGTCCTTCCTTGATAATTTAATAAATATGATCAAATATATCATTTAGTTCTAATTTAACCCGAAATATGATAATTACCCATCTATTTGAGGCTGATATTAAGTAGTTGACCATTAAGAATTTCATCCAATCATCATTGTAGAATATGTTTGAGCCTATGGACGGTCAACATTAGCCTTATTTTGGACTGAATTAGAAGTATTACAGAATGGTCTGTTGTGGGTAGGACCATATTTCAGTCCTTGAGTCTAGGAGTGGAATTGGACCTGGTTGTGTCAGCCACCAAAGTGACCTTGACTAAGAAAGTTTTGCTTTTAGACTTCAGGATATGGAAATCATTGATCATCCATCATAGGATTGCATTCACTTGAGTTTGTATCCATAGCGGGTGGTGGTCAAAATTAACAAAGAGGTATCGTTGCTTGACAGGATATGAGTGGAGTGAAGTAATTGGTGATGATGATATAAGTTTGAGAGATTCATTTTGCCCAAAGGTGATGGATGTCCTAAATTTATTTCACTAGCACTGGTCAGGTTCATGTTTAGTAGAGTCTCCTATGTCCTAAATTTGATTGTTATGCTTTGTCTATCCAGCTGTGACTGTTTCTAATGTTTCAAACTAATTCAACTTCATTCCTTTCCTTACTGGGTCCAACTATAAAAAAAAAAATAGAATTCGTCTATTGAAATAGTCGTAGGTTGCATGGACTTGGATCTAGCCTTGGAAGAAGTTGAGCCCCCCATTCTATCTAACTTTAGTACGGATTCAGAAAAGGCTTACTATAAGGCCTAGACCAAGTTGAACAAGATGTACCTCAAGATCATAAAGATCTCAATTTTTTAGACCATGTAGGGTGTCATGCCCAACACTGAGAAAGCTAAAGAGTTCCTGACCAAAATAGAGCACCGATTCATGAAGTCCAATAAAGCTGAGCTGAGTTCACTTCTGCATAAGCTGACTCAAGCCACCTATAATGGTTAAGGAAATATCAGGGAGTACATCAGTGGGTTGTCTCATGTGGTGGTCAAAATCCACATATTGGGCCTTAAGATTGAGGATGAACTCTTGATTTTCTTAGTTCTGAACTCACTACCCCTATAGTTTAATCAATTTAAAATAAGCTATAATGCCAAAAAAGAAAAGTGGACCTTAAATGAACTGATATCTCAGTGTGTTCAGGAGAAAGAGAGACCCAAAAGGTTGAGCAAGACAGAGTGCACACCTAGTGACATCTACTCAAGGACGAAAGGAAAATAAGAAAAGTAAGCACAATTCAAGAAAGTATTTTATGGGTCCTATGGGTGGCAATCATCCTAACTATGAGGGAAAACAAAGTAGAAAAAATGATGTCCTAAAGATAGCTGGTTCTTGTACAAGAAGCCTGGTCATCAAAAGATGGATTGCACACAATTTAAAGAATGACTCGTTTCTAAGGGCAAGAATCAAAATTTAGTCTGTTTTAAATCTATTTTACTAGATATGTCTGCAGACTCCTGGTGGATAGATTTTAGTGCAACTATTCACATATGTAATTCAATGTAGAATATGTTCCAAAGTCAGGCACCAACTGATGCAGATGTGGAAGCTACTAGAGTTTTTAGGCTTAGGATATCATCTGGACACTTTCTTGATCTACTAGATACTGTTTGTGTTCCTTTTATAAGACGAAATTTGGATTTCATTTCTCGTTTAGACAAAGATGGTTATGAGTTTAAATTTGGAAATGAAAAATTGAGTATTTTCTTATAATTTAGTTGTGATTGGTTTTAACACTTTAGTTAATAACCTTTATCAACTAAATTTGAATGTTTCACATGTCTGCAACAATAACTCCTTGCATGGAAACACTAAAGGCATCATTTGGATTGTAAAAATTCCTCTATGTGGTGGCATAAGTGATTAGGTCACATCTCTTGTGAGAGATTGGAGAGACTTGTGCGTGAAAGAATTCTTCACTCTCTAGACTTCTCAGACTTTCGAGTTTTCATAGATTGCATTCAATGTAAACATACTAGAACCAAGTGAAAGGGTGTCATTATGAGTGTAGGTCTCATGAAAGTGATTCATACAAACATCTACAGACCGTTCCTTACAAGATCTTGGAATAGACAGAAGTATTTTATCACTTTCATAAACGACTACTCTTGTTATGGGTACTTATACCTTATCAATGTTAAATCAGATGCCTTTGATACATTTTAGATCTATAAGGATGAAGTCGAGAATTGACTCGATAGAAAGATCAAAGTCATCAGATCAGACCAGGTGGTGAGTATTATAGAAGGTATGACGAATATGGGCATAATCCAGGGTCATTCTCTAAATACCTATAAGATTGTGGTATCATTATCCATATACCATGCCTGATATTCCAGAGCAAAATAATGTAAAGGAAAGGCATAATCCCACCCTAAAGGACATGGTGCAGTTTATGATTACTAGTTTAACGTTGTTAAAATCTTTGTAAGGTGATGTGTTGAAAACAACTGTGTATATTTTAAATAGAGTCCCAAGTAAGGCTGTAATAAAAAAATCCATATGAATTGTGGATAGGGCGAAAGCCTAGTTTATGATACTTAGATGTATGGGGTTGTCTGGTAGAAGTCAAACTATACAACCCGCAAGAAAGAAAACTTGACCATAGAACGGTTAGTTGCTTCTTTATTATATACTCATAAAGATTCAAAGGATTATGATTTTATTGTCAATCCTATTCCATGACAATCATTAAGTCTGCGAATGCTAGATTTATTGAGAATACTAAAGATAATGAGAGCACAAACTTAAGAAATATTGTGTTTAAGGAAGAGTGGATTATGATTCCTACCACAATCATTCAGAGAAGCATAGTCGTTCATCCAGCAACGGACCTTGAGATTCCCATGGATGACCATGTAGAGCCTCAAATACAATCCATTGATGATGAGATAAAAAACCCAATTCATAATAATGAGCATTTAAGACGATCACTTAAAGAGAGAAAATCTACAATTTCAGACAATTATATCGTCTATTTAGGAGCATGAATTTGACACTAGGGCTAAAAATGATTATGTATCTTTTCACAAGTCGAACAAAGTACGAATTCTTCTCATTGGTTCGATGCCATGAAGGATGAATTAAAATTCATGAGGAATAACAAAGTCTGGGACCTTATTGAATTGTCGGAATGGATTAGGCCGATTAGTTGTAAGTGTGTATTGAAAACTAAATAGGACTCTAAGGGCAATATTAAAAGGTATAAATCCAGAATAATTGCAAAGGGTTTCAGTCAGCATGGGGGTATTGACTTTAATAATATTTTCTCACCTGTGTCCAAGAACGACTCCTTTAGGATCATTATGGCTCTTGTGGCTCATTTGGTTTTAGAGCTACATCAAATGGAAGTGAAAATTGTGTTTCTCAATAGACACTTAAGTGAGAATGTATATATGTTACAATCAAAAGGTTTCAAAGTCATGGACTCATAATATATGATCTGTAAGCTCAAGAAGTCTATTTACTGGTTGAAGCAAGCATCACGATAATGGTACTTAAAGTTTCATGAAGTCATTTCTTCATATGATTTCATTAAAAATACCGTGGATGAGTGTATATATATGAAAGTTATTGGGTATAAGTTTATTATTTTAGTCTTGTATGTTAACGACATTTTGTCGGATAATAGTGATATTGGATTGTTGCGTGAGACTAAGAAGTTTATCAAAACACTGAGAAGAAAGATCTTGGTGATACATCATTTGTTATCGACATTCAGATTAAATGGGACAGATCACGTGGACTGCTTAGCTTGTTGCAGATAGCCTACGTTCCTAGGATTCTCGAAAGATTTAACATGCAATGTTGTACTCCTGGCCTAGCACCTATTATAAAAGGTGACATGTTTGGCCCATTTCAATGGCTTAAGAATGACTTAGAAAAGGACAAGAGGAAAGATATGTCGTATACATTAGCAGTAGGGAGCATCATATATGCTCAGGTTTATACACACCCGGATATTGCTTTTGTAATTGGAAAGTTGGGCAGGTACCTTAGCAATCCATGGATGAATCATTTGATAGTTGTTAAGAAAGTGTTGTGCTACTTGTAAAGAACAAATGACTTCACACTCACGAACAAGAGATCCGACTGTTTGGAGCTGCTTAGATATACAGATGTAGATTTTGCAGGCTGTCTCGATAGTAAGAAGTCCACCTCAGGCTATGTATTTATGACGGTTGGTGGAGCTGTATTATAGAAAGCATGAAACAGAGTATGTAGCATATCATGAAGCCACAATCAGGCGATCTAGCTTTAGAGCTTTGTCTCTAGTTTACGGGTTGTGTAGATGATCTTGAAATTATTGAAAATTATTGTGATAGTTCAGCTACAGTTAACTTCTCCGATAACAACAAGCATTCATCGATGTCAAAGCATATTGATATTAAGCATTTTGTTGTGAAGGAGAGAATTCAGAATCGTCAAGTGTCTGTAGAATTCATTGGCATGAGGCAGATGATAGCATATTCTCCTAATAACGGCCTTCATATCATGCTCTTTAAGGAACACATGATGTTTATGGGAGTTGTAGATCCCAATGATGTATTTGAATAGTGGGATTTTTTTTTTTTTAATTTTTTTTAATTTTTAAAAAAAGTTAGTTTTGATCCGATTATGTAAAGACATTTTAAAGATCTCTTTTATATGCATTAATTATTCTATTATTCAGTTTATATCTTGATTCTCCTTCAGTGTGCGCTTTTAGTTTTGAAAAGTAAGAGTTTGGTTTGTGTTTTGGTGATACGTTCAGATGGACCACTTAAAGATGGCACGTGTGATCATATTAAACGTATAATCTTCATACCACACCCCATATCCTTGATCCATGTCATTAAGGCTATAGGTATTTGTAACTGTGATTTGTTGCACTTCGAAAAATATAAATGTTGTGTTGACTACCAGGATCCAGTATCAATAGTCATGATGGACTGGATCTAACAAGTGTTACTCATAATTATCCAACGGTATTGTTTGAAATTCAGTAGGACGCTTGTTACGAACTTTCAAAAGCAAATGCATTTTACAAAATTATTTTCACAATTAAAATAAAATGTTTTGTTTTCTTTTGGAGGTTAGTGTATGCTAAGCGGGAGAATGTAAGACTCTAATCAAGTGGGCTACACATGATTATTGTTTTACATTTGACCGTTGGATTATTCAAATTGAGTGATTCAATGGGCCCCACTATGGCTGTGATTATTGTAAATGGGTTTGGGGTTGAACGCTTGAACTGTGGTCCCTATAGATGATTATTAAACCAATTATGGAAACCTACAGTGTGGAAATCCTAGAGGAGAGAAGTGTGATGGGTAAGCTTCTCTAACAATCTTTCGTATGAATAAATGTCTTGGTCTCCTCACCCACATAAGAGAAAAAATCTCACTTCCCGTCAGCGGTGTGAAGTCTGGAAGATCAAGATTCCCGTCGGCGACACCAAGGCATCGAGAATGTCTTACCAATCAGACATGCCTTAAGATTATTGCGTTGAATCTCCATTAGTGATGCATAGATGATCTGTCAATTTCTCAATATATCTTTCGCAATAAAGATATAACACCTACTCCCCTCATTTGATGACTATAAAATAGTAGCAGCAGCAATGGCTATTGACATTTAAAATAGTTAGAAATAATGTAAAAGTAAAACAATAGCTAATCTAATTGTAGCACACCATGGTCCGATTCCCTTATCCTGTTCCAGTTGTGTCAAGTAGACTCCTTTTTTTTTTGTTAGCTTATTAGTACACTCACTGTCGGTTCATACTTCACTGTTAGCCACCCCCACTAGGGATAGATACCAAGACCTCATTGTTAAAACGAGGTATCTTTCACTCAGTCTACCACTTGAGCTATGTATCAGGGTGTATGTGTCAAGAAGACTTGATGATTCTTCCTGAGTGAGTATTGAGGCACTTCCAAGTTTTAAGTTTTCTACCCACTTTGCTCGAAGTATCACTGAGTCGAGTTGACCCAGGCGAGTTTTAAAACTATGCATGCAAGGACTCCATCGAATATTCAAGTAGACTCGATACGAGTGGACAGTGAACCAAGTTTGAGCTTTCACATTTTTGAACTTCGATACAAGCTCGGAAATTTAGAACATGATTAGCCAGATTTTTTACGCCACGTAATTTCAGCTTAAATTCACCAATCAATATTCCTTGGATTCCCCATGACTCAGCTTGAAATCTCACCAAGTTGAGTTGACCCAGATGAATTTAGAGAAGAGTTAGCGAGTTCTATAAATATGCATGTAAGGACCGCATTGAATCTTTGAGTCGACTCGGTGTGACCGGACAGCAAACTGAGTCATCTTTCCTGGTTTTTGAACTTTGACACGAACACAGTACGACGAGACACTCGACATTCGGACCCTGTTTAGAAGGGGTTTTCAGCCACAAAATTTCAACTTAAAAGCACCAATCAACCCTTGGGAACCATGGGGTATTTTAGTAATTTTAACTTTGCATTTTAATTCGGTGCAACCTCCTTCCAACAAACCTCATTATATCTTCTCGTTCCTACATGTATCTTGCATATCCATCCATATTTCAGTAGGCATGGATACCAGAAGAAGCACGCCATTTCCTTCTCTCCTCTTCTTCTTGATCCTCTCTCTCAAGGCCCACATCTCCAATGGTTCGGATTCCATCAACCCAACTCAACCTCTTAGTTGGCCCCACAACCTAACCTCCCAAGGTGGGACATTTGAATTGGGTTTCTTCACACCTGGCAAGTCCAAAAACTACTACATAGGCATCTGGTACAAACAAGTCTCAGAACAAACAGTTGTCTGGGTAGCCAACAGAGAACAACCCTCCCAACTCCCTCTAATTCAATCTTAAAAATCGCAGAAGATGGCAATTTAGTCCTCCTCAGCCCCAAAAATTTGCCAATCTGGTCCACCAATTTAACATCCAAGCCGCTGAATTCAACGGTTGTGGTCCTCCTAGAAACTGGAAATCTCGTTATGAGAGATCGGTTTGATCCATCCATCGTGCACTGGCAGAGCTTTGATCACCCAACTCATACATGGCTGCCTGGAGGTTGGCTCGGATTAAACAAGGCTACAGGTGAAAAGCAACAGCTTACTTCATGGAAGAACTCAGAAGATCCGGCCCCTGGGCAGTTCTCTCTTGAGATAGACCCAGGCGGGAGCATCCAGTATTTTATCATGTGGAATGGGACTGAAAAGTACTGGACTAGTGGGATTTGGGATGGGGTGATTTTCAGCAAAGTCCCTGAAATGGGAGTGAACTATATGTTCGATTTCAGCTTCATCGAAGATGAACGGAGGAAATATTTCACTTACTCAATGAAAAATGATTCTATACTTTCAAGATTCGTTATGGATCTTTCAGGCCAGATCAAGCAGCTTACATGGTTGAAAGACTTCCATATATGGAATCTGTTCTGGTCGCAGCCGATATCTCAATGCGAGGTTTATGCTCTCTGCGGGCCCTTCGGGAGCTGCAACGGGAAGAGATCGCCATTCTGTACGTGCTTGCCTGGTTTTGAGCCTAAGTCTCTAAAGGACTGGAATTTGGGGACCTGGTCAGGGGGTTGCATGAGGAAAACCCATTTGGTGTGCGGGCAGAATGGATCGTTTACTGGTAAGGAAAATGGCTTCTGGGCTTTGCCTGACATGAAGCTTCCTGCCGGATTGCGTTCGTTGGCAGCTGGGACTACCCGAGAATGCGAATTGGCTTGCTTATATGACTGTTCTTGCACTGCTTATGCTTTCCAGGGCAGGTGTTTGATATGGAATGGAGATTTGTTGGATCTGCAGCAGCTGTCTGATGGAAATGTTGAAGGCAGGACTCTTCATCTCCGCCTTGCGATGTCTGAACTGAAGAATTTGGACGGTCGTAAGGGGACCATTACATGGGCCATTGTAGGTGCGGTTGCAGGGGCTATTTTTCTATTGAGTATTGTTGTGTTTTTTATTTGGAGGTGGCGTCAGCGACGGAATATAGAACGTTCGGAGGTGGTTCAAGACTCCTTGATTGCATTTAACTACAGAAGTCTGCAGATTGCAACGAAGAATTTCTCGGAGAAATTAGGCTGTGGAGGTTTTGGTTCTGTTTTCAAAGGGACTCTGACTGATCTAACAACCGTGGCAGTAAAGAAGCTTGAAGGGCTTCAGCAAGGAGAGAAGCAGTTCCGGATGGAGGTGAGCACGATTGGAATGATCCAGCACGTTAATCTCATCCACCTTCGTGGGTTTTGCTCAGAGGTGGCTGAAAGGCTGCTCGTTTACGATTACATGCCGAATGGTTCTTTGGATTCTCATCTGTTTGGTCAGAATTCCAACATCCTGGATTGGCCGACGAGGTACCAGATTGCGATTGGGACAGCAAGAGGAATAGATTATCTTCACGAGAAATGCCGAAACCGTATCATACATTGCGACATTAAGCCAGAAAACATACTTCTGGATGCTGGGTTCTACCCGAAGGTTGCAGATTTTGGCATGGCAAAGTTCTTTGGGCGGGAATTCAGCAGGGTTTTAACAACCATGAGAGGAACGATAGGTTATCTTGCGCCTGAATGGATTTCAGGCCTGGCGATCACGACGAAAGCCGATGTCTACAGCTATGGAATGATGGTTTTCGAGATCATATCAGGGAGGAGGAATACAGAGGAATGGGCGGTTGGGGAAAGGGCGTTTTCCCAACTTGGGCTGTGAGGAAAATCATCAGCGGCAAAATCTATTGCTTGTTGGATTACAGATTGGAGGGAAATGCGAACATGGAAGAGCTAAGCCGAGCTTGCAGAGTCGCCGGCTGGTGCATTCAGGACAACGAGAATGACAGGCCGTCGATGGGGCAGATTGTTCAAATTTTGGAGGGTGTTTTGGAAGTGAATGTGCCACCGGTACCAAGATCGCTTCAGATTCTCATGGAAGATCAGAACATGGTTTCTTTCTCTGAGTCTTCGTCGTCGGCTTGTCAAATCTCTCAGGTGCCAAACAATACTTCAATGAATCCAAGGTAAAAGAGCACTTTGTGGGCAAGTTACAAGTAATAATGATCATCATGGAGAGATCTGGACCGTCCGAATGTTCCAATTCAGATAATGGCATGGAAATTACTGTTTGTTTTATTAGCTTTGGCTTGTTTAGTTTTTGTTTCTATATATAGGCCACGTTTGGATGTTCAATTGAATTCAGTCGAATAGAGCTCCCAATTTGCGGGTTAGATTATTGTTTCAGGTCCATCTTGAAACCATGGAATCGCAATGGTGCCATTCCCACTAAGCTAATTGTTCTGTATCCGTCCGATTATTGTGTTTCAGTTGGATTGAGGATCCAAAAGCGCCATAGGTTTCTTTGAAATCCTATAGAAATAACAGCTGCATGAGATTGTCGTATTTAGATTACTATTGCTGGATTGAAGCTTCGAGGTATACTAGCCGAGTTCTATCATTTTGATCTATTATTGTTTGAATTTCTTTGAATTGAATATCCAAACCGCACATCTGGTGGGCCCACAATAAATGGGCGATGGTTGATGTAGAGCGGATCGATGACACTTTCATGTCCACGATGGACCAGAGAAGGCCCGATCAGATGCGGAAGTGATCAGAACAGCCAGAACCTTAAAATAGGCATATCTCGCAAACTTGAATCATGAGTTATTCGACCTTATATAATTTTGTGGTAGGAGAAGCTACTTTAGCCAACCAACCTGGTACTCGGGTTGCCGACATCGGATTTGTGAGATTCCATTGTATTTTCGGTAGATATGGCAAGTTGACGGATGTGTTTATCCCCTGGAACAGAAACCTCAACCACTCCAGAGGATTCGCCTTCATACAGTTCGTGTATGAGCAAGAGGCTTCCAATGCCATTCAATGCCTCTATGATAGAAGGATTGATGGCAGGATAGTGCACATTGATTGGGCAAAAAATCAGTGTAGAGGTCCCCCTCAGAAGTAGAATCCTCGGGAAAGAGACCCTTCCAACCCCAACAGGTCATCCCTGCGGAGACATGAAGATCCTAACAAGGAGTTCCCTCTCCGAGAAACAATCGCTAGAAGACCCTTAGTTAATAGTGGGGCAGAACCCCATAGGGTCGCATCATATAAGGATGTGGTGAATCTGCATAGTCGGGCTGAAGACGGGCCAGATGCTCATTCGTCCAGATTTCCCCAAACTGATATGGGGCCTCCTGACCCTTTCATGGTCCAAACTGATGGAAGCAGGGTGCAAAAAATCGTTCAATCTCTCTCCTCCATCCTTATTGCGACGATGGAGGATGAAGGGGTTTATATCCTCCACCTCATTGATCTCTTCCGTGTATCACCCCTGACTAGACTCCAGGTGGATTTTACTAGTGTAGCCCCTCTATAGATCCTCCTGAAATTCCAATCCAGAAAGATAGATCGATGTTCGCTACTGATCTTAGTCTTTAAAGGAGTATGAAGATCTTAACCATTGGCGATTGGAAACCAGAAACTGCTGCCCTCCACTATGGGGTTTGGATTCGTCTGTTTGGAATCCCTCCCCATGCCTGGTTCCCAGAGGCTATTGAGAGTGTGGCTAATAGTTTCGGGCAGGTACTGGAGATAGACAGTTTGACCATGCTAGGAGTTTTCCAAGGATTTGCTAGAATCCGTATCCAGCCGACTCCTATGCTCCACATCCACAGGCCAAGCTTCATGTGGGTGCTTGGGGAGGCCTTCCCTATCTTCGGATCCATTGAGGATAGGAAATTCGAGATGAACAAGGACTCTCACCCATCGAATTCCACAAAAGAGTGGGTTATTCACTCCTTCCCCTCTCACAGCCATCCCCCTCAACAACACCCAGTTGGTGTTCGACAAAATGCCAGCCCCAGCGACACACCCTCCAACCTACCCGTCCTTCTCAACTCTCAACCCCTCCAACATTCCCATCCTGTTAACCCACTAAATCCATCTCACTCCCTCCCATGCCCTCTCCCAGTGGCTCAGCCCCCACTATTGATTAAGTACACCAGGCAAGTAACCCCCTCCGCCTCAACTCCTTCTATTCCTTCCCCCCCTGCCCCTCCCCAACCGAGTAGCCAAAGCTATTGATTGGATTCCTAAAATAGCCTTCCCCTAGCCCTTTTAATCCCTCTGTCCTCTCAACACCTACCTAGGACTCAGACCCTTCTCCCAAGCCCATATCAGTTGTCATACCTGCTACTATCCCAACTTCTCTAAACCAAACGTGGATCCAAGGTGTTTAGAAGAGCCATCCGTTTCAGCCACTCTGGGATCTCCCACAGCAGATCAAGCAATATTGGGAGTCCTGCCCTCTTCTCTCGGATGCTTCCTGAGACGCAACAAAGCTAGAGCGGTGGGCTGTTCACCCCTGCAGCAACATAAGAAATTCCACAGTCGGGAATCTACCAGGCCCATTCTCGTTGGCAGGCCAGGAAAAGAGAAGTTTAATAAGGAAACCAACGGCATGAATTTCACAATGGGTGACAATTTAAATGATATTACGATTGATCTATCTCATTTCTTCAACCAGAAACTACAACATTCCTCCCTCGGTACTGTTGAGAGTCAAATATTGCATATCAGACCCTAACTATTGCTTGGATTTACGAACATGATACCATTTAATGCCCTATTTTAATCGTGTTTGTGATGCAAGGTACATTTGCTAGCGTGAACTGAAAAAGATGCTAAAAGCCAAAATTTAATGCTCAGATTTCACAAAACCAAGGGACGGACTCCAGGGGACCAAGATCAATGGATGTACACGTCAGATATCCAAGAAAATTGAGAAACTGAAGCTCAAGTGGCCTAAAAGTCAGCCAGAATGCAAGATCACAGGGTTTTCACCATCCGATTGGCCCGAAATTTCATACAGGGCCTGAGGACCATAAATGAACCGTACATGTTGAATTTCAGCTCCCGGATCGCTGCGGAAGAGGCCCAACGGACAGATCAGCCCTTAATCCATCAATTTTAGGCCCACCTGATATCTGGATCTGCTTCAATGTTGGTCTCAACTCATTAAATGGGCTGATAAAGCAGATGGATGGAGCGGATTTCTCATGAGCATCAAGGTGGGACCCACTTTGAGGAGTGGGAGTGCACACTAGCCGTGCACTTTCAGTGCACCAAACCAATCGAATCGGTCAGCAGGCGCTGACCCGATTTTTATTTTCAAAACAGAGACGCAACAGCGTCTGCTCTGACCGACGCCGGGTCTCGATGGTGGGCCTCACTTGTCATCTTTCTCGAAGATCCGAACCGTCCAATGACCTCTCAGCGAGCGCCTCATCACTGCCTAGGTGGTATAATTGTAGAAGGTATCGAGGATCGAAATCCGGCCGTCCAAACGTAGATTAGACGGTCGAGACATCCAACAGGTGAAACACCATGATTTTGATCCAAAACTGACCAGGTCCGACTGGTTTTTTCGAGGGCAATCGAGTGGACGGATTGGATTTCTCATCAGACCTCGATAATGGGCTCCGCCATCATCTCAGCGTAAGAGCAGCAGCCCTGTTTGTGCGTCCGCGAAACCCGGCTGCGGTGGGCCACTATATGATCAAAGGGACGATCGGTTAGATGATCCGATCCGTCCAGAAGCCGGAGAAGGGGGTTTTCACCCTTCCTATGAAGTCAGAATCACTACAATGGGTGATTTCTTCTCGTGATCTGAGATTAAACGCAGCTGTCGGTGAGTTTTCCTGCGCAGACTCAGCTTCCGCATTCCGGTTCTGCTCGGGACTGTAAAGGAGAGTAAGTTCTCCGAATCCAGGAGGGAGACACGACAATCACCTTTGTTTATAAAAGAGAAGAAGAGAGAGAGAGGAGAGGATCTCTTTTTGGGCTGATCTTGGCTAGGACGTGGAGACTGGAATGGGAGGCAGTGGCTGGACGTGGAGCATCTCAGCTTGGTTTTGGTAGAACACCAGGAGAGTAGCTCTTTTTTTATGTTATTTTATTTTAATTTTTGTTTGTTGAGATATTTTAGCCTGACCATGTTTTTGGGCTAAACCTCTTGGCTAGGGCCAAGAGGTGAAGCTTGTAGTGAGATGGGAGCCCCTATTTTATGCTTTTAATTTAAATTTATGAACTAAATTTGTTTGGTTTGATTATTAAGGGAATATTGTTTTAGTCTTTAATGGTCTGTTGTGACTGAAATTACAATGGGTTTGCAATGGCTTTGAGTATTTCCTTTGCCTTGTTATGTTTATGACGTCAGGAAGCCCTGTTGTTCACCATCGTCTCCTGGGCATGGTTGGATGTCGGTACCCTTCCTAACCTTCATAAACATGTTGACTGGTTGGTAATTAGTTTAATTCTGTTGTTTGCTTTGTCCCCTGGGCATGGTTTGGTGATGGAATCCATTCTAATTCATATACCTTTCATCTCTTGAAAATTATATCAATGTCAGTTCATTTAATTTCCATGATTTGTGATACATGCATAAGATCTCCCTGATCTCTACAAGTGGATCCTCTGAATCCCTAGTTTTCCTTCCTCTGAATTTTCTTAAGTTTTAGATTAATTATTCCACAATTATTTCTCAATTGTTCTTTGATTTAGAATTCATCTTAGTCTAGTTCTAGTTCTAGTTAGTTTCAGACTACGTACAGGTTTCAGTCCCTGTGGATTCGACCTCGGTCTTACCGAGATTATTACTACATCACAACCCTATACTTGGGGAGTGAACAAGTTTTTGGCGCCGTTGCCGGGGATTGACGGCTACGTAATTTGAAATTAATTAGTTTTAGAATTAAGAGTAAGATTAGGACTTTACTAACGTTTCTCTTTTATAGGTTTCTGAGATAGCCTTCTAAATTGGTACGCTTCTTCTTAAATCTTCTTTCTTTCTATCTTTAGAATTAAGGTTTGAATTTTAGAAAATTTCCTATTTTTAGATTTTCTATTTAGAAACTAACCCTCTTGTTTTGTAGGTTTTCTAACTCAGTAAGCTCTTTCTGACTTCTACTTTTATCTCTTTCATTAACTCACTTACTTTCTAGTTTTTCTAATTTGTTTAAGAGGTTCCTACTTTCTTTTTTTTTTTAGGATTCCTCTTTTTAGAACTCAGTAATTGCTATTCTTCTTCTTAGGAATTTTCTAGTCTTAGGCCTATTTTAGAAACTAACTTATTTTGTTTTGTTTTGCAGGTCTTTAGCTTAGGGACTCCAATTTGGTAACTTCCTTCCAACCCTCTCTTTCTTTCTAGATTTTTATTTTTCTTTCTTAGGATTAGGTTTAGAATTTGATTGAGGGCTGTGAGTGTTTCATGCCCAAGTGGGCCCGTGACAACACTCGACGTCTCTTGACCGAAGGAGGATTAGTTGAGGGGTTAACTGTCCATCGCAGGACTAGACACCGCTCGAATTCCCCTGAGTTAATTGAGGTTATGGCTGCAAATCAACCTCAAGCACTACCTCACCACAGGGATGAGGAAACACATGATGAGAATGAGGTGCATCAAGCACCCCCGCCTCGTACTTTACGAGATTATTTACAACCGGCGGGGGTGAGTACGCCCTCATGTATGATTTTTCCTGAAAACACAGGACAGATGGACATCAAGCCAGGAGTTATCCAACTCCTTCCTAAATTCCATGGGCTTGAATCAGAAAGCTCATACTTACATTTGAAAGAGTTCGATGAGATTATAGCCACCTTATACTTTCCCAATGTATCCGAGGATACAATCAGGCTGAAACTCTTTCCTTTTTCCTTGAAAGAGAAGGCAAAGACGTGGTTACATTCACTGCGTCCTAGATCCATTGGCACATGGAATGATTTACAGAGGGAATTCATAAAGAAATTTTTCCCACACCATAAAACAATTACCCTCAGAAAAGCAATCATGAACTTCGCCCAAAAGGAAGATGAAACATTCTACCAATGTTGGGAAAGGTTCAAGGATCTTGTCAGTTCATGCCCACAACACGGTTTTGAAATGTGGCGCATTACAAATTTTTTCTATGATGGACTGACATCTTCCATGCGCCAACTAGTCGAGACAATGTGTAATGGAGAATTCATGAATAAAGAGGTCGATGAGGTATGGGATTATCTCGATAGACTTGCCGAAAATGCACAATCTTGGGACCATTACCCAAAATCAAATACCACGTCTAGGCCAACTCAATCTAAGGAGAAAGGTGGAGTATATCTCCTGAAAGAAGAGGATGATGTTAATTTTAAAGTGACTAATCTCATAAGAAGAGTCGAGGCCATGGAAGAAAAGAAGGATAAGGTCAATGAAATTGTTTGCGGCATCTGTGATTGCAATATTCACACAACTGAAAACTGCCCTACAATATCTGCCTTTCGAGGAGTGTTGAATGAACAAGTCAATGCCTTAAACAACTATCAAAGACCTTTTACTGGACCTAACTCCAACACGTACAATCCTGGTTGGAAAACTCATCCAAACTTTAGTTGGAGAAATGGGCAAACGGCTACCCCCCAAGGTTTTCTCAATCAAAATCCAAATCAAGGGAAACCTCAAGAAGAACCGGTTCAAAATTCCATACAAGAGCTGGCTCAGGCGATGCGAGGATTTACTGAATTTATGCAAAAGATAGATTCTCGTATGACGGTTATAGAAAAGGGGATGCTTCCTGCACAAACGCTCCCCAATCCTAAACCGCAGTACGAGATAAATGATCCCAGCTCCTCAAATCAAATGGGGCACGCTAAATCCATCACCACTCTTAGGAGTGGGAAGATCATTGATAAAACCCTTCCGGTTAGGCCTGAAAAGCCTCAAGAACCAGAAGAGGACAATAAAGATGGATCTAGCGATACTCCACAAAAATTAGAACCGGAACTTCTAGAGAAGCCAGTTGCTCCGTTTCCCCAACGGTTGGTTGCACCAAAACGTCTTTCTAACTCTCAGGATATTCTGGAGGTGTTGAAACAAGTGAAAGTCAACATTCCTCTGCTTGATGTCGTAAAATAGATTCCTTCATATGCAAAATTTCTGAAAGACCTATGTACGACCAAAAGACGGCAGAGTATTCAAAAGAAGATTTTCTTGACTGAAAAAGTGAGTGCCATCCTGAAGCAAGACGTGCCGCAGAAATTCAAGGATCCCGGTAGCCCAACCATATCATGTGTAATCGGGAACCATCGAATTGATCATGCACTTCTTGACTTAGGAGCGAGCGTCAATCTGATTCCCTACTCGGTATACAAACAGTTAGGTTTGGGTGAGTTGAAACCCACCTTAACCACACTACAACTTGCCGATCGCTCTGTTCGTGTACCAAGAGAGATTATTGAGGATGTTTTGGTCCAAGTTGATAGATTTTACTACCCTGTAGATTTTATCATCTTGGACACCGAACCCATCAATAACATAAGCACTCAGATTCCCGTCATTCTTGGTCGCCCATTCCTTGCTACGTCAAATGCAATTATCAATTGCAGGAATGGTGTCATGACTATGTCTTTTGAAAATTTGACATTGGAGTCAAACATCTTTTTCAATAACGGCAACAACTCAGAGGATGATGACGATATCCACGACATTAACATGATTGACTCTTTCGTGGAAGATACGACACCTCTGACCTTATCCTCCGACCCTCTCGAGACGTGCCTGGCCCACTCCCATGAGTTGATGATGATATGATTAGGGAGACGTGTGTCCTTGCTGGATACTGCACCGGTACTTGAAGTTAACCGGTGGAGGCCACAATTTGAAGAATTACCACAAACTGATGTAGTGCCTCTACCGTCTAACCTCAAGGCACCGAAGCTTGACCTAAAACCTTTGCCCTCTGATTTAAATATGCTTATTTAGGTCAAGATGAGACATACCCGGTGGTGATCTCTGCCCACCTGGAGAAAGAACAGGAGAGTATGCTCATAGCTACTCTCATTCAGCATAAGGGAGCCCTTGGATGGACGATCGCGGACCTCAAGGGAATCGACCCCTCGATTTGTACTCACCGCATATATCTTGAGGATAATGCGAAGACCGCTCGGCAACCACAGCGTAGACTAAATCCAAACATGAAGGAAGTGGTTAAGGCCGAGGTTCTCAAACTATTGGATGTGGGTATCATATACCCTATATCTGATAGTCAGTGGGTGAGTCCAACTCAGGTGGTTCCTAAGAAGTCCGGAATCACCATCGTAGCCAATGCTAATAATGAACTCGTGCCGACTAGAGTCACTACTGGTTGGAGAATGTGCATTGACTACAGGAAATTGAATACCGTCACGAGGAAAGACCACTTTCCTTTACCATTCATTGATCAGATCCTGGAAAGGTTAGCCGGTCATTCCTATTACAGTTTCCTTGACGGGTATTCGGGCTATAACCAAATTGAAATCGCTCCTGAGGACCAGGAAAAGACCACATTTACTTGCCCCTATGGCACCTTTGCTTACAGAAGGATGCCATTCGGGTTATGTAATGCCCCTGCCACCTTTCAGCGATGTATGCTGAGTATCTTTTCTGACATGGTAGGGAAATATCTAGAGGTCTTTATGGACGATTTCTCGGTTTTCGGTTCATCTTTCAGCGAGTGCTTAGAGAATCTTAAATGTGTGCTGAAAAGATGTGAAGAAAAGAATCTGGTACTTAATTGGGAGAAGTGCCATTTCATGGTTCATAAGGGGATTGTCCTTGGACATATCATCTCGTCCAAGGGAATTGAGGTAGATAAGGCAAAAATCGATCTTATCTCTAACCTACCTCCACCCAAGAACATCAGGGACGTGCGATCCTTCTTAGGACACGCAGGATTTTACAGGAGATTCATAAAGGACTTTAGTCTTCTCTCTCGTCCTTTATGTAATCTTCTTCAAAAGGATGCTCCATACGAGTGGACTGAGCAGTGCCAGGAAGCGTTTCACTAAGCTTAAGGGCACGTTAACCACTGCACCCATCATGCAGCCACCCGACTGGAGCCTTCCTTTTGAGCTTATGTGCGATGCTTCTGATTATGCTCTTGGAGCGGTTCTAGGCCAGAGAAAAGATAAGAGGCCATACGTCATACATTACGCAAGTAGAACCTTAAATCCTGCCCAAGTGAACTACTCAACTACGGAAAAAGAACTCTTAGCCGTAGTGTTCGCTTGGACAAATTTAGGTCCTATTTGATTGGATCCAAGATCATTATCTATACAGATCATGCGGCACTTAAATATCTTCTTTCTAAGAATGATTCTAAGCCCCGCCTGATACGATGGATCCTTCTACTCCAAGAATTTGATTTGGAAATTAAAGATAAAAAAGGAGTAGAGAACGTAGTGGCCGATCACCTTTCTCGCCTTAATACCTCTGATTCCCTTGAGGCAACCCATATCAACGACATGTTCCCTGATGAACAACTGTTCAGAGTCTCCCACTCACCTTGGTTCGCTGATATTGCTAATTATCTTGCTACAGGTTCCATACCGACACAGTGGACTGCGCAAGATAAGAAGAAATTCTTTACCGAGGTACGCAAATTTTTCTGGGATGATCCATACCTGTTTAAATATTGCCCAGACCAGATCTTAAGGAGATGTGTACCAGACGATGAGCATCAGAGTGTCATCTCCTTTTGTCACTCACAGGCCTGTGGCGGTCACTTTTCTGCTAAAAAGACCACGGCCAAAATTCTGCAGTGTGGCTTCTATTGGCCCACTATGTTCAGGGACACTCATGAGTTTTGCAAAACTTGTGAGCGTTGTCAGAAATTGGGAGCATTGTCCCGTCGAAATATGATGCCCTTGAATCCCACTCTTATCATAGAGGCATTTGATTGCTGGGGCATCGATTTTATGGGACCATTCCCCCAATCTTTCGGGAATTTATATATTTTGCTTGCCGTAGACTATGTCACTAAATGGGTCGAAGCAATTCCATGTCGAACTAATGACCATCGCACGGTCATTAAATTCTTAAAAGAAAACATCCTGTCCCGATTTGGAACGCCTCGAGCCATCATTAGTGATGGGGGCTCACACTTTTGTAATAGGCCATTCGAGAGTTTAATGAAGAAATACGGTATCTCTCATAAGGTGAGCACCCCATACCACCCTCAGACAAGTGGGCAAGCTGAGATTTCCAATAGGGAAATCAAACACATTTTGGAGAAAACGGTTAACCCTGACCGTAAGGATTGGTCAATCCGATTGACCGATGCCTTGTGGGCTTACCGTACTGCTTTTAAAACCCCTATTGGAATGTCTCCCTTTAGACTCGTCTATGGGAAGGCTTGTCACTTGCCTGTGGAGTTGGAACATAGAGCCTACTGGGCAATCAAAAATCTGAATTTCAATCTGAACAACGCTGGCTCGCTACGCAAACTTCAATTAAATGAACTTGAAGAAATTCGGAACGACGCGTACGAGAACTCAAGAATTTACAAGGACAGGATGAAGGCGTTTCATGACCAACATATTCTACGAAAATCATTCACGCCAGGTCAGAAAGTCCTTTTGTATAATTCTCGATTACATCTCTTTCCGGGTAAGCTTCGATCTCGTTGGACCGGCCCTTACATTGTTGTTACTGCATATCCTCATGGGGCCGTCGAGATAAGAGATCCCGACAATGGCAAGGAATTTAAAGTAAATGGACATCGCTTAAAGCCATTTGTCGAGAAATTTGATTCAGAAGACATGTCCATGCCTCTGACTGATCCTGTTTACCAGGAATGATCTCCTAGTCTGATGGAGGTATAGGTAGGTTTATCGCTTTCTTAGGACTAGAGTAGTTGTTTTATTTGTCTGGCTGAAGACGGTAAACATAGCGCTCCTGGGAGGCAGCCCAGCTTTTCATTTCATTTTCTTAGTCCAATGTTTGTGGGTAACATTACTGCAAACCCTCACGAGACTACAACTCGTCCACTAGGGGCAACCTAGGGGTTTAAAGGCTTGTTGCATACGCTAAATGCAATCGAGAGCACCTGCGAAAGTGGTATAGGTAGGATTTTATTTTTGTTATTTTTGTGTTGATATCTCTCTCATGCTAGCCGACTTCCATACTGCGATCTCTTGGAAAGTCTCTCTCAATTTATCATTCAGGTACTATCTTTCTATAACTTCACATTACTTTCGTTGTCCCATGTGCATTGCATGCATATATCTTTTACATTGAGGACAATGTAGATTTTAGGTTGGGGGTGGGAGATTAGGTTACCTAATCAGTGTTTTCTTAGTCTTGAGCAAAAATTGTGAAAATTTTTAAATTTTTTTTTTTTCTGGACTTTCTAGTGAATTCGATGTGATTTGATGACCATCTTTGATTTAAAATTACAAGATATGGAATGTTGGTGATTTACTACTCTTTGATTCAGTTGCTCGTTAGATTTCACAGTTAAGTTTGAATTATTAATCCATGATTAGAAATTGTAAACATTGATTGAGTCATGATCTCACATGTCACATCTCACTTTCACATTAAGGTTTCAATTTGGTATTGAAGGGTTGACTTGGTAATCACTAAGCATGGAAGGAACCGGCCTGAAAAATTGCTCGTCATGATCAATTGAAGAAAAAGAAAATACAAATGCCTTTGGAAAGGGGTGGGCGAATAATCTTCACCATAGGTTTGCTCCCTATAGGTGTGGACTTAATTCCCCATGGATGAGATATGAAAAAGGTTTAGGTGTATGATCTTCACCATAGGGTTGCTCCCTATAGGTGAAGATTTGACTCCCCTTCTTGGCGTTACCTTTAAAAAAAAAAAAAAAAAAAAAAAAAAAAAAAAAAAAAAAAAAATGAATCAAAGGCTGAAAGAAAGAAAAAAAAAGAATGATCTATGAGGGACCTTTTAGTTTAGATTTTGGTTGTCCTGAATGCTCTTGTGGTTACCAACATTATCATGAAATAGAGAATTGAATATTAATGTTGAAAGTCGGATTTACACTCTACACCCATGGAATTCAATGTTTATTATTCTAGTTTATGGATTAATATTTGAACTTGATTATAAAATTTACCGTGTGCTTGAGTCCAAGAGAAAGTGATGCTCAACAATCATGAACCTTAGAATTCTAGTATCTGGGTGGTTTTTCAAAAATCACTAGAGTTCGTAGAAATTGTCCTATAATTCTCAACTTATTTTTCGCATATTTTGCTCGGGACTAGCAAAATGCTGGTTGGGGGTTGTGTTGAGAGTCAAATATTGCATATCAGACCCTAACTATTGCTTGGATTTACGAACATGATACCATTTAATGCCCTATTTTAATCGTGTTTGTGATGCAAGGTACATTTGCTAGCGTGAACTGAAAAAGATGCTAAAAGCCAAAATTTAATGCTCAGATTTCACAAAACCAAGGGACGGACTCCAGGGGACCAAGATCAATGGATGTACACGTCAGATATCCAAGAAAATTGAGAAACTGAAGCTCAAGTGGCCTAAAAGTCAGCCAGAATGCAAGATCACAGGGTTTTCACCATCCGATTGGCCCGAAATTTCATACAGGGCCTGAGGACCATAAATGAACCGTACATGTTGAATTTCAGCTCCCGGATCGCTGCGGAAGAGGCCCAACGGACAGATCAGCCCTTAATCCATCAATTTTAGGCCCACCTGATATCTGGATCTGCTTCAATGTTGGTCTCAACTCATTAAATGGGCTGATAAAGCAGATGGATGGAGCGGATTTCTCATGAGCATCAAGGTGGGACCCACTTTGAGGAGTGGGAGTGCACACTAGCCGTGCACTTTCAGTGCACCAAACCAATCGAATCGGTCAGCAGGCGCTGACCCGATTTTTATTTTCAAAACAGAGACGCAACAGCGTCTGCTCTGACCGACGCCGGGTCTCGATGGTGGGCCTCACTTGTCATCTTTCTCGAAGATCCGAACCGTCCAATGACCTCTCAGCGAGCGCCTCATCACTGCCTAGGTGGTATAATTGTAGAAGGTATCGAGGATCGAAATCCGGCCGTCCAAACGTAGATTAGACGGTCGAGACATCCAACAGGTGAAACACCATGATTTTGATCCAAAACTGACCAGGTCCGACTGGTTTTTCGAGGGCAATCGAGTGGACGGATTGGATTTCTCATCAGACCTCGATAATGGGCTCCGCCATCATCTCAGCGTAAGAGCAGCAGCCCTGTTTGTGCGTCCGCGAAACCCGGCTGCGGTGGGCCACTATATGATCAAAGGGACGATCGGTTAGATGATCCGATCCGTCCAGAAGCCGGAGAAGGGGGTTTTCACCCTTCCTATGAAGTCAGAATCACTACAATGGGTGATTTCTTCTCGTGATCTGAGATTAAACGCAGCTGTCGGTGAGTTTTCCTGCGCAGACTCAGCTTCCGCATTCCGGTTCTGCTCGGGACTGTAAAGGAGAGTAAGTTCTCCGAATCCAGGAGGGAGACACGACAATCACCTTTGTTTATAAAAGAGAGAAGAGAGAGAGAGGAGAGAGATCTCTTTTTGGGCTGATCTTGGCTAGGACGTGGAGACTGGAATGGGAGGCAGTGGCTGGACGTGGAGCATCTCAGCTTGGTTTTGGTAGAACACCAGGAGAGTAGCTCTTTTTTTTATGTTATTTTTTTTAATTTTTGTTTGTTGAGATATTTTAGCCTGACCATGTTTTTGGGCTAAACCTCTTGGCTAGGGCCAAGAGGTGAAGCTTGTAGTGAGATGGGAGCCCCTATTTTATGCTTTTAATTTAAATTTATGAACTAAATTTGTTTGGTTTGATTATTAAGGGAATATTGTTTTAGCCTTTAATGGTCTGTTGTGACTGAAATTACAATGGGTTTGCAATGGCTTTGAGTATTTCCTTTGCCTTGTTATGTTTATGACGTCAGGAAGCCCTGTTGTTCACCATCGTCTCCTGGGCATGGTTGGATGTCGGTACCCTTCTTAACCTTCATAAACATGTTGACTGGTTGGTAATTAGTTTAATTCTGTTGTTTGCTTTGTCCCCTGGGCATGGTTTGGTGATGGAATCCATTCTAATTCATATACCTTTCATCTCTTGAAAATTATATCAATGTCAGTTCATTTAATTTCCATGATTTGTGATACATGCATAAGATCTCCCTGATCTCTACAAGTGTAACGCCCTGAAAATCGGGGGTCGAGCATAAACTCAACTCCCGAGTTCCAGAACATCACTTATGCAACAAAATGAATGATGATTGAATGTTGACTGTATTCGTGCATTGAACATGAGTGAGATTAAGCCAAAACAGCATATCATACTCCAGAGACAGTTAAGTTTGCAAGCGGAAGACTGTGATAGATAGATAAAATATATAACTTATGATGAGTCTCCAGAGTGTGATAACATTATCAGGTTAAATAAATACAAGTGCAGTTCTAAAATTTACCAAATTTGAGGAAGTGTAATGCCTTCTATCCCAAGAACCATAACCCCGTCAATACAATACCAGGTCTTCATTGGCCTGTCAGAAAGTTACATGTAGGAGAACTCCTCCTCCACATCATAGAAGTCCGGCTCTGCTTCATAAGCATCACCATCACCTGAAACTCAACAAATCTGGTGGGTGTTCGGAACACCGTCCCGTAACGTGGGAGTGAGTGATCAACTCAGTGGAACAGTAAAGCATAGGTTAACATGTTATCAATTCAATCAAGCAGTAATGATAAAGCAGTACAAATCAAACATTTCTAACTACTCTTGTTAAGTGCGAAAATGAAATGACATGATGCTGTATGCCCTTGCCAAACCACCCTCAAGCGACATCATCTTACGTTCGCGAATGCTTACTCCCTCAGTGCGCCACATCTACAAAGCACATGCGGTGCGATGATGCTCATGATTACCAAGTTTTTATTAGTCCATTTCAAACAGCAGTATTGGGAAACTAAGGTACCTCCCTTGTATCATTCCCAAACATGATCCATTCTAGGGTCGTCAATCCTAGTTATTCTCATACGATATTATAGTTTGAGAAGCTAGTGAAGGCATCGCAAAGGGCTCGTCACCCGTCAGCGCGGATACAGATCTCACCGTATGCGGCTCAATTGCTGGCCGTCAGCTCGAGTACAGGTCTCACCGTACTCGGCTCAATCACTAGCCGTCAGCTCAAGTACAGGTCTCACCGTACTCGGCTCAACTCACACTCTAGTTGCTGTGAAAGACTCGTGGCCAATCACAGACCCTTGGAGTGTACTCGATGATACCACGGAGGACTCGTCGCCCGTCAGCACGAGCACAGATCTCACCGTACTCGGCTCTCGCCGAAGTATCGACAGCTCGAATACAGTGTCCCATACCACCATATTCGGCTCACGAGTTGATTGCGCAATGGTCACTACGGGGAGGCACATGGCCCCAGCGTAGGCCGACAGCTCGACCACGGTGTCCCATACCACCATGCCCGGCTCATGCGACTTAGCGGATCTAGGTACCATGGTTAAACGGGGATCGCCACTGGTAAGTTTGGTACCCTAGGTTCAAGCAGTAGCGACCAAACAGGGTGAACATGCATAAGGCAGATCGGGTTACTTGATGAGCTCGACTAGCGCGATCGCCCGTTGAGCTGCACGACATGAAGTGCATAAACAACTTCGTGTGGCCTAGCCACTGCCGACAGGCAACGCACGACTCGAGTTCGTCGAACACATCCCAC
Source organism: Magnolia officinalis (assembly GCA_021015155.1). Lineage (NCBI taxonomy): Eukaryota > Viridiplantae > Streptophyta > Magnoliopsida > Magnoliales > Magnoliaceae > Magnolia > Magnolia officinalis. The sequence goes on from JAJHSJ010000017.1 coordinate 4,432,558, forward strand.
GTGGCAAATGAATCTCAGCCACGAGTTCAATCTCGTTACCGATTGCCTGGACTATAATCATAGCCCCAAACACAATCAATACAGAGATATAAAGCAGTAATAGATCAGGATTCAAATCATACAATCAGTCTGGTATTATCCGTTTAGGGCTGCCAGGGCTGTTGCACGCACTCGTTGCTCCGCTCCCCCATCACCCATGACGGATCATACAACATAAATATAAATTTAAACATATGCATTACATAGTTAAAATCATAAAACAGTTGAGCATGTTATGAATCACAACACAAGCATGAGTTTGTACATGTTCAAATCCTAATCACACAACTATCAAAGGAGATTATACACATAGTGAAAAGAGGTTGAGAATCATATCTCAACACCCTTATATATTACAATTTGCTAACTACTCCACATTCAGACATTTCAAGAAACACTTAAACAAACATACATCAACATACATGACATATGTCGATCACATAGGCATTAGGCCAAATCCTTTCGCTAGGGAGTTGCCCCAATCATAACACGCGTACACCCACGACGGATAGTCATGGCAAGCAGGAATCCAAGTTCCATATTCATTCAGCCATTTCCACAAACACTTGGGCCACACATTTTAGCCTATATAGTGTATATTGGCCGTGGCGTGATTTAGGGCAAATCCTTTCGTCAAAGGGATATCGCCATACAACAATCATATATCCATGACAATTAGTCATGGCGAGCACGAATGAGAATTCTATACTCATTCAGCCATTTTCACAAACACTTAGAATACACTATTCCAACATACATAGTGTATGTTAGCAAACATGTATTAGGGCTATTCTTTCGCTAAGCGGTTATTTTATCCGCGTATACCATATTCATATAACAATTAATCATGACAATTATATTTCCAAAATTTACACATACGCGGTATTTCTAGAATACACAATTTCAACATACTAGGCATTTACACACGAGCATGTATTTCAGCGATTCCTTTCGCCAAACTAGTATTTTATCCATATACTATATAATCATACATTAAATAAACATGTCAAGCATTTTCCCGAAAAAAATACGTATACGGTATTTCTACGTATACCTAGAGTATGTGAAATTCCATATTCTACAACGTTAATCGAAACAGGAAACGGAAAGCACTTTGTACATGTGCAATTGCATGCAGATCATGAATCTATCATTATCTGACATTGAAAGCGTTGAAAAACGTAACCTATACACCTAAAGTCCGCACCTTTTGTCGTAGAATCGTAACGGAGTTGATAGGTTCGCTAAGCTTCCGTATACGGGAGTTTGGCAACCTAGAGAACGAAATAGGTTAGCTATCTCATAACCTACAACCACCCAAGCCCCAAATCAGATTAGGGTTAGGGTTTCTTACCTAGAAACGGGGCTGGAATCGCCGGGAAAAGCGATGAGAAAGGGATGGCGCAGCCCGTGTGGTGGCAGGGAACGACGGCAGGGAGGTTCTCCCACTTCTCCCTCACTTTCTCTCTCTTTTCCCTCTCTCAAATCCAAATTCGTATGGCTGCCATGAGAGAGGGTTTAAGGTCCTTATATAGCCTCAAAACTCACCGAAATAGACTCCTGTTCAAAGGTTACTGCTAATATAGGTATTTCGTCACTTTTCCAGCTCAAAAGAGAGGTTCTGGTGGCCCTCCTCGAGCCAAACGTCAGACTTAAGCTCACCACACATGGATCTATGAGGGATTACGTTTTCGACTCGATCGGATTCCCAGATCGCACGTGGCGGGCCACTTTCAGTTCAACGGTCAGTGGGCCACGATCCGAAATTCCAAGTACATGTAAATGTTTCTGAAATTTCTTAATCCGAGGGTGTAATTTGGTCTGATTCTGACGGTCTGGTTGCTTAATACTGATGCGCAAGTGAAAGGTGCCAGATCACTATTCCAGATATTTATTTTGGAATGGGATAGTGTTTTTCACACTCCCTCGCTCCGGATCGAAATAAATGGCCGTGGGACATCGGCTGGATCTGATTTTTGAGATGTTGTCAAGCCCAGTGAGGCGGTCCTAGTTCCTTAGCTTCGTGTTAATCGGACTCCCGATGTGCGGTCTAGACCTAATACGAAGTTTCGTTTATTCCCGAGAGCAGACGGGAAATGAGTTTGGTTCTAAACTTTAGGGAAACCTAGAGTCACTGATTTTGCAAGTTTTGGGTCTTGCAGATCGTATTTAAAGCGATCCCAACGGATTTCATGGCTAATCGAGTTTTGCACTTAGTTAACTTTGTTAAATTTCTAAAGGATTTAATCCTAATTGTTTTCTGGTTGAGATGGTACTTAGGCCTTTGCAGTTTGTATATAAGTGATCCAAGTTTTACTACTTAGCTAGTTTAAGATAGTGTCTAGGGCGAAAGTGCTTTGAAAAATTGAAAGCACAAGGTAGTGAAGGGTGGGATTTGTGAAGGAAATGGGTTAAGGAGCGATTTTTTTTACTGTGGGATTTAGTTTTGACAGGTTGGTAAGGTCTTAGGATCGACCCAATTACTGTGGGATTTACTTTTGACAGGTTGGTAAGGTCTTAGGATCGACCCAATGCCTAAGGACGTCTAATCCCAGGTTGGCAAAAATCCGGGATGTTACAATCTACCCCCCTTAAAACAAAATTTCGTCCCCGAAATTGGCTAAGGGTAATAAGGGAAGATTTCTATTATTCCATTCGCCTAAGACTTATTGATTCCAAGTTTCTACGCGTGGTAGGGTATATACCAGTTGGGTCATTTTAGTCTACCCCCTTTAAAACTTAATTCTTTTACCCATTTCTCTTACCCTGATGGTTTGCTACCATTTATTTATTTACTTATTTGGAGTCTCGACGACAAATCCCAATTATGTAGAGTAAGATAGCTGTTCTCATTGTTTGACCAACACGGAGAGACGTTTATGGTGGGCTTAATCCTGATACATCGATCATCTACCGGGCCAGGGTAGAAAGCTCAGCGTACCGCTTCCGAATCCTGGTGGATCCTGGTCTTCTGCTCGGCCAAGCAGTGAGTCCATTGGTAGTCGCCCAGGATTGAGAATTGGGTCAAGCCGCGAAAACTTCGCAGTTGTATATTTCAGTAACTCCGTAGTCTGATCACTCTCTAAGAGTAGGGAATGTCCATCATTGAAAGGCTCAAATTGTTTATTCTAAGGCTGCCCTTTAAGTCTCTTAGTCTAAGTTCTCAACGAGCTAGGGCCTGGCCAACCACGAGCAGTCAAAGAGGTGTATTAGGTGACTTAACTAGATTGGGCTCATAATGTTCTACCCCCCCTTAAAATTTATTGGGTATCGAGAGGAGCTAAAAATGATGGGCAATATGGTTGATGTTAGGGGCAGGTGTGAGTTTGAGGCAAGATGCCCAATCCTACTAAGGGGTTTTATCCCGGCCCAGACTTATCCTATTTATTCGTGCCTAGCTTAACAGGCAGGTTATCTTTCTTCATTCATATGGATAAAATGTATGCCGACATGGCATGTAATTTGGGACCTAATTCCTAACTATTTGTCGCCCATTTGGGTAATTCCTTGGGCCTAAAAGTCAAAGTCGCTATTGGCTATATACTCCTAATACCTTTCAAAGACGAAGTTATAAACTTTTGGTTGCAAGTGGTTCGGCCAACACAGAAGGAATGTTGTGTAGTTAGTCTGAGTCGGATACATGGACCTCCTGCCTAGCCATAACAGAAAGTTGCTATATCAATTCTTAATCCTAGTCGATTCCGACCTTCTGCTTGATCAGAGCATAGGGTTCATTGGTCACTACCAGAATTGAGAATTCGATTCAGACCGCGAATACCTCGCTTATGGATAGTTTCTCTACTCCGTGTTCCCGATTGTACTAAGTCCTTGAGAAGGCAATTCTAAGGGTCGTATTGATTTGACCTAACATTAATTCTCTAATCGTGAATAGTTTCTACGTCAAACAAGCTCCCTAAGAGTTACTAAGGAAGCCTAAAGTATTAAGGGGATTCAACAACGGAACGGGGTCTCGCTCCAACCTAATCAAGCCCACAAACGAATTTATTTATTTATTTATTTATTTATTATTATTATTATTGTTTTCAATTATCTTAGCATAATGAATCTTTTACATTCTTTAGTGCCTAGTCGCAACGTATGAGTAGCATAATCCCCTAGTTGTAATCCAAAGCCTATGCTTCTACACTAGATGATTTCATACCATTTTAAATAAAGGAAAATTGTTTGTTTGTTTGTTTGGAATTTGAGTTGCCTGAACATGAATGTAGCTACGCTCGAGCACTTCACATATGCTCAAACCAACTAAGGGGGTTCTAGAGTTCACGTTCTTAATTGGTTGGATTGCCTATACCGTCAGGTCTGTCAAAACACTGCTCTAGGTCCAAACTCTATGGGTCATATTTGTCAAACAACCATTTACTCTAAAGCTTAAGCTATCAGAGTGTTGGGTTAATGTATATCAAGGGACTTTATCACTTCAACACCCTTTGGCCAGGGTCTTCAGTTGTATTAAATGGGACTGATTACTAATCCTACCTCAGGATTGGGAGTAACATGGTTGGTAGGAGGGTGGGTGGGGATCAAAATTATTGGTAGAGGCTTTGGAAAATGAGCCTCAAATGGGGGGTGTAGGAGCTCAATTGAGAGAGAATGAAGAGGGAGGAGGTAGGTATTACTGTAAACATTGTGGAATGATGGATGGTGGTCGAAAAAGGTGGAATGTAGGATTGAGAGGGAGATTGGAGAGAGAAACAACAAGTTGGGGGGCTTGGAAGGGTGATGTGAGAGAGAGGGGAGCTCCAGACCTAAAAATCCCAAACCCCAGCCAAAACCGCATGTGCCAGGGGGTAGGGGAGGTCGGGCCGACCAAGACCAGACCTGGCCCGACCCGTACGGCCAAGTTTGGCGGAGGTCCACCTCCAGAGTGGAGGTTCCACCCCCGCCCAAAGTGGCCGGTGGGCTGCCGCCGCAGGTGGGGTGTGTTCCCCTTGGTCCCAAGGTGCCAAATGCACCCGGGTTCGACCCTGGATCTTAGTACATTTAAGTGGGGAGGCCCCCGACTCCAGTTGAGGCATTTTCGGGGCCAATTACAAACTAGAATGATTTTATATATCGTGTGACATATGATTTTGGGGTAGGAGGAGCTAATCTATCCAACTAACCCATTTACTTGGTTAGATTCCAAAGTTTGAATGGTCAAAAGTCCAATTTATACATATATTTACTACTTATAGTAAATTTTTGTTTAGGTGTTATTCTTCGTCATTTATACGTTAGAATTTATATCTGGTATGATAGGATTTAGAAAAAATTAAAGAATGAAGTGGTGCAAGGAGAGATTTTGAAGAAATTGGGTAAAAAGGGGTTTTAGGCTTTGGTGTTGTGGTTGACCCACAATCTAAGGACATTCGTCTCTAAGGAATGACTCACACCCGTCGACTGATGGCCTAGAAGTGATTCGGGATTGTTTCGCTTGATCATGGGTGTGTACGGCCCAATCTCAACGGTCGATTTCGGTTGGTTTCGCCGTTCGGCGAATTTGGAAAATCCTAAGTCAGTTTCTATGTTTCGTCGCTCCCTCCTAAGTCAGAGTGCGTCAGAGTGCGTAGTGTGACCATAACCCAGGTCCAGTTTAATCCAAATCATGCTCTGATACCATCTTGTAACGCCCTGAAAATCGGGGGTCGAGCATAAACTCAACTCCCGAGTTCCAGAACATCACTTATGCAACAAAATGAATGATGATTGAATGTTGACTGTATTCGTGCATTGAACATGAGTGAGATTAAGCCAAAACAGCATATCATACTCCAGAGACAGTTAAGTTTGCAAGCGGAAGACTGTGATAGATAGATAAATATATAACTTATGATGAGTCTCCAGAGTGTGATAACATTACCAGGTTAAATAAATACAAGTGCAGTTCTAAAATTTACCAAATTTGAGGAAGTGTAATGCCTTCTATCCCAAGAACCATAACCCCGTCAATACAATACCAGGTCTTCATTGGCCTGTCAGAAAGTTACATGTAGGAGAACTCCTCCTCCACATCATAGAAGTCCGGCTCTGCTTCATAAGCATCGCCATCACCTGAAACTCAACAAATCTGGTGGGTGTTCGGAACACCGTCCCGTAACGTGGGAGTGAGTGATCAACTCAGTGGAACAGTAAAGCATAGGTTAACATGTTATCAATTCAATCAAGCAGTAATGATAAAGCAGTACAAATCAAACATTTCTAACTACTCTTGTTAAGTGCGAAAATGAAATGACATGATGCTGTATGCCCTTGCCAAACCACCCTCAAGCGACATCATCTTACGTTCGCGAATGCTTACTCCCTCAGTGCGCCACATCTACAAAGCACATGCGGTGCGATGATGCTCATGATTACCAAGTTTTTATTAGTCCATTTCAAACAGCAGTATTGGGAAACTAAGGTACCTCCCTTGTATCATTCCCAAACATGATCCATTCTAGGGTCGTCAATCCTAGTTATTCTCATACGATATTATAGTTTGAGAAGCTTAGTGAAGGCATCGCAAAGGGCTCGTCACCCGTCAGCGCGGATACAGATCTCACCGTATGCGGCTCAATTGCTGGCCGTCAGCTCGAGTACAGGTCTCACCGTACTCGGCTCAATCACTAGCCGTCAGCTCAAGTACAGGTCTCACCGTACTCGGCTCAACTCACACTCTAGTTGCTGTGAAAGACTCGTGGCCAATCACAGACCCTTGGAGTGTACTCGATGATACCACGGAGGACTCGTCGCCCGTCAGCACGAGCACAGATCTCACCGTACTCGGCTCTCGCCGAAGTATCGACAGCTCGAATACAGTGTCCCATACCACCATATTCGGCTCACGAGTTGATTGCGCAATGGTCACTACGGGGAGGCACATGGCCCCAGCGTAGGCCGACAGCTCGACCACGGTGTCCCATACCACCATGCCCGGCTCATGCGACTTAGCGGATCTAGGTACCATGGTTAAACGGGGATCGCCACTGGTAAGTTTGGTACCCTAGGTTCAAGCAGTAGCGACCAAACAGGGTGAACATGCATAAGGCAGATCGGGTTACTTGATGAGCTCGACTAGCGCGATCGCCCGTTGAGCTGCACGACATGAAGTGCATAAACAACTTCGTGTGGCCTAGCCACTGCCGACAGGCAACGCACGACTCGAGTTCGTCGAACACATCCCACGTGGCAAATGAATCTCAGCCACGAGTTCAATCTCGTTACCGATTGCCTGGACTATAATCATAGCCCCAAACACAATCAATTACAGAGATATAAAGCAGTAATAGATCAGGATTCAAATCATACAATCAGTCTGGTATTATCCGTTTAGGGCTGCCAGGGCTGTTGCACGCACTCGTTGCTCCGCTCCCCCATCACCCATGACGGATCATACAACATAAATATAAATTTAAACATATGCATTACATAGTTAAAATCATAAAACAGTTGAGCATGTTATGAATCACAACACAAGCATGAGTTTGTACATGTTCAAATCCTAATCACACAACTATCAAAGGAGATTATACACATAGTGAAAAGAGGTTGAGAATCATATCTCAACACCCTTATATATTACAATTTGCTAACTACTACACATTCAGACATTTCAAGAAACACTTAAACAAACATACATCAACATACATGACATATGTCGATCACATAGGCATTAGGCCAAATCCTTTCGCTAGGGAGTTGCCCCAATCATAACACGCGTACACCCACGACGGATAGTCATGGCAAGCAGGAATCCAAGTTCCATATTCATTCAGCCATTTCCACAAACACTTGGGCCACACATTTTAGCCTATATAGTGTATATTGGCCGTGGCGTGATTTAGGGCAAATCCTTTCGTCAAAGGGATATCGCCATTACAACAATCATATATCCATGACAATTAGTCATGGCGAGCACGAATGAGAATTCTATACTCATTCAGCCATTTTCACAAACACTTAGAATACACTATTCCAACATACATAGTGTATGTTAGCAAACATGTATTAGGGCTATTCTTTCGCTAAGCGGTTATTTTATCCGCGTATACCATATTCATATAACAATTAATCATGACAATTATATTTCCAAAATTTACACATACGCGGTATTTCTAGAATACACAATTTCAACATACTAGGCATTTACACACGAGCATGTATTTCAGCGATTCCTTTCGCCAAACTAGTATTTTATCCATATACTATATAATCATACATTAAATAAACATGTCAAGCATTTTCCCGAAAAAAATACGTATACGGTATTTCTACGTATACCTAGAGTATGTGAAATTCCATATTCTACAACGTTAATCGAAACAGGAAACGGAAAGCACTTTGTACATGTGCAATTGCATGCAGATCATGAATCTATCATTATCTGACATTGAAAGCGTTGAAAAACGTAACCTATACACCTAAAGTCCGCACCTTTTGTCGTAGAATCGTAACGGAGTTGATAGGTTCGCTAAGCTTCCGTATACGGGAGTTTGGCAACCTAGAGAACGAAATAGGTTAGCTATCTCATAACCTACAACCACCCAAGCCCCAAATCAGATTAGGGTTAGGGTTTCTTACCTAGAAACGGGGCTGGAATCGCCGGGAAAGCGATGAGAAAGGGATGGCGCAGCCCGTGTGGTGGCAGGGAACGACGGCAGGGAGGTTCTCCCACTTCTCCCTCACTTTCTCTCTCTTTTCCCTCTCTCAAATCCAAATTCGTATGGCTGCCATGAGAGAGGGTTTAAGGTCCTTATATAGCCTCAAAACTCACCGAAATAGACTCCTGTTCAAAGGTTACTGCTAATATAGGTATTTCGTCACTTTTCCAGCTCAAAAGAGAGGTTCTGGTGGCCCTCCTCGAGCCAAACGTCAGACTTAAGCTCACCACACATGGATCTATGAGGGATTACGTTTTCGACTCGATCGGATTCCCAGATCGCACGTGGCGGGCCACTTTCAGTTCAACGGTCAGTGGGCCACGATTCGAAATTCCAAGTACATGTAAATGTTTCTGAAATTTTTCTTAATCCGAGGGTGTAATTTGGTCTGATTCTGACGGTCTGGTTGCTTAATACTGATGCGCAAGTGAAAGGTGCCAGATCACTATTCCAGATATTTATTTTGGAATGGGAATAGTGTTTTTCACACTCCCTCGCTCCGGATCGAAATAAATGGCCGTGGGACATCGGCTGGATCTGATTTTTGAGATGTTTGTCAAGCCCAGTGAGGCGGTCCTAGTTCCTTAGCTTCGTGTTAATCGGACTCCCGATGTGCGGTCTAGACCTAATACGAAGTTTCGTTTAATTCCCGAGAGCAGACGGGAAATGAGTTTGGTTCTAAACTTTAGGGAAACCTAGAGTCACTGATTTTGCAAGTTTTGGGTCTTGCAGATCGTATTTAAAGCGATCCCAACGGATTTCATGGCTAATCGAGTTTTGCACTTAGTTAACTTTGTTAAATTTCTAAAGGATTTAATCCTAATTGTTTTCTGGTTGAGATGGTACTTAAGCCTTTGCAGTTTGTATATAAGGTGATCCAAGTTTTACTACTTAGCTAGTTTAAGATAGTGTCTAGGGCGAAAGTGCTTTGAAAAATTGAAAGCACAAGGTAGTGAAGGGTGGGATTTGTGAAGGAAATGGGTTAAGGAGCGATTTTTTTTTACTGTGGGATTTAGTTTTGACAGGTTGGTAAGGTCTTAGGATCGACCCAATTACTGTGGGATTTACTTTTGACAGGTTGGTAAGGTCTTAGGATCGACCCAATGCCTAAGGACGTCTAATCCCAGGTTGGCAAAAATCCGGGATGTTACAACAAGTGGATCCTCTGAATCCCTAGTTTTCCTTCCTCTGAATTTTCTTAAGTTTTAGATTAATTATTCCACAATTATTTCTCAATTGTTCTTTGATTTAGAATTCATCTTAGTCTAGTTCTAGTTCTAGTTAGTTTCAGACTACGTACAGGTTTCAGTCCCTGTGGATTCGACCTCGGTCTTACCGAGATTATTACTACATCACAACCCTATACTTGGGGAGTGAACAGGTACCACCATGGATACCCTGGATCTTCATCGGCAACAAGAACAAAAAGTTACGGAGCCCCCAATGCATACAGAAGTTCACCCCTCAGCGAACAGAATTATCCGAAAGCAGGTGAACAGATCCAAGGTGGGACATAAACCAACCGGCAAATGGTATAGCAGACTACGCAAGTTGAAGCGTCGGGTAGTGAACTCAGGATGTGTTACAGATGGATAACGTGATTATTTGGAATGCGCGTGGTGTCGGGAATGCGCCTATGATCAGAGCTCTCAAAAAACTGGTAAAGAATTCTAACCCCTGTTTACTGGCGATCTTAGAACCTATGCAACCTGAGGGTAAAAGGGTAACGTTGGGTCTCAAATTGGGATTTCACTGCTCGGTTTCAAATGGTGATCAGGGAGGGAAAATATGGGCGTTCTTCAAGAATCAGCTAAATGTTTCAATGGCCTCGGCCTTGAATCAGATGTTGACCTTAAACATCACTTCTCCTTCCATCAGAGATCCGATCGTTCTCTCGATTGTGTATGCGTGCTGCTGCAAAATCCAAAGGCAGACTATTTGGAATGAGATTGAAACTCTTAGTAGATTGGTCAAGGGGCCTAGGCCATTGTGGGGGATTTCAACACGGTGGCGAAAATAGAAGAGCGGAGAGGCAGCCGCACCCTTGATAGAACGAGCATGGCTGAATTTGCTGAGATGATTCACGACTCCGATCTTTTAGACGCGGGGTTCGAGGGAAATCGTTTTACTTGGTGTAACAACCGCGAAGGCAATGCTCGGGTGTGGGCGAGGCTGGATAGAGTATTGCTCAATACCAACTGGGGGACTAATTTTCCTCATTTTAGAGTCGATCATCTTCTCAGGAGCAAATTGGATCACGCTTCGCTGCGGCTCGCCTTCCCTTCTCCTGTGCCCCCAAAGGTTAGGCCTTTCGTTCAAATTCCTCAGAATGTGGACTCTTCATGCCTCGTTCCTCCAGATTATCAAGAAGGCGTGGGAGGAAGATTGTTCCTTGCAACCGTTGCTTAATGTTCAACTCAAGTTGAAAAAAAAAAAAAAAACAAAACAATTGTTGAAAGTTTGGAATAAGGAAATTTTTGTAAATATCTTCTATCAGATTCAGAGAGCAAATGAAGAGTTAGAAGGGATCGACATCAACATGCAAGCTACTCCCTCGGATGAGCTTTTCTGTCAGTCCAATGAGGTGAAGCAAAAGCTTGCTCAGCTAGAGTAAATGGAGGAGGTTTTTGGGAAGAAAAAATTCAGAAATTCTTAGCTTGAGGAGGGTGACAGGAACACTAAGTTCTTTCACACGTCGGCTACTGAAAGAGTTAGGTGGGCAACCATCGCCTCTATCAGGAATGCGTAAGGAGAAACGGTCTCTACTCCCCTAGAGATTAAGTCCGAAGCGGTCAAGTTCTTCGAAGACCTTTTTCTAGCAGAGCCTACCAGTCCTGATTCCGAGTTTGTCCTGGCTATCCCCCAGGTCATAAACCAGATGGATAATGATGCTTTGCTGGCCCCACCATCGATGGAAGAGGTTAAAGCGGCTGTTTTTTCAATCCCCAAATATGGAGCCGCGGGCCCCGATGGTTTCTCGGAGGCCTTCTACACGAGCTGTTGGGATATCGTGGGTGGGGACATCCTTAAAGTTGCGGCTAATATGATGCCAGGGGCCCCACTCCCTAGAGCGTTTGCATCAAACCTCATTTGCCTCATTCCCAAGTCCCAGCCCGCCATAACTTTTACTGATTTTCGACCTATTAGTTTGTGTAATGTTATTTATAAAATCTTTGTCAAACTTTTAGCTAACAGGTTAAGTTCTTTATTACCTAAGATGATCTCGTGGGAACAAGGTCCCTTCGTCCAGGGGAGATCCATAGTCGAAAACATAGTACGCTCAGGAGGTGATTAGAGATATCAATAGAAAGGTCCGCGGGGGGGGGGGGGGGGGGGGGGGGGGGGGGGGGGGTAATCTTATCCTTAAACTTGACCTTGAGAAAGCATATGACAGGGTTAGTTGGAATCATCTTAAGCAAGTTCTTCTCAAATTTGGCTTCAGTCAGAGGTGGGTTCAACTTATGGAAGTATGTTGGGGGAACAACTGGTTCTCCATTCTTATCAATGACGAATTCACAGGCTTCTTCAAATCATCCAGGAGATTGAAGCAGGGAGACCCACTATCCTCAGCCTTGTTTATCATTGTTATGGAGGCTTTGTCAGTAAATCTCAACCTCTTGCTTGCAGGTGGCGGTTGCCAGCCTTTTGCAATGCACCGTGGCAGTCCCACCATCTCTCATTTACTTTACGCAGATGACATTCTGCTCTTTACCAACGAAAATAAGGAGACTCTTCAAGTCCAACCATTTCTGACCTTATTTCAGGAAGTAATAGGGCAAAAAATCAACACCCGTAAGAGCACTTTCATCTGCTCTAAATCTCTTCGGCCACATAGGATCAGATCAATTGCAAGTATTCTTGGTTTCCAGAAAGGTAGTGAAGCTATCCATTATTTGGGTGCCCCTCTTCGCCTGGGGAGAATCAGAACGTCGGAGTTACAATTTCTGGTGGAGAAGGTTGAGAGGAAGACTTCTGGTTAGGCCGGAAGACAGATCACTCAAGCAGGTAAAATCACACTTATTTGCCATGTTTTGGGCAGCTTCCCCATCCATATCATGTCAGCGATGCATATCTCGCGTCAGGTGATTGATAAGTTAGAGAAGAGCTTTTCAAATTTCTTTTGGGGCTGGGTAGATGGGAAAAGGAAATTCCATTGGCTGGCGTGGAATAAAATTGCCAGGCCCATCGAGGAAGGAGGGCTAGGTGTTAGATGTCTGAAGGAAGCCATGGATGCTCATCGTCTAAAGTTAGCATGGGCTGTAAAGTTCGGGGATCATTCGGGCCCTTGGGTTAAGCTCATGCGTAGCAAGCATAGCAGGGATCTCCTCTCCAACACTCTATTACCTTCTTCAATGAGCCCGTCGCCGTTGTGGAAGAGAGTAAGGGCTCTTTTTCCTCTACTATTGGAGATAGTCTAGTGGCAGGTTAGCCGCGGTGATCTGAACATATGAACAAAAAATTGGATGGGTAGGGGCCCCCTCCAGCGCCTGGTTGACAGCCCGATTTCTCCACAGCTCAATGATTTGCAAGTGAAAGACGTCCCCGGATACTCAGGCCCTCTCGCCCCCTCTCGGGTTTTTTCATTCTTTCCATAGCAGATCATCGATGATATTTTTAATGGCGGCTTTGTAACAACTGATGATAATGCAGAGTGCGTATGGCCTCTTGAATCTTCAGATACGTTTTCCCTGCGGTCAGCCTGGAGACTGTTGAGAAGCTCATCCCCTCCCATTCAGTGGGCCAGCTAGATCTGGCACGGCTCGCTCCCTCCAAAATCCTCCATCTTCATGTGGAGAGTTCTGCAAAATGCGACTCCAGTTGAGAACAGAGTTCAAGCAAAAGGGGTGGCCCTCGCTTCTAATTGTTGTTGCTACCTTGGAGAAGGAAACGCCAGGTCGTAGGTGGAGTCCATTGCTCATCTCTTTCTCACCGGGAATCATGCAACAACCCTCTGGGCTGAGTTCGGTTCACTGTGTGGCGTCCCCCACTTGCACCACAACTCAGTTGAGAGTAAGCTGATTCACTAGAGGAATGCAGCAGCCTCGGGATTTGTACCAAACTTGGTTAGATCTCTGCTTCCAATCCTCATTCTGTGAGAGATTTGGCATTCCAGGAATGTCGTCATCTATGACAACTCCCCTATGAACATTAAAAGATCTAAGGCCCGTGTCAGATGGTGGGCCAACTTGGTAATCGGAGCAGACAAGATGGATAGTCTTGACAGGCCCCGTGGATCCAGTCACCTGAAGTCGACCACGAATCAGAGACATTTTGCCTCAATTGTAGTGAAATGGAGAAAACCATCCCTCAGGTGGGTCAAATTAAATGTCGATGGCTTAGCGTTAAGTAACCCTGGCCCCTCTGGTGGGGGTGGTGTCTGTAGAAATGACAATGGAGCCTTCATCTTCGGTTTCTCAGTGGCCTACAGGGTTGGCTCTAACAACCTAGCGGAACTTCGTGTAATTCACGATGGGATGGTGCTCTGCTTGGAGAAAGGTATGTAAAGAGTTATGGTTGAGTCTAATTCTAACTTGATGATTACAAGTCTCACTAATCAGTCTAACATTCCGTGGAAGTGGAAACCTTGGATTACCCAGATTAACCATCTGTTCTGGCTGGGCAATTTCTCCTTCTCTCACATTCTCAGACAAGGTAACAGTCTTGCAGACGGTATGGCCCGAGAAGGGAGCCATCTAGAACTAAACTCGATTCATATTCATCCAAGGACTCTCCCGCTTCAGATCCGCGGGTTGATATTTTTGGATAGGGTCAGGCTAGGGTCGCTCAGAGCAGTCAGTTAAGGCTAAATGCTTGATCAGTTTTTGTTCTCTGTCCTTTGCACTTTGCTTGTATATAGGGAGTCGTCTTTGACTCCTTACGATAGGCCCTCTCTATATTTTTTGGCACGAGGGGGCCCGAAATATTGTGTAGGGCTTTGATAAGCCTCTCTTATTGTTTGAAATGAAAATAAAATGTTATATATATAATATTTTCATTAATTGGTTGGAATGGTAAGTTTGGTAATTTTCGTGAAGTGTTAAGGATAAAATATTTTCCATTTTAGGATTTTTCATAAATAAAGTTGGAAAAGGCTTATGGTAAGAGTGGGCTTGATAGGAAAAAATGAAAATGATTTCATATTTGAGTTGTTATCAAAAGTGAAAATTTAGTTTTTGCTAGTAGTGATTGACCCAATTTGACATTTGATTAGTTAGACGTTGATTGTGGAAATAATTGATATTTTCTGGAGGTAATAAAGGGATACCGGAAATTAAATTCTCGATACTTCCCTTTAACTTGAATCCAAATGCATAATTGGTTGGCTTTTGATTGTAGAGACTCAGACTTTTTTAGAGTAGAAATAGGGTAGTGGAAAATAGATTTTCACTGTGTATTTTTTTACCTGAATTTAGATGCATGATTGACAAACTATTCACTTTGGGGAGATGTGGTAGCTTCTTGATGCAAAAAGTAGCTAATGGATTTTGTATTTTTCTTTTACTGCAAAAAGGTTAATCTGACCTCATTTTAGGGTATAAATTAATAGGATTCAACTTTGGGTTGATTACATTGGGTTGGTCTAGGATGAACTTGGATTAGTGTTGTGGTTCTTAACATCAAGAGAGATGGGATTTATTTGATTAAAATAAGATTGATAATTTGGTGGTCGGGCGATGTGTTTAGAGATTCATCTCTTTAGTAAAGGTTGCATACAATTCAATGATAAAGCCTTAGGCACCCTACCATAGTCATGCTTAGAAGTGGTTTGGTTTGTTATGACTTATGTGTCTGTGTCAGTTGTTCGTTTAGTAAAGTGTAATTCGAGTGTATCCAAGTGTGAAATGATAGAGGTAGCTACACTACACGTTCTACGGTTTTATGGGGATCCAACTGATAACTCGATAAACACACACTACCAGAAAATAGGGAAAAGGCTACGGATAAAAACCGTAGCTAAAGGTCTATGGCTACGGTTTTAAACCATAGCACGACCGTAGCCATTGGTCCCGTAGCCATAGGTATTAAAGCTATGGCTACGGATCAAGGCCGTAGCCAAAGAAATAATAGATACAAATTAAATCCATAGCCATTGCTTCTGTAGCATTAAGGAATTTACAACTACGGATTATAACTGTAGCTAAAAGTTGAGCAAGAACCGTAATTATAGGCTTAAATTAGCAACAACTACAGTTTTCAGATACAAGGCTACGGTTCATAGCCGTAGCTAATGAAACTATAGGTACGGATAAAATCCGTAGTAATATTGTCCGTAGTTTGAAATTATATACAACTACAGATTTTATCTGTAGCTAAAAGTCATATGAGAACCGTAGCAGAAAACTGAATTTAGCAAGAGCTACGGTTTTCAGAAAAGGGTTGCGGTTAGTAGCCGTAGATAATTCTTATTGTTAATAAAAAATTAAATTTATAATGGCAACTCTTACCATTGTAGTACACCCTGATAACAATCATTCATTCATTCATTCAATCAATCAGCTAATATAGATAAATACTTCATGGCTAAATCATTCATTTAATCAATCACAATCATTCATTCATTCAATCAAACACAATCATTCATTTCCATTCACAAAAGTACAATGCCAACATAATAATTATGTCTATTTAAAATTCTCATTAACAACAAGATCCTTTTGTTATCAACGCCTTTGGTTTTAGGGAACGGTGTGAAACCCTTCTGCTGCAACTCGAGGACCAGATTTGCTATCTTCCTGTTACTCACAATAATCTCACTTCCTACCACCCCAATGATGAATCTGACTTTGTTAGACAATCTCAACACTTTATTTCAAGATTATCCAACATTACTTTCTGCATGAAAGTAGCAAGTCAATACTACCATCTTCTCAATTACCACGGGGGGCCTAGATCAAAGCTCACCTTTCTCTTTACATAGAACTCAAGTCTTAAATGAAAGAATTCTTCAAGAACTGCAAGAAAAGAAGGCACGGTGATGAGAAAGCATATATAGATTTAAGAAATTCATGGCAAGCATATAGAATAAACAAACTTACTTTGTTCGGGACTGTCATATTTCTTGATGACACCCCTCACGTCGAATGAGCATATCAATGATCTTACCATGACTGAACATGGCCATCCCAAGACCTGCATTCAACAAGATTGTGACAAAATTTTCCATGATTTGAGGCTTCTTAACAACCCATCTACAGTAAGAAAGATGTTAGAAGAAAATCAGATTCACATGAAAAGAGCCGTGGGCCCTCAATAGAAAACTACAAATGTTAATGTTATTACAATTTGGCCATTTCACTTCATTAGATTAATAATTACAATTCAAATTGATAGCACACCCATCCTTGACAAATTTCACCACAAAATCCAGATGTGCTAAAATATTTTTACCAATTTCGCACTTTCCCATGAGATCATTTCCATCTTCTAGACTAAAAATAAATAAATAAATCAAAGTCTTTTTTTTTCTTTTTTAAAAGAAGATTCCACACCTATCCATCCTTACAATTTCAAAAGAGTCCTTAGAGTGCAACATGCTATGAACTTGAAGAGTTCTTTGCTTCATGTGACACTTATAAAATAGATTTCCTTATCTACACAAAAGCATGAAAAATGATCTTTTTTTTTTTAATTCCTGGAAGAATCTATTGTTAGCAAACATGATTGGACTAATAATAAAAGCAATAAAAAGATGCAAGAATTTCAGAGAACTAATGTCTAATCACTTCGTGACGTGGCAGAATCATAAACCTCAGCCCCTTAGAAAAATAGGATCTGAGAATGAAAACATGCTAGTAATAAAAGAATTACAAAGATTAACACAATAGCAACTACTGAATATATATCACTACATAGTTAATGTTAAAATTGCAACATGTAACAACTAAATCCAATTTTTCATTTGTCAATCAGTTCATCTTAATAGATAAGAAAACATACAAACTTTCATAAAGCAGCCCAAGAGGAAAACCTAGAAAGCAGTAATTGCAAACATTGAGGTTGCGTTTGGATGTTCAATTGAACTGAACCTCAATTAATTCAATTTGAGAGAGAAAACTTCTAGGGTGAGCAGCACCATTCTAGTTCACGGTGAGAACAAACCACTAGTTGCAGTTCCTTGTGGTTCAAGTTGGATTTAAAACAATAGCAATCACAATTTGTAGCAGGTTCCCTAATCATGAATGAGTTGAGCTTAGCCACATTTTGGTTATTTCCCCTTTATTGAATTCAGTTATTGTTATACAAGTCGATCAAACATCAAAACATAAACAATATCAAATGAATGCATAACCACTAATATGAATATTGAGATTGTCCACTATAATGATTCTTGATTCGTCAATGAGTTTAGATTTTGTAACGAGTATCAAGAAACTGTTACAAACACAGCGACAAGCATTTACATACCCAAAGAAGTAAAGCACTTCAGCTACTTGCTCTGCAAGGTCGTCCACACTAAGCAAGGGAGAATCCGAAGAAATGACGACAGCTCCCAACTGCAGCGACTCTTAAACAAAAGACAACAATATGCATTAAAATCAAAACCCTGAAAAACTAAAATAAAATTTGCACTACCAACCAGCTGTTCCAAGCTAAGCCTAGCCAATTGACACCCTTAGCTGCAGCTTCTAAAACATTTTGATGCATTTAAGAAGAAAAGCTGACAGAGATGTTATAGATGGATTTATTTATTTATTTTGAATTTGAATTTATTACAAGAAAAGAAATGATAAAAAGATATGATCTAAAGTCACCTTAATGGAAAAACGAACTGAAAGATAATTGCACTAACAAGCATTATGTGACATCAGAACCTAGTAGTGGCAATGGACAGGGGAAACGACCTTATACCTTCAGGGCTTGGAATCTTCGACTTGGTTGGAGGGCTAGACCTGAGCTCAAAATCTATGTGCGGTGCCCGAACCTCATTTACATATGAAAGATACTAACCTCATTCTATCAACAACAGACAAACTCTGATCTCCCTTTGTGAGTAGCAAGAACTATGGCCTAGGTTCTATCATGCTAATTGTCACATCATTTACCGAGTTAGCCACAGATGGATCAGCAGATTCTACGACTCAATTCCTCAGGAAACTTATCTTTCCCTACTTCACCACCAGTACAACCTAGGATCAGTTGGTCCAGTTTTGTGCCTAAACAACTCATCCTATGTCAGACTAGTCATATCAGTATCGGCGATACAACTCAATCCAAAACCAGTATGAGACACTCTGAAACTGACTTTTAACGCTCACTAGAAAGGGCTTAAGTGAGTGTTGTTTGGGAAACATCAATCACCCATATAGACAGAGATCATGCATTGCATGGTTTTCAAAATCAGATAAGCAAAACATTAAAAGCATCATGCCTATGAAGTTTTAACGTCTTTCTTTCCTTCCTCAAATTTACCTTTTGTCTAATCATGAAACCCAGTCATTGTCCAGATTCTAGTGAGCTCAATCAACAATATGAACTAATTAGGTGAACTTCTAATTTTTGGATATGAAAAGGGATAATAAATTCAACCTTTCTTAGCTTTGAACCATTGATAATCTTGATATCGTGAATGACAACAACATGCTTTTCAGCCAGAGCATCTGCAGGGTCTTGTAGGACAAGACAGTGATAAGAATGCTAATAACAGTTCATCTATGACCAGAAGACACTTGTTTTTTTTCTTGGGCAGTCCATTTGGGAGATCTGTATTGTCCTCTACATCCATCAGCATATAAACATCACACCAATCAGACAATTTTAACCATCTGATCAGTAACCTATAAAATGCCAGTCAATATCACTGTGTCTAGCTTCTGCCTTGTAGCATTGACAAAAGGAACATAGCAAGAACACTAGGTAAGAGATTGAAAAGGCCAAGCTATATGTCCTAGAGGGGGGGTGAATAGGACTATGCCAAATTTAAAATAAAATTAGCGGAAATAAATTAAACCAATAACCTTACAATCTGAATCAATTCACAAAGCTAAATTTAAATCACCTTGATAAATAGGTATTGAGAGATTGATACAAATTCAGTTCTAAGGACAACCTTACACCATAATAAACAAGGGCTTATGGTAGGACGACCTTATTTCTAGAACCTCTTTTGAATCAAGGACTCAATTTTAATATAAGTAAATGAAATAGCAAGGAATTGAAATTAAATGCAGAAGTAAGATCTAAATTATTACAACAATCCCCACACTTGCTTGAAATGTAAATGGTTACAACATTCACATCCACTTGTACATTCCACACAATCAAATGATAAAAGATATGAAAATTAAGCAAGTATTCAATCCACAAGATAAAGAGTTATAGTGGTTCGCCTGTGTGTACACCAACTGTTTTCCAACAGCCACACAAAAAGCTACTCCACTCCTAATATCCTCACACAGGGGATATTAGCGTTCACTATCAAATAGGTTTTCACAGGTTCACCAAAAACCTTTACAATTGTGTCTTTTTCACTTGGGCTTACACAATTCAAAAACCCCTCTTTTCTGAGTTTTCTGGTTTTCCTCAGACAACCAATACAATGAGATTTTTCTGGTTCAACCTCAAACAAAACCAGTACAATGAGATTTTTCTGGCTTAACCTCAAACAAAACCAAAAGAAATGAAATTTTACAGAATTGTAAAATACCTGGATTTCTCCTTTTTCGTAGCAGCCCGGTAGAACCAATCGGAGTAGATGATTGAATGTCAAAGTTCAATTTCCAATACTCAGATTCATAGGGTTCTAAATTCTAATTGATTTTAGATTTAACTCGTTGGGCGTAGCTATATTTGATTTTGATTCCAAGAAGAAGGAATAAGATAATTCCTCTTTTCAAATAAGATTGGAATATAGAAACAAAATCAAATTAAATAAGCTAGCAAAAAGGAATATTAAATAAGCACAATCTAGCTTAAAATAAACACAGACTTATCTCAGAGTGATCACTTGAAAATTCTTGAATTGAATCGAGTTGAAGTGTGAAAACTCTGAATTTCGTGTTCAATTTATAGAAGCAGAAATTGCTCCTACGACTGGTCTTAGAAACCTACGACTGGTCGTAGCTCTAACAGATTTTTGAAAAAATAAGCGCGATCATTGAAAGCCATTCTACAACTGGTCGTGAGTACCCTACGACTGGTCGTGGGTCACCTACGACTGGTCGTAGATTCCTACGACTGGTCGTAGGACCAGTGATTTCGTTGCTGGACTTTAAGTCGTAGCTCCACGACTGGTCGTGGATGAGTCGTAGCCATTCCTACGACCGGTCGAAGGACCTCCAGGACTGGTCGTGGGCGTACCAAAAATTCCGAAAAATCTTCAACAACTTTAGGACTGGTCGTGGAATTTCTTGGACTAGTCGAACCAATGCTAGGACTGGTCGAACAAGAGCTAGGACTGGTCGTAGAATAGACCAACCTTGTGTAAAATAAATATTTGATTAATGTATCCAAAGTGACCTACTTAAAGGGTCAACCTAAGGTCATTCAAACCTGAACCATGTCGTATGGACATTGAACTTCAACCATTCAACAAATGTAGATAATTTGAATCATATCAGGCTTGAGATCTTGAACCATATCATGCTTGAGATCTTCATCAACATAGAACTACTTCATGCGTTGTTTCTTTAGATTTGAACTTCAACATTGTAGCTTCTTGAGGCTTCAACATGTAGCTTCTTGAGGTGTCTTGAATTCCAATAAAAGATCATACAAGTACAGAACACAGATAGATGTTTTGGCACACCAAAATTTGACAACCAAAGGAGCATGAGACCATAACACTTACAATCTCCCCCTTTGTCAAATTTGTGACAAAACACCCAAATTATAATACTTTCAATACTTCCAATTTAAACAAAGTACTCACAACAAGTACAACTAGAGAAGCATACACATCACAAGTTAAGCATGCACAGATATATATAATAACTAGCATCATTCTCCCATAAGAAGCTTAACTCCCCCCGAGTAATAGGAGTATAAACATCAAATAAAGCCAAATAAAGTCACTCCCAAAACTTCTCCCCCTTTTTGTCACAAAATGACAAAGGAAGAAGGGCAGAAATGATAATGAATATAGCAGTTAGAATATAGATTCAAGAGAGCTTTAGTGCATAATTCAAAAAGTCAGTGAGCATGTAAAGTTCAGATAAAAAAATATATATATATTACAGACCCATCAAAAATTCAGTCAGAACCAGAGGATGGAGCAGGATTAGAAGGATCAATTTTGTGTAAACCCTTAGCAATACGCCTCATATATTTGCGTAGATAAGAGAATTGCGTGTCTTGGGTAACACGAATTTGAGCCACCTGCTCTTGAAGGGAATTCAATCTCTCATCAAAATCAGAGGGCTGAAAATCAGGATCATCAGCCGAGTCTGACTCAAGTTCTTCAAATAAATCATCCATATTCACGTCTTCAGTAGGATCACCAGCTTGACCAGCATCTCTTGCTTCAGCACCACCGCCACCAGCATCCACTTGGCCGTCAGCCAATTCTAAAGTCATCTTGTTAAGATTTGAATTATTGAAGGGGAGATGATGGATGGGTTTTTCTCTAGTAGGCATAGCAACGAGCATATGATTTGCCAGCATAGTCAACAAATAACTAAAGGGTATATCACTATGTCCAGGATGTTGACGAGACAGAATAATGGAATGACAAATTAAGGAAGGTAAACATATTTTTGCACCAGAGATGACAGAATGCAAAACACGAACCATAAAAGCAGTGAGTTCGGTTTTATTATCAGCACGAGGATAAAGATTAGAGATGAAAATCCTATGTAGTACTCTGTGTCTGGGTAACAAAAATCTTGAGGGAAGTGCATGACCTTTATGAGTCCAATGAACATCCAAATTACATAAATCTCTAGTAAGCATTCTACGTTCAGATTCAGAGAGACTGTCATGTAAAATATTAATTGGAATGCTCTCATCATTGACAGGTATTTCCATAATATCAGCAATCAAATGTCGATCCACTACAAACAATCCTTCTTGAGTATCAACTTTAAAAATTAAATTCTCAAGAGAAAAATCACAGATACATGCAAACATGGATTGGGCAATGGACTGGTATGCAGGTCCACCCCAATGTAAGATGTTATCCCATCCCACAGATTCCAACAGAGGAGGGATACCAAATGAAGCAATGTGATTAACATTCACAGGACGCTCAACAATAATATTTCGCATACGCAAATCCCGAACATTTGGAGGATCATTTTCAGGAGACCGAAGATGACGTTGTACAATGGAAGTTGATCTAGAAGAAGAGGGACCTCTAGTAGTTTTTTTTTTACCTCTAGCATCCATTTTTAATGGAGGATTTCAATGAAACAACAAGATGCAAGATAGAAGAGATGAGGTTTTAATAGATCAGATTTTTCAAGATAAAACCCCAATCTTGCAATGAACGACCCAATAGATTCAACAAGAAAGTGATTTGAAACACTAATATCAAGAATCTATAATAAAAATGCAAAGGAACCACTAACCTTGAAGAACTAAGAAGGTGGGTTCGACCGGTCGTAGCTAGAGCCGTTGGTGGGAAAAAAGAAATGAGGAAGAAGAGTCAAAATCCCCAAAATAAAGTGAAATCCCGAGTTTCACGACCGGTCGTGTAAGTGTTCGACCGGTCGTAGCACGACCGGTCGTGTACACTCACGACTGGTCGAGTACGACTCAAAATTTGCAATTTTTTCAAATAATTTTCAAATTTAAGCAAATAAATCATAAACTTATGTACATTATGATACACCAAATCATGCAAATTTAATTTAAATTGCACATACCGAGATCAAACTTTAATTTATTAAACCTGCTTTTGTCGAGCGGTTTAGTGAAAATGTCCGCAAGTTGAGTCTCGGTTGGAATGTAATCTAAATATATTACTTTTTCTTCCACTAATTCACGAATGTAATGAAATCTAATATCAATATGCTTAGTACGTGAATGCTGAACTGGATTTTTAGAGATATTTATTGCACTGGAATTATCGCAAAATAAAATCATAGAATCCTGAGTAATTCCAAATCGCTCAACATTCGTTTCATCCAAACAAGTTGAGTACATGCATTTCCAGCAGCAATGTATTCAGCCTCAGCTGTTGATAGCGATATAGAATTTTGTTCTTACTAAACCAAGAAACAAGACAATTTCCAATGTAGAAACAACCACCACTGGTTGATTTTCTATCATCAATGTTTCCAGCCCAGTCAGCATCTGAGTACCCGGCTAATTGAACATTAGTCTCATTAGGATACCAGAGACCCAGTTTAGTAGAACTTGCGACATATCGCATAATCCGCTTAACAGCAGTTAAGTGAGATTCTTTAGGATTTGATTGATAACGAGCACAAATACCAACACTCAAAGCGATATCTGGTCTACTAGCAGTCAAATAAAGTAAACTACCAATCAAACTACGATACAATTTAGGATCCACATCATTACCTGTAGAGTCTTTTGAGAGTCTCAAAGTTGTACTCATAGGAGTATCAAAATTTTTACCTTTCTCAAATCCAAATTTCTTGACTAAACACTGAGCATATTTGGTTTGAGAGATAAAAATTCCATCAGGTTGTTGTTTTACTTGCAACCCTAGGAAATAGTTTAATTCTCCTACCATGCTCATTTCGAATTTAGACTTCATCAAATCTGCAAACTCAACAGTCATGTTAGTACAGGTTGATCCATAAATAATATCGTCAACATATATTTGAACCATTAGAATATCATCGTTATGTTTCTTAACAAAGAGCGTCTTATCAACACATCCCATCAGAAAATTATGACTCAGTAAAAACTTAGTCAGTTTTTCGTACCATGCTCTGGGAGCTTGTTTCAGACCATAGAGAGCCTTCTTAAGACGATACACATGATCAATAAATTTAGGATCTTCAAACCCTGTAGGTTGTTCAACATATACCTCTTCATGTAGATCACCATTCAGAAAGGCACTCTTTACATCCATTTGATAAATTTTAATCTTTCTAAAACATGCAATGGAGATAAAAAGTCTGATTGATTCAAGACGAGCTACAGTGGCAAATGTCTCATTATAATCAATACCTTCAATTTGCGTATATCCCTGTACAACTAGTCTTGCTTTATTTTGAATAATATTTCCAAGTTCATCAGATTTGTTTTTGAAAATCCATTTTGTTCCAATAATATGTTTATCTTTAGGTCTAGGAACAAGATACCAAACATCATTTCTGACAAACTGATTAAGCTCTTCTTGCATCGCAAGAATCCAGTTTTCATCCGAAAGTGCTTCTTTTACATTAACCGGTTCAATCTGGGATGTAAAGCACACGTAGTTACATATGTCCACTAATTGTCTACGAGTGCGCACACCAGTGAGAGGGTTTTCAAGTATTTGAGAAGTTGGATGATCTTTAACAGTCCTTAATTCAGAATTAGGTTCACTTGATGAAGTTTCTTATTTTTCAAGTATAAGCACTTCATCATTATCTGAACTAGGAACAGGTGTATTCAAAAGATCGTCAATCACAACATTTATTGACTCTTGAATCACACCGGTCCTGTTGTTCAGAACGCGATATGCACGACTGTTTAAAGAATACCCTAAAAAGATCCCTTCATCACTCTTAGTGTCAAATTTTCCCAAATTTTCACGGTCACGCAAAATATAACACTTGCTGCCAAAAACTCGAAAGTATTTGACAGAAGGCTTTTTCTCAAACCACATTTCATAAGCCGTTTTATTATTAGTTTTACAAATATAAACACGGTTAATAATGTAGCAGGCTGTATTCACAGCTTCAGCCCATAGATTCCTAGGGAGCTTCATGCTATTTAACATAACATTTCCCATTTCTTGAAGCACTCTATTCTTCCTCTCGACAATTCCATTTTGTTGAGGAGTTTTAGGTGCAGAGAATTCATGCGATATTCCCTGATCGCTACAGAATTTCTCAAAACCGCTATTTTCGAATTCGGATCCATGATCACTACGGATCTTGATGACTTGAGAACATTTTTCAGTTTGAATCCGTTTTATAATCTTTTTCACTTCATCAAGGGTTTCTGATTTGTCTCTCAAGAATGAAACCCAAGTGAATCTTGTATAATCATCTACAATAACTAAGATGTATTTTTTGCCACCTCGACTTTCCGTTCTTGTTGGTCCTATAAGATCCATGTGGAGAAGCTCGAGTGGTCTTGTGGTGGTATTGGAGTTCACCTTTTTGTGAGAGCTCCTAGTTTGTTTACCATACTGGCATTCACCACAAATCTTGTCTACTTTTTGCATCTTAGGTAGACCTCTAATTAGTTCACCTTTGCTCAATCTGTATAATTTCGATAGTGTACATGTCCGAGGCGTTTATGCCATAATTCTGTCTCATCGGTATGGACCATGTAACACTTTTGTTTAGATGAGCTACTTTCACTTACTATATAGCAGTTTTCAGAAGTTCTGCGACCAGTTAATATTACAGAACCCTTTTCATTTATTATTTCACAACCTTGATTAGAAAATTTAACATTATGGTTGTTATCGCATATTTGAGATATGCTCAACAGGTTGTGTTTTAAACCCTCAACATATAAAACATTTTTAAATAAGGGAAGGTTATAGAGTTGGACCGTACCTTTGCCAATTATCTTGCAGTTGCTACCATCACCAAATGTAACTGACCCATCAGTCATATCTTTAAGATCGGTGAATAGTGCTTTGTCGCCTGTCATATGTCTGGAGCATCCACTGTCTAGATACCATTTCGAATGGCTTGTAGCTTTGAAAGCAGTGTGAGCAACCAAACAGACAGCTTAGGAACCCATTTCAGTACAGTTTTAGGTTTAGGAGAATAATTGGTCTTCTTATGTTTATAGTTGTAAGAGTGACCTACAGAATTAGATTTTAATAGCTCCTTAAGTAATCAATAATTTTTTCAGCTAGTGGGTTTCGAATCTGATTTTTAAAATTTATATAACTGCTTTTGGGTTTTGAAAAGTTTTTATGTTTTTAGAAAGAACTTGACTAGTACCTTTTCCTTTTGAGTTAGAAGTCTCTCCTTTCACAAAATTGGAAGGAGTATTCTTCTGTTTAGAAGATGTGTTTTTATCATAGCCCAACCCGATCGATCACCACATTTTCTTGATCCGGATAATAATTTTTCTAATTTTGGATCACCTTGGGCATATCTCCATGTGTCCTTCAAACTCAGAAGAGAAGATACTTCATTTTTAAGTTTCTCATTTTCAGATTTCAAATTTTCAATTAGGGAGGTTTTGAATTCTAGATCACACTTAGACTTTTCAAAACTATCTGAAATTTGAGATTTTTCTAAAATAAGAGTTTCAAAACATTCTTTAAGTTTATAAAACTTTTCTTTTTGAAGTTTAAGTTTGACAGCAATTTTACAACTTTCCTTATATAAGGCATTGTAAGCATCTTGAAGATCTTCATCATATTCATGATCACTATCCAAATTTTCTTCACTTGTTGAATCATCGTGATCGGAAAAAGT
Source organism: Magnolia officinalis (assembly GCA_021015155.1). Taxonomy (NCBI): domain Eukaryota; kingdom Viridiplantae; phylum Streptophyta; class Magnoliopsida; order Magnoliales; family Magnoliaceae; genus Magnolia; species Magnolia officinalis. The sequence goes on from JAJHSJ010000017.1 coordinate 4,459,742, forward strand.
AAACTTGGCTAGAGTCATAAGGGCCTTAAGTTCATTGCCCGACTCAGTTTCTGAATTTTCTGACTCAGAAGAGGCTTCAGAATCAGACGATTCATCCCAAGTAGCCAACATACCCTTCCTTTTGAATCTGTCCTTTTTAGGACATTTGTTTGCTAAATGCCCATATTCTTGACAGTTGTAGCATTGACTATCTTTCAATGATTTCCAAGTTTTAGACTTAGGTTTGGAACGTTTCTTTTCATTTGCCTTTTGAAAATCGACTCTTTTCTTACTTTTGAAAATCTTATAAAACTTTTTCGCCAAAAGGGCCATATCATCTTCAGACTTTTCTGAATCTGAATTTTCTTGAGTAAAATTTTGATGACTTCAAAGCGATAGATTTACCTTTAGGAGCTTTAAAACTTAATTCATAGGTTTGTAAAGAACCAACTAATTCTTCTACCTTCATATTATCCGTATCACGAAGTTCCTGGATTGCGGTTACCTTAGAATTGAACCGTTCAGGAAGAGAGCGTAGTATTTTTGCACACACTTTACTTTCAGGGATCTTATCGCCAAGACCCCACATTGAGTTCACAATGTCATTCAATCTAGTGTAAAAGTCCATAAACATTTCATTTTCCTCCATATGAATTTCTTCAAATTTAGTTGTGAGGAGTTGGACTTTAGATTTCTTGACAATTGATGTACCTTCGTGTGTCATTTCTAAAATATCCCAGGCTTGCTTTGCAGTATCACAGGATATGATTCTTTTGAACTCATCCGGTGATAGTGCGCAAGTGATTGCATTTAGTGCTTTAGCATTAGCACTACTCTCATTTTTCTGAAGTGTGGTCCATTGGTAATACGGTGTAATTTTCATAGATTTTGAACCATCAACACCAGTTACTTCCATGATAGGAGGTTTCCATTCAGTCACTGTGGCTTGCCACACACTTTCATCCATTGATTTGAGGAAGATCCTCATTCTGGCTTTCCAATATGCATAGTTGGAGCCATCAAAGGGAGGAGGTCTAGTAACTGAAAGGCTATCAAAATTTGACATTTTTTATATAGCTTAGATCGTTAGCTCAGGAAATAAATCCAAATAAAAGCAACAAATATGAGCTATTAGGCTCTGATACCACTTGAAAAGGCCAAGCTATATGTCCTAGAGGGGGGGTGAATAGGACTATGCCAAATTTAAAATAAAATTAGCGGAAATAAATTAAACCAATAACCTTACAATCTGAATCAATTCACAAAGCTAAATTTAAATCACCTTGATAAATAGGTATTGAGAGATTGATACAAATTCAGTTCTAAGGACAACCTTACACCATAATAAACAAGGGCTTATGGTAGGACAACCTTATTTCTAGAACCTCTTTTGGATCAAGGACTCAATTTTAATATAAGTAAATGAAATAGCAAGGAATTGAAATTAAATGCAGAAGTAAGATCTAAATTATTACAACAATCCCCACACTTGCTTGAAATGTAAATAGGTTACAACATTCACATCCACTTGTACATTCCACACAATCAAATGATAAAAGATATGAAAATTAAGCAAGCATTCAATCCACAAGATAAAGAGTTATAGTGGTTCGCCTGTGTGTACACCAACTGTTTTCCAACAGCCACACAAAAAGCTACTCCACTCCTAATATCCTCACACAGGGGATATTAGCGTTCACTATCAAATAGGTTTTCACAGGTTCACCAAAAACCTTTACAATTGTGTCTTTTTCACTTGGGCTTACACAATTCAAAAACCCCTCTTTTCTGAGTTTTCTGGTTTTCCTCAGACAACCAATACAATGAGATTTTTCTGGTTCAACCTCAAACAAAACCAGTACAATGAGATTTTTCTGGCTTAACCTCAAACAAAACCAAAAGAAATGAAATTTTACAGAATTGTAAAATACCTGGATTTCTCCTTTTTCGTAGCAGCCCGGTAGAACCAATCGGAGTAGATGATTGAATGTCAAAGTTCAATTTCCAATACTCACATTCATAGGGTTCTAAATTCTAATTGATTTTAGATTTAACTTGTTGGGCGTAGCTATATTTGATTTTGATTCCAAGAAGAAGGAATAAGATAATTCCTCTTTTCAAATAAGATTGGAATATAGAAACAAAATCAAATTAAATAAGCTAGCAAAAAGGAATATTAAATAAGCACAATCTAGCTTAAAATAAACACAGACTTATCTCAGAGTGATCACTTGAAAATTCTTGAATTGAATCAAGTTGAAGTGTGAAAACTCTGAATTTCGTGTTCAATTTATAGAAGCAGAAATTGCTCCTACGACTGGTCTTAGAAACCTACGACTGGTCGTAGCTCTAACAGATTTTTGAAAAAATAAGCGCGATCATTGAAAGCCGTTCTACGACTGGTCGTGAGTACCCTACGACTGGTCGTGGGTCACCTACGACTGGTCGTAGATTCCTACGACTGGTCGTAGGACCAGTAATTTCGTTGCTGGACTTTAAGTCGTAGCTCCACGACTGGTCGTGGACGAGTCGAAGCCATTCCTACGACCGATCGAAGGACCTCCAGGACTGGTCGTGGGCGTACCAAAAATTCCGAAAAATCTTCAACAACTTAGGACTGGTCGTGGAATTTCTTGGACTAGTCGAACCAATGCTAGGACTGGTCGAACAAGAGCTAGGACTGGTCGTAGAATAGACCAACCTTGTGTAAAATAAATATTTGATTAATGTATCCAAAGTGACCTACTTAAAGGGTCAACCTAAGGTCATTCAAACCTGAACCATGTCGTATGGACATTGAACTTCAACCATTCAACAATGTAGATAATTTGAATCATATCAGGCTTGAGATCTTGAACCATATCATGCTTGAGATCTTCATCAACATAGAACTACTTCATGCGTTGTTTCTTTAGATTTGAACTTCAACATTGTAGCTTCTTGAGGCTTCAACATGTTTAGATTTGAACTTCAACATTGTAGCTTCTTGAGGCTTCAACATGTAGCTTCTTGAGGTGTCTTGAATTCCAATAAAAGATCATACAAGTACAGAACACAGATAGATGTTTTGGCACACCAAAATTTGACAACCAAAGGAGCATGAGACCATAACACTTACAGAGATGCTAACTGCTATGGAGATCCGCAACGTAGATGTCAGCATGCCATGCTTGTGTGAGATCCGAACCCTTAATGAGGTGGGGACCACCAAGAACATTCCCTGGCCCAAAAACACATACGGTCTACTTGCTAGGTGAGGCATACATGGAGGAGAAATGGACAAGTAGAAAAGCACCAGCATTTTGATATTCAACATTTGCATGGTCACCAGCTGGATTTTTGGTCCATGGCATGTTAGTAGTGGGCCCACCTGATGAATAACCCATATCATGTATATGGGTGCCATGTTGGCACATAAATTGCAAATCTCCTCATCAATCTGTTTTTAAATGAATCTCCTCTGGCATTTCTCCAACAGGTAATATTAGGCCAAAAACCTCAAACAACAAGAATAAGGAAAGACAGGAGAGATACCTTAGCAGCAGTTATTGCAACTCCCCCATGTAAAGCCTGATCTAGCTAATGTGGCTTCACTATCACAATGTAGTGATACAGCCGATATCGGCTTTACACAAAAAGGAATTTCTAATAGAAGATCCCTTAGCCACTCAGCCTCTTTACCTGTTGCAGCCAGGGCTATGAATTCAGACTCCATAGTCGAGTGCGTTATGCAGGTTTGTTTCTTAGATCCCCAAGATACAGCTGCACCTCCTAGGGTGAATACCCACCCTGTAGTAGACTTGTTGTCCCCTGCACTCGATATCCAGCTCGCATCGGTATATCCTTCCAATACGGCCGAAAACTCTGAATAAAATAGTCCTAAGTCTTTGGTTGCTTTTAAGTAACCAGGGACTCTACTAATTGCATTCCAGTGTTCAGTACTGGGGTTACTAGTAAACCTACTAAGTTTACTCACAGCATATGCGATATCAGGTCTAGTGCATTGCATAGCATACATAAGACTCCCTATGGAACTTGCATATTCTAATTGTACAACGGTTCTTCCAGTATTTTCTTTTAGCTTGATACTTGGATCAAATGGAGTCTTTGCTTCTTTTATATTTAGATGGTTAAACTTATTTAGTATCTTCTCAATATAATGAGATTGACACAAAGCATAACCCCCACAATGTTTTTTAACTTTGATACCTAGGATGGTATCAACTTGTGCAAGATCCTTCATTTTGAATACTGAAGATAGAAACCTCTTTGTTTCAGTTACACCTTCCATTTTATTACTTATTATTAACATGTCATCAACATACAAACAAATAATAACGATACAACTACCATCTACTTTAGAATATATGCATTTGTCACCTACATTATGCATGAAACCATGAGAAAGTATTTTGGAATCAAACTTCTCATGCCATTGTTTTGGTGCTTGTTTTAATCCATACAATAATTTGATTAATCTACGTACTTTGTTTTCATTTCCCGGTAGAATGAACCCTTCAGGTTGTTCCATGTATACCTCCTCATTGAGGTCACCATTCAGGAAAGCAGTCTTTACATCCATTTGATGGATGTGAAGATGATGTATGGAAGCTAGCGCAAATAATATCCTAATGGATGTTATCCTAGCTACAGGTGAGTATGTGTCAAAATAATTTATCCCTTCTTTTTGTTTAAAACCCTTAGCTACTAGTCGAGCTTTAAAGGTTTGGATAGTCCCATCAGTGTGATATTTCTTCCTAAATACCCACTTGCAACCTATGGGTCTAGAACCTGGAGGTAAGTTTACTAGTTCCCATGTTTGATTTGATAGTATGGATTCCATTTCATCGTTTATAGCTTCTTTCCAAAAAGCTGAGTCTCTAGAGGATATAGCCTCTTTATATGATTTAGGATCATCTTCTATATTCATCACTATAGGTATTTGTCTTATAACATTTTCTCTATCTGCTTCTACTAGATGGAAAATGATACGTTGTGAGTCTATGTAGTCATCTCCTAGACTCTTCTCTATTCTTATTCTTTGACTCCTACGAGGTTCAATAGGAGCTTCCACTATATGTAGAGCTGTGTTATCTGGTTCTCTATTAGAAGTTTGGATTTCATTATCCTTAGACTTCAAGGATAGTGAGTTCTCAAAGAACTCAACGTCTCTTGATTCTATTATTGTATTAGACTCCATGTCTAGAAGTCTATAAGCTTTACTATTTTGTGCATATCCTACGAAGGCGCATTTAATAGCTCTTGGTCCTAACTTAGTTCTTTTTGGGTCAGGGGTTCTGCAGTATGCAAGACACCCCCACACTTTTAGATTTCCTAGGTTAGGTTTTCTACCTCTCCATGTTTCATATGGAGATATTTTATATTTTTTAGACGGTATTTTATTTAGAATATGGCATGCTGCAAGCAGTGCCTCACCCCATAGACTTAGTGGTAACTTTGCTCTTATCAACATTGAGTTGACCATTTCTACTAATATCCTATTCTTCCTTTCAGTTATTCCGTTTTGTTGAGGTGTATATGGAGCAGTACATTGATGTATCAGTCCATGTTGTTCACAGAAGTTATCGAACTCATTTGAGAAGTATTCTCCTCCTCTATCGCTACGGAGAATTTTTATCTTCTTATTTAGTTGATTTTCTACTTCTGCTTTATATACTTTAAACATGTTCAATGCTTCATCTTTGCTCTTTAATAGGTACACATATACATATCTAGAGCAATCATCTATAAAGGTTATGAAGTACCGTTTACTTCCACGAGTAAGAATGTCGTTTAACTCACAGATATCACTGTGCACAAGATCTAACACTTGGGACGATCTTTCAATACTTGGAAAAGATTTTTTCGTCATTTTGGATCGTATGCACACTTCACATTTTTCAGTTTCATTATCTGTATATGAGATTAAACCATTCTTAGCCATGAACTTCAAGGTAGTATACCCTATATGGGCTAGTCTATCATGTCATAGTCTAGCGGATTCAACCATATACGTAGAAGTGGTACTTTCATTCAGAGAAAACTTAACCATCCCGTTACAAGCATATCCCTTTCCGACAAAATTCTCATTCTTAGACAGAATCAGTTTACCTGACTCGTACACCACCCTTATCCCTGGTTTTCCCAGAAGATCCCCAGAAACTAAGTTTCGCCTCATGTCTGGGACTTGCAGTACATTAGTCAGAATCACTTTCTTCCCAGAGGTGAATATCAGTTCGACAGTTCGTTTGCCAACGACCTTCGATCGGACTTCATTACCCATTTGGACTTCTTGACCATCGGTCAATTCCTCATAGGTTTTGAAGGCTGATTTGTCGTAGCACACATGTACTGTAGCGGCAGTATCATACCACCATCCTATAACTTTTCCTTGGATGGTATTCACCTCAGTGATCATGGCCACTATATTGCCTTCTTCTACTGCACTTACCCCTTGTTTAGACTTGCGATATCGGCATACTCGAGCATAGTGCCCGGTTTTCCCATAGACATGGCATGGGCCTTTGAACTTTCAGTTCTTCTTTTGGGTGTTTTTCTTGAATTTCCCTTTATTGGGTTTCAGGGAATTGTCCTTCTCGGGATGTTTGTTATTAGAGTTCTCTACTGCATGTACCTTAAACGAGGTATTCCCGTTATCATTCTTTTTATCGCGGTTATGGGATTCTTCCTCAATTCTGAGGTGTTTCTGGATTTGTTCCAGTGTGTAGTCCTCAGTTTTATGCAGCAACTTCTTTCTATAGTCTTTCCACATTGGTGACAATTTGGCGATAATAGCCCCGACTTGGAATGATTCAGGAAGATCTATCTTTATCGCTCTGATTTTGTTTACTATTAACTGCAATTCTTGGATTTGGGGTAGCAGCGGTTTGTTATCTACCATGTTGAAGTCAAAATACCTGGCGATGAGAAAGTTGTTGGTACCTTCTTCTTCAGCCTTGTATTTGAACTCCACAACGGCCCAGATCTCCTTTGCTGATGACGTCTGTTGGTACAGATCGTAGAGACGGTCGGAGAGTGCGTTCAGAATGTGTCCTCGACATAAGAGTTCGTCTGCAGCTCGTTTAGTGCGGGCGGCCACCTGTTCAGGTGTGTCGTCGTTGGTTGCTTCAGGTAGCACTTGCAAATTTGGATCAAATATATAGTAGATCTTTAGCGCCGTTAGGAGAAATTTCAGCTTGTCATGCCATCTTGTAAAATTGGTTCCATCGAACCGATCAAGACGTATCAAGTCCTGATTCATCAACTTGATGGATGAAACACTATTGGCTTCCATCAAATAACGCTTTAAGATTGTTGAAAATTTATACAGATTGGTGTAATTTCTGTATAATATGGAAACCAAAAAATCACTTTAATCAGGAATAGGGACAGGTTGAAGCACGTCTGAAAACGCTGTCCTTAAAGCGTTATTTGCCCCTACTCAAGTGAATTGAGTAAGCTGATAGGTTACAGACAAATAGCTTTTAGGATACGACGAGCCTGGTGTGGGTCTGCGTTCAGCAAACACGAAGGCCCGCCTTTGGAACTCAATTACACAATTTCTGGCAGAAATACAACAAAGAAAAAATTCAAGAAGAAAAGAAATGAAGAAGAAAATCTGCTTTGGTCAAGTCTTTAGCCGCTGGTTCAGTTGAACCGTCCTAGACTACACCGTTGGTCTGTTCTTCTTGCAATGGTTAAACCCTGCTGTTTTGTTGCTGGAATTACAGGAGTATTAGAGAGGATTAATAGGCTTTCTCAATTCGTATGGTAGTGCTGGATTGGTTTTTGAGATGGTTTGGAAACTCATCCATAGCCGTTTTCTAGCTGTTGGGCTAGCCACCCTGCACTTATTGCACAGCTGTTACAGATCTGCTGCAACAGCTCTATTTTCCAGTCTCTATATATACTGAGATATCTCTCTCTCTCAGTTCTCTAGTCTCTCTGCCAACCAGCCACCCGAAGTGCAAAGTGCGCCACTAGCGCCTCTATAGCCACACATGCCCATGCCCTCGCACCGAGACCGAGCCCGAGCGCGCGCGCGCGGGTGTTCCAGTGCCACGCAAGGTCCATAGTCCACGAACTACGAAGGTAAATATTATAATACTCCAGTGTTTTCATTTAAACCAAATTTTCTTCTCTTCCCTTTCCCATGTGGGACTATTCCCAAAAACCTACAAAAAGATGTTTTTTCAAAACAACTTTTATATATTATATATTAAAATATATTTTTATTAAAATCAATATTTTTGCAACATGCAATGCATGTCTTTTCCACACACACCTCGATGTCTTTGTCCTAGCCCAAAGAAAGTTCAGCTACCATACTGGCCGTGGAAGCTATCCGTTTGAACCTAGGGGGTCTAACTGTAAGCCAGGGATTTTGAAAGTCATACTTGGGGGTGTGGCTTCGGTGGAACCCCAGATCCACGAGGTAGGTGGGATCCCTGACCGTGTGACCACCGTGATTTATGTGCCTTATATGCACAGCATCCATCCATTTTGACAACTCATTTTAGGGCACTATCTCATAAATGAAGCAGATCCAAATCTCAGGACCATAGGACGGACGCAGTGGTGACCAACCACTAAGAACTTATGGGGCACAAAAGTTTTGGATCAAGTTGATGTTTGTGTGGCCTCTTCATCCAGATATTTGTGACTTTATTAGTAGTTTGGATGAGAAGAAGCTATTCTAGTGGCCCATGATGTTTTTTAATGGTGGGAATTCAATATAACTATTTCCTGTGGTATGGCCCACCTAAGATATGGATCTACTTCATTTTTTTCATCATTTCCTAAAAATGAGCTGTCACATGGACACAGACCTCACAGTGGGCCCCACAGGGATCCATTGACTATTCTGAGGTTTGAAAAATCACCACCACATGGTGTGGAATAAGAGAGCGGATTAGGTGAGACGTGTGGCCCTTACTGTAAGGCCCACTTTGATGTATATATTCCGTATCCACTCCGTACATCTGCTTATTCAGATCATTTTAGGAAATTATCCCAAAAATATAATCCAATTATCAGATGAACCATATTATAGGAAACAAAGATGATTAACCTTGGGTGACAAAAGTTCTAGATCAAGTTGAAAATTTGTTTTTTCACTTCATCCAAAAAACTTATGTGACCTTATCAATAGATTGAATGGCTGAAAAACACCATGGAAACATTAAGTGGGTCCTAATAAGTCTTTAACGGTAGAACTTTCAATCAATGTTATCTCAAACTGGGTCTCACTGCAGGGCTCACTGATAGACGCATGGATTTCAACACTCACAGTCGTGGGTACTGAGTACCAATGAGGTATCTGTGTGTGGGTTTGTATATTTAAAAAAAAAAAAAAAATGTTATCTTAAGTAATCAATGGCCTAGATTAACTAATCATTGATCTCACTGGTCAGGACCGAACCTGCCTAAAAATCTCTACGCTCTTATCCAACCGAGTAAACTCTGTTGAGCCCACCGTGAATGTAAGTAGTTTATCCACACCGTACATCCATTTTAACAGCTCGTTTTAGGCGTTGAGCCAAAAATTGAAGCATATTCAAATCTCAAGTGGACCATACTACAGGAAACAGTGGGAATAATGACTTCCACAGTGGAAACCTTTCTAGTGCCACAGTGATGTTTATTTGTCATCCAACATGTCCATGAGATCAAAAAGAAATAGATGAAGGAATAAAAACAAATATCAGCTTGATTCAAAACTTCCATGGCCCTAAAAAAAATTTCAACCTAGATGTTCAATAAATATTGTTTCCTACAGTGTTGTCCAGTTTAGCATTTTATATGCTTCATTTTTGGGCTAAATCCCTTAAATTATCTGATAAAATGGATGGATCGGAGTGGATAAAATACATAAATCATATTAAACCGTACAAAGTTACTCAGTATGCTTACTCAGTACGCAGTCCGCTTCCATCTGCGAATACCACGAAAAAACACGTGTTTCCTGCAGTATAGTTATGCTTGGAAGGGCATCTTTGACCGCCAGTCTCCGCTGCCCTGGTGAACGACTTGGCTGGAACCCGTAACCAGCGATCTGGGTGGTTCTCTGAACGTGTGGGGCCCACATCTATGTCTGAGTTATATATCTGCGCCATCCATCCATTTTATAGCATGGCTAAAAATGAAGCAGATAAAAATCTCACGTTGGCCACACTATAACAAATAGTGGTGAATGACAATTTAAGAATCCGGATCCTCTGCTTCTCTGCTTGTATGCCTTGTAATTTGTCAAATGCAATGTGTGATGATGTGGTCCAAATTAGACTGCAACAGGTAGAACTTTTCTGCTTGGGGTAAACAGAAAATCCCTATTTACAATTTAAAAAATCTTTGAGTGTGCTAATATTTTTAATGATAGTGATTCAATCACCACTGTTTCGTATGGTATGGTCCACCTAAGATTTGTATCAGCTTCATTTTTGAGCTCATGCCATAAAATGAGTTGGCAAAATGGACGGACCACATGGTCCATGGATATACAAATACAACTCCTATAAATCGAGGTTGGCCCCACAGCCAGGGAACGACCCACATCGATGTCTCTGGCATAACTTATCTTTACCCGTGAATTAGCAACACTTATCATGCCTTCGGCCTAAAAAACTACTAAGGTAATGATCCTAATCTATGTGGACGCGGATTGCGTCCTACCCCCACCCGGACGGAAATCCGTCTGGGCAGGGCTCTTTGGGGCCTAAAGTGATGTAAGTATTTTATCCACGCCGTTCATCGCTTTTCTCAGATCATTTTAATGTATGACGCAAAAAATTAACCAAATCCACACCTCCCTTGGACCACATCAAAGGAAGCTGAAGTGATAATGACTCTCACCGTTGAAACCTTTCCAAGGGCTACCATGATGTTTTTTCACCATCCAACCCAGTAATAATGTCATGAAGTCGTGGATGAAGTGAAAACACAAATATCAGCATGATCAGAAACTTCTCCAGCTCCCAAGAAGTTTTTAATGGTGGAAGTTAAATCCCCACTTTGTGGTGCACTTAAACCCTGGACGTGCCTCATATTTTGTATTGTACATTAAAATAATCTGAGAAAAATTATGAACAGCGTGGATAAAATATTTACATCACTTTGAGCCCCACAGAGCCCTGTCCGGACGGTAGGACACAATCCGCGTCCCATCTATGTGTTCCACGTTCGTTTCTCATTGGCGTGATTTTGAAATTCTATTGACGTCTCAAGATATATCGATGAGAATGAGTGAAAATCATTTTCTCCTCTAGATATCCGTAAAGGAGGAGATAGAGATGCATCTCCACCTTACACATGGATCATGTACACAACAATCAGAACCTTCGATCAGTTAGGCCACCGTGTGGGGAGACCATACCCAATAAAATTATAAGATTTAATTAAATTTTTATCCATTCATTTTTCTAACAACTAATGCAATGGCTAAGATAACCCTATAGCTGTAAATTTCTTTATCCATGGCCTCATCTACACGGTGGTCCACTAATCAATCATTTTGATTGTCCGAAAGTGTAGTCAATGCATGATGTATAGCCTAAACTATAAAATTGTGAATGAATTAATAAATGGATTATTAAAGTAAATTAAAATATAAAATATTGTTAATCTATCACAAATATAAAGAAATCAAGTACTCAACTATGCTCAAATTCAAGGCCACATCATAATTCTGCAGAATAATCTTAAAATTATCGATCGAAAATAACCCAATGGAAGGTAGAACTTCTATCTAGTATATGATTCAATCTAAATTTGATGTTTCACTTGCCCTTTCTTAGGGTTTAAAAGAATTATAGTTTGGAGATTTAAGGTTTATGGAATTGGAAAAATTAGGGTATGATGTTTTAGGTTCTAGGGTTACGGTTTTTGGTTTTAGGTTTAGAGTTATGAAATTTTAAAGGAGAATGATCAAAGACTAACAAGAGGGAAAGAAGGGGGATGGGGCTGGCCATACATACAGTCATACAGTTGCATATATAGAATTGTACGGGGCAGGGGGGTGGTTCATACAATTATACAATTGGGTGGGGTTTAGGTCTAGAGAGTTTTTAAGATGGTGGGGTATAGAATTTAGGAGGAAATAAAAGAAAATTGAAGAAAGTAGATAAGGAGAATTAGAAAAGGTTAAAAGAATACCTTGAAAAGAAAAAATAATAGTTAAAAGAAAAAAAGAATTAGAAAATTTTAAAAGAATACCTTGAAAAGAAAAATAATAGTAAAAAAAAAAAAGTTTGGAATCACTGAATGGCTTCACACCAAATTCCAATCGTATGAGGCTTTTCTTTACTGAAACCAACAAAGAATAAAATTTTATTTCCAATCAACCCTATGGCTTCACACGTCCAACCCTTTAATAGTGTTTTTGGAGTATTTTTATAAAAATACCCTTAGTACATATAAAATGTGTGAAACACCCTTATTTTAACTAAATTATAAAATAAACTAAAATACCTCAAATAAATAAACAAAATAACTAAACTAAGCCATCCCAATGGTACCATCATGTCCAATGAGTCTACGATCAAGATGGTCCATGGTCAATATCCAATGATTAAGATGGTTCGCAGTCACGATCCAATGGTCCAACACTCCCAACTAAGCAACCCACGTGCGTCTTCTTACTCTAGAGTTATCAAATATGTCTGATCATAGATGCGTAGTCTTTAATGGGGCTAGAAACTTAAATTGGGCCCACTGGACCCCATGTAACGATCATATAGCCATAATGAAACAGGAATAACTCTAATCTATTTCTGATAAATTCTAAAAGGAACTCGGATGTGCTCATCAATACTACTTGTAAGAAGAGATGTACTATTGTTTATTGATTGGCATGCGTTCATCTCCCTATTCAATTTCTCTATTTCTATTTTAACATTGGAATTTGACTCATTTGTAGATTTGGAAATTTTAATGCTATGTAAAACGTGAGTGTCATAATTTACTTTCAGTGAGAATTTCTAATAGTATCCCTGAAAAAACTTCAAAATCTGAAAATATTCTGCGAAGCTCTCAAACCGAGAAACTGCCAAGAAGGAGATTTTTTCACCTAACACTTGCATTTATAAATTTAGCTCCAAAATTTAAGAATGCAATGACAACATGTTGGACTGCTATCATTTTATCCTTCCTAAATATGGATTTTGATCGTATTAGCATTGTGTTATGGTTGAATTCTCGATATCGAAGGGAAGTTTCAAATATTCCCAAGGAAGTCATCTAACAAGTTTTGAAAAGTTTTTTTTTAGACCAAATTGCCCTTATTCTTAGATTAGTAGTTGTACGATTTTTTAGTGAAGAAGAAGTTACATCGTATTCATTCATGAAAAAGTGACGTGGATGAAAGTTGTTATTGAGCCTATAGAATATAGATCCAATCCATTCATTTTCTTTGTAGCACTTTATTTATATGGAAAGATGCTAACTTCTTACTGACATGATCTCTTTGTGGCCCACAAAAATTGATAAATTATAACAGTGTTCATTCGATACGAACTATTTTCTTGTGATGTGGTCAATGTGCCTGACAAATGTTGATCATGCTTCCAACTATGGCTTTCCACGAAATTTTGAAGTTAATGGATGGAGTAGATTCCATACATATGTGATGGTGGACCCCACAAATGGTATCCTTATAGTGTTAAGGGTTAGAGTCGAGGTTGTCATGTGTTAAGGGTCAATGTTGTCAGGATCAAGGTTGTCATGTGTTAAGGGTCGAAGTTCTCATGTGTTGAGGGTTGAGGTTATCAAGGTTGAGGTTATCTTGTGTTAAGGGTAAGGTTGTCATGTGTTCACTACCTTCTCTACTCAAAAATGGATGAAAGGTATGGATTAAAACCGTAGCGAAAGAATCTTTTAGTAAGTAGCCATTGGTACCGTAGCCTAATGCCCACAATGGGGTGATCTGTTCCATCCACCTTGTCGGCCAGCTCGTCGTGGACCTAAGAAGTCATGGCTTTGGGCAGGGTCCACTTACAACAAACATCACAGTGAGCCTGGAAAGTTTCAACAGTGGGTGCCTCTATCACCATTGTTTTCTATTATGTTCCCCACATGAGCTCTGGATTAGGCTGATATTTGGGCCCTAGCCCTAAAATGATACAACAAAAAGGATGGGTAGCGTAGATTATACACATACATCAATGTGGGCCCCACGAGTTGGGCCTTGCCCAATCTCAAAAAGGGCTTTCGCCCTCTAATGGTTACTGGGCATGCACATAAAACTTATATATATATATATATATATATATATATATATATATATATATATATATATATATATATATATATATATATATATATATATATATATAAAATATTATATTTGTAATTTTTAGTTTATGTGGGGTGCATTTGCAAGATCCAAATTATCCATTGGGTTCGCCAACTCACTGTGGGCCCGAAGAGTCCTGCCTTTGATATAGGTTATAATACACACATGTACCACAGTGGGCCTTAGAAAGTTTCAACAGTGGGCGCCATCACCGTCACTGTTTTCTATGGTGTTTCCCACCCAAGAGATGATTTTTGCTAGTATGGTCGAGGTTGTCATGTGTTAAGGGTCTGAGTTGTAGTTATCATGTATTAAGGGTCGAGGTTTTCATTTGTAAAGGGTTCGGGTCATGGTCGTCATGTGTTAAGGGTCGAGCTGGTCAAGGTATGGGTCATGGTTGTTATATGAAGGGTCGACATTGTCATATGCTAAGAGTCGAGGTTGTTATGTTATAAGGGTTGAGGTCGTAATTGTAATGTGTTAAAGGTCAAGGTTGTCATGTTGTAGGGTCAAGTTTGTGGTTATAATGTGTTAAGGGTCGAGGTTGTCATGTTGTAGGGTCAAGTTCGTGGTTATAATGTGTTAAGGGGTCGATGTTGTCATGTTAAAGGGTTGAGGTCATGGTTGTATATTTTAAGGATCGAGGTCATGGTTGTAATGTGGTAAGGGTCGAGTTGTTATATTATAAGGGTCGAGGTCGTGGTTGTATGTTACAAGGGTCGAGGTTGTGGTTGTATTGTAGTAAGGGTTGAGGTTGTCATGTTATAATGGTATAGTTGTAATGTGGTAATGGTCCAGGTTGTCATGTGTTGTGAGTCTTGTCATGGGGTAATGTGTTGAATTAACTCTGTTCATTGGATTTAGAATTTAATTTAATGTCATGGGATAAAAAATGAGTTACATCCAAAAATTCTATAGCCTTCAAAAGGTTTTCAATGGTAGGTTTTTAATCTCACTATTTTCTATGGTGTGGTCCACATGAACTTTTGATATGCCTCATTTTTGGTCTTATGCCTTAAAATGATCTTTCAAAATGGATAGATGGTAGGATAAAATATATACATCACAGTAAGCCCCACAAAATTATCTATATCTAGATAGGTCCGGTTCCGATCAGAGTCACTTCACATTACATCGAAGCAGTTTTTGAGAGAAGCTTCTCCGAGGCACTTTCTCATAGTACCATAAGCTACGTTGGGCTCACCCATGATGTTTGTGGGAAATCTACTCCATCCATTCATTTTGAAAGTTCATGTTAAGACATGAAACAAAAAATTGGACAGATTCGAACCTCAGGTCGACCACAAGACTAGAAATAGTGGAAAGGAATTCCCTACCATTCAAACTTTTCTAGGCTCCATTGTGATGTTTATACACCATCTAAATGGTTCATAAAGTGGCCCAAATGCTAATAAACACCTTAAGATAGAGATAGACTGAAAGAATAAAAATATTAGCCTGATCCAAAGCTTCTACAGGCCCACGAATGTTTCAAACGTGGGTATATGATCTCCACTGTTTTATGTGATGTGGCCCACTTGAGCTTTGGATCTATCTCGTTTTTGGGCTGATGTCATAAAATGTTCTTAAAAAACATATGAGCGGTGTGGATTTTACACAAACACTATGATGGGCCGTATTGTGTTTACCACATCCGAATCCGTCCACTTGTCACACGCTGGCAGCCCGGAGTAATTTCGTCCCAACCTAACAAATAAAAATAAAAGGGGGTGGGGGGACTGATTATTGACTATTCGGGAAAGGGCGGGAGACTATTGACGTGACTGACTATTGACTATTCGGGACAGGGCGGGTGACTATTGACAATTCGGGACATTTGTTTAATGGGGGCCGGGTGACTACTGGGGGCATTTGTTTAATCCTTTTAATACTTGGGGCATTTGGGAATACAATAAAACCCCCTAGTATATCTTGCATGTCCATGCATGTTTCCGTAGGCATGGATACCAGAAGGAGCATGCCATCTCCCTCTTTCCTCCTCTTCTTGATCTTCTCTCTCAAGACCGATCTCTCCTATGGTTCAAATTCCATCTCCCCAACTCAACATCTTAGTTGGCCCAATAACCTAACTTCCCAAGGTGGGACATTTGAACTGGGTTTCTTCACACCAGGCAAATCCCAAAAATACTACATAGGCATCTGGTACAAACAACTCCCAGAACAAACAGTTGTCTGGGTAGCCAACAGAGAAGCACCCTTCTCAGACCCCTTCAATTCAATCCTAAAAATCACAGATGATGGCAATCTAGTCCTCCTCAGCCCCTCAAATTTGCTAATCTGGTCCACCTATATAACATCCAAGACGTTGAATTCAACGGTTGCAGTCCTTTTAGACACTGGAAATCTTGTTCTAAGAGATTGGTCCGATCCGTCTGTCGTGCACTGGCAGAGCCTTGGTCACCCAACCCATACATTGCTGCCTGGAGGGTGGTTTGGATTGAACAAGGTTACAGGTGAAAGCCAACGTCTTACTTCGTGGAAGAAC
Organism: Magnolia officinalis; assembly: GCA_021015155.1. NCBI lineage: Eukaryota > Viridiplantae > Streptophyta > Magnoliopsida > Magnoliales > Magnoliaceae > Magnolia > Magnolia officinalis. Next base: position 4,476,514 of record JAJHSJ010000017.1, read on the forward strand.
TCCGAAGATCCGGCCCCTGGGCCATTCTCTCTCTCCATAGACCCCGGCCGGATCACTCAGTATTATGTCAAGTTGAATGGGGAGATTGTTCAATTATCCTCCCAAATGGAATCAAATTATTTACACGATTTCAGCTTCAACGAAAGCGAACGGGAGGAGTACATCACTTACTCGGTGAAAAATGCTTCCACCCTTTCAAGAGTCGTGCTGGAGCTTACAGGACAGATCAAGCATCTTTCATGGCGGAAAGACTCCCAAGAATGGGATATGTTCTGGTCGCTGCCGGTATCTCAATGCCAGGTTTATAATCTTTGTGGGACCTTCGGTAGTTGCAATAAGAACAGCATGTCCTGTACGTGCTTGCCTGGCTTCGAGCCGAAGTGTCTGAAGGATTGGAATTTGGGGAGTTGGTCGGACGGATGCATGAGGAAAACCAATTTGGGATGTGGGAAGTTTGAGTCGTTTGATGGTGAGAAAAACAGTGAGAAAGACGGGTTTTGGGCTTTGTCTGACATGAATCTTACAGACGGATGGAGATCGTTGGCAGTTGGGAACGTCAGAGATTGCGAATTAGCTTGCTTGAATGACTGTTCTTGCACTGCTTATGCATTCAAGAGCGGGTGTTTGATATGGAATGGAAATTTGGTGAATCTTCAGCAGTTGCCTGATGGAAATGTTGAAGGTATGACTCTTCATGTCCGTCTTGCAAGCTCCGAACTGAAGGTTTCGGACCGTTGGAAGCGGGCAATTACACGGACTGTTGTAGTCGCAGTTGCCGGGGCTGTTTTTCTATTGGGTATTGTTCTGTTGTTTACTTGGAGGTGCCAGCGGCGACAGGATATAGTACATCCAGATGCAATTCAAGGCTCTTTGATCGTGTTTAGCTACCGAAGTCTGCAGATTGCAACAAAGAATTTTTCAGAGAAATTGGGTGGCGGAGGTTTCGGTTCTGTTTTCAAAGGGACTCTGTCTGATCTAACGACGGTGGCAGTGAAGAAGCTTGAAGGGCTTCAGCAAGGAGAGAAGGAGTTCCGGACAGAGGTGAGTACGGTCGGGATGATCCAGCACATTAATCTCATCCGCCTTCGTGGGTTTTGCTCGAAAACGGCTAAAAGGCTGCTTGTTTATGATTACATGCCAAATGGGTCTTTGGATTCTCATCTGTTTGGTAAGAATTCCAACGTCCTGGATTGGCCAACGAGGTACAAGATAGCAATTGGGACAGCAAGAGGAATAGCTTATCTTCACGAGAAATGCCGAAACTGTATTATACATTGTGATATTAAGCCAGAAAACATACTTCTGGATGGTGAGTTCTGTCCGAAGGTGGCAGATTTTGGCCTTGCGAAGCTTTTCGGGCGGGAATTCAGTCGGGTTTTAACAACGATGAGAGGAACAAGAGGCTATCTTGCACCTGAATGGATTTCAGGCCTGGCAATCACACCGAAAGCCGATGTCTACAGCTATGGCATGATGGTTTTTGAGATCATATCAGGGAGGAGGAATACCGAGCAGCTGGCAGTTGGGGAAACAGTGTTTTTTCCGATTTGGGCTGTGGGCAAAATCATGAAAGGTGAAATCCATTGCTTGTTGGATTACAGATTGGAGGGAAATGCGAACATGGAAGAGCTCGGTCGAGCTTGCAGAGTTGCAGGCTGGTGCATTCAGGACGACGAGAACGACAGGCCGTCGATGGAGCAGATTATTCAAATGTTGGAGGGTGTTTTAGAGGTGAACGTGCCACCCGTGCCGAGATCACTTCAGATTCTTACAGAAAATGAGTCTTCGTCGTCTCAAGCGTAGAGCAATGCTTCAACGAATACGCAGTCCGAAAGCACGTCGTCAGGAAGATCCAAGGAAACGGATCAGCTTAGGTACCTGCCACTAGCCAATGGCTAGCGGTCAGTACTCTGTGGGCCCCACCGTTATGTATGTGTTTCATCCATGCCGTCCACCAATTTTTCAGATCATTTTATCGCAAGAACCTTCAAATAAGGTAGATCAAAATCTGAAGTGGACCACACAGTCTTGATTGAACTCCCACCATTAAAAACTTCTTCGAGGCTACAAAAGTTTTGGATCTAAGTTGATTTTTTTTTTTTTTTTTCATTCATCCAGGTATTTATGACCTAATCAACACGTTGGATGTAATATAAACACAGCAATCAACCCTAGGAGGTTTTAAATGGTGGACATTCAATTGCTACTGTTTTCCACTGGTGTGGTCCACATGAAATTGAGATCTAACTCATTTTTGGGATCAAGTTCTAAAATGATCTTTAAAAATGGATGGACAGTATGGACAAAATAGATAAATCACAGTGGGCCTATAGAGCACCAACGACTAGCCACCAGGCTAGTCGCAGCGTCACTAACCAAACCCGGCAAACCGCGTCCAGAGGACCAGATCCAAGGAGCGATGATCGTTGACGGATTCAACGCAATCTCTGTCGTCTTCTTCGTACACTGTAATAAAAGAAAAGGAATATCTCTAGAAATAATAAAAAGAAAAATCCAATCCCTACTGGTAAAACCGTGGTTCTTTATATTTGAATAGAAAATTCAGATGGTCAATATTATCGTCTCATTATATTTTTAAAAGTCTTGATTGATGCATAAGTAGTTAATGTTTACATTTAAAAAATCACCGTCATTTAGAAAATGATAATGGTCTAGCCTAACTTTGGACTTCTATGAGAAATTACTGATGCTTTTTCAGGCATCAATGCAAGGCAGCCAGATGACAAAGCTATATGGCCATCATGGTATGTGTTTTACCAATGCCATCTATCCATTTGGCTAGATCATTATAAAGCATATGTGGCCATCATGTGATGTATGTGTTTTATTCCTGCGATTTGTCCATTTTGTTATATCATTTCAGGGGCACGAGCCTAAAAATGACTCAAAAGCAATGGAAATTGCTCCGCATATTATTGAAAACATTTTGGGGGCACGAAAGTTTTTGTTCAAGTTGGTATTTTCATTTTCCGTGTTTATCCATCGAAGCATGGCAAATACACGTTATATTGGGCTTTAGAAAATTTTTAATAGCCATCCTTTTTATTTAATATGATATTTTAAAATAGTGTTGCTGTTGATCCTAAGATTTATATTTGCCTCATTTTTGGGCTCATGCCCTAATGAGTGAATGAATGGCGTAAATAAAATACATACCTCATGGTGATCCATAGATTTTGGACACCAGCTATTTCGCCCTTACTAGCTAAATAGAGGCCAGAAATTATGTGATACATGAAGCACTTATTTTATCTAATACCTGGGTTTTATTGTTATCATAACCAGGTCCTAACTGGGCACATGGTTAGGTAATCCTCACCAGTTAAGTAACTTACCCCAATTGCCGGCTGCTTATATCATAAATTTATTTGACTGAAGTATCCCATGAGTACGATTGCCGCGGTGCGTGCGCCGGGATGCTCTCTCTCATAACAAAAAAACAAAAAAAAAAAAAGAAGCAAAGATTCTTTAACGTGAAAATGGAACGCGGAATTCACAGGATGGTCTCTTAAAAAACAGTAAAGATTCTTTCATGTGAAAATGGGACGCCGATTTTATGCAAAAGCTTGTTGCAAGAAGTTCATGTAACCTAGATGGGTCGACCTTGATGTTTGTGAGAAATTCATCCCGTCTATCAGTCTTGTGAGATCATTTTAAGACACGAGGCCAAATTTAACAGGATACAAATTCAATTGGCTCGCACTAAAGGAAAAGGTGGATAGGGAAATTTATACCGTTGAAACCTCTCCGGGTTGATGGTAATATTTACATGTCATCCATACTGTTCATAATGTCATTCTTACTGTGATGAACTGAAAATACAAATATTAGCCTGATTCAACACTTGGCCCCACAACTATTTCAACTGTGGATGTTCAATCCCCACATTTTCGGCTCACTTAATTATTAGATCCGGCTCATTTTTAGCCTCTTTTCCTAAAATGATCTCACAAAACGTATGGACGGGGTGGATTTCCCACAAACATTACGGTAGCCCCAACTAAGATCCAGCACTGAAACTTCTGGCTTTCACATGTAATCCGCGTGGTCAAAATCACAATTTTGCTTTTGCTCTTGGGATTTTTACTAAAATAGCCTAATGGTATGGTCTTAGCACGTGGCTGCCTTTTTTAGTTTGTTTATATATATATATATATATGCTGTAACGCCCTGTGCTTTCAGGATTCCAAGTCTCATATATAATTTTTTTCCTTTACCATTCAGAGTTAGCAGTTAGTGTAGTATGGACAAATCAAACGTAAAAAAAAGTTGCATTTTCATTTAAATATACAAGAAGCTGCTCATAATGACTTATACAACCAATGTCTCTGAAATTAACAATTACAAGATTTACATACATGAGATATTTAGAAGGATATAAACATATAAACGAAAGCTGCAAGATCATGCAACTTCCTTGACAAGTACAACCACGCATCCTTGGGCATCATACAGCTCCTCATCAGTCTGAACCTGCATATCACTCGAGCTACCTGTGCTACCTGTACGATTATATATTTGATGGATGAGTGGTCAGATCAGTATCAATTCCCCTTACGATTACACACTACCACCTTAACAGACATAGTTTAAAGAAAAACAAGAAAATAATCCAAAACAGGCAAGATGCAGTCTTATTAAAATACATGGATGTATGAATGCACATTGACATGGGGATGCTCATTTAGTCGGACTTGGGCTCGTCACCCATGCAATCATCGACCTGGGAATGCTCATCCAGCCAGACAAATAGGTTGATAGTCGGTGGTGTGGGAGCTAGCGAAACGATACCCCAATGATCCTAAGGGCACGTACTACAACATACAGAATTAGTCATCTGTCATCGCCAATATGCTATGGATGCATGATTAGCCAAAACATTATTATTCCGATTACAATCAGCCATTTTAAGCAACTCAATGGTAGAGTCCAAAAAAAAAAGAAAGAAAAAGTAACTCAATGGTCACTACGGGAGACTCGTCACCCAGCGTAGACCGACAGCTTGGGCATAGTGTCCCATGACCATTATCCCCGGCTCATGAGGTTTTCCACCTTGGGATGTTAAATAAAACCCTTTGATCAAAATGACACTAAGTTAAGGGCCCTATTTTCCACACAATCCATCTACTTACATCCCAAGTGTGGCTCACATATAATAGAGGAGTTATCCATGCGTAGTATTGTGAGTTAGATATTAAGGCAACTCACGACCATAAGTTCTTATATGAAGGTGCATAGAATTACATAATGGAGGTAAAATTTTCAATGTGTCATCATAAGACTATAGTACCAACTATCAAGCAATTAATACAATACTAAACATAAGAATAACGATCATTATTCATGAATGGTACTCATTAACTAGCATATGAGCCTAGCATGTAGTATGAACGTAATACATCAATCATGAATTTGAGATAGGACAGTTAATAGAACTTAGCAATTCACGACAATTATTAGGACCTTAAGCTAGTGATAGCAATTTGATGTATACTATGTTTGGCTAACTTAGAGATGGAAAGCCCAAGGGAAAAGTCATCACTTAATACTTTGAATAGCCAACCGAGGTTGCTAGGAAGTGTGTGCACCGTTAGAATTGAGCCCTACCATGAATTGCGAAGTTATACGTGAGATCAAGTTTCTATAATGTATTCATGGTCAAGACTAATATCACTTGGGGTTTGGATTACTCGTCTTTAGGTTTTTGATTTAGAACTTAGGGTTTTCATCTTAAGGTTTGGTCCTAGGAGTAGAACCCTAATGTATGTATAGCTTAAATGTAATATAATAATAATATAAGGTTAGTTACAATTTAACGTTAATGATATAACTAACATTTGTGACCATGGTAATAATTAGTATTATAATCATACTAAAATAGTATAATCTATTATTAAAGATAGTATTTTCAAGTGATGGATACCATGCTAATATCATTAATGGGAGTTTCATTTATAGTAACTAACGTTAGTGTAACATGTTAATAGTAATTATCATGATGATAATTAATATTGTGATCTATCATTATAAAAACAATACAGTAGTAATTAGTAACGATATTATTTTATTTTCTTGTCTACGATAACTACGGATCATTTACTAATGGTTTAGATTATTTAGACTTAGAATTTCTGAAAAGGCCTAGCTATATGTCCTAGAGGGGGGGTGAATAGGACAATGCCAAATAAAACTTATAACAGTGGAATTAAAAAGAATATGATAGCCAAAGTAAATCAAAATGCAGGAAAGTGAAACAACCTCAAAATTTAGATCTTGAGAGGTTGATACAAATGTTATTCTAAGGACAACCTTTCACCAAAAACCAGAGTTTATGGTAGGACAACCTTATTTCTAGAAAGATCTTTGTATCAAATCTCAAACCAAAGAGGAATAAAGAAATAAATACAAACTGAATTGAAATAAATTGTAATCATAAATGTATTGTTCTAGGGACAGCTATACACCATAAAAATGGCAGGGCAACCTTCCTGGAACAACTTTTAAAAGAAATTGAATATCAAGCTGATAAAGGAATAGCAGAAAATAAATTCTAAACTATTACAAAATTCTCACAATGCTTGAATTAAATGATTACAACATTCACCACCATACATACATCCCACAAAAGAATAATTAAAAATTAGAAGTATAAATCATCAACCACAGCACAAGGGATTATAGTGGTTCGCCTGTGTGTTCACCAACTGTTAAACAACAGTCACACAAAATGCTACCCCACTCCTAATATCCTCACACAGGGGATATTAACGTTCACTAACAAAATAGGTTTTCCCAGGTTCACCAAAAACCTTTACAATTGTGTCTTTGTCTGTGGGCTTACACAATTAAAAAAATCCCACTTCTGAGTTTTCCTGGCTCTTCTCAGATAACCAATACAACAAGATTTTTCTGGCAAATCTTGAAAGAAACCAAAACAGAAAGGAATTTACAATTAAATGTAAAATACCTGATTATTTCCTTCGTTGTAGCAGCCCGGTATAACCAAATCAGAGGAGATGATTGAATGTCCAAGTTCAATGTCCAGTACTCAATTACAATGGTTCTAATTCTAATAGATTTTAAATTAAACCAAGTAGGGCTTGCCTTAATTGATTTTGATTCCAAAGAAAGGGAATAACAATTCCTCTTATCAAATTAGATTGGAATAGCAGAAAACAAACTCAATTAAATAAAGTTAAGGAAAGAGAATATTAAATAAGCACACTTAGCTTAGATGGAGCACAGAATTATCTCTCAGAAGTTCGACAAAGATTGGCTTGAATGGATTAATTAATTCGATGATTCTTCTTCTGAGATTCGTGCTCTATTTATAGGTGAGCAGATCGCGTGTTCGACTGGTCTAGAGAGCTCTTCGACTAGTCGAAGCAATAACAGATATTTGAAAAATCAGGCGCGATAAGCTTTGACCGTTCTACGACTGGTCGAAGGACTCTTTCGACTTGTCGTAGGTCACCTTCGACTGGTCGAAGAACTTAAAATTCATCGCTGGACTTTGAGTCGAAGACTTTCGACTGGTCGAAGATGCAGTCGACACTGTTCCTTCGACTGGTCGAACAGACTCCTGGACTAGTCGAAGCCTAACAGAAATTATCCGATTTTTGTAACAAACTTACGACTGATCGAGGAATTTCTTAGACTGGTCGAAGCAACTCTAGGACTAGTCGAAGAACAGACCAAACTTATGTAAAATAAACATTCGATTTATGTATCCAAAGTGACCTATTTCTAAGGTCAACCTAAGGTCAGTCAAACCTTAACCATGAAGTAAGGACATTGAAACATTAGGAACTGGTGACCTTGAAGTATGAGCCTTGAAGTCTTGATGTAGTTTAATCTTGAAATCTTGATGTAGCTCAATCTTGAAAGTGTCTTGAGTTCTTTATGAATAGCCTTGTACTCTTCTTGAAGTCTTGCAGCTTGAGTCATGTCTTGTGAGTAGTTCTTGCATTCAAGTTTGATCTTTGTACTTGTGAGCTTTGCTTGTTGTGAGCTTAGCTTGTTCATGAATGTTGATCTTTGAGAGAGCTTCACTTATCCAAGATATATAACAGTGATTTTGGCACCACAAATTTGACAACAAACAGGGATATAAATTATAACACTTACAATCTCCCCCTTTGTCAAATTAGTGCCAAAACCAAGATAAACATAAAATAAAACAACTGGTTAAAGAGATATGAACCAGTTCATATCAATTGGCTTACCTGCAAATCAATATTCAATATTCAACATTCAACATTCAACCAGTTCAAACATACTCCCCTGAGTAACATAACCAATGCTACTCCTCTCACAATCATATCGTTAGAATAAACCGTTCTCCCCCTTTTTGTCACAATATGACAAAGGAAACAATAATAAAGGAGAACTAAATAAAGGGATATATGAGAGTAAACATGAGGATATTATGAGATTATAGCAAACAGAGATAGAGATACTCAACAT